>OY282559.1:179042724-180242724 GCA_958295665.1 Tipula vernalis | reverse complement strand
ATGATCCCACAGCTGTTGTTGATTTCAATGAAATTTCGCAGTATCTTAACTGTCGCTACATTAGTGCACAAGAAGCAGCCTGGCAACGCCAAGAACTTCCAATTCATGGTCAGTCTCATAATATTGTTATGCTATCTGTGCACTTGAAAGATGGGCAGTCAATATTTTTTAACGAGAATAGCATTGAAAATGATTTGCGACGTGAATCTATTGCAGTGACGACTTTAACATCGTTTTTTGATTTAAACTTGAATGATCCAACTGCACATAATCATTTATATCAAGACATACCGATATACTACATATTTAAAAATAAAAAATGGGAAAAACGATCGCCAAATTCACATCACGGCAATAAAGCTACAGGAAGAATAATAGCAGTTTCACCAAAAGATACTGAACGGTATCACCTCCGACTGTTATTACTTTCGGTTAAAGGAAAAGAAGCTGTTTCCTTCGAAAGCTTAAAAAGTTTTGAAAATATAGTATATTCAACTTACAGAGAAGCTGCTCGAGCTAGAGGTTTGATAAACGATTCTGCAGAATGGCATTTTTGTCTTTCTGAAGCTTTGAAGTATATGCTTCCAAAATCATTACGCTCTCTTTTTGTTACAATTATTTGTCACTGTAATCCTTCAAACCCATTACAATTATTCAACGACTATAAAGATTATATAATTGAAGATTTCATTTATTCTGGTCTAGGGGAAGATGCTGCGTTAACGAACTGCATTAAGATGTTGGGTTTGATCTCTTTACTGTATTACCAGTACCAAATTCAGAAATATATGCCAACCTTATTACAGCACCACTTTGTATTCCTAACAATGAACCATATCTTTGGGATAATCTAAACGAAGCACAGCGAACAGCTGCTTCAAACATTTGGTCCTCTATTCAAGGTATAAATTCACAAAAATATTTCTACTTAGATGGCCCTGGAGGTAGCGGAAAGACATTTTTGTACCGAGCATTAATACAAAAACTCAGCACAATTAATAAAACAACATTATGTATTGCTTGGACTGGAATTGCGGCAAATCTTCTGCCACATGGTATGACTTCACATTCTGCCTTTGCACTGCCTTTAAACCTTGACTGCGTTAAATTTCCTCAGTTTTCAAAAAACGAAAGGAAGTTACTAACATCAATTGATTGCCTTATATGGGACGAGGCACCTATGGCACCTGCAGTTGCTCTTGAAATTATTGACTTAGTATTTCGTGACTTTATGAAAAATAATTTACCTTTCGGTGGAAAATTTATTATATTAGGCGGCGACTTTTGGCAAGTTCTTCCTGTTATCCGAGGAGGAAACCGTGTCAGCGTTGTAAATGCTACAATAAAAAAGTCACCACTATGGAAACTTTTTCAAATATTTAAGCTCGATCAAAATATGAGAGCAATCACTGATCCAACTTTTTGCACATGGCTTCTTTCAATTGGCGATGGTAAATGTTGCTCCGATCAATCAATTAAAAAACACAATATTCACTAAATATACCAAATGGATTTCTATCAGACGATATCTTTACCGATACATTTGGCAATAACTTTACTCCAGGAGATGTGGCATCTATATCTCAGAGAGCGATTCTTTGTCCTAAAAATGATGAAGTTCGTCATATAAATGACACAGTATTGAACAATTTAAATGCCGAAGAAGTGTCCTTTTGCTCAGTAGATTCCGTTAAAAACGAAGATGGTACCGATGACAGTAATTTACAAGTGAATTTCCCAACAGAATTTTTGAATTCGTTAAATCCTTCTGGTCTTCCTCCACATATTTTAAAATTAAAAAAGGGCTCCATCGTAATGCTTATGCGAAACCTATCTATTAAAAACGGCATGTGTAATGGAACAAGAATAGCAGTCACAGATTTACAGAGGAACGTAATAAAAGTTGAAATTTTAACTGGCACATTTCATTCCAAGAATATCTTTAGATACGTCGAATGATCCAGCATTACCTTTCAATTTAATAAGACATCAATTTCCAGTACGTCTTGCATACGCAATGACAATAAACAAGGCACAAGGACAAACATTTCAAAAAATCGGCATTTATCTTCCTGAACCTATTTTTACCCATGGCCAGCTTTACACAGCACTATCAAGAGCAACACAATCTACTGCTCTAAAAATTCAAATTATCGAAGGACCAAAACGAGGAAGTACTGTTGATGATGTCACAGTAACCGACAATGTGGTATATCAGAAGGTTTTCTCTTAATTCTGTAAGTACATATTCTATTTAATAAAGTTTAAATTTTGTTCCTAAATAATTCAACTTTTCCAGATTTTCGAAAAACGGACCTCCAACCGTACGTCCTCGAAGACGCGCAAGAGTCAAATTCGGAGTGAAAATTTGCTCCCATAGCGGAATTCAAATATAAATAATAATAATAATAAATAAAACACTAAATTTAATTTTTGAAATTATTAAACAGTTTTATTTAAAAAATTTTTTTGTTTTTGCTGCTGCTGCTGGCTGCCTCTAAAAATCCAAATTTTAATAAAAAAGAATTAAAGCAGGCTAAAGTACGGCGCTAAAGGTGAAAACCTTGACAAAAAACCCTAATCTAAGGTGGAACAGCATATGCTGATGGATGAATGCTGATAGGTTAATCAGTCCAAAATATGCGAGCTCTGTATACCAGGCAACCACCAATTTTATTTAGCCTTCCTGTAGTAGAGCTGGGTGACCTACAGGCGATTTGCAATTCCCAGCAAATCGTAAGAGAAAAATCAAACGGAATACGGGGCACGAGTAGGAATATACGGGAGTGGGACAACCCTCTCGAGGTCCTTTGGCTCAAATGCTACCGTCTTTCTAGCGGAACTATATGATGTAGTAAACATCTACGAGGGAGAGCAATAAGCCCAGATAGTATGTATCACGTACCGTGAGGCAGTATTGTCAGGTTCATTAAGAACCTGAATATTGACTGGACGGATAATTAATCAGGGTCCAGCATAATAGATCTTTTAGGTCGTAGTGCGAAGTGGCTGATCGCCCGCATGACCCTCCAATAATAATAATAATAAGAACGAGCAATATATATGTATATAGAAATTATCAAGGCAAGCATTATAAAAACATACTTTTATCCCATACGAACATCGTAATATTCTATCGAAAAAATATATTGGCACTTGATTATAACTGAAAAACTGTAAGATGGATTACCTTAAAAACCATTGAAAAATATCGTTAGTTTAGTAAAAATACTGAAATAATATTTTTTTTTTTTCAATAATGTAATAATTTTACGGTTCCGCAACAATTGATTGAACCTCCTAAAGTTCTGTTTTGAGGCGGAATGTTAATTAAAAACACATATTGATGTCAAGATAAAGTAGGTTCGAAACAATTTTTTTTAAACCAGAGCTTCATTTTATCTTAAAGTTTACTTTTTACAATGATTTTTAATAGATGGATTATACCTTAATTTCCTGCGTAATAAATAAAGTGACAAGTGAATTTGATTAACGGTTCTTAATTAATGTGAAATGCGAATTCATCACACATTTAACTGTTTTTTTAAATCATGCATCGCATAACTTCCTCAAGCAGCAAAAAATGTTTTATAAGATTACTAACCTTCAAGATTAAAATTTTTATTGCAATCTTGCCGCAAATTATCAATTTCGGAATTTTTTTTTTGTTTCTTGTTTAAAAATAAATCATAAAATAAATCATCAAATTAGGTAATTCTAATTGACTCGAACTGTCACTAAAAATAAATTTAAATAAATTTTTAATAAAAAAAAGCAAATCTAAAAAAATTATGTAAATTTCACAAATCTATCGCGTTTTTATCCAAAAACAAGTTGAAAATGAAACAAACATTTCTACAGATAATATAACCTAAAAAAATTAAACAGTTCCGTTTAAAGTTTGTGTTGAGCAATTTTAAATTGATTTTGCTCAGATATCGAAAATAATGTGCGCTCGTTTTAGTGTATTATATAACGAGGGTTTTAAGCTTTTATGACACATTCTAAAGGTATGTTGGTAAAACAATATGCGAAATTAGCATACACAATATAAAAATGATGAATATAAACTGATTAATTAGTGAAGCAAACAGCAAAAATTGGCACTGAATGAAATTAGCAAATCAACATAGTGTGTTGGATACAATGTAAACGAAATGATGTGGTTTGTTTTCGATTTATAGCCGGTCAAAATTAATACCATATATAAACTTAATTAATTATCTTCTTAACATATTAAATCATAAAGAGCACTTTAATAAACATACAATATAAAAACAATAGTTACCGTTATAATTAAAATATAATATTCATCGCTTTAAATCAAGAAAACTAAAAATTTAAATCTTGTTTTCTATATCATTTGCTCATGCAGTGATGTGTGTATGTATATTTATGAATTTACAACCATTTTTATGTGGTTTTTGGTTGTTTTTATGGTTTCTCGCGGGGAACTTAATCCATTACTATTTTCCAATAAAAAAAATCAAATTACCGTCTATTTAGTTTCGATGAAGAGTGTACGCTTCAGGTTCTCTGTATATATTTATATGAATAAATATTCGTGTATATACTTTCTTTGAATTTGCGCCCGACATGGATTGATTAAAATTTAATTTGAAAAAAAAAGCAGCAAAAAAATTACTAAATTCTTTTTATGTGATTTTCTTCTTGTAAGTATACGTCAAAAACATGATAAGTAAAAGTGTATTGTAATATAAATTTTTATTACTCAATTAATGTCAATTTATCAATAAAAAAAAAATAAGAAAAAATTATGAAGACGGAAATTATTTCTTATTTTATTATTATCATCGTGTTATTATTATTATTATTATTGAATAATATTTAAGGTAAATTATAATAAATAAGTGTTGATGACACATTTTTTTCTTTCAATAATGTTGAATAATCGGATAATAGTCGGTTTCTTGTCGGTCTTTCTGTCAACTTTACTTTTGACAAATTTCATAGAATTACCGCGAATGACATTTTATGATTATATCGCGCGTTACTAATTATTAATTGAACGTTGTCGACAGTGATTATAGATTTGATTTGTAATAGAAGGAATTTAATCAAAAAAAAAAAAAAATTATTAATATTTTGTGTCGTGAGTTTCTCTGGGTTTACGTTTATTTTTACACAAAGGGAGTTGCGATGCTTCTATCGAAAGTCCAATTGTAACATCTGCAATGAAACAAAATCAATTAATATCCGACCGAATACAGATATAATTTTGACATAATAAATTTGATAGATAATTTTTGAAACAGACCAATATAATACGTTTATACCAGCTAGAGTAAATAGCAAGATAAAGTAAAATAATTCAATAACACTAAAATATCGTCTATGTAGATCTAATTAAAATTATTAAATAACCCAATAAGTTGAAATTCTAAAAAGCATAATTTACAAAGATCAAATTAAAGCTTGTTCACGACATCATTGGCACAATGTTTGTTGCAGCAAAGTTTGTAGTGCATAATGAACATTGCACTACACAATATTTGATGCAGCAATAACAAATAAATTGTTCACAAAATGCTAGCTTTACAAAGGGCAGTAGAAACTACAATATTTGAAACATTTACCACCGATTATAAGTTTGTGTAGATTAATTGTAAATTGAATTTAACGGCAGCAACAAAAATAACCCTAAGGACGTGTCCGATTTCTGTGTGAAATAATGTGTTTGTGATAAATTTGACATTAGTGAAATAATTTGCTCTTCCATATTTGAAATAAGTTCATTTGCTGTCCGAATACTGAAATAATTTTGACATAATAAAATTGACATTTGGAAATACAACAAACTACAAATTATACGTAGAGAGTTATTTAAAAGTGTTTATATAAAAATGATAGAACCAGAATTTAATCCAAATAATGTTTTATTTCTATTAATTTCGGGTTACATGTGTTTAATGAGAAAACACGGAACTTTGCGCGACCTTTAATAATGGATCTCCTAAACTCAAAGGTATGATACATTTAAACGTACAGCTAAATATGTTAGGTATTGCTCTCTAGTATTTATAATAATTAACAAAATTCATTCTTTGCAGCGACCAATAATATACACAATTCCCTCAACAAGCAGTATTGTAAATTCAATGCTTAGTTATAATAATCCTGTGACGAGAATGCATTTAAGGATATCGTCTAACACTTTCATCGCTATTAGCAAATTCTTGGCCAATAAAAACCATGGTTGGGGACCGGAAATGGAACTAATGATATTGTTCACAAAATGCTGGACTTCACAGTCGGCAATATAATGCCACGCGTGATTACAGTTCCCAGTCAAAACGAACTATCATATATTGGAAGAAAATTTATTCGACAAGCGAGAACGACAATATTGGAAAAAGCGGCTGGTGCTATTGATTTCACACATATTGAAATTGTTTACCCAGTACGACTTCACGATCAATATATTAATCGTAAGTTAAAATATTCAATACAATGTGAAGCGATTTGTGATTCAAATTATAAATATGTTAACATATTCATTGGATATCCGGGTTCCGTACATGATTCTCGTGTGTTGTATTGCAGCCCGGTATACAAGGAAAAGTTGTATCCACCGCCGGGCTATTTTTTGTTAGGGGATGTGCATTCCGTGCAGGGTCAACCCGATTACAATTATAACTCCGTTCAAAGAGCACAACATGGACAGCAATAAAAAAAAATTTTTACGAAGATTTAGTGCTGCTCGTAATATTGTAGAGTGCGCCTTTGGCAAAGTAAAAGTAAGGTGGATATCAATTTTTGCTCGTGCTTTACAACTAAAAATCGAGAATATTGTAAAGGCAATAGCGGCTTGTTTTACTTTTCACAACATCTGCATAGCTACTAATGTCGACATACCATTATTATTAGATGTTGATCTTCAGATTGATGAACCGAACGAAGAGCAGGTTGCTGATTCTCTGTTAGGAGATCAACAAACTGGAATTCTATTTAGAGAACTGCTTTTCCAAATGTTTTTAAATACTCAATAAAAAACGATTTAATTTTATAGTAAATAAATTTTAATTAAATTTTATAATAAAAAATATATAAAAAACAATTCAGTCTTTTAATTTCAGAAAAAAAAATGGATGTGTGGCCAACACACGACTTTCTTTTACGAACAGAGAATTTTGAGAAATTTTATTTTTTTCTTAATTTTTTTTTTTAATTTTTAATTTTTTTTTTTAATTTTTTATTTTTTATTTTTATTCGTTTTTAATTTTTGGAAACATTTTGTATTTTTAGTTTTTTGTAAACCTTATACTTTTTAAGATATTTGCAAAATAAATTTTCTGGACCAAGGGAGTGGCCACTTCCGGTTAGGCGATTTGGAGTAAAATTCACTGGGACCTCCCAATTTATCAAAAAAGCTTAAATCTGAAGTTTCAGTTCGATTGGTTAAACCATCTGGGCTGTAGAGAGGACACAGACAGACTGACAGACAGACAGACACCATTTCGAAACCCACTTTTTCGGACTCAGGGGACCTCAAAACAAATAAATCTCTAAAAATCTCAAGGTCCAAAATTTTCATGATTACTATACTTTATTTTACTAGAGTAAAAGAAAGTAAAAATATAATCACACATACGTGTGTATGTAGATATATTTCAAAAAAATTCAATTCACAGTTTAATTTTAATCACATATAATATAAACATAATAATTTTATTCCGAATCTGATGATTCGGAGGTTGATGGTTTTCTAAAAGGAATCCCAATGTGATTGGAAAACCATGTGGTGATTTCTGGCTCAGCTGATGGTTAATGTGACTCCTCATTGCCAGTAAAATTGTTTTGAGGATTTCGCACATATGCGCCACGTTTATTGTGCAACCCCAATGGCGGATTTAAAATATGGCGGCCAGAACCATAGGAGTGCATTAGTTAAAAAAAACTCCCAGTTCTCTGCGGTGTCTTCTCCATCTTCCGTCTGCACTCCTGTCGGTGGATTTAGTAACTCCTGAAATTCAAACAAATTGGTTATATTTTGATACATATATACAGACATAACAAAGTCTTATTATTACCTTATAATGTTTAAAGCGGTAGTTCCATTTTATTCGTAACTGCTCTGGGGTAAAATCATTTAAATCTGCAGTATTTCTAATAGAATATAGAAATACTGCAGATTTAAATGATTTTACCCCAGAGCAGTTACATAGTTCATTGTAATAAATTATTTAACATACGCCCAATTTTCGTTTCGACGATAAAATTTTTGATTAAATAAATCCTCGTGTTGAATTCTGGCTTTGATCAGTTTTTTGATTTCATCGTTGTTCACTACAAAAAACATTAATTATTTCTTATTAACCTGCAAGACAAATTAAAATGTTATTTGCTTACTTCTCCTATATCGCCATGAGTCACCTATAATTATTATTTAATATTTGAAACTTATTTATTTACACTAATTAATATAAAACTTAATATATTATATAAATAAAATAAAATTAAATTATATGAAACTTATTTTGTGTACTTCACCGGCACAGAAACAAGAATTATTACGGACATGTCAAAATTATAACACACCACTGCTGTGATAATTTGGTTGCGTACAGTTTAACATTAATTTATCACAAACAAATTATTTCGCACAGAAATCGGACATGTCCTAAGAGAAAATGCGATTCGCTTATTCGCCTTTAAAGCGCCGCTAGAGGCGCCACCGTCGTTAGAGCCGAAGGTGGTGAAAAATTATTTATATGTCAAACAGCATAGAAAAATGGTGCAAGGTAAGTTTTATTCTTAAATTATTATTAATTCGCTATAATTTATTTCCCAAAAATATGTTCTATTATCAGTGATAATACGTATAAAGTATATGCTTACATTATTTCTACTAAATCAGTTACAATTTAATTACAGAAGTGCCTTGAAAGTAATTGTTTACATTACATAATATGACGGATGAAGAAACATTTAACGTTTCAATTTCTTTAATAATTGATTATTGCGGTGGCCATATGAGACGATGTTTTGTGGAAGGCGAAAAAGTCTACAAGGCAAACAATTTCATTTTATGTGGAATTGAAGGTGTACACAATGGGATATACAACATTGTTAGTGTATGTTTGCAGTCGTCATATCCCAAAAATCAGCCATGGGAAGTTAATGTATTCATACATTTAAATAAGAAATGGGTAAACAATTCCACATGCAAATGTCCAGGTGGTCAAGGGCAAAAATGCAAACATATTGTAGCAACCCTTTTATACATAAATCAGTAAGTGACATTATAATTATTACGGGCTCCTACACGACTGTATGTGTATGTTATATATTTTGGGGTGCTTGACAGACATTTAGATAATGAACGAAAGTAGTAACTTGTTAGGTTTTGTAGCCTCTAGGCTATTGTCTACAATATGCCAATTCCAAATTTACGTTAAATGGGGTTATCCCTTTTCAAACTGTAATTTATACTGCTATTATGTTTCTCACCTCACCGAAAAACTTCATACAAATCGAGTCACATTTGCATAGTATTTCTCGGCGAGGTGAAAACCATAATAGGGGTATTAATCTAATTATATTTCGTTTGCAGGAATTCTACGTTGGCTAGATTATCACCAACTGATCTCTAACAAAATTGGGGAAAGTTGCGATCTATTATTTAATTTCTATATAAAAACAAATCATTTTACTTCGCATATATTTTTTATATCAACACTTTTGCTGCATTTTTGAGAACTAAATAATTAGAAACAAGTAGAATATAACCGAATAATTAAGAATTACAAAGTTTAATTTAAATTATTTTAACCGGCGTTTGTTGTGTTTCACTTGATTTTTTAAAATTATGTAGTCATTGCTATTTTGGAATATTGCGAACAGTGGCCCATCTTCCCCCCAAATGTTTTTTATTTTGGTTAATTTCGTTTTCAGAAATAAAATTGATTTTTTTTGATTGATTGATTTCAAATGTACGATCAAGCATTACGCAAGTCTCCCGTATTATAAATGCGAATACCACACCACTATACTACTACCCATGTTACAACACGACACCATTCTTCATGAAGCCAAAACCCCGTAAAGAAAGGCGCCACATCGATAACCACATAAGGCTAATAGTGCGATATCCGCCCCTGGCCAGGCAGCCATCGTACACCCTTTTTACATATAACAAAACCGAAGGATTGGATAAGATTATTAGTAGGGACAGACTCGACCCGGTTACAGACACCAAAGCGATCGATAATTAGTGTTTTTTTTTTGACAGCACAATGACAACACAATTTCCTGGTGCCGCAAGTTCTTTTTCCTGAAAGGCTGAAAACAACTATTATTATTCCCTCCACCATTTTATCCATCGGCGGTTGTGAGAGGGGTGAGATTTCGTTCCATCATTATGTTCCCATGTGGTCACCCAAATTTTTTCGTTTTCAGAAATAAAATGAACACTAATTCCTTTAATATTTTTAGATGCATTTTCATAAAATTTTTTGGCGGTAAGTATTTCCAAATTATTTAACTAAAGTAGAAATCTGTCGTTTTACCGTGGCGCCAATGCCACAGCTCCCTTACCATGACTAGTCGCAAAAAAATTCCAAATAATCTCTAAATTGTTGAACTCCGTCAGAAAAAATATTAATGCAGCAGAGATTTGGAAAACAACTTAATAATTTGTTATAAGAATGACCATACTGTTAACTTATTGTGACATAAGCAGTCATTTACTATGGTGTAAGAAATTGTTTCCGTTTTGGTCCAAACACATGCTGTAAAAAATGTTATTTGGTTATAACTAAAGTAACCAGCTTGTATTTCATTTTGGATAGAATTGTAAACATCAAAATAAATAAAGGTTACCTGTAGCACTGCTTCAAACTCGTGAATATCTTTTCTTAATTTTTCGAAATGCATCGATTGCACAGTATTTACATAATAGTGTCTTTTTAATTTTAAAATTTCCGTTTTTAAAACAGATAGCAATTCATTAGTAGATCCAAAACACGTCTCCAACTTAATTTGTTTTTCTATTAATTTCCACTGCTTCCAAGAGGCACTAGCAACTTTATATTTAATGGCAATCAGATCGTCGACTTTTCAAAACACTTGTATATTGCAACATATTTCAGTGACTAAATTTTGAAGTGTTTTCGGGAAATCTTTAAATAATGTTCTCCTTAAAGAAGCTAAAGTAAACTCCGCGTTTGTATGATTCGGGCAAACACAAATAATATGAGACATTTTAGATACAACAAATACCTCAGTAGGACGTAGATTGGAAAACTTAGATATGTAGTTCAATTATTAAATTTGGATTATCTTCCTTAAATAATTCGAAAGCCTCTTTAATACTAAATATCATGTGTCTGTTATAAAACATCTCTGTTATAAAAATTTATTACAACTTTTTCAATTACTGTAGATAAACCTCAGCTATGCTTGGGTATCATATTTTGAATGGGAACGCCATTTTCAAAGACTTCTAGTGCAATTTTTGAAATAACACTTTTTCGATGTATTTCTGTTGCTGGTAAAGCTATTCTAACTTTCGCAAGTGCTTTTCCTAAAGTTTGTTAGTCCGCAACATTCTGTTTTTTTTTTGCATTTCTTTTCTTTATCGCCGTTTCGTTCGTTCATTCTATTGAAAGCTAACAACTCCGAATTATTAGCTAACTTCTCTGCTTTTCGAGTTCTGTACTCATTATTAAGCTTTCGTTTTTTCCAAGTATAATTTATATTTTTCTTCGTCTTGCTTTCTGTTTAAATAGCATATTTGAACCCGATTCGGAGCCATTTCGAAACTAAAATTTTTTAATGAAACTAATTTTTAGAAATTTTGGTCCCAATGACTAACATTTTTATAACTGTCTACCGTTATTTATTATATATTTTTTTTGTAAAAATGTAGATATCGTCGGTCATTGCAAACTTCATTAATTTGTAAAAGTATTTGAATAGTAAAAATACCTTAATATAAAAAATAGCAATGTTGTGTTAGGCATTGGGACATTAAATTTTAAAGTAAAATACATTAACCCTTTAATATTTGACTTTTTATTTTTTAGCAAGAAAATTATTTTCAATTGGGTAGTGCTTTTCTTATGATGAAACTGACAATATTTTCTTTATCAAAAGTTCCCTTTTCCTAGAAAATCCAATTTTTCATCCATTGCATATATTCAATATGAAGTGCATATTGATTTTTCAATTTCTTTTAGAGAATAAAAACACATGGAACATTACTTCTAAAATTCATTTATTAGTGAAAGTAAATAATTCAAAACATAATAACATAGTAAGATAATTGTTAAAAATAAATAACAAAATAAATTCAATTCAAAAGTATAACTATATATAGTACGTATGTAATATAAAATTCTTTCAGTTCTGGAGCGTTGTCCAATATCACATGTATCACAATAGGTAAGTTCAGTCATAATTGATTGTTTTGGAATTCATATATGGAATCGTTTAAAACAATTTCGGTCCTTGTTAATGCACAATGCGGTTGCACATTTCTCGCATGTTATCTAAGTGCAGCCTATAGAATTTGGTAACTTGCAATGAAGTCGCTTCAGTTCGGAGTAACCTACAGAATCCGTCCTTATCTCTTTTACTGGAATTTTTGAACTAGTTACCTTTTTACGTTTGAGCTCTAGTCTCTTGTTATATCGGATGGCCTTCCAACAGTCGTTTTTTTTTTGTTGATACTTGCACAATATTTCTAAGTTCCAATCTATAATTTGCCAAAGCTTAAAATTCGCCTTGGTTTTTCTTTTTCTTGGACTCGCTTATATACTAGCCAAGAATTGACTACAGCTACGTCTAAAAGATGATAGAATATACGCATGTACCATTTTTTCGATCTCAGCAGTATTTGGTACCTTCCGATAAAGCTGTCAAGAAGATCAGAACCTGCCATGTATGCGTTTTTATCTTACCGCTCGGCAGTTTGAATCGAATTACGGCCAACAAAGTTTGAGATTAATTTGACCAAATTTTAGTCTTTCCAAGCCACCGTTGTAACCTCCACATTTTCTAAAATAAAAATTCTTAAAAATTGTAAAACATACATTAATTGAAAAGCAGTATCCAGAAAAATTAATTAATAAGATATTTTGGAAACAATGAAGTTTTCATACAAATTCTGATTTTCAAGTCCAAACTGAAACCATACATTTGATTTGGCCATTACATATATTAAAAATCTTTATGAAAAAATAAAACACCTTTTTAGGAATATAACTTTAAAATTGTAGGACTTGCAGGTACAAATTTAAATGAAAATTTTTTTCAAAAATGAAAGATGAAATACCTTTAAAAAACTAATTAAATATTGTTTACCAAGTATGTTGCAGTTGCAACGCAACATATACAGGGCAGACGGCAGAATAAGGAGTTTTTAGAGAAACGGATTTATCAATACAACAGAGGCGCAAATCCAAATATAATTTCAAACATTAGTGCACTTTTACAGCATTTGAAAGATACAAACCACTTAGATAACGTCAAAATTCTCTAAAAGCAAAAAAATTAAAAAAAAAAAATTAATTTTAGAAATGTTGCACATTAAAGCAAGAGCAAATTCTATAAACATTGTAGAAAACTTTGCTTAATATTGGTAATTCGTATGAATTGTTTATCTAAGTGTTTTTGCCTCACACAATTTGTTTTTGATTCTAAATGTACCACCATTTTACATGGAAAGCATAAAGGCCTTTGCCCATAGGAAAACGAAAACGGATTTGCCCTCTTTAACTATAACTCCAAACTATTTAGCATATGATAGCCTAAACCCTCTCAAACTTGCTCTTAAACACAACGCAAAACTATTTTAAATTGAAAAACCAATTAAAAATATCTAATAATTCCAGAAAGTTTCATTTTAATTATTTCGGTCAGAAAATTAAAAAATATTTTTTCAATTTTTCGTCCGAAAAAGTACACGAAAAATTTTTTCGTGTTGCTTTTCTGTTAAAATTTTTTATTATATTATAATTTTGAATTGCCAACTTAAAAAAAAAATTGTATATATGTACATACCTAAAAATACTACTGTGACATTTTAAAAAAACATCAGTCATCTTGACTTGCAAATTGAAGCTTTGCAGCTTAGCTTGTAAAAAAAATTTCGTCGGAAGAATATTTAACTTTATAATATTTAACTATAAATGTGATTTAACTTGGGCTAGAAGGCTGATATATAGTATAATATATATATTAAATAAAACAGAAAAATAAATTTTTTGTGTCTGTGTATTATTAATAATTTAGACAACGTATTTATATCAATCCGTGTTGGAAAGATACATCCTCTTCTTTTAAGCACCAGTCGGCAAATTTTTCACGGACATCGTGTGCATAAGAAGCGAACGTGATAATTTGGTCTTCTATATTGGGGTCCGTTAAATCTGCATCGGAATTAATGTTATCGTTCGGAATTGTTCCTACTTCGCCTAGATTGGTTCATAAAAAATTATGCAAGATGCAACAGCACAAAACGAATTGTTTAGCAAATGGCACTTGAATCTCCAACAATATCAGCAAAATTTGCCACATAAGAGAAAGAATGCCGAAGGCATTTTCAACAATACGGCGAGCCCTGGATAACCTGTAATTAAATAATCTCTGTTTTACAGATAATTTTAGTCCTGGATATGGAGTTAATAAATTGGACTTAAGCCCAAAGCCCTCATCGCCCACCAAGACTTGTGGCATTAGCAAGCTACTAGTACCCGGCAAATATGAAGCGTTGGGAATATTTAAAGAGCGGGAATGGTTTATCCACGCTTTACCGAATTCGCAATTCTAAAATACGATCCTATGTTCACCATAACAAATTTGTATTGGGCATCCACCACTGCCATCAAGCCAATCGAGAAATGCTTCTTATAATTGTAGTAAAGACTCCCACTATTGCCGGGACAAAACATTTTGATATGTTTCCCGTCCACGGCGCTGAGACAGTTTGGAAAATTTCAACGTCTATAAAACTCTTTCGATATTTTTCGCCATCCAGACTGGTTTGGTTTTAGTAATATGTAGAATGCCCTTCAGTTTAATATTGATTGCCATTTTGGTTTGAATTATGCACCTTCTCACGGTCGTTATACCCATATGAAAGCGTAAGGCCAAATATGTGAAAGTGGCGCCAGTCGCCAAAAACCTAAGACATGTATCTTATATACAATAGTATATTTTTATAAATTTTGAAATTACCTTAGTGTAATCACCAGCTTTTCCTTTGCGGAAATAGTATCTTCCCTAAAATTAGATTTGTCTGGTGTAATAATATTAAAGATTTTTAAAAGAATGTAATTAAATTGGGTTTGGTTCATCCGAAAATATTGATAAAATTTTGGTGGATATAGTTCTAAATTTATTATCAATGTATGAAACTCCCCATGAGTTTTTCTTAATTTATTTATAGGATGTACATAAAAAATACATAGCTCAACACAAAAGTATTTTCTTCCTTTTTAATATCATGAAAATTTCCTTTTATTTTCAAATAAATTTAAAACAAATTCTCTTACTTATGACACACGCTATTATTATTCAAATCTAGGATATTTAGATTTTGTTACTAACGAAAATAGAATTTCGGTTTGGTCATGGGTAATATAAAACGAAAAAATTCAAAAAAGGGTCAAATTTTTCGTTTATAGTGTTTTTCTTTTTCCTATGGGCAAAGGCCTTTAGAGTACAAATTTATTTCCAAATAAATTGTCTAGGCTATGTGTTTCTATGATAAACAGGTTTATTAAGGTAGCTTTGAAAAATTATTATTTCTGTAAAAGAAACAGTTTTATATAAGTTTTTCATAACGCTTTTGAGAATGATTCGGAAAAGGAATCGAAAGGTAAAGTTGAAATTAAGTTTTTTAAAATAAAACGAGCCAAACCAATAATTGAAAAACCAATGAAAAGTAAACAATAAATGTTTACTATGCATAGTTTGTGAATAAGGATTTATTCATCTATTATGAATTATATTCATATTGTTTTAAAAATACTACGTATGTTTAATGCGAAAAATAATGCATATTTATTTATCAATTAACTCATGAATTACATATATTACTTTATTGTTTTATGCTTTGTATTGCATACTTTTATACTTCGTATGGATTAAATCATATAATTTTTTGGCTTTTTTATAGACAGCAATCCCAATATTTACAACCATTCGAGGCAGTAAAATAAAGAGCCATCTACTCACAATATATCTACTAATAAAAAGTAAAAGTATCATCCCCCCCTGTGATTTTACCCCAAGGATTATTAAAGTATATATAATGTAACTCTTTAAAAATGAGCGTTTTCTTAAGCTCCTTCGGTAGTTTGGTTTGGTACTGATAAAATGTTGGTATATCAGGTTTAGCTAAGACCAAACAACAAAAATACAAATTTTACTTTTTATGTTTAGTACCAAGTAAGATCGTACTGTTTTAGCGAATTACAATATTCACCAATTTAAAACTCAAGGAAAACTGTGTGTGAATTTATAAGTATTTATAATTTTTATTAATGTTATGAGCGAATGGATTAGGTTATGAATAAGCATTCACTGACATTTATTCATGGTTCATGATTGTTATTCTTTAATAATGAAATTTATGCATAAAAACAGAAAAATATTCACTTCATCCATTTATGAATTGGTATGCATGATCCATGCAAAGCTTTTTCTCTCTGTGTAGCTATATCTCATTTGGGTTTTTTTAAATTTTATATTCATGCATAAACATATTCGGTAAACACTCAAACAGTTTGTATCAGATGAACGTAGTTTTTTCTTAGCTATCGACTTTATAAAATTGTCGGTCTCACATAGTGTGTACCAGAAGCACTTTTCATACACATCCACCACTTGTCCACCAATGTTAAAGTTGTATATGTATAATTTCTATTTTTTTGATTTATGGAGCATGTTTGAACTATTTTAGTTTTAGTTGGATGAACATTGATCATCCCTGCAGCGCATTTCTTACGGCATACTAATATTTGTTAAATATTCCGTTTTGGTTCGCAAAAGTAATCCGAGATTTACATTTCTTTCTACAGTCTTCTAACGGCCGACACTGTCTTGCCTTGATAATTTTTTGCCCGGAGTTGTAAGTGTGCCCACGATTTCGTTTTGCCTTATTGTTCTTTCGGCTAGCAACATTTGATTTGGATACTTCATTTTTATCTAACTCAGCATCTGAAGTAAGATTGAGAAAAAAGTTTATAGTTGGGATCTGCATCAGTATCATTAAATTCTTCAAAATCTATAAGTAAACAAACAACGTGATTATTTTTAATATACGTACATACTGTACATAATTATTGAAATTAATGTACTTACCATCAGTGTCAGTTGCGCTATCCAAGTGTGTTGCGCTACTATCCGTTATAATAGATGTACATTGTAGGTTTTTAAATATTATTTCACCGCTATTGTAAATAGAAATTGTTTCGTTGGCTACTACTAATTCGAATACTGGATTTGGATCTTCTGTATCTACATTATGTAAGAGCAAGAATTATAATTATGCAAGAATTTTTGCGTTTAGTACACGTTTTAGTAAACTATTTCTCTAAATATTACTTATTTCATGCTACGATAGCAAAAGTTACCAGTTAATTTTTTTTCAACAAATAGCAAACACCAATAAGAGACATAAGTGATTTTGTGTTTTGCTCATAACTTGGTGAAAAATGGCCCGATTTTGATGAAAAATTAAGAGAAAAAAATAACGAAAAACGGAGATAAAAAGTTCAACATAATCACTTATCTCGACTTAAGTGGTTGTATTATACTGCCATATATTATATGGCCACCCATATCGCGCGGTTTGAAACTACCAAACATTTATTTTGCGCTTTCTGAAACGCAAGATGTACATCAATAGTACACAGTCTCAAAAAATTTTCCAAATTTTGACCATTTATGAAAAGTGCTCAAAAATGATCTGAGGTTTGCATCAACGCTCAGGTGGCCATAAACAAAACGAATTGTAGTGATGACAATAACAATCGTAATTTTGAACATTTTTTTTTGTTTTTTGAGTTATTTAACAAACAAATCATAAATTTAATTATGGCCCACCCTATAGTATTCACTTTAAAGCTCTAATTATTTAAATAATATTTTTTTTTTTTGTATATAGGGATTGGAAATGACTTTTGAGTCAAACGGTTGTTTTTTTAAATTTCCCTTCCAAACTTTTTCACCACAAAATATAAAAAATGTATCACGGTAGGAACCGTATATAAATTTTAACAAGTGTATTAAAAAAACTTAACGTGGTAATAGTCTAGACAACAAAATAGGAAAATGATTTTTATAAATGCGCTCATGTTTTTCTTTAGTTGTCAAAATTTTAATTTTTAACTAATTCACACAGCAATATTTAATTTGGTAGATAACAATAGTTCACCATGATAATTTGATTTTTACCAAATTTGTTTAACATATTCACACATGGCCCCAATTTGCAATTGAAATTAAATTTCATGTGAGTGATCAATTGTGAACTTTGTGATTGATGATTGTTCATCGCGTAGGAATCGCTACGTGCAGGGATGTTCGGTTGATCAAGGGGGAGTTTAACATTGAGGGAATCAATTTTTAACATACTGATGGATTTCTCCAAAAAGTACGCGGTTTAGACAAGATAGTTATAAAAAGTATTCTGATTTAGGAGTTTAACATTTAGGGAAATAACGTTACAATATGTAACATGGTAATTGCTTTCTCCAAAAGGAACTGATTTGGATGAGAGAAGTATTTGAATACATGTTAAAACAGGTAATGGCGTTTATTGTTTCGTTTAATTCGATTAATGTGATTTTCAGAATTATGGGTAAACGTGTATTTAAATATACTTATTTAAATTTAATAGCATATCTGGCTTAATTTGTTTTTCAGGAATCGTTCATTTGGAGGAGAGCGCTCCTTGGATGGAAATGAAACACCAATTTATAATTGAATAATAAATTTTAGTCAAACAAGAAATTCTGACCTTATCCTCCGTTGAATTTGGCCTTATTGCACTTTTTTCAGAATGCAGCTTTTATATTATATATTTAATATACAACTGTGTTGTGCTACTAACTATCGACTACTTATATACCCTTTTTTCTTACTAACAAACATTCTAACCAAATTTTTCTATCTTTCCTTACATGTAACATGGTCAGGAGAGCTATACAGCAAAAAAATGTATTATTAAAATTTTATTCATAATATTCTGAAACTATAACTTCTTTAAATTTCTTGCAGCCTTTATCGCTCCTTGTTGCTCCAGTTCCGCTTAGCCAAATCCTAAAAATGTATTGCTACAATTCCGAAGAAAGATAGATAAATAAATGGATAAACAGTTTTAGCACAGGGCAGCAGTTAAGCTTGTTACCTATAACATACTAATACATCTGAATCACTCATTCCTTTAAACAACGCAACAACTGAATGAAAGAAAAAAAAAATGAAAATATGTGATCAAATATTTACGAAACTCATGAAACAAATTCTTACGTCAGATTTATCTTCCTATTTTTGGAGACCAGTGAAAATTTCATTTCATTTGAACAGCCTACTAGGCAGGCTTAGTAAAGTATGCGATTGCAAAAATAACAAGATGAATGAAGATGAATTTTATAATGATAAAATTCCAGTGAAAACGTGTAAAGATAAACTAGGGACATCTATATTATAATACGAAAACGTTAATTTCGCTAGTACTGCTTACTGCAAAATGAAATTTTGCAGTGCAATTCTCATTTTCGATTTCACTTGTGTCATTTTTGAATATAACATTTCATTCTACTTCACTCCCGTGAAACGTAATTTTACTCCTTAGTAGACTTTAACGTCAAACTATCCTTGTACGATTTTTGCTTAAATTTTATTCATTCCAATTAAAACACATCAGATGTGTTTAGACAATAATGAGAGTCAATAACCGGAAACGAATTTATATGCTCCCTAATGGCCCGTCTGATTTCGTTTGAAATAATTTTTTGGGGTATTTGCCTTGTTTTGACTTTCTAACAACTCCGGATACTAAATCTTTCCTATTGTAAGCATTACATATCATCTTTTTACTTACGGCAAGCATTCCTAAAAAGAAAGCTTTGCGAAATCTTTTTCTTTCTGACGACATTAATATAAAGTCAATTTTACCTTCGCAATCGATATTGTAAAAGTCGTTAAATATTTTAGTTCGTTCTTCTTCCGTTATCAGTTTGCAATTACCTTTGCAATTCTTTAGGCATTTTTCAGCATTTCTTATTTGTTTTGCTTAACCAGTTTTATTTCTTACCGACACGTATTCCTTTCCAGACTGGTGTAGTCTTTTCCTTTTGTAAGATTTACATTCTTCTTCTTTGCCTTTTTAGAACTTTAGTCGCATTCGAGTCTAGTACTTCCTCCAGATATTCAATATTGAGGTATTCTTCCAATTGTTCAAGTTCCGCGTTAGCTGTATTATTTGTCGAAACAGGTTCCTATAGTTGACAGGTTTGTTACACTGATCCATTATTAGATAAAACGGTTTCATCTATATTCTCAATAGCTACGTTTTCCACCTCACACAGCTCGTTATTAATAACTAAATATGTAGTGGTTGTCTCATTGTTAAACAATGGTATCTGATTAATATCGTTTACATGATTAACATCGATGTTAAGATGCATTAACTTTTATTTCGTCTAGACGCGGAACTTTAGTATAATAAAGTTAATATGTTATCACAAATATTTTATAAATATAACTGTATTTCAATAGTACTAGTAAATTACCTGATCGCTCGTACGACTGATGTTGCACGAATGATAATAACTGAAACTGACAACTAGTCGAACACAAACACAAAATTCTATTTATATAGTTAAACGACATGGAGAAAATCGAATATAAAACCAGAATTATACAGTACTAAGGCTGTGTTCCAAACGAAAAAAATATCGCATAAAAAGTTAAAAAGTTAAATTTTTGACATTATATTCACCACAAAAATTTTAACTGGTCGCGGTGCAGTTAAAAATTTTATCATATATTCCTTTGACTTTTTATTCGTTACATAACCACACAAAATGGAAAAAAACAAGGAAAAATCAAAAACAACGGAAAATCCAAATTCCAATCAAAAAGAAAAGAAAACGGCAAGTTACGACTGCGTATAACAAATTTAAGTAATTAAATCGATCTCAATTTGATGGTATGCATATTATTGTGTTTTTTATTATAGGGAATGAAGTTGAAAAAAACAAATTAATTAATCACAGTCACTAGCAACAAAACAGCAAAGTGGATCCGGAAAGGGTGATGAAGCACCGGAGGGAGATATTGGCGCGCCTAACAGCTGGCCCTACTTCGACGTGCTACACAAATACGCCTCAAACAAGGATAGTTGTCAACCCCCCCCCCCCCCCCACATACATCCTGTAGCATCAAGGGTATTATAGACGCACCTATGTTTATAGATTCTTTCGATGACGAACTAGTCATAAAAGAACCGATGGAAGAAAACTTAATGCTAGGGCCGTAAAATGACTTTTTCATATCGACGCCATTATCCAGTAGTCGCTCGCCAACTCCATCGTCGCCAGCCAACTGCTCACGAGCTTCGTCAGGATCGTCCACTTCCTGCTCAAGAGCAACCCTCCGAAACAAATTAAAAATCAGCGACGCCCTTTTAAAAGAAAGCCACAAAATAGGGAATAAGATTAGCTATATTTGGCCATCTCGTGCAGAAAGAATTTCCTGAGATAGACGTAAGCAGTTTACCGATTTCCGAATCAGATGACTCGGCATAAAAATCAACTTCTTATTAGTTTAATTTTTTTTTTTTTTTAAGAATGTATCAACACAATATAATATATTTTATTGAAATAATTGAATTCAGTAATGGGAGTTTTATTTCTTTATTTTCACACAACTGAATTATTATTGGTATACTATATATTTTATGATATTATTACTCATTTTATAATTAAATTTTTTTCTTCAAAAACTCACAAAAATAAATAAAACTGAAACGTCAAAATTTTAACTAGTAGCATTTGGAACAGCAAATCGGTTAAAAAATGAGGTAAGTTAAATATTTCTTACCACAGTTAAAATATTTAACTTTTTAACCAATTGGAACACAGCCTAAGTAACAAATATACAACCTATTAATATTTTAAAGAAAGGATGGCGATAACAAAGTTTTATAATATACAAATACAAATTCCTATTAAACTTAATTGCAATGTTTTTAGTATCAACATTGTTTCAATGCTAAAGCTTCTATAGTCAGATAGGACTTTTTACCAGAAATTTAGGTTTAAAATGCACATAGGACTTTATAATTTTAATAATATCTTCGTTTTTGTTGAATTTAAAGCGTCACATTATCTATAGAATACTCGCCCGTACAATATAGAACCTTGTAAAACCAAAATCTCATTTTTTCCAAAAATGTCGTTTCTTTTTTCCTGTAATTCTAAAGCGACGATCTACCATTTCAGTTATTTTATTTACAAATATATAACAAAACAAACACAAAAACCAGAATCGCATTGTATAAATACAAAATTACAAAATGGCTTTAAAAAATTGGTTGTGACGACTGCAACATGATAGCGCAGATTTAACTTACGTCATCCCCTCGCTTCAACAGAATAACTGTATTCCGTTGATAATAGTATATTATTCGACGAGCATCATATAATGATAGCTGTTATTCACGAAGATTTACCGACACGAGCCAATAGGCGACTGTCGTAAATCATCTGAGTGAATAACAGCCATTATATGCGAATAGAATACGATACTTTGTCCACGACCGATAAAAAATTGTGTTAATCTATACGATCTTTACCGTATTTTTTATACAATTTTTGGTTTGATATATATTTTTTATAACCAGATGTAGCTGTTCGGAACTCTCCGTGACAGTATCTTAGGCTTTTTCTTTCGAAAATCCTTAGTTTCTCCATTGTGTATGGTCCTAAGTTCCACCATATCGGGGCACCATATGTTAATATTATCAAATCCTTTAAATAAACCTAAAATAATTTCCGTCGACATTTTGACGTCTCAGTTTAATAATAATGAAAATGGCAAGAGACTACTAGATAAAATTTCCAAAACTGAAATTTTTATTTGGTTGTAGTGAATAATAGAAGAATGGACTACTAGATAAACTAGCAGTGAATAATGGATATTTAATTCATTGAAGAAACAAACGTATAATGAGTATATTACACGTTAGTCGTGGACAAAAAATCTTAAAATTTAAACAACGTAGTTCTAAATTTCCATTATTTTGTGGGAAAACCATCTTTTTTCATTTAGTACGAAAAAAGCATAGGAAGAACCGTGGAGTATTAGCATCATTTCACACAATCTGCACTGAAATCAATTTGCTCAAGCAAATTTACATTTAGGTCTCAAATTGATTTCAAGTCACAATAATACGCCACACATCAAAACCACTTACATTTATTTACACAAAACAACACTTAATTTAATTAAATCCATTAAGACATTTTATTTTTTCAGTAAAAACTACGGAGCGGACGAAAAGACGACCGCCATCACCAAATATCGTTTAAAAATTCCACTTGGGCCTATAATTCCATATCTAAAAATTCAAAATTTTAAAAATAATACCAAGAAATTTTTCAAGAAATACTTTGTTTATTTGAGATTTTCCAGACCTAGTTATAGTATTAACCAATTTAAAGAATGCCTAAAATTTTTTCAACATTTACCCGCTTTTTCATGAGAACTGCATTAGAACCTGATGAACCATAGAATTCTTGTATTCAACGTAATGCCTAGTTGTGCTGTCGAAGTTTAACACGAAGTTTTTTTTGATTGATTTACGCTCGACTGCACTCGAAAAAATCGAGAAAAAACTCAGTTTATCGAGTGTAAAACAATCAAAAATTGTATATTTCAATGCATTACCTAGAATAAAAGAATCGTATAGTTAATCGAGTTCTAGTGCAGTTTTCGTGAAAAACGCGCGTTTTATAACCAATAAAGAAATTCGCTTGGAACGAATAATTTATTAAAATTAGAGCATTTTAATTCGCCTAAATATTGATCTAATATAACCGCAGTCCTCAAAACCAATTAATCAACTATTGGGATAATTTATGATCGCTCGTTTGCATTCAAATCTACATATGTACATGTAATATATTAATATAAATTAATGATTAAAAATTAAAATTTTAAAATAATTCCAATAAATCTATAATTGATTGATTTTTATTAGTCATTTCCATCAACCTAATAATCATTAATCAATCTGAAGTTTATTAACATAATTTATTATGATTTTCTCATCGAGATTTGTGTTTTATTAAAAAAAATAAAATTAATTTACAAAAAAATTATTAATTTGTTGTTGTTGTTTTACAATTGTGTATATTATAGCATGCATCAACTGAAGATGAATGGTTAATTTTTTTCGTTTTGTACTTGGATGCTTGGGTTTGTTACTCGGAAACACAAAACAATTGATCACAAAATATTGAATGAATTGTATTCAAGATAATTGAATTTTGTGTGTGCGATAATTGATTGATGATTGATGGAAATATTTTTGTAGGAGAATTATGTAATTTATAAATGCACATAAGTAGGTATAATTGTAAAAGTTTGAATGAAAATAGGATAAATTAATTACGCAATCATACTATAGGTTTAGATGGTGGAAACCTGTTGTATGTTTTTTTTGCACATTATTTGCAGAGACAATAATTTATATGGTATGTAGGAAACATAAATCAAGAGTAAAAAGAATGAACGAGTTCAAAGCTACCCAATAATTAGGATATACAATTTAGTAAATGCGAAACTGATTGCGGTACTCTACTTAATGATTTGTGTGTACTTACTAGTTGATAAACCTACCCGGGAAAATATAATTAAATATTTGTGGGATCACTAAAATATCAACTCTAGCGGAAAGTTTGTGAATGAAAAAGATATTTCTTCCATTTTCTGAAAATTTATTTAGTCATTTAGGTCGTGCTTTTTAATTAATAAGCATAATAGATCGTATTTCGGGATTTAAAATTGTATTTTAAGTGATTTTTCATTTTTCAATGCAAATTCTAATAGAAAGCAGGGAAATAATGTAATATAAATGGATTTATGACGCCATAATAAAGGGCAATGTTAAATGATTTGTAGGAGGTTGTGTCCTAAGAAGAAAATAATGAATGTGAGCTTGTAAGACAAAATTGTCATCCCATGAGACTCTCGTCATTGATGTAATTGAGGTTTATGGTATGTTTATAAAAATGTTTCCATCAATTTTTTCTTTGTCTTTACCTTCTTGCTTTACATTGTGGAAGAAGTTGGTGTCAAACTCTCTCGATCGGGCCTAGATTTGCATATGAACTCGCGTGTTCTTATTGCAATTTGTTTGACATGCTTCCAAAGGCGAATTTTACCTTTAATGCATTATCAATAACAATCATACACCGCATCGTATCATTTAAACGTAACACCATCAGACTGGCCTAACACCATACCATAATACAGTCATACCATACCATCACAGCATCATACCGTATTAACACCATACCATCGTACCATTACACCACCATACCATCACAACATCACACCATCACACAATAATAATATCCGTAATGGAGGAGCTTGCAGTTTATTCACCATGGAGTACACAAGCTTGCAATTATGTCATAACCGGAATTCACCATGAATTTGAATAATTGGCCTACTACAAAAAAATCAAGAATTCATGTGCAGAAAAGAAAAAAAGAAACAACAACATAAATTAAGAGACTGACCCTAAACCGTGTGCCCGACAGTATCAACAAATACGCTATGCTTCCCAAAACAAAAAAAAATAAATTAAATAAATATTAAAAGTAGTGTCAATAACTAAATTATGAATTTTAAGATATCTTTAATAATTTTTTAAAGAATGAATAAAATAGATTTTAAAAATTTAAATGTGTTGTTTGTGTAAAAAACATAACAAGTGAGGTAAAATTTTTTGTTGAATTTTTATAGATACATATTTTAACTTTTACAATTATTCTAAAATTATAAATGATATAATGGTTTCTTCTATTTAATTTCAGATTACGTATATTACATACCTACATATATTATAAATTATACCTGCCATTTTTGTATTTATTAATAATTAATAATATATTATATAATTTTAGGTAACATAACAAAAGAATTACGATTATTTCCGATGTACGGGTGGAAAAATTTGATACCAGCGGTAGTTGTGGTGATGACAGTGTAAACACTATACAACGAAGAAGAATTTAATGTCAGCTGCTTCTCAAATTCGTCAACAGCCTATTTTTATGTTAGCCGTTAATGAGGTATGGGCTCCTCGGTGCTATTACTACTTTAAATATGCTAATCTTTTATACAATTAGAAAACTTTATACCTATTGAATGTGTCAGGGTAAGACCGCCATTATGGAATATCCGGGATCACCAGTACAAACATAAAATATTTAGAATACGATTGTGGGAATAAGTTACAAGTGAATCTAGTAATATTTTTCATTTTAAAATTAATTTTTTGTACTCTATAAATTTATTTATATTTCAGATCTTGAAGTCAACTCGGCTAATATTGCCTTCGTAAGAAAGCAGTGGGACACCGTGAATGCGACATATCGCCGCTCTAAAAAAAGGGGGAAAAGTTGTAAAGAGGGTGGTGTAAAAAAGGAGTATAAGTGCAATAAAGTACTCTCCTTTTTAGAAGATACTGCGGAGCCACGAAGGTACGTAGAGTAAAATTACAAAAGCCTTACTATTTTAACAAATTTACGTCTCGTGTGTTTGATCAATAGAACTAGGTGGGCTAGTAGCTGGTGAGGAAGGATCCAGCGGCTCTCTAGATTACGGTGGTAATTAGTCGAATAGCTTTTTCTTCAGACTGGTGCTCTTTTCCACATCATAAATTATTTGAACTTGGCACCGAATTTCCCAAAAAAAAATTTAAATGCGAACACATGACGTGTACTTGTCTATTATATAAACTATTTAGATATTTATTTTATTTTTTTTTAGGAATGGCGCCAACCCAACTAAACATGTACCAGGAGGAATCCCTCAAATTAAAGCAGCGTTCGAAAAAATTGGCGGGTCGGAAATTCCGTCAACATATACCACAACATCGCCGAATTCTGGTCCAACAGATGCTGATGGGTTTTTGAAATCCCTAAAACCACGTTTCAAAGGTTTAAGCATGTTGCTGTGGATGGAAGCGCAGCAAAACATTTTGAAAAGCGTTAGTGACGCATAGAAAATCCAAGTAAATAATACACAATTTGTTTTAATTTATACGTATTTATTTATTTAGTATTTTTATTTCCATATTTTCGGATAACTTGGCCATGTGCCAGTCTACGTGGTCAACCTTATCCAATTGTTATGAACTATACTATACTTCACAGAATTTAGAATTTTTAATAATTTTGATGGTTTCAAAAATTGTTGTATCTCCGATCACAGAGATGTCCACAAGGTCTGGCCTATATTTTTGGATAACTTGACCATATGCCAGTCTACGTGGTCAATCTTATTCAATTGTGATGAACTATACTATACTTCACAGAATTTCGAATTTTAAATAATTTTATTAGTTTTAAAAGTTGTTGTATCTCCGATCACAGAGATGTCCACAAGATCTTGTCTATATTTTTAGATAACTAGACCATATGCCAGTCTACTTGGTCAACCTTATTCAATTGTGATGAACTATACTATACTTCACAGAATTTAGAATTTTTAATAATTTTATTGGTTTTAAAAATTGTTGTATCTCCGATCACAGAGATGTCCACAAGGTCTTGCCTATATTTTTGAATAACTTGACCATATGCCAGTCTACATGGTCAGTCTTGTCCAATTGTGATGAACTATACTATACTTCACAGAATTTAGAATTTTTAATAATTTTATTAGTTTTAAAAATTGTTGTCGCTGATCACAGAGATGTCCACAAGGTCTTGCCTATATTTTTGGATAACTTGGCCATATAGTAGTCTGCTTGGTCAACCTTATCCAATTATGATGAACTATACTATACTTCACAGAAATTAGAATTTTTAATAATTTTATTTGGTTTAAAAATTGTATCTCCAATTACAGAGATATCCTCAAGGTCTTGCCTATATTTTCGGACAACTTGGCCATATGTCAGTCTACGTGGTTAATCTTATTCAATTGTGATGAACTATACTATACTTCACAGAATTCAGAATTTTTAATAATTTTATTAGTTTTATAAATTGTTGTATCTCTGATCACAGAGATGTCCACAAGGTCTGGCCTATATTTTTGGATAACTTGGCCATATGGTAGTCTACGTGGTCAATCTTATCCAATTGTGATGAACTATACTATACTTCACGGAATTTCGAATTTTTAATAATTTTATTGGTTTTAAAAATTGTTGTATCTCATATCACAGAGATGTCCACAAGGTCTGGCCTATATTTTTGGATAACTTGACCATATGCCAGTCTACGTTGTCAGTCTTATCCAATTGTGATGAACTATACTATACTTCACAGAATTTAGAATTTTTAATAATTTTATTAGTTTTATAAATTGTTGTATCTCTGATCACAGAGATGTGCACAAGGTCTGGCCTATATTTTTGGATAACTTGACCATATGCCAGTCTACGTGGTCAATCTTATTCAATTGTGATGAACTATACTATACTTCCCAGAATTTAAAATTTTGAGTAATTTTATTTGGATTTAAAAATTGTTGTGTACCGATCACAGAGATGTCCACAAGATCTTGTCTATATTTTTGGATAACTTGGCCATATGGTAGTCTACTTGGTCAACCTTATCCAACTGTGATGAATTATACTATACTTCACAGAATTTCGAATTATTAATAATTTTATTGGTTTTAAAAATTGTTGTATCTCCGATCACAGAGATGTCCACAAGGTCTTGCCTATATTTTTGAATAACTTGACCATATGCCAGTCTACATGGTCAGTCTTGTCCAATTGTGATGAACTATACTATACTTCACAGAATTTAGAATTTTTAATAATTTTATTAGTTTTAAAAATTGTTGTATCTCCGATCACAGAGATGTCCACAAGGTCTTGCCGATATTTTTGGATAACTTGGCCATATGGTAGTCTACATGGTCAACCTTATCCAATTGTGATGAACTATACTATACTTCACAGAATTTAGAAGTTTTAATAATTTTATTTGGTTTAAAAATTGTATCTCCAATCACAGAGATGTCCACAAGGTTTTGCCTATATTTTCGGATAACTTGGCCATATGCCAGTCTACTTGGTCAATCTTATTCAATTGTGATGAACTACACTATACTTCACAGAATTTCGAATTTTTAATAATTTTATTGGTTTTAAAAATTGTTGTATCTCCGATCACAGAGATGTCCACAAGGTCTTGCCGATATTTTTGGATAACTTGACCATATGTCAGTCTACATGGTCAGTCTTATCCAATTGTGATGAACTATATTATACTTCACAGAATTTCGAATTTTTAATAATTTTATTGGTTTTAAAAATTGTTGTATCTCCGATCACAGAGATGTCCACAAGGTCTTGCCTATATTTTTGGATAACTTGACCATATGCCAGTCTACGTGGTCAATCTTATTCAATTGTGATGAACTATACTATACTTCACAGAATTTAGAATTTTTAATAATTTTATTGTTTTAAAAATTGTATCTCCGATCACAGAGATGTGCACAAGGTCTTGTCTATATTTTTGGATAACTTGACCATATGCCAGTCTACGTGGTCAATCTTATTCAATTGTGATGAACTATACTATAATTCCCAGAATTTAGAATTTTTAATAATTTTATTTGGTTTTAAAAATTGTTGTATCTCCGATCACAAAGATGTCCACAAGGTCTTGCCTATATTTTTGGATAACTTGGCCATATGGTAGTCTACGTGGTCAACCTTATCCAATTGTGATGAACTATACTATACTTCCCAGAATTTCGAATTTTTAATAATTTTATTGGTTTTGTAAATTGTTGTATCTCCGATCACAGAAAAGTCTACAAGGTCTGGCCTATATTTTTGGATAACTAGACCATATGCAAGTCTACTTAGTCAATCTTATTCAATTGTGATGAACTATACTATACTTCACAGAATTTAGAATTTTTAATAATTTTATTGGTTAAAAGTTTATGGTCTCGAGACATTTTCTTTTCTCTGCATCAAGCAAATCAAAATTGTGGACATTTCTGTGATCGGAGATGCAACAATTTTTAAAACCAATAAAATTATTAAAAATTCTAAATTCTGTGAAGTATGGTTCAGTTCATCATTGACCGCTATATGGCTTAGCTATTCTAAGAAATGTGCGGGGCCTTCGGGACATTTCCAGGATCGGCGCTAAATAATTATTTAAACCATCAAAATTCAGTCAACTTTTAAATTATCTGAAATATAGTAATGTTCAACAAAATTGGATGCTTTTGGTTAACGATATAAACAGATGATCCAGCTATCTGAAAAGGATGAAAAGAACCTGTTTTTTGATGAAAAGAATCTGTTTGGTGGTACTAAAAATCCAAAATTACAAAAAATTTAAATTTTCATATAATTTAAATTCCAATTGGAAAATAGCTAATTTAACAGTGTAATTTTTTATTTTTTTTTAGCATAAACTTCACACTCATGATACTAAAATATTTTTTTTAAATTCTGCCCGAAAATAAGACAATACGAACAAAAAAGATTAAGACAGTGGGTTATGGCCAAGAGAAACTACGGAAAAACCCTGACCGAGAAAATATACAAAAATTATTCTAATATTAACTTATAAATAATCGTCTGATGGATTTTTATATTTTACCCAGCTGCCACTCTACTTGCCCTTCCTCAGAAAAGTATTCGGTAAAACTCTCCCGTTATTCTTCGATGTGCTTTAAACCATATGTAAAATGGAATAGTTTTGTATTAATTTTGAGTTTATTATATTTGAATAAGTAAAAGTAAAGCAGATGGAGGCACTGCTGTATTGATCAAGCAAAGATTAAAACACTACGAACTTACGAACTTTGTCATATCGGCAGTGTACTGCCCTCCAAAACATGCTATAAAAAAATTTAAGTTCTATACTCATTGGGGTTCCAAACAAGATGTTATGAGATTATCCGCTGAAAGCGCTACATCCAGCATAAGAAGTTCTAAAAAAGTTAATAAACTGTCACATAATATACAGGAACTAATCCAGGAAAAGCGAAAAATTTGCCGTCAATGGCAGCAAACAAAATCACCTTATTGAAATGGAAATTAAATCGAGCTATTAAGGCCTTAAGATTTGCATTGCGGGAAGAAGAAAACCAGCGCATAAAGAACTATTTAAGTGATCTCTCGGTAACCGAGAGGGGGAGATTATTCTTTGTGGAAGGCAACAAAAAATTTAAAAAGGCCAACAAATTCGAATCCAGCGATCAGACTACCAACTGGAAATTGGGCGATAAGTGATGAAGAAAAAGTCAATGATTTTGCTGCTTATCTAGCAACAGTATTCGTCCCACACGAAGAATATAATTATTTCGTACTACTCCAGCCTATGGATGATGGTTTATCCTACAAACCTATAAAGTAACCTGTAAAGTACTTGCATAAGCCCGAAAAAAGCACCAGGACATGATCTCTTTACTGGAAAAATGATAAGGGAATTGCCAGTTAAATGCATAAAACTAATAACATTTGTATTCAACGTGATCCCGAACCAGTTATATCAGAGCCTTCTAGAGTATAGAGCCATAATCTTAATGACGTATTTTTTACAAGCTTTTTTAGTGGTATAACTCTTCACTGATTTCCATAGGAATCCATAGTAAAAATGGTGTTTTTTAGCTTCAAGTTTTTAAATGAAAAAAGCAAAAATATTATAAAATGTTTATATAAAAGTTTTCTACATATCTTTAAGAACAATTTACAAGAAGGCTATATTGGTATTAAGTAAATACTAATTGCAGAAATATTAAAATTAAATTATTTCTAAAATATATTTTTTCGAACTTACATTTTGAAAAATACATAACAGTTGGCTCTGACAAATTAAAATAATACTTGCTAAATTTATCTTTAGTTTTACTAGTGTACGTAAGATGTCTAAATGGTTACAGAAAAATACGAAAAAAAGTTATTTAATCCCAAAATTACCAAACGTTCCTATATTTTGTGAATTTGTTTTGCTTTTCCTACAATTTCTAAACTTGAAATTTCCCCAGGTGGTAATTTTTGGTACGATTTTTCCAAATTTTTACGGCCATCACTGCCATCTATGTAATGTATATTGACTTAATGACCAACGAATCGTAGTAAGCTTTTATTTTAATTTGACCAGAATGCTGTTGTTATGAAATTTTTCTTATATTTTGGTTTGAATAAATCAATTATTACAAGAAAATGAAAACGATTTACTTCAACGACATTCTTATATGTTGAAATTCAAACATTTATGAAAGTATTTCAGAAATCATAATTAAGAATTTGTAACGTTTTCATTTAAAAATTTGTCTTAGGAAAAAAAGTGATTTCCCATGTTTTGTGGGTTTTACTATGAAAAGTTCCGTTTTTTCCTCGTTTCTAATTCCCATATAAAAGCTCAGATTTTTTGATTATGGCTCTATAAAATACAGGGTGCTCTGGTTATATTCCTCAAAAATGGAAGATATCTTTGATCACAATGAAAATGTTACTAACGAAATTGAAACCAATATTAGAAGAACGGCGCGTTATTCCCGATCATCAATTTGGGTTCCGAAACCAACATGGTATTACAGAGCAAGTACACAGAATTGTAAATGCAATCAAAATCACCTTCGAGGAAAAAGAAATATTGTTCTGCTGCCTTTTTGGATATCGCATAAGCTTTTGATAAAGTTTGGCACGATGGATTAATTTACAAAATTAAAGAGCTTCTACTGAATTAATTTCACTCAGTTTTGGGAAACTATCTTCTTCAAAGGCAATACATGGTCAAACAAAACAGCGCAACTACTTGCTTAAATGATATTAATGCAGGTGTCCCGCAAGGCAGCGTTCTAAGACCAATATTATACTTGTTGTATATAGCTGATTCACCTGTAACCAACAATGTGTCACACTATAATCCCGAAATTGCCTCAAAGGAATTACAGAATCATTTAAATAAAAATAAATAAAAGCGAAATAAAAGTGAACGAAAACAAATCAACTCACGTCGCGTTCACTCTGAACAAACGCACCTGCCCACCAGTGAATTTTGATCTAAACCAATAAGGAAATGCTACTAATGTAAAGGTGTAGCCTAAGCCTTAAACACACAAGCACGGAGAAACATGATAATTTTAAAATAGGATTAACACCGACAAAATTTCATTTCAAATGTCTTGTCTTAACCTAAAACGAAAAATTCAAAAACCCGCATCATTGCATTTGCGAATTTACTCATTAATTCAAATATCGCGCATTAAGAAAATCGCAACAAAATGAACACACAAGTTTACATTAACGCTGTTTTACAACAGCGCTTTATAAACAACCAAAATTAATCGTTAAAAAATTAATTTCAATTTGTTATAATTTATTATCAAGAGCCAAAAATCGTGTTTCGCTGTTGATGTCGTTTTCTTTTGTTTGAAAGACAGAAGAAAAACATAATCAAAAATTTAATGTTTATGTCTTTTAAATCTCAAAATAAAACATTAAAATGTGACAACACAACAGATAATTGTATGACACATTAAACACTGAACTCTGATTAATTTTCCTTTTTTTTTTTATTTTGTAAGAAGATAATATTCGTGTATTGTAATGAAACAAATGGCGATCAAAATAGTAACCGGAATTTCTAATCGATTGCCAAGATGGCCAGATGACAATAAGAAAAAAATTAATTATAAAATTATTTACAAGATAATTTTTATATTTTTGATCCGCATAATGATGACTACAAGCGCGCGCGATCTTACAAAAGAAAACAAATGAATAAATGAGAAAGAAAAGAAAATATTAAAGATCTCAAGGTCGCGTGTTTGTTTTATATTCGCGTTCATTACTTTTTAATATTGTTACATAAAACAGAAGTCAGTTCTTTGTTGTTTTGGCTGTTATGATTAATGGACAATATAAAGTGGTAATTTTCATTTTTTTTTATTCACAATGTGAACAAATAGTCTTTACTCAATCAAAAGACACAGAAAAATTATGAAAGTAAAAGCGAAAAAGGTTAGAAAGCCATCGCATTGACTTAGGTCAGTTTCAATATTTAAATTTTATATTCACCTGTGTTTTATTAGCTATACAGTAATAATCAAAAGAGAAGCAGAAGAGGTGATGATTTGTGGTCTTGGTTTCGATTTTTTTTTTCATAACACGGTCATTATATTATACGATTCTTAAGAAAGACGAATAATTGGTGGTCGTGAACTTTACCGACAGTGTTGTAATCGAGTATAAGATCTAATTGTGGATGATAATTAGAATGTAATTAATTTTCTGTAATGAAGTGTTCAACTAACACGTATTTAACTTCATAGTTTAGTTTTTGTATTATCAGCCCGACTTGGGGCAACGCTTACTTGTTTATTTAATTTAAATCTCTATTTCGTGTAAATTATTTGGAAATTTGGTTCTGTAAATCTTTCAAAAATTCAGGTTCTAAAATTTAGATCACGAATAATAATTGGCTGTTTATAATGGCCGTAACCCGATCTTCTGACTAACCTAATACGCTATTTTGGAATAATATCCAAGTGCAAAGAAGCTTGGTGCCTTTGATAATATCGATATTGAATAGGTGTAACCCAAATGACAAGCTAATCATTATGCAGCACTTACATTGTAGGTACATAAACCGTCTAAATATTTCCCTTCTGTAATAATTTGACATGGCATCCTGCTAAAAAGGCGGGTTCGCTAAAAGTATTTAAAAGAAATTGAGGCAAATGAACCGCACACAGAGAACTGATAAACAAATGTTATGGTTTAGATAAAAGGTATAATCGATAAGAGAAAGCCAGCACTACATAGTGTCTTTAAACACGAAGTGTGAGGTAGGTAGCATTGATTAAATGTGGTTAACACTAACCAAGAATACCTCAAAATTATAAACGTACACGTTAGCGCTCAGTTCTAGGAAGATTTCTATATGTAAATTAAGCGAATATATTTTTAAATGTCGAAAACAAGTACAATTTTCGCGCTCAAACAACCATAAAGATTAAGAGGGTAAAACAAGTAGAAATAAAGCAGCTCTTATGGAAACTACCGTTAAAGATAATTTGACAACAAAATAAAATAATTTCGACTCAAAAATCAAACATAGCATTTAATTAAATTATTTGGAAAACTGACAAACTTTAAGTTAATCATTTTGAAAGCCATATAATGGAATTGTACCATTTATACAGCATAAAGTTAAACAGGACGCCTAATTACATTACCGCTGTTAATGAGTAATGACGAATAACCATTTGCTAATTATTAGGAAATGATGAAAATTGATGGCATCACTCGCGAGTTTTTTAGATTTAATTTGCTTTTAAGTACAACAATACAACTAAAATGTATAAAACAAATTAAGATTTTTCAAAACTTTGAAGAGGTTATTTTTAACTATCTGCGTGTGAATACTTTTTTAAATTACATTTACCGTTAACTTATAATAATTTAATTAATTAACAACCTCAATACTTTCCATATAAATTTTTAATATTTTGAGGTTGCAACGAACATTCCAGAAGGTTCTAATTTCAAAATGGGAGACCCAAATTTATTAATGACAAATTTAGGGAACGAAAAAAACTAAAAGGCAAACGGGAACCTACATAGGGATAAATGTAGTTAAATCACCAGAAAATAGGTAAAGTATTAAGGATAAAGATCCATTTAAGGTAATTGTTTCCAAAAATAATCTAAACATGTTATATTTGGGCAAGTCAGCTCAGCGTCAATGAAAATAAACTTTAATGGCTATGTTGTCATTTGTTCCGGATAGTTTTAACAACACAATAGGGGTGATTAAAGACCTGTCGCTAAATCTATCAATGGAAGAAATAAAGGATAATATTAAATTTTCATTGGATATTAAGATCATTGCGGGAATAACTAGATGGGACAAAAATTTACAATTGAACGTAAATATAGAACTCTTAAAAATAATATTCCTGGCAAATACGATGACAAACAATGTGGTGCAGCATTTCATCCCAAACACATTGTATTGCGAAAATCGCTGTTAGTATGGTTGTAAAAGTATTAGGTGTTGGTCGGTTGAGATTAAAATATGTCAAGTGTGTGTTCAAAGACATAGCCTCACCACTTAAAATTTTCTCAACTCTACTCATTGAACCATCCATAGCTTACAACGAAGCGTTGAATGCACCTGACGTCCATCCCAACGAGATCCACCAGGTCGCTGAGGAGAGGAGATCCAAAAAATTTCCATCTGCTTGATGCTAGAGGGGGACAAGCGCACAGTAGGTGGAGTAAAGTTTCTTCGTCTTATAAATCTTCGCAGCTTAAATCCGCAGCAGTTCTTGTTTTCTTGTCTTTTCTAAAACGCTTTATGCATTTTTGACGAGAAAAAGGTAGCCTTTGTTTACCCAAAGCCCTACTTAGAGGATATGTTCCCAACATGGCTACATGAAAAGCATCTGAAAACTTGTCTTCTAATTCATCCAGCTCTTGGGGGTTTTGAAACCGGTACTGGCAATGAATTATCTAGAATGGTTCTCTAGATATCCCAGTCGGTTTTACTCCTGTTTCTATAAATAGCCCTATTTGTGGCTACTTTACCAGTCCATACTGAAGATAGCAGTGATCAGAAAAGGAATGGTCATCAGACGCTTTCCAATTCACCAAACTATCCTTCATAAAATCAGATGACTCCAACTTTTCGGTTTTGAGCATCCATTAAAGCACCTTTAAGAATTGCAGGTGGTATGTCATCAACTTCGTATATTAGATAGGCTGAAAAAAACCAGAGATTTAAACTATCAATCTCAATGCCAGCCGCCACTCTACATCTGAGTTACTGTAATTAAACAGCACAAACAAGTTTAGATTAGTTTTAGCAAAAATGCACGAACGAATCTTACCTTCCTTCTTGGCAAACATCACAAGTTTTTCACATTACAGATATTTTTGCGCTTAAAAGCGGAGTGAAACCGTTAAAACTAAAGAGCTAGAAAAAAAGATTATTATTTATATTTAGGCGATTTTTGGGGCATAAATTGGGGCACGGTTAAGTATTGTTCCTTTGTTTAATTTTTCTATGTATTTATTACTTTGGACCCTTTTTTGTTTCTTTTCGTTTTAGATTTCCAGTAATCGACGCTCATTTTGGAGCCGGATGACGTTCTTTACTTTTATTTTTAAGTATTGCCTATCAATGACGCCCACGTCATGTTTATGCTTAAGTTTTGATTTTAGTTATGTCATTTAATACTCAAAATATAGTTCTAAAATTTATGTTGATCGAAAAGTAAGCTGACCATATTTTCCAGAATAAAAAAGAGGACAAATTTTTTTTTTTTTAAATTTAATTATTAGGTGGAATTAATTACCTATATATTTTAATTACGTTTAATACAAATAAAACACAACAGTAAAATTTTGATTTAAGCGTATATACTGGATTATATAAAATTTATTGCACCTGTAGTATAAAATTAAACGTTTCTGTGTTCTTCATACACAATAATAAATTAAATAAATAAATTGATCCATTCAATATTTGAAACTATTAATATTCGCATCTAATTATATTTAGCCGACTGATGTACTTGTTTCAACAAATTGCCCTCGGTTTTAATTAAATCAGCAAATTCCACACAGGATAATGTTGAATTACACTTGATACTAACAACGGCTTCCAAACAGTCCATTTTAAATTGTGTCTTTTCTGATGACCAAATATCATTTATAATAGAAAAAACCCTTTCTACTGCAGCATTAGTTCCAGGTAGCGAATAAGTAAACTGAATGATTTTGGTAATTTCTGAACATGAAATCGTTTTCTCTTTCAAATGACTAAAAACCTCAACCCATCTCTGATCGCACGGTTTCCCCAGTTCGTTCCATTCGTTAATTTTATCCTGATTACAATATAAATTGATATACCTCAATTCATCTACCAACTTGCCGTCATCCAGATTCAGTTTAGATAGTATTGGATTCATATCATCTATAGATTGTCGGACATCGTCCCATTCAATTTGTTTTTGCAGTAAACACCACTCTAAACATTCTACCATTCCGAGCGATTTGGTCCATTCTGTAATATAGTCTAACGCAGTTTTATAAAAGTTTTCCACATTTCTAGAAAACTGTTTTTCGAATTCATGGTTAGATTCAACTAGCTGTCGAATTTTGCTTCTTATTATCAACGGATAATATTTATTTTGATGTCTCCACTTTAATGTTTCTTCCAGTTCTTTCAAAATTTTAAATGCCTCTACAGCACTTAAATTTTGGATTTCTAATCTCAATATGAAATTTTTAAACATTTCCGCCTGGTTATGTATAAACTCCAAAAAAATTACGGATCCATCGCTGCTAAAAAAAATTTCCAATAGTTTTGGTGGTTTCTCCAAACTTAAGAAATAGGCTCGAAGCGGTATATACATAGACAAAATTCTCTCAGCGGCATTTGCAAGTGAAAGCCACCGAGTTGATGAGTGACCAATTAATTTTTTATACTCGATTTCAGCTTCTTCACACAATTTTTTTAAATTTTCCGTTCTGGCAGTATATATATTAAAAAACAAATAGATTTGGGGGATTATATGACCAATATCTATAGGTAATTGAGCGCTAGCAGTGTTAATCGCGTTTGAACAGATGTGACCATTACATCCAATCCCAATTAGATTGGGATTATTTAATAATGATTTTAATTTTTTAAAAATATTTTTTTCTCCCGCTCGCCGCAGTCCCCCAAAATTTGTATTGGTATTGTCAGCTGACCAACCGGTAATTTTATGAACTAAATTATTTTCCTGCAACACATTGTAAATTTTGGTACTGACGATTTCAGAAGTTTCACCTGGAATTTTTGTTAACTTTAGCAATTTGACTTGAACACCACGTTCGGGGTCAAAAAATTGAAGAACGACAGGATATAACTTTTCGGCTTTTCGGTTCGAAGCATCCCCCATTATCGTTATGCAATTAGTTTTCTCAAGCAATTTGCGAAGATTTTCGTTAAAATATGGATATAAAATATTTTTTACGATTGCAATGGTTTTTGAACGAGCGCAACTAAATTTTTTTTCGAATAATTTTTGGATTAACTGGCTTGTACAATCCATGCTGCGGAACGATTGATTATGCATAACCTGATGGAAGCAAAAGACAATTTCTTGTACAGCTAGTTTCCGCTCACCTTCACCGAATTCTCTTGTTCCAAAAAAAGATGTTATTTGATTTGATTTTGCTGCAGCTTCTGCGCTACCCTTGTGAAGTTTTGAGCTATTATGTTGTATTATATCTTGTCGGCCCTTGTTGGCAATTGAAAAAAATTGACCACAAGTTAAACAATGCGCTTTAGATGGATCTCGCTGATTTCCGACAATATGCGGAAATTCTTTTCTGTGTTGCTCATTTAAGCTTACTTTCCGTTTTTTGGAGCTCATTTTAATTTTCCCAACTGATGAAATCGGTGATAATAAAATGAAATTATTATTACATCAATTATTTATAAATAAATTAGTACCAAAAATAAATAGATACTCTTACCGAAATGTGTTATATATATTATTGCACGAATTGTCTTAAATTATAAATAATGATATTATTTAATTATTACACAGTGAGTTACACTCCACGTTTTAAATTCTGAATTCATCAAAATTACGTTTGAACTAAAAAATGCAACCATTTAACTTCAACAAAATTACGTTTGAACTGCAAAAAGCAACCATTTCTATTATGCATTTATGAATTGACAATTTTGACAATTTAAAATACGACTCACTAATTACCCATAAACGATGAAAGATTAGTTTTCAAACATTTTATGAAGATGTCACTGCTATAAGTAAAATTTCAATCACGATAACTAAAATACCAATAAAAAAAGATGACAACAATTGAAAAGAGGACAAAAGAGGACAGCAATTTTTAAGATGACACAACTCTAAAAAAGAGGACTGTCCTCTTAAAAAGAGGACGTCTGGTCAGCTTATCGAAAAGTCATTACGAAAGGTAGATACTAGCCAGCATAAACGCATAAAGTATGGCCCCAATTTTTTCAATATTCGTCACGTTTTTAATGGTGTTTCAGTCGATCTTTGTTTCTCTGAGACGTTTATAAACCCAAATATGCCTAGTTCAGCTGTGAACATCAAAGGTTTTAATACATTTACTAAAGATAGGGCGGGACCTCCCTCCCCTTAATTATAGTGGTCTATGTAAGTTTGTACTTGATCATATTAAGGCAAGATTAGTTACCATACCTTCATCCATTTCAGAATTGTTAGTTTCGGATTTAGATGGGTTAGATTAATTAAATGCTTAACATCATTAAAGATAATAGAAGATACAATTTTCTCAAAAATTTTGCAAAAACTGTTTAATATAGATATAGGTCTGACATTACCAGCATCAAATTTCTTATATGTTGGTACTAAGTAAGCTTTCTTCCAATGAGAATGAAATACGTCTATTTTGAACGATAAATTAAATAATACATAATGTTAAAGGTTTGGTTAGCTGAGATTCTTTGTAACGATTCGGTTAACAAAATTATTTTTTTTTTTTCTTCTAAAATTTACTGAATTGTGAATTTTATTGTTTTTATGATGACAGCTCCTTGGCTGCCATCTGTGGAAAATATTTCACAGTCAGTAATAATTCATTGCACTGTAATGGATAGTGGTTGGTAGGGATGATTTACGCAAAGTTCGCGTTAAAAAAAGAAAAACGAAACGCGAGTCAGTCTAGGCAAATAGTCAATAGGCAAATTTGAAGAAAAGATGAATTATATTTTTCAAAAATAATATTCTCTTTATTTACACCGAACAAATTGAAATAAGAAAAATTAGAAGTGTGTAGGTTAGAAGGTAACTACCGAAGTATAAGGAATCGCTCCGATTACAAAAAAATACTTTTTTGATATACTAAATACCTAATACGGGCAGTCATCAACAACGAAATAATTATTAAAAAGATATAACTTAGGTTGTTTAGACGCGGCACTTTGGGTATATGTCCTAACAAACACGCGCTGCCCCACTGTCAATTCACGTTGTTTACTTCGAAGGTTATATTGGCGTTCGGATTTTATTTGAGCCTGTTGTAGATGTTTAATTACGTTAGTGTGGATCAAATCTAATCGTGAAGATCTTAGATTTAAACTTACTTCATGTTCAGTGTCACATCCCAACAACCGACGAAGTTCATATTCAGAACCATGAGTTATTAAATGCTGGCCATTCACGAGATAATGTGGGGAATACCCTGTGAAAAAATGAACAACGTTCCTAAGAGTCGAAGCCACCACATCCCAAGTGACGTGATTTTCACCCAAGTATGCACGTATGGTTTGTAGGACAGTACGATTCGTTCGTTCAGAAGCATTACTCTGAGGAGAGTGAAAATGTGTTTTGGTATGTTGAATCCCGTACTTATTTAGTAGGTTTTTAAACAAATTCGACTGAAATTGTCTCCCGTTGTCAGAAAATACTATTTCAGGTACAGATTGAAGAAGAAACATTTCCTTTTCCAGGTAATCACACAACGAAGTTGACGAGGTATCCCGAAAGGCTTTAAGGCGTATAAATTTTTAATAGTGGTCAAGCACGGCCAACACGCAAGTATTTCCATTTCGAGAGCGTGGATATGGTCCCAAATAGTCAATGTATAGTTTCTGAAATGGACGCATAGTCATCGCGGAACTACCCATTGGTGGTCGTGTAATTGAATTGGTTGCTTTTGACATTTTGCAGATGGTACAATAATTCACAAATTTTCGAACGTCATCAGCCATACCGAACCAAAAATAGTAACGCTGCAGCCTTTCGAGCGTTTTATAAATGCCCGCATGACCAGAACCAATGGGTATGTGCGCCGAATGAATAACAGATGGAATCAAACTTTTGGGAATGACCAATTTCCAATTTGAAATATCCGTGTGTGTATATCGTATACCATATGCCTGGGATATTAACAGTTTATCATTTTTAACTGTGAAATTACAATCGACATTCTCGAGATTTTGGTATTTTTCTCTCAGGTTTATATATTCCTCGTCCTGGAACGCGGGAGAATTCATATCTACCCACCCATTACTGCAAGCCTCATTCGAATCAGCATGATCAGTCAATGCGTCACAAAATGCACGTGATAGCGCATCTGGTACCACATTTAGCGGTCCCTTTCGATACTCGATATTAAATTTATGACACTGTAGTTGCAGGCTCTATCTAGCCAGACGACCTGACAGATCCGACATATTCATGAGCCAACGAAGGCTCTCGCATGATCGGCAATTATGGTAAACTCAAACCCGTCGGTGTAATGACGGAAATGTTTTACTGAAAGGACGGCAGCGTAACACTCGAGTTCTGTGACACTATACTTTCTCTGGGTGCCATTCAGTTTTTTTGAAAAAAACGCTATGGGATGTTCGGATTCACCCATCTTTTGAAACAAAACGCCGCCTACGCCTCTCGAGGAAGCATCTACCTGGATGTAGAAAGGCAATTCAAAATTGGGATGCAGAAGAACGGGAGCGAAAGTAAGACGCTGTTTTAGAATTCTAAAGAAGTTTTATGCTTCGTCGTTCCAAACTATTTTAGTCTTGGTCTTTAATAGGTCAGTAAGTGGTGCAGAGATTGAAGAGAAATTAGCAATGAATCGCCTGTACCAATCACACATACCAAGGAAACGCCGTAACTGTTTTACTGTCTGTGGAATAGGTAGGTCTTCGATAGCCCGTACTTTATCCAAATCTACACGAATGCAACCTTCTCCAATGATGTACCCTAAATATTTTAAACGTTTCAGTACAAACCTGCTTTTTTCGATATTAATGGTAAGGTTAGCGCTGCGCAACCACCCAGCCACGAGTCGGAGAAGCGCAAGGTGTTCCTCAAAAGTACTCGCTGTAACCAGAAGATCATCAAGGTAGACAACAATTCGGTCGTGGTACTCATGAGGAATCATCTTATGCATCAACCGACACATAGTTTGTGGTGCGTTACACAACCCGAAGGGCATTACCGTGAATTGATACAATGGCCTACCCGGCACCGTAAACGCTGTCTTACATTTGGCATCATTGTCGAGTGGTATTTGCCAGAATGCGTCTTTCAAATCCAAACTGGATATGAAATTCGTATTCTCCAAACGACTCAGTATTCCATCAATAATTGGTAGCGGGTAAGCATCTTTCACTGACACGTCGTTAAACCTTCGGGCGTCCAGGCACAACCTCACCTTGCCAAACACCAAGGACTTGAGTTTTCTTCAAGCACGCCTAAACCAATCATTCGATCGAGTTCTTGGTTCAGCAGAGCTTCAATAGCAGGCGATACCGCATAGTACCTTTGCTTAACCGGTTTAGCTTGCTCAGTGTCTATCGAATGGCTCACAAGGTTTGTACGTCCCAGACCCAAATGGACTGAAGAAAGAAACAACGCAATGACTACATGTAAATCTATCTGCTGTTGAGGTAGAAGGTCCTTCAAATGTGATTCTTCAAGATTTACATAAGGATCGTTTCCGGGCAGATCATCAGAAGGTGGTGGAGCGTATAATTCATGTGCTTGAATTTTTATATCGAACAGTTTGAAGAAGTCAATCCCGAGATACAAAGGTTGCGATAAGTTTGGTGCTAAAAATAATCGACAGTATTTTTCGTGATTGTTGAAGCGCATTTCTACTGTTATATAACCCAAAATGCGTTCCTTTGATCCGTTTGCGACAGAGATTGTAGAAGGCGCGTGATGGAAGGGAAGTCCGGCAATGGATAATAATTTCTCACAGTCTTGCCCAAGGAGACTAATACTAGCTCCTGAATCAAGTAGACCCTTTACAGGTTGATTAAAAATTTCCACTGTTAGATACGGACGATCATCAATCTGCGTCGAAATTAAGGATGCACAAATAAGTTTATGAATCTTACGTTTTGTAACGAAATCCCACAAGGGATTTCGTTAACAGACATGAGAATAGCGGCCTGATGCGGTATAGTAGCTGGCTAGAGCTCACGGTGCGGCGTGGGGGTTTTCAGACATATTTCTCATGCTTGAATAACCGCATGAAGAACAAAGTTAGAGGGGCAAATGGAAATTAAAATTATATTGCCATGGCCTCAACGGCAAAAAGAAAATGATAAGTAGGGAGTGATCGATCCGGAGTGACCGTCTCAATCCCAGGCGATCACCGCCGTGACTGCCACACGGGCCTCCCCTCATCGGCCCGCCTACTGGGATGCTGTTTCCCAGTCGCGACGGCCACCGATGCCATTATAAGGGAAGGACGCCCGCATGACAATCCCCCGGAACGGAGACCGTCACCCCGACGCGATCAACTCATATGGCGTGCCGCCCTCCAGCACAGCCTGTCCTGAAAAGACCGACCCTTCACATGACCACACCTCACATCATCCGATCAATTATTTGTTTACACGCACATGGTGCGGCGTAGCACACTACAGTAAGAAATTCAAAGAAAAATTTTTTGTTACGGTAAAAGAGAAAAAATTGAAAATTAGGCAAGATAAATTACGTTAAAACTGATTCTACGTTAATGTTAAATTTCACTTTCACTATTCACTGTTTTAAGAAAATTAAGAAAAACACAAAAATACCTGAAAGAAATGAACCGTTATGGGGTCGAACCACACCCAAAAACGGACAACGGAAATTCCAAACGCAATTAATCAAAATGACGGAAAAAAATATAACCTGACAATAATTTGCTCTGAGTGGGGTTTTCACTAAATCGCTGCACCCCCACGAAACGCCGAAAACAAACGGTAAAAGTAGTAATATATGTACAATATAATGAAAATAGAAAGGGAGAAACAAACTGTTACAGACTTTAGAAACTAAAATTTACTTAGCCAGATTGTTTATCCCTTGATTGATTTTAAAGGCCCGTCCGACCACACCGCAAACAGCGCCGACGCAGGGTCCCTCTCACACAATTCATTGCCTGCCCCCACGGGCGGGAATACTGCTCCAAATTCACGAACACAATTATGGCACACAAACTCGACTTGTACCTCTACGTATTACAGTACTATAGTAATTTAATTTTTTATTTTTTTTTTATAACACAGATAGGTCAGCAAAGAAAATGGGTTAATTAAAAAACTAGCCACTAGCTGTTTAACTTTATTTATTTTTTTTTTTCCAAAAGTTTAATATTTGTATCACATTAGATTTAGCTTTTAACAATAAAATTTAATTTGTGTAGATGCAACTTTATTTTGTTCACAATTTATAAAATCAAATAATAATAGTAAAAACCGTTTGCTGATCAAATGGTTTTCAATATTTTTCCATTTGCGGTTTTCTATTTACTTACACATAAAGTTTTTTTATTTATTGTTTTTTTTTTATTATTTACATGGATAATTTTAAAAAGTTTTGCATATTTCACTCTAACTTAATGTCTAACAATATATTTTATCAATTCAATGACATACTTAAATATATTTTTATTTTATTTAAACAAGATTTAATAATTTTTAATTACATTATCAATCAACCAAAATATTTTATATATGAAATAAAAGGGAAACTCGAGAATCAACACCTCGTTTCCAAAAAAAAATCAAAAAAAAAATCGATTATATTCACAAGATGTCAAAAAACTAGACTTTATTTTATTTAAAAAAAAAATTTTCGTTTTCTGTTTTTTTTTTTTTTTTTTTTAGACTTAACGTCACCAAAACTCAAACTAGACTAAATATTTTCTTTTATTTTTTTATCAAAAACAAAAATCAGTCAATTTTTCCCCCTCTATTTTGCACTTCGCATCGCTGTTCGTCCCATTCGTTGCATTTGTGCACATCGTTCATCATTTTTATGTTTTTTTTATTATTGTAAAATCTTTATTGATATTTATTTATTTTTTTGTACACAAATACAACGAATAAGACGAACAACGACGACGAACATATGTACATACTTATCTGTACGGCCGCATCGGATTCATGTCTAATACACCGATCGGTTCTATCCCCACTCAGAGCAAATATCACGCGTTAATTTAAGCCAATGATACCAGAAAGAAAAATAGAATATTCCAGATTGAACATTTTAATAACGCAAATATTCCATCTCATACTACATAATACATGTACACACACCAACTCGCACGGGATATATATGCTTGTACATGACAATATAGAAAACAAGTAAATGCAAAAAAATTTAAAATATGTTTAGATAACAATCGGAGGGAATATTCAATTTAAATTCGGAAATCATCAAATCATTGAGCATAAATATTAACACCATGGTGGTCATGGTATTTTATAACTACAAAAAAATTTAAATTATTTGAGCGTTTGGGATCTTCGCAAAAATCTTTTCCCTGTTTCAAGTGGAGACGTATGCCAGTTTTTCCTTAAAATATAACCACGCGCGATGAAAAGGATTTTTATCTTTACAATTAAGAGAGACGTAATTGTTAGCAAATTGGAAATCTGGATTATTTACGACTTCGGCTGGTTGCCCAACCGTTTGTAAAATTCGGGATCCGTATTGGAGGCGGCATCCTCGAATAACTTGTTTTTGATCGGAATGCTTGAGTGTTGAGGGTTGGACTCCCGAGGTATCCATTCCCTCCTTTGCCAGTTTCCCTGGGTTGAAGAATTGCAATTTGTACACTCCGCATAAGATGAATTCTCTTTCCCACAGGCCAAACAAAAGTTCCTAAGGGACGCCTTGCACCGACGAAAGTAATGACCTGGATTTTTACAATTCCAACAAACCCGACTCTTATACGGTAACTTAGCTTGATTTTGACTGTTATTATTACGGCTGTAATTATTAATCGCACCCAATTCAGCATCATAGTTTCCTACCGGGTGTATCTGATAAGAATTCTGTAGTTGCATATACGATTGGTTATTTGCTACTGGATTCCGTACCAAGGAAACAGCCGATATGTTCTCTTGTTGAGGAGAACCAAGGTACGTACTGCAATTATTAACGACTGGAGTTGCTGAATTTAAGGCGTCACTGAACTGAAATTTAGGTTTGGAAATGCTGACGGGACTGTTAATATTAGATGATTCTACCTCGTGAACGTAACGATCTTTTGTCATTAATCCACTTTCTGGATTAATTCCAAGCTCTTGCCATAATTGCTCAACTCGACGGCATTCGCTCGCTTATTGGTTTATGTGATTTATGGATTGAAACTCTCGGTCGACAAACTTTTCTCTAAATCTTGGACGCATGTTATTAATTAGTATCGACAAAATTTCGACATCTGCGATCGGATTTTTAGACTGTAAAGCGATTTTATAAACATCATCCATAAATTCGATAAATGATTCTTTTGGATATTTTTTTTCCTCTGTTCCAATAACCGCTTTACATGCCTCTCATTCGTCTGCGTTTGGAATCGATCTACTAAGTAATATTTCAGACACTCCCAACTGATGTACATATTAGTGTACAGTTGTCGAAACGTCCAGTACCAGTCTAACGCACTCTCCGTGAGCAAACAAGAAGCTACCTCCACTAAACGGTCCAATGGTATATTAGATGCTCTTGCCATGTGTTCCACACGAAACACGAAATTCTCTACTTGAACGTCCGTGCAACACCCCTAAACTTCAGGTTCCAGGAAGTCAGCGTACGTGTTAATGTACGATCGTCAATTCTATAGTTTTGCTGTTGAGGAGCAACCCTGTCACCCTCATTGGTATTCATATTTGGTTGACCGATCCTATTTAATTTACTATTGAAGTTATTCAATAATTGTGGCATAATCTCGTTTGCCTCACCAATTGAATTATTCTTGATGTGCTCCACAGGTTTCACTGTTGGATTATTAACGGGTTCACTCACTATTGGATTACACCGCGGAGTCGCGAGAACCGAACTATTACCGACTAAGGGATGTCTTTGCGGATCAGAATAATTTTGGACTTCGTCCAAGGATCCACTTGACGAATTGGAATATTGAAATCAAAACATCCATTAATCGGATAACATCAAGCGGCATATCGTGGCATACAACAGTGGGCGAAGTTGAGGGTCGTCAACAGCTATCAGAACAGCACGACAAGGGTATACAAAATTTAGCTTGTAAGAGAAAAAAAATTTGTTTTATATATATGTATATGGGTGAGTATTATTATTACTTTTTTCTGTTTCTTTTTGTTTTCGTCTTTATTCACTTTCCCCTTAAGATAACATCATAAAAGGAAAGTTCCTTTTCCCGTTGGATTTTTAAACTTTAAGCGCATCCCGTGTAGAGTCCATTGAGCTCTTTGAACCCGCCACTGGAATCTGGAAATAAACAATGAAAATTTCTTTTTGTTTTTGCCCTCCCCTTTGTCACAGTGTTATGTAGAACAAAAAAAAACAACAACAAATTGGATTATGAAAAAAAATAATAATAATAATCACCCATATATATAAAACAATTTTTTTTTCTCTTATAAGCTAAATTTTTTATACCCTTGTCGTGCTGTTCTGATAGCTGTTGACGACCCTCAACTTCGCCCACTGTTGTATGCCACGATATGCCGCTTGATGTTATCCGATTAATGGCTGTTTTGATTTCAATATTACCTCGATATACTGTTGATAGATAACCTTCAATATCGTTGAATGCCACGATATGCCGCTTGATGTGGTCCGATAAATCACCGTTTGATATCAGTATTCAATACCGTTGTATATATATACATGTACTGTTGAATGCTCCGTGCCTTAGTTATATCTTTTTAATAATTATTTCGTTGTTGATGACTGCCCGTATTAGGTATTTAGTCGATCAAAAAAAAGTATTTTTTTTGTAATCGGAGCGATTCCTGATACTTCGGTAGTTATCTTCTAACCTACACACTTTTAATTTTTCTTATTTCAATTTGTTCGGTATAAATAAAGAGAATATTATATTTGAAAAATATAATTCCTCTTTTCTTCAAATTTGCCTATTGACTGACTCTCGTTTCGTTTTTCTTTTTTAACGCGAACTTTGCGTAAATCATCCCTATCAACCACTATCCATTACAGTGCAATGAATTATTACTGACTGTGAAATATTTTCCACAGATGGCAGCCAAGGAGCTGTCATCATAAAAACAATAAAATTCAAAATTCAGTAAATTTGAGAAAAAAAAAATAATAATTTTGTTAACCGAATCTTTACATATTCATCGGAAGAACAAAAATTATATATTTTCTGTTTATCAACTCATTGTTAGAAGTCGAGTGGATTTTTTCCATCTTTTTCACGAACTAATCTTGGCTTTGCGAACCCTTTATCTAGATTACAATCAAATCATAATGAGTTTTTTATTGATTGCGACTTATTTTTGCTTTCTCTAAATCAGTTTAGATCTACGGTCCTCAGCATTATTGCATCGTTAAGTTCTTAGTCGCGGGTGTAGTGGATGTCCTATGCGGGTGTGTGTGTGTGTGTGTCTGCTTGTACATGAGTTAAATCTACTGTCTCATGTACAGGCCGATACACACACTTTTATAAATTTTTGTATTATTAGATTATTATTACGTATTTATATATGTATGTATATTAGGTATTTTTTTTTCTGTTATTGTTTATTATAAAACGTGTTTTTTTGTGCTATGTAGTGACAGCGCATAATTGGACTTTTGTCTGTCCGCTGCCTATTTTTGGAATAAAATAAAAATAATATGAAGATTCGGATGATGATGATAATGCGGATGGTAAACTATCAAATGTTTAATAACTTCCCCGATTTTATCCTAGTCACGCATGACTTACGCGTCGGATAAATAGGTTGTAACGAAATCTTAAACAGTGTTCTGTTTGTATCTTAGCTAATAATTAAATGAAAATAATGGGATATATTTTTTAGGTTTGGTAACTAACCTTAATAAGAGGACTGGTTTTAAATTGGCTGTTGAACTGAATTTTGTATTTCATTCATTCAAAAAATTTGTAGCGAAATCTTAAGCATTAGTGGCCTTCCAATCGACCACCGCAAGTACTTATAAGCACTTATGGTTCATGTCTTTGTTAGATTTACTTTAGTTAAGAAAGCCACTATTAAACAGCTGACTTCTAACATTTTATTCTCATGCTTGAATTTAGGTCAGTTTACAGAAAAACAATTAACAGACAAATAATTCACGGATAAACAATTCACAGATGAACAAATCACAAACACGGAGTTTACGGAAAAAATAATTTCTTGAAAGTCGCGGCAAGTAAACTCGGTTTCTGTGAAATTATTCTTTCTTAAGATAAGAAAAAAAAAATAATTGACGACAGCAAAAACCCGATTTAACGGACTAAAAAAACAAAGAAAACGTATAGTTAGTTGTATTTGAATGGTTTTTAACAGCCAACCAGCGAAACTTTAAGAAATGTAACAGAATTTAACGAAAGTTTTTTCTTACGGAAAGTTTGACAGGTCGGCTAGCGAAACTAGTAACACAACTTGTCAATTGCTTTGATGGTGACGGTAGCTCACATTAATATTTAAAAAAATGTGTGTACAATTTTGAACTGGCGATGGAATTGGAGGAACTTACAGGAGGAAAATAAATCGAAAATAAATAAATTTGAAAATAAATAATTTGATGTTACAATTTATAAAGTCTTTAATAATTCGGTTATCAATTTACTTATATGAACATACACAAATAATTTTGAATTTAAGGTTCAAATGTACAATGAGCTCCCGCCACAAGAAAATTTCCATAAAGGGCAATTTGGAGTTTTGATATTTCCTTCAGTTTTGCGCGATAATTTTTGCTCTGTTAAGTTGACACTTCAATTTAACGAAACTGAACGAACATTTCTTAAAGGTTCGCTGGGCAGTAACATGTTACCTCCATATACCGCACTGTTATGTTAAATTTCTTAAAGGTTCGCTGGTTGGCTCGTTAGCTAAGAAGAAATTGAAAACCAATGAATAACACAAAAATGAGAACTAAATAAAAGGAAAAATTTGCTTCGTTAAATCTGTACGTTGTCCGTTAAATCGAAATTTTACTGAATTTGGATTATTTTAAATTATTATACTATGCGCAAAAACAGTTAAAAGTTCAATTATGTATGTCCATTGTTGAATAAGAGGATACAATTTCTTTGTATTCTTTGATCGTAATCACGATATTTTTTTCTTTTTTGGGGCACAGGCATGCCAGAAAAATTTGTTGTAATTTTATTTCATTTTTTGATTGTTCCAATTGCAACATTTCCAAAAAGAAAAACATATTGAAGGATGCTCTGAGCCAACGAACTTTTTGAAACCATTGTGCCATCCCTCGACATTATTATTTGTTAACGGAAATCCTTGTTGAATGGCTTCATAAATATGTCATAGAATTGTTTTTCTGTGAATTGCTTGTCAGTGAATTGTTTTTCCGTGAATTGTTTTTCTTGAAGCTGTCCGGATACCTAAGTGCTTATAAGTACTTGAGGTGGTCGATTGGAAAGCCACTATTAAACAGCTGATGGTCACACCTTTTAACATTTTATTTTGATGCTTTTTGATCATATACTTAATACCATATTGTTTGTCTATATTGTCCATTGATGATTTGTATGTAGTGACGATGTTCGTCGTCAGCTGTAATAAAATTCACTCGGTCAGTTGGTTTCACTATTAGTTGTATTGAACCTGACCCGTTATCGACCAATTAAATAATATCCAATTATTTTTTATTTTTTTGGTTTTAATCTATGCAATCTGTTCTAGGGCTCAAGGCACTCTCAACTCTTTCGCAGTTTACTTTTACCGTTCTACTTTACGCAGTAATAGCCAAATTCAATTATATGTTTTTATTTGCGCCTGAAGTACAATTTTAATCAGTTTGGTTTTGTTTGTCGACTTGATCACGTAATATTTATCTAGTAGATCAAGCAGTGTGTATATTATATGTATATAGTGACAAATAAAAAACTTACACCATTTGGTGAAAATATTGTTCAGTTAATACGCCACACCAGCCTATTCTAGTGCCTTATGATCGGGACATAACATCGGAAAAAAATACCTTAGTATCAATTGAAGTTAGGTACTTTTTCAATGTGCTTTTGTTGTTGACAGTGTCGCAGTGTCGTGTTAAAACCTAATTTTTACGTTGATTTATAAATTATTTTTGCGATTTTTGATTTATTTATATCGGGTTTATGAGTTTTTCCTTATTTTTTTAATGAAATTAAATTTCTAATAAATAAATTCTTTTCATCAATTTTTTTGTACATTTTTTTAACCTAAGGAAAACTTTGATCGATTAATTTTCGAGCGTTATTTTTTCTGTTTTTCTTGTTTCAATAATTTTTTTTTTATTTCTACCAAAATGTCTTTTTCAAGACAAAACCTCATTAATCTGTTAAATGAGTATATCTCAGTATTAAAATCGCTTTTAATACTATATTTGCAACATAAAAGACGCACTGAACAGCGTAGGTCTGTCAGACGATTAAGCGTAAACCCTGTCAATTGCAACAGATTTGAGCAAGAATTTTATAGTAACCTCGTTGGGGAAATGAGGCTAACCGACACTGAGTGCTTCAGTAATTAACACCGAATTAATCCACAGACGTTCGATGAACTACTAGCGATGGTTGATCCGTGTATTCAGAAAATGTTTATCGGATAACGGTCAATTACTGAAGGGCAGCGATTATCATTAACTCTGCGGTAAATATACAAATTAAAAAAAATGTAATAATAATAATAAAATATGTTTCTTTATAATTTATTGTTCATGTTTAATTATTTATCTCGCCAGCGGTGACAGCATGATGTCGATTGGCAAATACGGGTATCGAGTTGGTAAAAGCACAATCGCCTCAATTATTCGGGAGACTTGCGGAGTTTTATGGGAAGTTCTAAAAGAGTTAATTTTCCCAAACCGAGCATCAATATGTGGAAGAAAATTAGTGAACAATTCGATCAACTCTGGAATTTCCACCGTTGTTTAGGAGCAATGGACGGAAAGCACGTGATCATACAAGTAAGTATTTGTCTATAAAATAATAATAGGGTACTTCAGTATATACATATGATAAATTTCTTTCATTTTAAGGCATTTGCCTAAGTGGATTCTATTTACAGAAATTATAAACCTAGTCACAGCGTTGCACTTTTTTGCCATACACAGGGTGGGCCAAATAAGACCTACCAATGAAAAACCCGAATAATTTTTTTGTTTTCTAATATAATTGTGTTTTTTTCGTTTTAGTTCTTGGAAATTTATAATGGATAGATACAGTGCAGAACAACGTGTTAAAATTATCGAATTTTTTTAATCTTGTCGAAGATCAATAGTTATGACACGCAGCGAAAGTATCGTCAACATTTTAATTCAAGATTAGCTCCCACAGCCTTCATGGTAAGGAATTTGATCAGGCGTTTTGAGGAACGGGGTTCAGTGGCCGACTGTCCTGGAAGAGGTCGCCATCGATATATTCGTACTGAAGACAACGTAAGGCAGAGTGTTGCAAATGATCCATCTGTCTCAACTCGTCGTCGTTCCGGCCAGTTGGGCATTTCCCGAACGACATTGCGGAGAATTTTAAAGTTAAATCTTAAGATGCATCCATACAAAATTCAAATTGTGCAAACTCTGCTTCCGCAAGACCACCAACAACGACTGCAATACGCTATTCGTTTTACAGAATTAGCAACATAAAATGATCTTTTAAATAATCTTTTGATGTCGGATGAAGAAAATTTCCATTTAAGCGGTTATGTCAATAAGCAAAACTGTAGATTTTGGGGCTCTGAAAATCCAAGGGCAACACACCAGCATCAGTTACATCCATCCAGATGCACTGTTTGGTGTGGTGTTATGGCCGATAAAGTTATCGGTCCATATTAGCAGCATCCTAATTTGTGGTTCCAACAAGATGGAGCGACTGCGCACACTGCAAGGTAAACTATGGATTTGTTGCGAGAAATTTTTGGCGAACGTTTGATTTCAAAAAATTCTGATTTCCCTTGGCCAGCTCGTTCGCCAGATTTAACTGCGCCCGACTTTTTTTTATGGGGATATTTAAAAGACAAAGTGTATGTCAATAAGCCACAGACAATTAGACAGCTAAAGTAGAATATTCGAGACGAAATACTGAGCCTGCAACAAGAAACATTACGTGGTGTTATGGAAAACGCGCTTAAAAGAGCCTATGTTTGTATCGATCAAAATGGTGGACATTTGTCTGATGTCATATTTCATACATAGTCCCCCTAAATTTCCATGAAATATATTTAATATATAAAAAAAATTAATAAAAAAAAACTATTATTACAAGAGTTATACGTGTTTTGCATTGGTAGGTCTTATTTGGCCCACCCTGTATATGTATTGCACACTACAAGTTTGTTTTTATTGACCTAGGAGCACCAGGTCATGTCGGCAACAGTAACATTTGCAGGCGGAGTACTTTTGGAAGGTCAATAATAAGTGGTAAAACTTAACTCAACTTACCGCTTCCAGAAAATTTAAGGGATAATAAAGATTAACCTTACTTATTTGTTGGAGATGAGATATTCCCATTAGATAAAAGTTCTCGTTAGATCAAAGTGCATTCAATTATAAGTAGATTGTCACGATCCAAAAGGGTTGTGGAGAACGCGTTCGGTATACTTTTGAATAGATGGTGGATATACCGGAAACCAATTTTGGCGGGTAAAACTAACATACTGGCCACTATTAAAGGAACAGTAGTTTTGCACAATTGGCTCCGAGAGAAAAAAGTAACGGAATACATGCATGCTGGTTTAGCCGATAGTTATGCGGGTGATACTTAGCGACCGGCATCCTGACTCAATGAAGAGAGTAGCGGTACAGAAACAGTCCACAGAGTAGGTTCGAATAATTCTAGTCGAACTGCATATTGGAACCAATTTCGGTCATATTAATATAACGGAGGTGTATTGCCCTGGTAGTATACTAGTACACATTAAAACATAAAATAAAAATTCATCACATTTATTATATCACATTATAAAACTATAGCATTAATTAAAAACAATATATGAAAAGTCAATTCAATTCAAATAATAAAAATAATCAAATTATAAAAAAACTTATTCTAACTTTATATTTAATTGTTTGTTACGTTCTTATATTTGCAATGTTTTTTCATTGAAAAACATTGCCTGTTCCGTCCTTGACCATTTCGCAAAATCTCTGCTCCAGATGTCAGCGAAAGTCCTTAGCAAGCAATGTTCGTTTTGCAATTTTTGTATAAGTTCCTGGTGTTACCTTATGGTATCACAAATGTATTTAGTATTTTGATCCAAAGGTTCTGCAATGTGTGGCCTTTTACATACAGGTTACCGTGCCGAGGTGATTCAAGTATTACTTGGTCCTGGTATTATTGTTGTCGCGGGTTGGGTACGAAATTTCGCATTACAAAATCTTTTTTACAAAATCTCTATTACAAAATTTCTTAATTACAAAATCTCCTAATTACAAAATCCCCTAATTACAAAATCTCCTAATTACAAAATCTCCTCATTACAAAATCTCTATTTCAAAATCTCCTAATTACAAAATCTCGCATAAAATTTTCCCCGTAAATATATGAAATCTCGCGATTTCACATATTTACGGAGAAAATTTTATGCGAGATTTTGTAATTAGGAGAAAAGTGATTGTGTTTGTACATGTGTTTGTGTATGTGATTATGTATGTGTGTGTGTATGTAGGTGTGTGTGTGTGTGTGTATGCGTCTGTGTGTGTGTAAGATGTAAGTTGTATACGGCGACATCACTAACCCTAATTGATTTAAATGTACATTTTCTTAGTAATCTCATAAAACGTCGTTAAAAGTAAATAAATAAAAATATGTAAAAGCAAAAATATAAAACAAAAATTCAATTTACTATATAGTATTTCATCTTTTTCAAAAATTTGACATTTCATTTTTTTTTTTTTTTTGATATTAATGTAGTAAAAATTTATGTTTCAATTCAACATTAGCTTATGAGCAATTCGTTTCAAAAACTAAATTTTTCCAAGTTTATGTCGTTTTCTTATTAATCTTTTTATTTTTTTCAATTATTTTTCTTTTCCTTGGAAATTTGTGACCGTTCTTAACCTTTTCAACATTCGATTTTGCCACAATCAGTTCTTTAGCTAAATCTTTTATTAGCTTATATACCCCAGCGTGCCGTTTCCCTACAACTAATTTTAGGCGACGATGCCATGCCTCGACACTATTCTGTGTTCTAGGGAAGCTTTCTACTCCGCTTTCTGTTGGATCCACTGCCCAAAATTCGGGCTTATATTTGGGTTACACGTTAAATTGTCCTATATAATTTTTTTTAAACCATATCCCAATTTTTTTGCGTCTTCATCATCACAATTTTCTTCTATCTCCGAATAATAAGAAGTTACTTCTCCGGGGGCCACCATAGCTAAACTTTTGATCATTTTTATCTGAATCGCAAAGGATTCGGAATTTCCATATTTAGCCGCTAATTTTTCTTTTTGGACCTTTCTCCATATAATCTGACCAAAATGAGAAAGACAGGCTTTGAACGAAGTCTCGAGAAAAAAATTTTTTGCTGAAGAAAAAATGGCTTTCTCGAAATCACAAATAATTCTGGTTGGTTTCAAAATTATTTCGTACTCCAAAGCAATTTTACAAATATTGAAAAATACTTGATCGTACACTTTCCTTGATTTTTTGCTCATTAGGCAAAATATTAAGGGAACTATTTCTCCTTCAACACTCGAGTGAATAGAAAATAGTTGTCACATAATGGATGGAACAACATCAAATGTCCCATCCATAATCCAACAATTAGATTCTCCAAGGAGTTTTAGCGAAGATTTAGTTCCCAAAATTATAATTTTCTCTTCATCAAAATAATCCTCGCAAAGAACAAATTATTCCCCTTCGAGATATTTAGTGTCTTCAGAAATATTAATATTTCGAAGATTATCTGGCTCATTTATCTTGCCGGCACGTGCGCGATGAGTCTTTATTTTTTGTGCCTGTTTTATTTTTGATGGTGGCAGATCTGTGTTTTGTGCATTTGTTTTAATATAAGAGCTTATTTCAGATATACATTTTTCCTCCTTTATGGGAGCATGTGAATGTTCGGGTGATGGTTTAATAATTTTGGGCTTATTATCCACCAGTTTTGTTACAATCCGTCCTTTACACGAATTTTTCTTTTTTGTACAGCACACCCAATTATATATGTCGTTTTCGTTCTCAAAGACAAATGGTATCCAAATCCATCCACTAACAATTTTTCATTTCCTTTGTTGGAGGTTACGATAAATGGGTTAGCCCCTTAATCTTGCAATACATAATCTTGCAATACAAAATCTTACATTACAAAATCTTGCATTATAAAATCTTGCATTACAAAATCATGCAAGTACAAAATCTTGCATTACAAAATCTTGCATTACAAAATCTTGCATTACATAATCTTGCACCAAAAATCTTGCATATAAGAATTTCCCGTACATTTATAGAATCGCGCGCGCGATTCTATAAATGTACGGGAAATTCTTATATGCAAGATTTAAAACTGCACTGTGTTATGATATGAATATAATTTAATCTAATCAAAGTTGCATTTTCCACCTCATAAACATATATAAAAACAAAAGTGGGTCAAAAGCTACACGTACAAGAAGCTGGAGTTTATAAGATTATAAAAAAGTTGTCAGATGAACTTATTGTAGCAAAAGCTCAAATCGAAAAAGTGAAATCCGGAGAACGCCTTCCAAAGAAAAGAAAAACAATAATTAAAAATAAAAAAATTAAACGGATTCTTAAAAAAAGGGAAAAAATCTGTAAGACTGATTTTTTAAAGAGAATCGCGCACAACATGATACTTTTTTAAATTGCCATATAATTTATTTTATGTTATGTTTCTTTATTTTTAATGTTGCCTATTAATTTATAATTTTATTTTATTTTTAATAGCCATGTATGTGTTTTTAATTGATGAAATTAAAATAAATAAATACTCGAAAATCACTTAAGTGTGTATTTAAATTTATAATTGAGAATTTATAAACTTTTAGGAAAAGCAAGATTATGTTGAAATTAATAATTAAAACTGCAAGATTTTGTAAAGCAAGATTTTGGATTTGCAAGATTTTGGATTTGCAAGATTTTGGATTTGCAAGATTTTGTAATGCAAGATTTTTATTAAATGCAAGATTTTGTACTTGCATGATTTTGTAATGCAAGATTTCGGGGCGCTCCCACCTTCACAACTTGTAACGTAGCGCGAAAGTTGTGACGCGTTGTTACACGTTCTTGCGAAAGAATTAGGCACGTAACTGGTCACTGTAGCTTTACAAATAAAATTCAAAATTAGTTTTTCTGGCACATAATTAAAGTTAAATTAAATTAGAATCGGGAAATCCTCATTGAACCGATTTGTATAGGTCCTACACACTCTTAGCGACTCCAAATTCACGTCACATGAAGCTTATGTAATTGTATATTTTAATAGTTATATATAGTCGTTATATCTGTGGCAATTCAGAAAAAGCACTTATCTTTTTTTAAGCAAATTTTCAGGAGACCAGTTACAACCTTTAATTTAATGTGTGAAAAAATATGGGACGTTGCTAAGCTCAATTTTTTTTTAGGTTGTTGTATTTGATGAATGAAATTTAAAGGGAGAACAAAATTTGTGAAAACTTCATAAGAAAATCGGAAAATTCAAAAGTTTCTGAGTTAAGTTGTTTTATTAAACTAAGTTCTTATATTTTGAACACTTATCTTAGTAAAGTGGTTCGGTTTAAATGCAAATACGAATAAAAAACGAGATAAGTTATGGTAGTAACAATAATTTATTTTCATAGTAGTTTATTAAAAATTATAGTACATAATAAAACTTCATTTATACAATCAAAATAATACTTAAATTCAATTACCTACTCTTTAAATATAATATGTTAATTTATTATTCATCGCCACTACTATCATCATCAAGGTCGGGGTCAACATTTCTAATTTGCTCGTCACTTTTAAGATTTTGATGAAAACTGTGAAATTCCTCGTCTATTAAAGGCAATAGAGAAATAAGATCTATCTTTTTCTCCTCACTAATTTTCAGAGGTTCATTGTAACATAGTGATATGTCGTTTAACGAAACATGATTTACCCCACGCTTTGCTATATTCAATACTTTAAAAGTTTCTTCTTTGTCAAAACTGCATTTGTAGTATATTTTTCCGAACTCATTTATGAATCGCAGCCACTTAACATTCTGCCAATAAAAATTTTGCCCATCGGTATTTTTTTTTCTCCAAGTAAATTTAGTTTTTGCGATGGTGGAAAAGTTGAAAAATTTGCTTTGGTTCATCTCATTAACTATAAACTTCCGTTTAACTCCACATTCCAAACTGGAACCAATCTCGTGGATGGTGTATCTTAGCCGATCGACTGTTGATAAGTTTCTGTTGGTTTTAACGATCGAAAACATTATAGCAACGAAAGAGTTCTTCTTCTGGCCCGAACAGGAATCACTATAGAAAATTAGTGACGTAATTTTCTGAGGAAGTTGTTTTATGTGTTCCAAAAGACATGATGATATTTCATTGCCTCCTCTTCCACCAATTCCCTCATGCCACATTTAACATGTAGCCTGACTACTAACACAGTCATGAACTGTGAGATTAAAAGTCCACAAAGGACGTTTATAAAAGTTACTGAAGTTTTCATGTACGATGTGGGCAAGCATTGTTGCAGATCGAAAGTGAATACTTTACAGTTATCCGAAGAATCACATAAGGCCTTATCGGTTCTCTTACTAGCGTAACCCAACTCAGCTAGTTCATGATGAGCTGGTTGTTCAATTTGCAACGATTATTTGGCAGCTTCAGATGGTGATGCAGCAAGCTTGGCTTTGAAAAGTTCACACTTATTACATACATCCAAGTGAGGTTTTTTAAATTTTATATTCATTCCTGAAAATAAATTAAAAGTTTCGAGTTTTCGAGTGCAAATAGTATAATAAATAACAAAAGTACAAACCTTTGAAAATTTGTGAATATTTGGATAATGATACTGGCTTCTGGTGACATTTAGAATATAGTTTATGCATGGTTACGAGAGTTAGATCAGATTGAAAATAAATTGAGATATATGTCTCCGTGAATAATGGCTTTCATAAGCCGGAAAACTCATTATGTGGTTTTTAATTTCAGTGATCTTATCAGCGGCTAATGTATTTGGAGGGATACTTTTCCCTCGACTATCGAAGAAACTATTTGGAATATTTGCATCGAGCTTTTTATTAGCCACGGATTTTATAAAATTATCTGTTTCTCCAAGTGTGAGCCGAAAGCATTTTTGGCATACATCTATTACCTTGCCGTTGATGTTAAAATGGTAAGTAAATGTATAATTTTGTGTTTTCCCGCGCTGTTGTGAATTGTTTTCATTTTTACTGGATTAACGGTAATCATTTCTGATTTGCCCAAAGACCAAAATTTTTTAAATATTTCATTTTGCTCCATAAATAAAACTTTGGATTTACACTGTTTTCGACAAATATCTAACGGGCGACACTCTCGTGCTTTAATAATTTTCTCCCTGGTTTTATAGCTTTCGCCAGTATTTCTTTTAAGTTTTATGTCTTGACGTATTGCACTTTTGGATGTAGATGGACGATTTTCATTTACTGATATCGACAATAACGGCAAATTTTCGTTTTCACAATCTGATTCAATATTTCGTTCTATTTGCCCTACTATTTCATTCATTTCACTATCAGATTCCGATGAAGAGCTAGGTTTGTAATCGGGATCTAAGTCACTATCATCGAACGACTCACCTATATACAAAATAATGTCATTAAAGTTCAATTACAATTTTGGAAACAAATACTTACCTAGACACGCTTCTTTATCATTGTGTATTACACTGTTTTCACTAGTTGTATATAGATTTTCACTTTCCTGAATAGAATCCGTTTCCATTGCTACATTGGTTTAAATGAATGATCCGGGTTTGACTGACTTCCTATATTTTCTCGGTTATCGTAATGTGCTGGATTATTAATTATTGCTTTAGATTGATTACTATTCGCAACGGCCATCATAGCCATTTTCTGCTCACGAGACAACATGTTCTTGCTTGATTAAGCACTTGTTTATTAAAATAACTTTTAAAATTCACTTACACTTGTACGAGATTATCAGAAATACAGACCACGCACTATCTAATTATATTGCACTATAATCTGATTTGCACACACAATTTCAACGTCTTATAGTACGTAAAACAATTAAATGATAATTTGAAAAAACACTTAACTGAAATTTTTTGTTTTATTATAAATTTAGGTAAACCACCTATTTCTATTTAAGTTACTACGATTATTTTTTTTTTTTTTCAATTTGGAAAAAAAACTTCTCATGCAAAAACTTATATCCAAATATTTTCTGATGTATTTACGAATTTTTGTATTTAGAATAATCACTTATTTAGTCTTAAGTAAACCTAAATTTAATTCAAAAATTTTTAAGCACTTATTATGGATTATATTTATTTATGATACTAGTAAGCAAAACGAGACATTATCCATGAGGGATAACTTTGTCCCACGAGGCGATAGCCGAGTGGGACATTATCCCGAGTGGATAATATCTCTTTGCTCACGAGTGCCATACAACGTTTTATCCACTTTTGTTGAAATAAATTTCGAAAATTAATAAGAAATAGCTCCATTTTGTGTTTTCACAGTGGAGCATTGAATTTTGAAATAAATTTTATCATAGTGACCGTTCTTTAAATTGTCGTGGTGTACTATAATTTAACTAATTTTTGGAATAGAGTTTTTCATTCAATTTGACTACGAATAATTTTCCAATGACTACTCAACATTTTGTTATACCAAATATAACTCACGTTGCCCCTAGTAGCGTGGGTTATTCAATAACAATGGGTTATTTTACATTTTCTTTATTTGAAATCAGCATAGTTATCGGGCTATTATATATCAAAAGTGGATAAAATGATTTTTCTGAATCGATTTTATTCGAAATGGCGAAAATAATTTTAGAGAATATCACTTTTTGGTGGTTTTTCAAAAATCAGGACCGATTAAAATAAACATAAGTGGTTTTGTTTTTTACTTAAAACTTCAACAAAAATAGTGCGATTGCAACAAAAAATTGACTGGATATGAACGACAATTAGGAGTAACTATTAAAATAGAATTCAACATAACCACGTCTCTCGAATTAAGTGTTTTTTCTGAATTGCCACAGATATATAGTCGTTTTAGTAATATTCTGGTTGTTATTTTTATTTTTTGAAAGGGTTGTTTTGTCAAACTATACTCTGGAGTCCAATTCGAAATATCTCTGCAAAACCACATTATTTCTTTACTCTACAAATTCTTTATATATCATAATTTATTTCATTTAAGAAATTAATTATTTCTTTAGATTCTTTTAAAATTTCACTTAATGGTTTGTTTGATAGTGTTGGATACTTGTTTCTAATGTTAATGTATTTTTGACATTCATTGATTATATGTGTATTGTCTTCCACTAATTCCATAAGTCGCAATTGAAGGAGTTTTCTAGCCCTATCATGTTTTTATATGTTTGATTTACAGAGTGGTCTACTCTTGTTCTATTTATTGTTTTAATTTCTTTTGTTTGAATTTAATGTTTTTAAACCATAACTCTGCAAATTATATCTTTTATTAGTTTTTTGATGTTCGTAATTGTGTATTCATTGTCAAGTGTATGTGTTGGATTAGTAAGAGCTTTTTTTGCTAAGTAGTCTGCTGTGTCATTTCCTATGTTTCCTGTATGGCCTGGTATCCATTTTATTATTATATTTTTAATTTTTTTATGTCCTGCAATGTCTATTATTTGGTTTTCAAGAGGCAATCAATTCAAGAGAGTGCAGTCCTGTGATTTCATTTTGTTGTCTAATTCTACTGGTTTAATTGATTCAGCTAACAGTGTCGGGATTGGAGTGGATTTCAAAAAACCTAGGCAAATTCTTAAGCATATGTATGTTTTTGATGCATTGACAAATTGTATTTATTGTTTTGTTATCTTCTTCTGTGATTATGTATGCGAATTCTTAGAAGTAATTCTGGATGACTGCCTCCTTCTTTATGAGTAAATATTTTTAAAAGGTTAATTGTTTTTTGGATTTTGTCTTTCATGATTTTATAATGTTTTGTAAAGGACATTCTATTTGAAAAAGTAATTTCTAATATCTTCGTATCGACTTGTTCGTTTATTATTTTGTTATCTATTTTAAGTGTAATTATTTTTTTATTATTCATATTTTTGAATAATCTTACATAAAGTGTTTTTTCTGTATTAATATTCAGTTTAATTTCTACTAATTTACTTTTTAGATTTATGAATGTTAGGTTAACATTATTTTCTACTGATTCATCATTCTTTCCACTTATTATTAAACAAATATCATCTGCAAACTGATGTAATATCGTATTTTCGTTGTTAAGTTTATGTATGTTTGTGGTATATATAATAAATAATGAGGGACTTTAGCAACTGCCTTGTGGGATTCCAAAATTTGTAATATTTGTGATTGGATGACCTATTGTGTGTATCGTAGCTTCTCTGTTAGTTAGGAAAAAATATATCCAATTTATAATATTATGGTTGAATTTCATGTTTTCCATTATTTTGATTAATATTTTTTTATGTCGAATGCCTTGTGGATGTCCGCATTAATTAGTATCAATTTTTTGTTACTTTTTAATTTTTGTTGAATGTTAATTAATTCTTGTAATTTCTAAATATGCTACCGGTCTTACGACACCGGCTGCCTGATGAGAGGATTGATTTTTTCATAATCATAAGCTCATCGGTTCGAAACTGGATTGAATTCTCTTACAATCTTCGGAACATATTAAATTAAAAATTAAATAAATAGAATTCTGTCTATTAGCCGGTTTTCGTTGAATTACCGTTCGTAAATACTAAAATGTTTCTACGTGTTAATAAAAAACACATTTAAAAGTGTCGTAAGACCGGTAGCATATTTAGAAATTACAAGAATTAATTAACATTCAACAAAAATTAAAAAGTATTTGTTTTAGTTTTTGTATTGATTTCCTTAATTCCATGGCCGTGTATAACGTTCTATTTAGATTATACATGGTTTGTTTTGCTTTTTTAATGTTCCAGAATTTTTGAATTGTTTCATTCCATCATGTATTTGTTTTATAGTTATTGTTGCATTTTATGTTGAATGCATTTCGGCTTATAATTTTTGAATGTATTTCGACTTGATTATAATTTATGTTGTTGTATTCCAGTTAGTTATTTGTTTGTTTATTAGTGTGTTAATATTAATAAGCATGGAAAGTGGTCACTACCTATATTATCCATCTTATCTTATATTGTTATTACACATCATTATTTCAGGTGCTGATGCATTATGCCTATAAGTATCTTGCTTTGTTGGATTACCGTCATTCAGAATAATCATTTGGCTTTCTGTTATTTTCTCTGCTATTTTGACTTGTAGCCTTTCTGTTCCACTATTATATCCTATAACAAATTATGAGCATTGATGTCACCTGCTAGTATCACCTCACCGTTCGTAAATTCTGATAGTATGTTTGTGAATTCTGATGTAATTGTGTTTTGTTCATTTTTGTTATTATTATAGAATGTTAGTAGATTTATATTTATATTTCTGAATTTTATATATATTTTTAGTATTTCCAATTTGATACGAGATGGTATGTATCTGTATTTATTGTTAATTATATTATAAGAAAAGTTTTTATTTATTAGGAAGCCTACTCCTCCGTATCCGTCGTTTCTATTTTTTGTTATGAGGTTATAATTATTGAAAGAGATTATTTCGTTATGTTTTGTCCATGTTTCTGTTAATATGACAATATGAATGTTATTTTTTATTATATACTGTTCCAGAATATTTTTATTACTTTTAAGACTTCTTATATTAGTATATATTATTTTAATTTTACTTATAACCATTTTTAAAAATTTTAAGTTTGTATTTTATTATAGATTTTTAATTATTTTTAATTGCCTTGTTTTGCTTCTGATAAGTCTATTAGAATTGAGTCCAGGTATACTGGACTATCTTAATTTGAAATTGCGCTGTTTATTTTACCTTCTATTTTGTCAGTAATCCTTCCTTTTTTTAATTTTCTTTGTTAGATCTGCTACCGTTTTGATAAGTTCATTTATTTTTGCCTCCGTAATCATTTAATCCTTGCTAAGCTTCTTCATTTCCTCAGCATCCTTTACGTTTAATGTTTGGTTGAAATCCGATAAATGTATTTTTTGTTGTGATGATCCAAAAAGTTTGTCTTTGGCCTCTCTAAAGGAAATTTTATTGATTGTCATGCATTCTGTGATGTTTCTTTGTCTCCGTTTTTCTGCACAATTTTTATTAAATATTTAAATTTATCTTTATTATCGCATAGATTCTCTTTTGGAGCAAGTTTCGCATGGTTTTATTTGTTCTGATTTGCACCTGCTAATCGTGTGTCCATAATTTTGTCAATTTTTGCAATACATTGGACTGGGTATGAAATGATTTACCCTAAGTAACATATAGTGATACGGATAGTATCAGCTACAAATGTAATTTTTATTATTTCCATTTCCTTTTTTCCCTGTGATTTTTGGTCCCATCTTGTCACCTTTTCTATTTTTGCAATATTTATTGATGATTTAATGTTATCCTTTATTTCTTCTATTATTAAATCTAGAGGTATGTCCCTGATTATTCCTATTGTTTGGATAAAGTTATTTGGGATAAAGGATTCATATAAATCGAATTTCCTGAAATTTACTGGTTTTATGCACTCGTTAGCATCTTTGTAGTTTTTCAAAATTATTCTAGCTGTATTTTTGCTGAATTGTTCGACTGCCAGTATGTTTCTAAAACCTCTTTTTTGCCGTTACTATAGTTTTATAATTTTCATATCAACACTGTTTATTTCGAATTCAAAATTATTAAAATCTGTATTTTCGTTTTTATTCATATTTGCAATATGGGATTTCGAATTGGAATTTGAACTTTCTAGAATTTCCTCCTTTTTTGTGATATGTTTGTATTAATACTTTGTAAATTCTTATTAGAATCGTTTAACATCGAGAAATTTCTTAGAGCGTCATTCGCATTCCAACTCGAATCTACCATTTTGATAGTTTGATAATTTGCGTAGCACGTTTTCGTGATTAGATAGCAGGGAATAAATGATGTGCTTTTCACCCCTTAGGCTGTCGGGAGGGGTATTAATCTTAAATTAAACCCGGTTAGAAATCTTCCCAAAAGTTCGAGTAAATCGATTTTGTAACGGTAAAGAGGTAATAAATAGAGGTATTTCTTTTGCTATTAGTTTTAAGATTATTGTTTTTTTAAGCATAATTTATTATTATTTTATTCTTTCTTTCCTAGTTTTAAGCAATGATTAGTTAATATTACTTTTTTTGTATAATAGTTATTAATCAATTAACAGCATTATTTGGGAGATAAGGGATGAAATCCAAATGTATAATTCTTAAATTGAATTAAACTATTTAAATATAAAACTTTCAATTTATTTTTTTTTATTGATGTGATCGGAGATTTGGTGAAATAATGATGAAACGGCAAGCATTCATTTATTTGGTGGTCACTGGCCGATGCAACTGAGAACCAATATTTGCAACATTTGAGAACAAATGTGATGTATTGAAACGTTTGTTTCCTTCAGCCCTTATTCAAGGTATTATAAAGGTATAATGAGAATAATCGATTATCTCAAAATCCACAACAATTAGGTCGATGGTATGACACAGGCGAAGACGAAATATATGCATCATAGCAGTATTGATATATGCTGGTGAAGAAAAATCTTGCAACTGAAGTAATTTATCGACCATCAAAAGTGCTAACTATCAATGAGCAATTAATCACGACCAGAGGCAGATGTTCATTTCGTCAGATTATTCCGAGTAAATCCGGTAAATATGGAATCAAGATATTTTGTTTAGTCAAGGCAAAAACAAACTACCTGGGGAAATTTATGCAGGCCAGCAATCAGGTGAGAACCGATCCCGTGGAATATTACATGAACTTGTGATTCGTTTATCAGAAAAATATCTGAATAATGGCGTCAATATTAAGATGGACAACTTTTTTACTTCTGTGCCATCGGCTTTAGAATTAACAAGACTGAACACATCTCTAATAGGCACCAGAAAAACCATCAAACTAGAACTACCAATGCCGCTCACACTGCCAGAGAATAATTTCAGAAAAACTGCTTTCCAAAATTCTGTGTTATATTATGTTATTTTTGTTTCCTCAATACAACTTCAGATAGAAAGGGTAGAAAAGCGTTAAAACATGTTGGTTCTTTTAAGATTTTATTTTTAAATGTAACTTAATTTTTTCTTGCAAAAGTAAGAATAACCATATAATATAAATATTTAGAAATTTGAATAAAAAACTAATAATGAAATCTTTCCGCTCGCTTTCGGCTATGCAGTTGCAACGCTGCAAAGATTTATTACACAGAAATTGAAAAACAAAACCAAAGTATTACGAGATTCTGCAATTTTATCGTTCGTCTAAATTAGCCAATCACGCAATAAATTGTTTAATAGCGATTTTATTCGATAGGGGAACTTCTTTATTTATGTATTACTAACTCATTTTGACCAACAGCTGATTAATAATTTTTTTTTACACATTACAATTTAACATTTTTGTTTGTTTGTCAAGAATACAATAAAAAAGTAACAAAGCTATGCTGCCATAAATCTTTTAAATATCTATTTGCTCCGCACCATGTGAAACATATTTCTTTTCGTTTCATCGATTTTTATTTATTAGCAACGATTAATATTTTTGTCAATGTTATCGCGCTTAATAATTTGTTTATTATAAATTTGAGATATTGTGTTTATTTTATTGTGTTTGGAAGTTAGGTAATCGGGCCGCGCATTTTGTAAAGAAAACAAGATTTATTTATTAAACATATTTTTGCTACATACGACAAAATCGTTAAACCTTGAACGATATCTATACCGCACATCATTTCCTCATTCAAACAGCAAACTGGCCAGACATGCAGACTGGGCGTTTAGTAATATAATCGCTAAATTAATCACCATTTGATTGAGATTTTGGCTTTGTTTTGTATAAATAGATTTCTATGGCCCCGTATGACATCTCGACGATATTATTTTATTGATTAATCAATGAAGCACGTGCGTTAAATAAATTAACCACCGTCTACGATTATTATTGATAAAAATTATAAAACTAGTTCGTTCATTGCCGTACAACTGGTTAACAATCTGAATTAGTAATACAATTTTAATGACATAAATTTATGCGCGACATTCTTGCGAGACGTATTAATTTCAATCCAACGGTTAGGTAATCTCGCATACCATTCAACGATGATGGTATGAAGCAAAAATCTAAATTCTTTTGATGATTATAAACTATTTTGTATAACGTATCTTTTAGAAATTGGTAGTAAATCTATATTTATTTTTTGTAAAGATTAGGACTTATGAGCTTTTGTGTAAAATATATTACTAAATCGATTTTAATTTCACCTGCTGAAGTGTTGGAGCAATGTAATTTATTGTTGATCCACAAGTTATATTGACTGATCTGAAAACAGAACATATGAATTATTGAAGACGAGCCTTGGTTATTAAAACTTGTTGCAGGTAAAATCCATTGGCAAAATTAAAGATTAGACATTTGAAAAGCACTGGCAACTTTGATGCTATAGATTGGTTCAAATGTTAATAGGTCACAATCCGTTCATTTCAAAGCTAATATTTCGTTGAAAAATGTGACACATGAAAAAAATATTTTAAATATTTTTTTTTCCAAAACCCTTGTGATTATGCTAAAATCCTTAATAATTAAATGATTTTTATTTGTTGATCACAAGGCATATTAATGTACAGAATTATTGTTAGCAAACGCTAATCTACAATAGCCAACAGGGTCTGATTTTAATGTTATTTACCGGGTTGGGTACTAAATCTAACTTTACAAAATCTTACTTTTCCCAAAAATCTTACTTTTATAATTCGGGTGGCCCCATTTGGTGAAGGAGAATTTTTATGGGAGCGTATCATGGGTACCAATGTGTACAACTCTTTGTATCATGATTTCAAGAAAGTAAGATTCGTCAAAAAGTAAGATTTTGAGAATTAGAATATCGATACGCTCCTTTATTTTCCCACCAGATAGTTTCGATGCTGCAAATTGGCAAAGTTGGCGGATACATCGCAGTAGACCAAGTAGTAATATTAAATTATTTTCAATATGCACGCAAGAACGGATTGCTGTGTCACTTTGTGTTGTACAAAAAAAAAATTAAACAAATTTGGGAATAAAGAAAATATAGTTATCTTACTTGCGTAACAAACGACATACACAAGTCTGTGTGTTAAAAATGTGCAAAACAAATGTTGATGAAAGTGATGATGAATTATTTAGGGTAAATAAATTCACTCGGCTCTTAATGAAATTTAATTTGTAAAATTCTAAATTTTTACAAGGCAAGTTCGGTTAATCAGTAAATTTTTTAAGATTCAAAATAATTCGACGGTCAATGGAATCGAGGGATCAAGAATCGGCCGACAGAACACATATTTAATTTTTCATTGAATGAATTAGAGAATTGAGCCCTTTCCTTACCTACGAGTTGATAATGGAAGCAGCTAGCAATGGCATTGATACAATTAGCTATTTCGGTTTATATTTTGTGCAATGTGTTATCCATTATATTTTGTGTCCCCAATACACAAATAACAATGCTTTTATTATATATATTGGGTTTCAAAAATCGAATAGTTTTATTGACTATCGGATCAAAAAATGCTTCGTACCCTAGCTTTGATCATTCACTCAAATATTATATGATATTGATTACTATGGTATATCAAAGCTACATACTATATGTAGGTTTTTTTTAATGGGTACGAATCTTTCCTTTCGGGCGGTAGGTATCGCATTTCCAAATTTTCCAATCATCAATTTCGTTTTTTTTCGAGTTGCTTGAAGGGTACCTTTCTATAAAACATGAAATTTTGGCGCAAACTTACCTTATACTCCTTGTTTTACGAAAACAACATGATATTTATGTTTACGTTGAAAATTAATTTTTATTTTCTTAGTGGTATTCGAATTTCCAAATACAGCGCTTAGGCGTTTTATTTAAATGGGCGTTTTATTTGATTTTTTTCCTTCATTTTCAAAATGTTCATATTTTCAGCTACTCCAATAAAGCGCCTAGGCGTTTTTTACGGTGGAAGACAGTAGTTATCTTTTGTAGAAATTATAATGCAAATTTTGATGATTGTAAAAATTTGTATGAGGAAGTACAATATTTGGAGGATGAAACAGAAATAATTGAGCTCTAGTCAAATTACTCCACTCCTTCCATTGTATTGGAGTGAAATTTCTCACATCTCGAAGATGCTAGTGACAGCAACAATAAAGTATGATCCACTTCAAAACGAAGCAAAAAAAGAAAATCCGATGATGTCATCGAAAGACTTATAGCAGTAAGTGAAAAAAATCAAAATATTTTCGAGAGGCTACTACAAATAGAGGGAAGTCGAGAAAAAAGAGAAGAAAAAGAACCAAACAGAATCAGAAAGTAACAGAGACAAAGATCCGTTTATCTTCAACAGTTATCTTTACTGAGCTTAGACGAAAATTAAAATGTTGATGTATTGGGGTTAGCCTTGCACCTGGATAAGGTTTAAGAAAGCTTGAGCGCAGAGGAAATGCTCCATCTGATATCATATGATGTTTGGTAACATTGTTGGTCAAATATTCAGACAATTTCGAGTCACTAAATACTACAGCATCATGCACCATGCCAAGCCTACCAATATTAATGTATACCTAATAGAAAACGAAGCAATAATAATTTACTAAAATACACATTAAAATTTATTAAATATGTATGTATGCAATATAAGTACCTGAAGCTATAATAACTATTGACAAGAGCTAATACCTTTCCGGATTCTTAATTGAAATATGTGTGCCGTCCAACGCGCCAAATGTTCCGGGAAAATTGAATCAATTTAGAAAATTCCTGCCTAAAGAATCACGTTCGCTTTCTGTCTTGGGAAAACGAACCTCTTTCTGGCACAATTTCTCTATCAGTGAGTCACAGAATTCCTCAACAATATGTCATTTTACCAATCTTATATAGATCAGCAACTGTGCCTAAGTCGCAATTGCTTTTCAGGATAAAATTACAATGTATTCAAAAGTTTTCCTGGTTCGAGAAGAAAACGAAAAGAGATACTCTATTGTTGTGTCCAGCGGTATTTAATAAAACTCAACATGTTACTAAGTAACTTTATAATATTAATTTATTAACATAAAATATACGCTAGTTCATTACGGAGGCGAGTGCGAACATTCAAAGAGGATAGACGTGTTTTTTCTATCCTCTTCAAAAATTTAATTTAATTTTATTTTTGTCTTTATTTTTGTTTTATTTATGTAGTGTAGTGTTATGTATATACTTTATATACATATGTATATACATTTTAATCCTAATTGAATTCAATTTTATTTAGTCTAATAATAATTAAAGTGTAAGTGTAATAATAATTGAAGTGAATTTTTGGAAAATGCAATCCACCGGGATGCATTTATCAGGCAATGTTTTATATTTATAGATAAAGAAATCAAAATTATTGATTTCTTGTTTAAGTGCATGATTTTAACTTTAGTGAGATTGTACATGAAATTCAATTTCAATTTTAATTACTAAAATCTAATAATCGAATAGAATTAAAATAAATTTTAACTTCAATAGACATACGTCGTAGTTAATTTCATATTTGAGTTTATTTTTACGCATACTTATATACGTTCTTGTGATTGTAGTTTATATACAATCGACAAAAAAATATACTTGAAACATGATATATAACAAAGCCAACAACAGGTTTGTGAAGCCGTCTCGTTCGCTCTTTGTATACATTCTCTCAAGAAATGTACTATGTTTATATTGTTGTTGGTTTTTGTCTTGTAATATGCGAACAACAATAGAATAAATAAATTTTTTGTTGGTTTTGGTATAGTCGTCACAAATATTTTCCTGTTTAGTAGTATCTGGATATTAGGAATAATATTAGGAAAACACTGAAAACATGATAAGTATCCTGCTATGCACATGAAAGATGGTAGGAAATATTTACCTTCAATGTGTGTTGGTGATTTAGTACATAAGATTATATTATTTGTAGAGGGCCAGCACTGATGTAATACTACAGGCCTAAATCAGTGACGAAGCACACAGAATGTAAGAGACATTCTTGTGGTTGAAAGTATTGGTGCGAAAATAGAATAAAAATACTCTCATCTAACCAATCCCAAATTCCCAATTAGTTTTTTTTTTCATTATTAACATACCCAATTTTCCTTCCACAATTCGTTTGTTTTGTTTTATCTACAATTTGTATGTTTTTCTCACTCATTTATATAATCTGTCGATCACCGATACTTTCATGTATAAGCGCAAAATAAATTTATAATATTGCTGACAATCGGGCTTGTGATGCATTGGTGTTGGTTTTGTATTTGTATGCTGGTGTTATTTTTTCGCTCTGTGAGTTTTAGTATTCATGGAACAAATATGGTGGGCTTGAAAAAACATGAATATATAGGTTCAATGAAGTTTAAGTGTATTCGATTCAAATAGGATTCTTATATTTCGTATAATCGAATGGGTTTGAGTCGAATTGGAATCCGTCTTATACAATTCATTGAAAATAGTTTATTTATTTATGATTAATAATTTTTTTACAGGGTATTACAAACTGCATCAAATTGATTTTAAATTAATTTAATTTAATATTATGGAATTGTAAATTGACTAAATATATGAATGGGATGCTGATTTGGAGGTGATGATTTGAGTTGAGTTGGGATTTGGTTTTCAACACATAATGACGTATTCATTTGTGTGTGCATAATTTGGTGGCAGGGTAATATGTACGAGAAATGAGATAAAGTTTTATGGATATATTTAGATTTATTTAAGAGTATATTTAGGTATGATTTATTTTTTACAGGGTATTATAAACTACATTAAATTTTATTTAATTGATTTTTATTAATATTATAAGTTTATAAATTAACTAAGTTAGATAATTAAATACTAATTTTGAAATATTAATTTTAAGTTGAGTTGTGATTTGGTTTGCAACACATAATGACGTATTTATTTATGCATGCCAAATTTGGATTAAACTGGATTAAAATGTGAACGTGGAACTAGATAAAGGCAAATTGTGATGCTAAATGTTTTGAACTTAATTGACTAATTAAATTAATGGATTTATTTGAGTTTAGGTTGCAGTTTTCACATACAAACGTCAATTTTACTGATATGGTACACAGATAAAATTTGTAAGAAAATAATGTTTAAGGTTCCTTTCACTGTTTTATTATTTTACTTACTTTGCATGCTTTATTTTGCAGGGTAATATGTCTATAAACGGAGTTGAAGTTTTGTGGAATAGATAAGTAATAAATTTCGTATATATTGATTTTTGTTTATCTTAATTATGTCAACAAGATTATGTAGCTGTTATAAATTATACTTAATTATATATAATTGTTAGATCGTCTCCGTGCTACAGAAATACTGGTGAATTCTCGCTCAGCATCCAGAAACTCCAAGTTTCCAGCTGTTATGTAGCGTAGAAATTCTATTGTCTGGTGATAACTAATTTATTTTATATATAACTAACTAATTTATTTAAGTTAAATTCGATTAATTAAGTAGTAGGGATATGGTATAACGGTGATAATTTAATTTAGGTTCTGGAGATACCTGGGAAATTCTATTTGAGCTTTATTCGTAAGTGCCCTGTATACATGTAGAGCTTAACTAAATTATTGGTATTCTAGACTTTTTGCGGCGTAATTTAATCAATTTTTAAATGATATTATATAATTTTATAAATAATTAACTTTGTCGAGTATCGTCCCACGATACACGTTAATTTTGGGTTGTTATGCCCAAATATGGACGCCAAGGTATGTGATTGTATCACCCAATGTTTGTAAAATAAGACGCACTCACTTGATTTAACTTTATAATTATTATTTTTATTTGTATATTTCTATATATATTAGTTATAAAATTGGACAGGTTCAGGCGGAAATATTGCCCACCACTGTTACCGTAAAAATCACAATTATTATTATTTTATTAATCAGGCTTTTAAGTTTTATTTTTTTAGGAAAAAATGTCTTGTGACCTATTCCAAGCAAAAAAAGTAGATAATCTGCCAATAACCGGCGATGAATATAATTCTCACGAAGTTGTTTTATTTTGTGTTGCTGTGTCAGAAATACAACTCGTGTTGACACACGAGAAAAATCGTAATGTCAAAATTTGATGTTCTATTGAACACGAGATGGAACCACAGAGAAATATCACTCAAGTTTAGATTGAGGAAAATAATGTTAACGAGGTGGGGCAAATGTCACAAAATATAATTTAGTGTTCGATTATATTTTGTGTACATGTCATCTCGTTAGATGGCGAAAGAAAATACGTTACGCAAAGAGATATCTTATGCGTAAACCCTATGTGTCTGTGTGGGTGAATGTATTGCAATTTATATAAACAAATAATTAATTTGTTGATTGCAATGCGTGAGCCGCTACAGGACTCCCCGCAAGTGAGTTCCCCTCCTAAAGGAAGTTCAGTGTTAGGCTGAAAACGAACTGATTTATGTTGTCGAGAAACTGATTTCGTATCAGTGGAACATAGTATGCCGTAAGCCGGTTCGAGCCGGTCAATTGAAATTGTTTGGTTTTTTCCATTAATTGACACGGTGAATTGCTTCCGAAGGTGTCGAATAACTTTAAACGGCCCTTCATAAGGAGGAGATAAGCCTGTGCGAACCTTGTCCGTTCTTACGAACACAAAATTGCAGTTGGCAAGTGACTTGGGAACAAAAACGTCATCTTGTTTGGCTTGCCGAGTTGATTTTGGGATAAGGTTTTGCATTGTGTCACGGAGTTGATCGATGACTGTGTCGCTAGTTGGTAAAGGTGAGAGAGGATTTTCAACGAAGAACTCACCGGGTAGCTTTATGGTTTGTCCATAAACCATTTCAGCTGGTGAGCACTTCAGATCTTCTTTCACTGTTGCTCGAATTCCCAGTAGTACGATGGGTATTTCCGAAGACCAATTGATTGTGTTCCCTCTGGCCATTAACGCGGCTTTGAGTTGCCGGTGAAAACGTTCGACCATGCCATTGGCTTGAGGGTGATAAGCCGTTGTACGAACACGATGTGAGCCAAGGAGTTTTGTTAACTCGGTAAAAAGCTTTGACTCAAACTGCGTTCCTTGATCAGTAGTGATATTAAGGGGCACGCCGAATCGTGAAACGTAATTGTTGACAAAAGTCAAGGCAATGGTTGCAACTGACATATTAGTCATGCAATAGGCTTCGGGCCATCGAGTGAATCGATCGACACAGGTGAGCAGGTAAGTATATCCATTAGATGGAGGAAGTGGTCCTACTATATCTATATGGATATGTTCAAAACGACCTGATGGTATTTGGAATTGTCCATGGGATGATTTGGTATGCCATTGAACTTTGGCACGTTGGCAGGATAAACAGGACTGAGCCCAATGGCTTACGTCTTTGTTCATACTAGGCTAAAAATATCGAGCAGTAATCAACTTACGAGTAGCACGGACACCAGGATGCGAAATGTTATGTAAAGTGTCAAAGATAGTTCGACGCAGTGATTCTACGATAAATGGGCGATTGTACCCAGTTGATGTTTCGCAGATGATTTCGAGGCCAGGTAATTTAAAAAGCGCCAGTTGCATTGATGAACCGGAGCGACATTCGGAACCAGAAAGTAGATTCTGAAGTTCTAGGTCAGCTTTTTGTGCAATTGCAATTTTGTTTAAGTCGAATTGTGTCTCGACTGCGGCCGTTTCATTGTCTGTTGTGCTAGAAAGTGTATCTGCAACAACATTGTCATGTCCGTGAACATGCTGAATATCCGTGGTAAATTGACTAATATAATCCAAATGGCGAGCTTGCCTCGGATTACGTTCAGTTTTAGACTGAATTGCTCTAGTCAGAGGTTTATGGTCGGTAAAAATGGTGAAGTCCCGACCTTCGACAAAATATCTGAAGTGTTTCACTGCCAGATATATTGCGAGTAATTCCCGATCGAATGCAGAATATTTTTTCTCAGCATCCGAAAGTTTCTTTGAGAAAAATCCCAATGGCTCCCAACATTCGTTGTTGTACTGTTGCAGTACTGCCCCAACGGCAGTGTTAGATGCGTCAGTAGTTAAACTTAGTTTCGAATCGCTCAATGGGTGTGCCAGCAGTGTTAATTTCGCAAGTTTAGCCTTAAGTGACGTGAATGCTTGTTGACATTCGTCAGTCCAAGAGAAATTCTTGGATGTTTTGGGTTTACGTAGAAGTACGACCAAATGACTGTGAACTGGTGCGAGTATCTCAGCGAGGTTTGGTATAAATCGGTGGTAATAGTTTACCATAGCGATGAACCGCTGAATGTGCTTAATTGAGCTTGGAATTGGAAATTCCCTAATGGCATTAATTCGTTCTTCGGACGGCAGAATACCATTAGGGGTTATTTTGTGGCTGAGGAAATCAAGAGTGGATGCGCCAAAGACGCATTTTGAACTATTGATGTGAACATCAAACTCAGTTAACCTTTGGAAGAGTTGTTCCAGGTGGAGTTTGTGCTGTTCCTCACTTTGCGATGCCACAAGAAAATCGTCAATGTAGACGAAAACAAAGTCTAAGTTTCGAACAACTTCGTTCATAAATCGCTGAAACGTTTGAGCGGCATACGTAATCCAAACGGCATTCGAGTAAATTCGAACAGGCCAAAAGGAGTTGTTATTGCCGTCTTAAAAACATCTTCAGGTGAAACGGGAATCAAATGATAAGCTCTGACGAGATCGATTTTCGAAAAAATTTTACATCCATGCAAGTGCATAGAGAAATTTTGAATGTGAGGAATCGGATAACGATCCGGTATAGTCACAGTGTTTAACTGTCTATAATCCCCACATGGTCTCCAATCGAAATCTTTTTTCTTAACCATGTGTAATGGACAAGCGACAGGAGATGCAGACGGCCTGCGGCGGACTTGATCTAGTCTTCTTGGTCTTGATACAGGCAGATGTCCTGCTGTAACAATGTGATGGACCACATTGTGTCAGACTGGCAATTTATAATTCGGCTCTGCTGTAAGTTGAGGAAACTTTTTGAGCAAAGTGCCGTAGCCGTTGGTGATTGAATAATGGATCGGGGTCGGTGTGTCGACGTGAACCATGTTGGCATTGATTGACAGCTGTGTCGCTGAATCAATCAGTCGTTTATTCTTTAAATCCACCAAAAGTCCAAATTTACACAAGAAGTCGGCGCCAATGATGGGACGATTCACAGCAGCTAATATGAACGCATGCGTGAAGGTTCGTTTTAGTCCCAAATCCAACTGAATCAACTTTGTGCCGTAAGTGTGGATGTTAGTGCCATTGGCGGCCGGCAGAACTAGATTTGAATTTCGTTTTAAAATATTGAATTCAGATTTATAATTATAGACTGGAATAACCGAAAGGTCAGCGCCAGTGTCGACTAAATAGGTAATTCGGTTTATTCGGTCGAAAGCGAATAACCGAGAAGTACAATAATTATGGTTTATTGGGGTCTCGACTCTGTGTTCTGGTAGTTTTTTGAACTACACGCTTCAGCATCGAGATTATCGATGTGCTGAGCCGTCGAGTGTTTCGACGAATTATAATTACAAGGCGGAACGCATTTCTTTGCTGCGGGCCCAAACTTTACATGATACCAACATCTGCCGTGGCGGCGAGAGTAATTGCTGGTACTGCGGGATCGCGACTGTGAACGTGAACGAGATGATCCGTGTGATCCCCTTGATCGGTCTCGGAATAGATTCTCTAATTTTTCCTCGAGCCGAGCGATTCTCTTTACTAATGAGCCATCGTTCTGATTGCTGGATGGAACCCGTTCACTGCGTACCGTTGGACGAGATTGTCTATCCACCTGGGACAAGTTTAAATTTTGTTGGCCGATATTTAAGTGTTCGAACATCTTATCGGCAGTTCTAGCCAGAGCGTCAGTTCCCATCGAATCTGGCTGAGCGATAAGGGCAATTTTAATTATTTCTGGCATCTTTCTTATCCAGAGCGATTTAATAATTGATTCGTTAAAATTTTTTCCTGCCAGTGTGCGTATTTGACGTAACGCGTCGGAGGGCCTACGGTCACCGATGTCTTGGCCCGAGAGGAGTGACTCCAATTGCCTCTCCGACGATGGCGCTAATCGCTCCAACAAAATTGTTTTCAAATCTGAATATTGGTCTGTGTGTGGAGGGCTCGACAAGAAATCCGAAACAGTATCACATGTTTCAGGTGATAAAGAGGTCAATGTGTGCAAAAACTTTTGTTTCTCGGATTTAATTCCTTGGAGATTAAACTGTATTTCTGCCAACAAAAACCAATTATGGGCTTTTTGTGGCCAGAATGGTTGCAGTTTGACTGAATTGCTATTTGTTGCTGATATCTCCAAGGAATCTTGCGTGCTTGTCTCCATTTGTTGGGTTGCATTTGAGCTTTCTTGTTTTCCCTCACCGTTAAATGCGCTAAATTCTCTTAAAGAAGTCAAGACACCAAATATTTAATATGAAAGATAAACAAAGGGATGGATACCTTGCAAGTAAATACCAAAATAAAAATATATAGGAATGGGTACCTTGTTGCTGAAGACTATAATTAATTTTGGGCCATTAAGCCTCGAGATACCCTCCAATTACGGGACGAGCGTGCCACTATAAAAAAGTGCGTCTATAAAAAATCCACATTTCTCTGCGAGATTACCTGTTATATTTGAATAAACAGAAACGGCATTTTTTCTGTAATTTTCCCATGTTTTACGTTCCGAGGAAAGATAGGTTTCGCTTCTATAATGCGTCTGGCTAGCTTTGCAGACATTTACAATGACCTTCCGGATAAAGCAATAGCCCCCGCATTAGAAGCAGTAAGACGAGATTTGCTGTGCCGCAGTAACAGTTGTGATGAACTTTGTTCTCGTGTATCCCTCTCAAGATTTCTGATAGCATTTTCTTCTGCGAAATTTAATTCATTTAACCGATGATCGAAAAAATTTTCATTAAATTCAAAAAGGTAAATTCAAAATGTCTCTTAGACTATGCCGTTCGATGGTGCAGAATAACTAGCAGGTCGGTGCCATGTTTGGGGCTGGCTCGTGCCATTTTACTGTTGTAAGAAGATTTCTAGAATGGAAGAATTTTCAATTTACATTTAACAAAACACAAAAATAATAAATTTTACCTGTAAGACAATAGTGCTCTAGCACAAATAAGAGAGCTGTAATATGCTTGCATGCTGCAGAAAAACCAGTTTCTGCTGTACAGGAGCATGTTGCTTGCTTTACCACTCCGACTGAATTATGGAGATGGATAGTCTCACTATAAATTTTATTTTTTTGGTCTCTGTCCTACAGTTGGCTTTAATAAAAATGTGTGGTGAGTATTTTGGTTTATGAATGAAACAGATTGTATAAATTGGTTCAGTGCCATTTTTCGGCCGCGAATTTTGCTGGGTTTTGCTAATCGCCCTTGAAACTCATTTTTTTTATCCATTTTCTCTATGGTATCCCATCAGGTGGTCAGGGAACTTCTCTTAAGAGGCAGCTGGTATGGTTTTTGTCACATATAATTTACGGTCAAGATTATTGTGTTGGCATAGTTGGAGTCTAAAATTATTTAACAAAAGATACATAATATTTTAAAAACAACATAAATTCAAATTCGAGTTAAAAATAATAAACAAACACAATTTTGTGATAAAACTTACCAATATTTTCCATGATTATTTGGAATTAAAAGGCAAAATTAAACGCTAAAGCACTAAACCATTATAATTTAAAATTACAAATAAACAAAAACACTATTCTCTGAGTGACATAACCTCACAAATCTTAAAAAATAGATGATGTTTAGGCATTTTCTAGCAAAAGTAACGACGAACTATTTATTTTATGTTAAAAATTAAAAAATGGTTCTTTTGTTAACAAATATCATTTAATTATTCTTCGCATCGAGGTCAATATTATTAGTATCACCTAATCCCGGTGTAAGGTATGGTGAAGAAGATGAATGTTGTCTTAACCATTTGTGGAGACACACGCAAGCACCAATTATTTTTTCTGCGGTGTCAATCTGTAAAATTAATAAAATTATTGAAGGTTAACCATCATTCTTAGAAATAACTTACCTTTGCAATTATTGGCTGTCTGATTATTCTCCATTTTGACACCAATATCCCGAAACAATTTTCAATGAATCGGCGTGCGTAGCTTTCAGACTATTTTCATGCAGACCAAAGGTATCATCCGCAACAAAAACATAATAAGGAACACTTTAATCCAATCTGATAAATTAGATGGCTGAGGTAATCTAGACCAAAATAAAGTTTAGTAATTGTTCATAATAAAGGAATTATATAAACTTGCGGTAATTTGAATAACATTTTTTCCCAAATTGACTGTTTTGGAAAATGCCTTCGTCGTTTTGTCTTCCAGCGATCATTGGCGCTATAGATGGTAAACATTTTGCTATACAGGTAGTGTTTTATTTATAACGTGGTGGTATAAATACAAATATATAAATATGTTTTATTAACACGCTCCATCGTTTAGCGGATCAACCTTGTTCAACTATATACAAAAAAATTTATTTAGTTGTGCTCATGGCAGTGTATGTGTGTGACCACAACTATAATTTTTTGATGAGTGATTTTCATGACACTCACTCAATAAATATTATACTTAGAAGCTGATTCTGATTTAAATTTTCCATTTTTATTTGAATTTATGTTACACAAAACACAAAGGTCGTTACACTAAGCTTATCTGTTAAAAATTCAAGAATTTATTTATATACCGTCAAAAAATTATGGCAAGACGGACATTTTTTTTTTTTTTTTTTTTTTTTGCATTTACATTTTTTATATTGCGTGTAGCTCTAAACGTCAACAAAAAAAATGTTGGTACGTCTAAATCGGCTATTATTTTTCAAAATATTGAACCAGTTTTCCGCTAAAACATTAGATGCTCATTACATTAGATAATATCTTTTATAATACATAATCAGACACATCATTATTTTCAGAATGTTCGGTTAAAATCTCTTTATTTTCTAGTTGACTCTCTTTAAAAATGTCCAGATGATTGTGTTTAAGGTGGTCAGTTGAATATTTGTTCTCTAATTCATTAACGAATTTAGAATAGGCTTTTTGAAACATATCATCCTTAGTTTTAAAAAGACAAACAATACAAAATATTTCAAAGAGTCGATCTATGCCTTCTAAATGGTCTGCTACTAGAATAAAGCTTACAATTATGTATGTTTCTTGCAAATGGTAATTTAACTTTTAATATGTCTGAGCAATCGGACTTTCGGTCGGCAAAGTTTTATTTCCGAATACAAATCAATAAAAAGTTTCGAAATTGCAGCTACGCTATGCTTGTTACTTATCGGTTCTGCGATTGGTATAATTATGCCATTTAGTTTAATGATACAAGCATTGTAAAATATCTTTTTAAAATAATGTGAGTTACAACATTTTGGCCAACGTACGACACTACCTGTGGCATCGACATAAATACAGTTGTTTTCATAATTGTTTAACAGCTTGATCTTTGCTTTACGTAAAAGGGTGAGAGACATAGGATAAGAAACGGAACAATATAACAATATAATCATACATATCGTCTATACATTACGTCATGAACCTCACAATCAGAAATTAAATCCTTTTAAAGCTTCCTTTCTGATTTGGCTTTCCGTAAATTTATCAAATTTTCGAACTCTTGCGTATTTCCTACTTTCGCTAAATCATAATTTAGCTAAGTGTAAAATTTTAGGCAACTATTATGGGCAAAATCGTTTTCGGCAAATTCTTTTACATCACCATGATTTTTCATGTAATCGCCGATAGAAGACATTAGCGACCCACCGCGCAGACAAATTTAAATTGTTGTTTGGGGTTTCTGTATTTTGAGATACCATACAAAATGAATGGATTTAAAACGTAAAACGCAACTATTCCCCACAGCTGTAAGGGCTTCACAAATTTGTGAAATTCGCTAAGATAATAAGAGTATGACTAACTATTAATAGTCCAGTGTTTGAAGGTTTTTCGCTCAGAATTCTAATAGACAAATTCGATTGACGTAAAATTTGGACAGTAAGTAGGAAATGGCTCAAGGAACAAAAGTTATATACCGTATTGCTTCGATTCTAAGAAGCACTTATTATCAATTTTAAGGCTTTCTAAAAACTGTGTAAAAATTGAGGGCACCTTTGAAATGCAGTTATTCGTGCCACTCCTTCTCGAAGAAATTAGTACACTCACTAAGGATTAAAGGAATTTTAAGCAAAAAATATTTTATCAAGTTTTTCGATAAACCAATATTTTTCGAGTTATTCGCGATTGAAAATGTTGATTTTTGATCTAAAAAATGCATGGAGCGATTTTTTACGAATAACACGAAAAGCTTACGTTTTATCAAAAAATCATGAGGAATAAAAATAAAGCTTACAAAATAACAAATCGATTATTTTTTTTTTTTATTTCAGTAGATATAAAACTGAATTCGAACATTTCAACAATAAATGACGGAAAACAAACGAATTTTTCGAGGAAAACTTGTTAGGTCTTTTATAAAGTGCTTGAAAAGACCTCTAAAATAAACTTTAGCGGGGCCCCTCGATATAATAAATATTCGTTACATAATACACACATAGTGAATATAATTCATTATATCAGTACGTTCTGGCCAAATGCTTAGTGTTATTGGCGAGAGTTGCATTTTTGTAGTTTGGTCGTAGCTACCTGATAAGTAGACCAGATTTTCAGTACGAAACAAAACTACCAACACAGGAACTGAAGAAGGGTTCTCATTTTTCAAGAGTAATACATTTGTATAACTCTTGACACTGAGGGCTAAAGTACGGGGAGGGGAAATGATATTTCTATTTTTTTCAATAGATATGTAATGAGTGATTGGCCTCTTTATTTTTCTGATTTACCAAATAGAAAATATTGGGAATTTCGTCATGAACAATTAATATATGTAGTCTATAAAAAGCTGAAAAAATCAATTGCTTAAAAATTAAGGAAGTTATCGTTTCAAAAACCAATCGCGTTTTTCAAAAAATCCACATTTTCAATAGCGAATAATTTTAGAATATTTTTTGCTTAGAATTCATCCTTCTATCGATTTCTGCGGGTATTTTTAGTGTATTAAGTTGCACCGCCGACAAGGCGTGACATCACCCCCATCGTAAAACTACACATCGGCACTATATAAGTTTTGTTCTTTAAGCCATTCCCTACTTACTATCCAAATTTCACGTCAATCGGTTTTTTCCGTAAGATTTCTGAGGTGATAACCTAATTTTACCGTCAAACACTGAACTTTAAGTGGTGGTTCCTCGATTATAATTGGTAGTGATTCATTCTCTTGTGTGTCGTTTGAATTTTCGGCCAAATCTAATGATTTAATTTAAATAATCGACGGCTTATTCGTTAATTTAAATAATAATTCATTTTTATCAGAACCTAGAAGCAAATTAGTACCATTTATATTCATTTGCGGATTTACATTTTTATAAAGTTTTGTGTAAAGTTTCCGAATTATGTCTTGCAATTTTAATGTTGTTTCCAAATAATATTTTGGAACTGTCGAAAATGGTTGATAATGGAGTTTTATCCGGCTCGAAGGACCATTAAAAAATGTCGAAAATGTTTGTTGGTGATTTATTTTGGGTAATAAATTCACACCGGAATCAGTGTAGTACAAACAAAATGTTGAGGAATTATTTTTGGGTAAATAAATCCGGTTTCACTGGATCAAACACAATGTTGAAAATGGTATAAATCCGATTATGAATTCTTTAGGGTATGAAATTCACCCTGCCTTCACTCTTATGATTAAATAAAAAAACAATATTTTAATGAAAAATACTTCGGGTAAATATCTTAAATTGGAAAATTTAATTACAATTTTTTATTTAATAAATTATAATTTCTTTTTAGGTTAATGTTTATTCTACACGGTTTAATTGGCACGACTGTCTCTTTTTGAAAAAAAAATATATTATTTTACGGAAAATTTCTTAATTATATGAAGTGTCATCTGTTGTCAGACATTATAAACTTATTTGAGAAATAGACAATTTTTAGTACAAATTTGGGACCACACTTAAGGCACTTTCAAACTTTGTAGTTTGGTCGTAGCTGCCTGATGAGTAGACCATTCTTTTCAATACGAAACCAAACTACCAACAGAAAGAACTCATGGAGGTTTCTCATTTTTTGCAGAGTTGTACATTGGTATAACTCTTTGGGCCTTCAGCCAAAATTACGGGGAGGGGGAAGATATTTCTACTTTTTTCAGTAGATATATTATGAGCGATTGGCCTCTGCATTTTTCTGATTTACCAAATCGAAAATATTGGGATTGCCATGAACAATTAATATATTTGTCTATAAAAAATGCCGAAAAATCAACTTATTACAGACAGACAAATTAAATTCTTAAAAAAAAGGTTATATTATCGTAATTTATGTTTATTAACTTATAAATTATGAATTAAAAGTAACGGATTATTATTAACACTAGATTGTTCTTTTTATGTTTTAATTATTATTTCTATAAACTGTTTATTTTAATAAAAACAAACTTCATGATTATCCGTAACAATGATCACTTAAAAAAAATGGAAACTTAATTTTTTAGAACTTAAAATTATTAAATTGGTAAATTGTTTTTATTCAAATTAATTACAAATTGGTTTTGGTTTTTCCACTTATAATTTTTACACATGGTTCGTTCATTTTTTTCACAATATGTCCGCTTAAAAGCCAAGTCCAAAACTTAATGCTAGTTATTATTAGAATTTATTATTACACTATGAGCACTAATATTATTAAATATATGTATTTATTTTTTTTATCTATATGTATTATTAGTATTATGATTTAATAACTATTAATTTATTACTATTATTATTCTCTAATTTATTTATTTTAGTTATGTGTTTAAATATATTTTTTTTTTGTTGTGTCCACTTTACTTCACCCTCCAAATGATTCCTCTCAAAAAAAACAAAAACTGTTCGGCTTCTTTAGACCAAAAAAACAATAAATTTCCTAAAATTTCAGAAAAATAAAATACTGGGACTAATTAATAATACTGGGCTATTACAATACAGTGCACGAAGTATTAAAACAATTTAACTTAATACACTAATGATTCCATGCCTCTTAGATTCACCTATTCAACGATGAACTTTTAAAATATATGGGACAAAAACATTTCGTTACACTTACGAACTACAGTTCAGTAAAAAATTCGGCCTACTTCAACATAGTTATTATTATTAAAGAGCAAGTGTTTCACTTATCAAATTAATTTTCTTATCAACAAAAAACTTTAATGGTTGGTGTGCCTTCTACGACTAGTAGTGGAAAAAATAATGTATACACGGCGCTTGAGAAGTGCTATTATAGGCCTCGCTTACTATAACCCTCGACGCTCCGCGTCTCGGGTTATAAACTCGCTCGGGCTATAATAGCATACTTCCCAACCTTGATGTATAATAATATACTATTACCAGGGTGTTCGTAAATGATTTTTTTTTTTAATATGTTTCGAAGATTGTAAGAGAATTCAATCCAGTTTCGAACTAATGAGCTTATGATTATGAAAAAATCAATCTTCTCATCAGGCCGCGGCGACTGGACTGATTATACCACAATTTACATTCTATATATACAGAACGTGCTGTGCGTTTAAGTACTAGCGAATCGTACTAATACAGATAAATTCTCTTACAATTTATTTTCTTCTTCACGATATTCACACTGCTCTGTGTGTAAGCTAATTTTTACTTTTTATTAATTTTTTTTGTTGAATTTTAATTAATTCATGTAATTTCTAATATGTTACCGGTGATTAGACCATTTTAATTGTGTTTCGATTAACACGAGAAGTATATTAGTATTTACAAACAGTAATTCAACGAAACGCAAGGTTCGCAAGTATAATGGACATTGAAGAATTGTCAGAAATTGAAAAAACAACCGAAAACAGAGGTTCAAGCAAATTGACCAAATCAATCCAACTCACACAACCACCAGCAATGAATAATATTCAAAATAATTACCAAGTAAGTGTTGATGATGAAAGCGTACACTGCAGTAAAGAACAATCTGCAATAGCAAAAAAACGGGCAAACCAAGACGTAAAGAAAACCTTAAGGAAGGTTAAAGAACTGCAACTGGATAATTTTTAAATACGGCGAATGAGTAGTGATAAACACTCAGTAATGGTGAAAAACATGGCAAACTACATAATATTCAACAATTTATTCAAAGAATTTGATACACAATAAATACTTCACATATATTTCTCAAAGATCTTAAACCAAAATCAATGGTGTTGAAAGGGCTGTCGGAGGAGGAAGACATCATGGAATTAAAAAAAGAACTAGAATGTTTCAAAGGCATTAATACCTTAAAAATTATTAAATTAAAACAAGAAACTATTTTGAAGAATCGTAAATTACCATTCTATGTACATAGTCCAATTTGTAACTAACACAAATATGACGAACATATAACAAATCAAAAATCTCAACTACCAAAGAGTAAAATGGGAAACTATTACAAAACATAATGAAATAATCCAATGCCGTAAATGCCAAAGATTTGATCACGCCGCTACCAATTGCCATCTACCATATAGATGTGTTAAATGTTCGGAGCACCACCGACATAGAGAATCATAGGTTGTATCAAAAATAGAAATTCATGATATTTACTGTAGAAACTGTGAAAAATCAGGCATCCAGCATCTTACAAAGGCTGCCCAATATACCAGCAAAACTGCGACCAAAAATAAATGAAAGGAAAATAAATGCAACTAGAACATTCCAGACAATACCAGTAAATAAAGAAAACGGAACATACGCGGATTTAGTAAAAACCCAATAACAATGACCAAATGTCGGTTCGAACGATTTAAATAAAAATTGACAAAATGGCCGAAACAATAAAACAACAGAGTGAACAAATCGCTCAATTGCTTAGCGTTATAAATTCACTATGAATTATTTCAAAATAATGTTCAAAATAATCACAAGACGTATAAACTTATTAAAATTCTTATAGGAGGACAATCCAGATATGATGAGGCTCTGTGAAACTAAATTAATTTGAATTTAAAAATTATAAAATTATAAGACAAGACCGACCGAACTGAAATAGTGGTGGCGGAACAGCAATTTTAATTAAACGTGAAATACACTTTCAACATGTGAAAATAAGCAAATTGTAAAATTGTAGTCAGGTCGAAAACACAGTAATAAAAATCAAACTTAGGAATAACACTTATATGTATATAATATCGGTTTATTGTACGAGTCATAATAATTCAGAAGCAATAGCGGGAGATTTCAATGACAAACAAACAAGTTGGGGAAACACAACTAACAACAGAAGAGGCATTAAACTAAATCAATGGCAATCAGATAATGGCATGGGACATACTATATGTAAGTCTAAAATATACAAATCAGAAGCACCGACCTTCATACGGTCAGGTAGTTTTCTAGACTTAACAATAGCGGATAATCGATTAAATATCAGAGTCAACCATCTAGGAGAAATGCTCAACATACTTCTTCGAAAGTGATCACAAAGCAATAGAGATATATTGCAAATCAATACAGCAGACCGGTGAATACATAGATGACATCACACCAAATTTATATATATAGTATATCAATTTACAAACACAAACTGGGACATGTGAAGCAAAAAATTGCAAAAATTTATATAAAAAATACTTAAAACAAAATAATAAATAACAAAACATAGTACAAAATGAGATAAGAATATTCGAACTGAGCAATTAGAAAACTACATAGAAATCATCACGAATCTCATCAGTCAAAACAGCCTAATTACTCAACCGAGAAAATACGGCATAAAAATAACATGGAATGTTACACAAACAGAATAATCGAAAAGCTTTATAAACATAAAAGCCATATTGTAACCCAAATACAAAACTAAAAAGACAAGGTGATACATCCAACAACAACCAAATTATTTTGTTTAAGAGTGAAATAAAAGAACCAACGAACTAACTGTGCAAAATATTAAAATGCAAGTAAACCAATACTGGAAAAACAAATTTGAAACGATAGAACCAGGATCGAAAATGTTCCCCAACATAAAGCGAGTCTGTAAAATGAAGAACGATAAAAATATACAAATTTAAAAAAAAACTGAAGCTTTAAATATATCGAACATAAATATCGACTGGAATAGTTTACCTAATGTCGGCGAAAATTTTATAAGTTACAATACACAAGAAAACCTGGAAATATTAGGCCTATACATTGAAAAACAAACTGTACCAAATGCAGGATCGGAAAAAACAGCACACGAAGCAATAGTAGAAGAACGCACCAAAATAATAAAAGATAACCATCAATGGGAAATTACCAACAACATTACCAAATCAGAATTCAATCATATAAGCCGATCAAATGCTATATCAGAGTTATCAACGGAAAATTATTTTATCACCATAGAAGAATTAAAACATATACTTAAATGCTGTACCATATACTTAAATGCTTTAATACTACTTTACAAAAAAAATCATTTGGAATGGATAAAATCCCAAATGTTGTCCTTAAAAATTTACAAGAACAAATAATTGCTGATTTATGTTCTATATTCAACAATCTTCTGAATAATAAAACGTTCCCATCGTGTTAGAAAACAGCTCGGATTTTCCCCATTCTGAAAAAAATAAAAACCCGAAACATCCGCAGAATTAAAGGCCTGTCTAATATAAGCAAAATTTACGAAATCATGATTTATAACCAAATTCAAGAACACATTGCTAATTATAATCTCATGCCAGGCAACCAATTCGGATTCAGACATGAACATTCTACGGTACATGCAATTACCAAACTTACCTCAGATGTATGTCGAAACATCATAAATAATAAGTGCACGAGAGCGGTGATGATTGATATGGGCGTTTGAATCAGTTTGGCTAGATGGGTTGATATTTAAACTCGAAAAATTAAAATTTTGATAAGAACATCATTCAAACATTGATTGATTTGTTGTGCAACAGAAATTTTATAACAACAACAGGAACGGAATTATCCAAACACATCTTTAAACTACAAAATGGGCTACAACAATGAACAATAAACGCACCAGTTATGTTTAATATTTATGCCAGCATCCGACGTTGTAGAGGACAATTTCGTAAATCGGAAACCGGATACTGTGATTATATTTCCAACCGAAACCATTACAATAATTTTGAAACTGAAAGAATCGATTTATACATCATTAAGCTAATTCGAAATCATATATTAAAAGCCACTAATAACGTCAGCAATTCTATTTATATTTTGGCTAACTAACAGCCATCAAATCATAATACTCATATAATGTTATAACCGTATAAAACTTTAAATATATCTTTCTAAGGTATAACGTCAATCGTCAAATTTAATAAATATGTTCAACAGTCTACCATACTTAACATATAAATTTGTATAGCTATGTTTGCAACAGATTCCAATTATTGTGAATGGCAAAAATCATGTCACAATGAATAACATTTACTCTTATGGCAATCATTAATCATCAACTTCTTATAATCTTGTAAAATTATTATAAACAATCTTTAATTTTTCATATAAGAATAGAAATAAGAACCCGCAGATAAGATGAGAGATGATGATGCTGATGATGAATTAATTTATGTCAAGATCGATCAATCTATTAATCATATAACATAAAACATAAATAAAACTGTATAATAAAAAAAAGCAACATAAAATTAGATTTTTGTTTAAAGCCTTGAATTAATTATTATATCGATTGTCGGATTTTTTATCTTCTTATTCTTCAAGTTATGTATCATTATTGTTTTTTTTTTCAACATTTTATCGAGATTCTTTTGCGATGTGTTACATTAAAAATCTTCAAAAAACAACAAAATTTATTTACTATTAAAAATCAATTAAGATCAGCACCTTATGATAGGCACGCAGTATGCCTAATATGCCACATTACCACACGATCGAACGATTAGAATCCGTTTAACAAGTTGGAAAGTTTTTATTGGTACTCTGTATTGTTTGTTTTTTATGCAATGCAACACAGCTAGTAATTCGAAAGTGTGATCTTAATTTAAATTCATATATGGTAATTAGGAATTAAGTTATGTTGATGATGATTTGTTTGTTTTATGATTAAATCTGTAAATAATTTGATTATTATTGCAATCCATTATTGGTTTTGAAAAGTCTTAATTATTTACTGATCTTTCATTCAATGTGTAAAGTGATTAATTGTTTGACGGTCGGTACCAAAATTATCTAATTTAGCCGTATTTATTTGTATATATCAATTAAATGTTGCATTTGACTTTGATGTAAGCGCTTTTGTTAATGCGATTAATGACATAATTAGGAAATATTGAAGGCTGAAATAAACTGAGCTAAACTTCTGTTCTATGGTGCAATTGGACTCAACTACTTTACTTACTGAAATACTTTAATGTGGATTATGATAAAGAAATGTGACTGACACAAAGGCTTGCTATTTGCTTTCCGCCTCAGTTTATATTTACAAAATCTAGAGCTACACTTGATAAATGAAAGCATAAGCGGCAACTAAGAGAGTAGACAAGTTGACTAATAGTTTCAGTTCGCCAAGTGAAAATATGACACCATTTTTTGGATTATAGAAAAGTTGATCAATAATGGCCAATTTTGGTCACATTTTTTGTTGTACTAATAATGGCGAATTTTGTCAAACAAACCTCCTCCTATATAAAAATAAAACAAGAAGCATCTTACAGCAGTTTCTGTGGCGATTGAACTTATAGAGTTTTCTTCTGGAAACACAATTTTAATTTGTCTAATTACATTCGCGAGACATGTAAGAAGGCAGGGCATTCTTATGGTCGGCAAACTTACGAGCATAATAAATCCCTCACATCTGAGTAGGATGACCAGATCAAATTTTTTAAATTGGGGTAGAGCCAGATTCAGTTTGAAATTTTAGAATTGGGTATAATACCCCAAAAAGGGGTATGATTGACCACTGAAATTGGAGTAGATTTTTAGATAAAAAAACTAATTATATAAACAATAATTTTTATTTGTATTTAATCAGTTTAAAATATAAATAATTTCAATTAAAAAATAAACTACATACATAATATAAAATTATATGTATCATAAAACATTCAAATTTCATCACTAACTACAAAATAAATATTTCATTTAAACTCAAAATAAAGGAACATTATTGCTTGCATTATACTCGTCTACCATGGAGATTTAGTTATATTTTTTTCGAGATCGTATTTCCTGTAAAAGATTTTTATCTTTTAATGCGTAATCATAAAATTCTTTACATGAAAACTGAAAATTGGATTTGATCATTAATTCGCCTTTAATTTAGCCTTAAGATGATTTCTCTCCTTTCTCCATGCGAAAAACATTTGTGAAAATATACGCTCATCGCATTTGAATGGGGAATAGAAAAAATAAAATTTACTATTTTTTCTAGGTTTGGACAATTATTGTCACTTAAAAATTTAATCCAAGTTTGCTCGTAGTCAGATGATGATGAATCAGAATTTAATAGATGAACAACGTATTCTTTGAGCAAAACATATTCTTCATACAATATATCAACAGTTATTCGTTTTATATTGAATCTGTTTACAATTTTCAAAAGATCGTCAAATATAGGTAATTGTTGTAATTTAAAAAAAATTAGCGATTCGTATTTATTATCAGTAAATAAATATCTTTGTTCAATATATAAAATAATACCCTTGAGAAAAGCATTTGCTCTTTTTTTAAATAACTGAACCTCTTGAATATTATCGCAGCGATTCAGAATTTGTTTTGCAACAAACCCATAAAATTCCTCGTCCAGTTTGGATTGTAAACTGTTTCTCATGTTATACATAAGCTGATAAACTTCAACAATAACTGGACCATTTTGTTCTAATTTTAGGTTATTTTTTGAATTACATTGCCAACATTTGCAAAAAAGCTTAAATATGCCTCAGCTAATTCATTTGAAAAAAAATCTTTTAAGAATCCAGGACAATTATTATTTGATAAAAAATAACTTTTAACGGGTTCAAAATTCTTGTATAATCGTTCAACTGCTGGCAGTAGCGTCAACCATCTCGTAACAACATGTCGCAATAAATCTGAATATTCTACGTCACAAAATTCATAAAATTCTTTTAAAGTTTCTAGCCGTTTGGAATGTGAAGATAATTGGTTGTAGGTTTTTAAAATTATCGTCTCAATATCATATTTGAGCCAAGAACTGGCGTTTTTAACTGCATTATGAAGAACATGGCACAGGCATCCAATATCCAGTAAGTTTGGATTAAAATTTCGAAGTTCAACGAATACGCTTTGATGAGCGCCAAAATTAACGTTTGCATTATCACCACAAAAACTTACAATATTTTGTGGATCTAATCCTAGTTCCTTTAAATTGTGTACTAGACAATTTGTAATATCCTTAGAGGTTTCGGATTGACTATTAAAAAAACTTAGAAGTTTAATTTGAACACCCGCTGATTTCGTAAAATATTGGCAAACCAAAGGGAACATTTTGATATTTCCCTTGTTTGACGCGTCTGTACCTATAGAAAACGGATAATCGTTCTTTAAATCAGTTATTACTGAATTTAAAGATTTTTTACCCAACACATTTGTAATAATTTTAGCAATTTTTGTGCGACCGCATGAAAAGTCGCTGACTATTTTCGAATCTGGAAAAATGGTTGACAATAATGATGCTGTGCAATCTGCTGACCTGTAGCTATGCGCATGTTTAACCGTATGGTATACAGGCAACTGGTTACTTTTCTTGATTCTTGCACTGTTTTGCTATTTTTTATATGTTTCGCGCCTTGTAAATGTTTTTTAATATCATACACCCCCCATCCCCATTCTTTATCGAAAAGTCTGTCGAGCAAACAACACACCTACAAAAACCATCTGTTTTTCCTTTTACTACCCACGGATATAATTTTGACCAATCTTCATTAAAATAATTTTGCCATTTAATTTTCTTTTTTGGGTTAGATTTTTTCTCTTTTTCTTTTTCTTCATCCGCATTATATTCATCGCTCGAAGTAGATGATAACATTTTATATTACTATTATTTTAATTCAAATGCAAATTTTTAAAACATATTATAGAGAAAATCTATTTTATTTATTAAAAAACTGTATACAAATACAACGTTGACTTACTTTGAAATTTTAACTACTTTGTTTTGACAATTACACAAAAATAGACTAGAATATTATGAAGTCAGATTCAGTTATTTATACCAATAGTTTATACCTTCAGTATATTTTATACCAGTACATTTATAATGCGATTCAGTAGAGGAATTAAGCGCAAATTTTAGTGGGAAAAAAAGCCGTCATACGAAAAAAAATTTTTAAGAGAAAAACTGCACGCAGCCAAAACTGCTAGAAAAATTTTTCATACGAAATTTTTTTAGTGTAACATACGAAGGTATCTATAAAGAAAATTACGTAGCCGTTGAATATTTCAGTGGATATTTTTTTGAAAATTTAAAATTTTATACAATATTCATGAAAGTTTTTTACACATTATAAGTAAAATTAAACTAATTATTTAAAAATATAACAAAAACGTTTAGTATATAATTATAATATAAAGGTGAAGATTATAGTACAAAATGTGGTAAGTTTTGTTTTGTTACTTATTTTTTCGTTTTATTAAGAACAAAATATGTACTTGTATAGAAACAAGTATTTTACATACAATAAACATACACATTTATTTTATTTTATTTTAATAAAGTGTATTAAATAAATTTTCAGTCGAAAGCGAACCGGTTAGGAAATCGCCAGAAAAATGCACTTATTGATTTGGTAGAGGAGCATTTTGAATTTATTCAAGGTAAATTTAACAAAAAATGTCGGCCATATTCCCAGCAAGTTGCTTTATAAATTCAAATTTTATTATGTTTTATTGTCGCGGGGCCAACGATAAAAAAGCCGCTTGGCTTATAATAACAGATTCAGTCAACGTAGTTGGACCGATTTCAAAGACTGCTGAACAATGGCTTAAAGTATAATTTAAAATTTTTATTATAATTCAAATTGTTAAAAAAAAAATTATTTTATTTTTATTTTAGATCTACAATATAATAATAAACTATTTTTTAATTTAAATATTTAGATATTATTGTAAAATTTTAAATTTTGTTTGTCAAAGAACACAAAACTGCCAAAAAATCGAAATGTCAAACATAAATACAAAAAATATTAGCAGCGACATACGTCTGCTGCAAAGAAACAATTAGTTTAATGATGGGCGTACGTTTTTATAGCAATTTACAAGAAATTTTGTCGATTTTATTTTTCCACTAAAATTTTGCGCTTAATGCCTAGACTGGTTGTAATTTTACGGGTATTTGGGGTATTTTCATACCCCAGATTACCCATTTTAAATTGGGGTATATTTTATTTTATTTATTTTTATTTATTTATCAATTAGCCAATGCTGTTTAAATCTAATGTTTTTGTACAACATGAATATATACAATAATTAAAGTAGAGAATAACAGACAAAATTTAAAATTAACACAAAGAATAAAACAAAATATACAAAGATAATATATATACAAAATATATACATAAACATATATACATTATATACATACTATTTACACCAATCAATCAAAAATTTAGATTACCTTGTACCAATTTTAACATTAATCCTTTAAAAATATTCAAAGAACCAATATTCTTTAGTTCCAGTGGTAGGCTGTTCCAAATGACAATCATGTTCACCAAACAGGAGTTATTGTAAACCTTTGTCCTATTGATAGGCAAGTTGACATTTCTTGTTCGCAACGATGTAGAAAAATCTAACTTCTCATGTAAATACAATGGTTTACCCGTTTTAATAATACGGAAAATAAAAGCCGCAGCTCTATAACGATAAAATTCAAACAAGTCACATCCAATAATAGAAACCCTAAATTCAGAGACATGGTCAAACTTCCTAAGGTCATAAACATATCGAATGCAGTTATTAAACGTAACCTCAAGTAAACGCCTAGAAGTACTATCACAGTTATTAAATATTACATCACAATATGTGAAAATTGGTATAATCAGACTTTTAACAAGATATATGCGTAAATTCACTGGACAAAACTTTTTTATTAACCTAAGCGAGTATAGACAATAATTAACACGCTGGCATAGGGATTTTATATGATCAATCCAAGTGAGTTTAGGGTTCAATATTAGTCCCAAGTTATTAACTGTAGGCACAAATGAGATAATATCATTGTCTAAATAAATCAGAGGTGCTATATTATGAGAATTATTTGTAGAAAGCAATAACTGCTTTACTTTTAGTGGGATTAATAGCAAGTGAATTATTCTTGGCCCATAAGGAAACATTTTTAAGATCTGCATTAAGTCGCATGACAATCTCATCCAACTCTGAAAAATCGCCACCAATATACAATTGCAAATCATCAGCATAAAGATGAAATCGACAATTCCGAATATGCCCAAGCAGATCATTAATATAAATGGAGAAAAGCAAAGGCCCCAAAATAGAACCCTGAGGCACCTCGTCAAATACTCCTCGAATACTCGATTGAGCTTCTCCATGCTTTACGAAATGTTTGCGGTCGCTCAAATAAGAATGAAGCAACATAATAGCAGAATTCGAAAATGTATAATACAAATGTAACTTCTGAAGCAAGTGGATATGGTTAACACAATCAAAAGCTTTAGAAAAGTCTAAAAGGACTAAAATACCAAATGAATGGCCCTTGTTCAGAATAGTTGATAGATCATCACCTATATGCACCAGTGCAGTGGTAGTGCTATGACCAGGTTTGTATCCTGATTGAAATTTGCTTAGAAAATCAAACCGGATAAGGTGTTCGGTAATTTGGAGTTGAATAATTTTCTCTAGTACCTTTGATAACGCCGGTAAAATACTTATCGGACGAATATCACCAATACCAGAAACCACATCCTTTTTAGGCAGGGGAATCATAGAAGCAACCTTCCACAAATCAGGAAACACCGATTTCGTTAAACATTGGTTAATAATAAATGTGATATGAGGCAGAAATAATTCAATAAACAATTTAAGTACTTTAAAGTTTATATTATCATATGCCATTAGATCCGATTTAACAGCACGAATCGCATTCAGCACCATAAGCTCATCGACACAATCAAATACAAACGCGTAGCTTACCGAACTAATAAAATTAGAATTAGTTAAAGGTAAAACACCAACAGAATCACTAAACTTACAAATTCCATTCAAAATTTCTTCGGCAGAAAACATAATGACTGCCTCATTTGATGTACCTAAAACTCCAAGCTTTTTTAAATTGACCCACGTTCTTTTAGAATTGTATACATTCCCAAAATAGAATGAATGCTTAGCGTCATTAATGCATTTGTTGGTTTTATTTCTATAGTACTTAAAGGAAGCCAAATCATGCTCCAATCCATATTTTTTATATTTTTTATAAACCAAATCTCCACGCTCCATTAAATCCAAAATATAAGCATTTAACCACGGAGCAGTAGGACACCTATTTAAAACTCTCTTACGAGGCACACAGATATTATCCAACTGTAAAAGGTTTAAGTTGAATTCCTCAACCATATCATTCACATCCGCATAAAAACGAAAATTCAACCAATCCAACGAAAAGAAACAACTTACAAAACTCTCACGTTCAATCGCTTTAACATCAGCAACTACGGTATAGGAAATTTTATCCCTGACTCGACAGAATTTATAGCATGCAAAAACCAAGTCGTGATCAGAAATAGCAGGAACAGCATGTTGCCCAAAAGAAACAATATTATGCCTATCAGGCTCATACAAAATGATCAAATCCAACAAGCTGTTATCTAATCTAGTCGGTTTAAAAGGTAAATAATATAAATTGTACAAACTCAACCAATCACTAAGTTTATTGTTAGTCAACATGTTAAAATTAAAATCACCGCAGCAAATAACTTTTACATACTGAAACACATATTGAGAAAAAATTATTTGTAAATTATTAATATCCTCCGTACAAGCCGGAGGCGGGTTATAAACAATCAAAATAAGAATTTTTCCAAACCGTCCAATAAGTTCAGATGCCAAAATTTCAACTTTCCCAAATGTGCCAGAAAATAATTTACAGACTTTTAAAGTATCCCTGAAATAAATACCAACCCCACCCCATCGTGTATTATTTATACGATCGAAACGTATTAATTTATAATTATTAATATGGAGTGACTTGTCTGAAATTTTACCGTTAAGTAGAGTTTCCGTTAACGCAAGAAAATCAAATTTGTAAACATCCAACAGTATAGTAATGTCATTAAAATGTTTAACTAAACTACGAACATTTAGATGACCAAACCATAAACAAGAACTGGCACTAACCTGCAGACTATCACCTGGAACAGCCTTACCACCATTTGAAGTACAATCTAAAAACCTTGTGGATTGGGTTGGCGTAGCCCTAAAAAAGGATGACTCTTAGGTATATTTTGGAATTCCTTCACTAGAACACCAGCTGGCCAAGAAGTTGGATCCATCAATTTGTCAAACATAGTAACAGAAATTTTTATTTTAAATGATGAGTAATCCTGTTTGAAATTATCCTTTAATTTTGGTGTAAAGCGATGAAAAAATACTTCCGACAAATTGAAATTGTCTAGCAAATATTGCCTGATATTTGCTTCAGTAACATCCGGGTGAAGTCTGGAGACAAAAATCTGTTTTCGAGGCTCCACAGCACGTAAGGTAACACCGCTACCAGTGCCAATAATATAGTTGTTCATAACATTTTTTGAAATTGAAGATGTTGACTGCTGGGCTGGAGTATTCATGCTCGCGGGAGCACTAATAATTTTCTTGCGTAAATCCATTGTAACAGGCTGATTTGTCGTCAATGAGTTAATGCCAGGTAGAGGATAACCAACTGGCAAACCATTTGATTCCGTAACATCTGAAGCAGGTTGACATTCCGGTGAAGAAACATTAGGTAGAGGATAACCAACTGGCAAACCATTTGATTCAGCAAGATCTGAAGCAGGTTGACATTCCGGTGAAGACACATTAGGAACCGCTAATACTGATTTCGGTAACGCTGCACTAGATTGGCATAAATCAGTCTCCAATTCATAATCCACTTCTGGTTGCACTTTCTTTAAAGGAATCAAAGATGATTCAAGATTTTTCACAATTCTTTTTATATCACTAATGTTATTGACATGCATTTTATATACGTCATTACAATTATCACAAAACCAACATAAATTTTTAGAACTTCTTATACAGTCAAATGCTGCTTTTTTTATTCCCACACATTTGTAGTGTGCCACATTTGAACAAAAACCACTACAAACTAAACCATTTTCGTTTATGTTTGTTTCACACATCATACAATTGATGGAACTCATCTTATGTAAACCGTTCATATACACACACAACTAACAAAAACTTAAACCAAACTATATATATTAAATGTTAATAGATTAAAAATTTATTTATTTATTTATTTTTTTTTATTTTTTTATTTTTTATTTTTCACACAGCAAAAACATAAAACGTCAACTTAGTTCAAAAGCTACTCTATCAATCTAAAATTACTAATCATAAAAGGGGTATGTCTGGTCACCCTACATCTGAGTGAAACCACCAGGTACATTCTCATGGTATAAAGTCCTAATTCATGCAAGTCATGCGAAAACTTTCAAAATAAGTGCTATAAAAAGTAGAAAGGAGAGGATTTAGATTATCATCCAATCGTAAAACATTAATCATATACATATATAATAGACAAGCAAAGAAAAAGCGTAGCCATAGGGCATTTCCACTCTCCTCTCAGTGTAAATACTCTCATCATAATTCTATAAAATATTCTATTAACAAACAGTACAAAAATACTAAAAGTATAATGGAAAGAACGTGTAAATGCCCTATCGTCGTTTCATTTCCGATAAAAATAAATAAAGAGCTGCTGACAACTGAGAATATCTATCTACAAAAAAATATGAAAAGTACAAAAAGAAGGGAATACAAAAAGGTATAAAAAATAAACTAAAATTGTGATTTTATTTCAGGCTTATGGGGGAACCAGCGAGTCAGTAACAACTTTAAGTAAGAACGCGATATACATAAAGTACATGTTACTGACCAGCGAATCTTTAAGAAAGATTCGTTCAGTTCAGCCGTCACTTAACAGAGCGAAAATTAACGCGCAAACTGAAGGATATGTCAGAATACATCAAAATTTCCACAGCACACTTTTCTTAGAAATAATAAATTTTCCCATTCATATTACAATTTTAATACTGTATTTGTCAGTTGTTACGGATTCGGTGGCCGATATGTCAAATCTTCTGTAAGGAAGTAATTTCGTCAAATTCTTTAAGGTTTCTTATTGATTCGCGGGTTAGGCCTTTAAAAAAATATTTGTTTTAAAATTTATATCAAAAATATATATTTTGTGAATGATATATAATTTTGTTTTTAAAATTCAAAGAATTTAATTATCATGTCACAAATTCGTGAAAGGTATAGGATAAATGAAAGACGTTATCGCGAACAATTATGCATGCGTGCAATGGGACGTCGCAAAAATAATTGCGAAATACTAAATCAGCGTCGAATGAGTTGTTCAAAGTAATCGTAGACGGCAATCACTATTTAGATGAGCTGTTCGTGGTTGTGATAATTTTACTGTACCAGAAACCCTTTGCTTAGGATGATTGTCTGTTCAATGTAGTCACTGCGGTGCTCTTTTCTTTAGCATGGAATGTAATAGCAATTGTTGTCATAATGCAAAATTATCACACTTACCAACAGGAGACGAAGATTTTCCGTTGAATTAAAAAATTTATTTGTTAGAACTGATAATAAAAGTAAGAATTTTCGACAATTTATTCGTAAATTCAATGTTGCCAATGCATTTTCTTCTATGGGTGCTAAAATACATGACATGCCAGGAAGCGTTTATTGTTTTAAAATAGCAGGTGAAGTGTATCACCGATCAGTTGAAAATATTCAAAATTGACCTCTCCTTAAATTCAGCAAACTACTACGATCGCTGTAGAGAAATTGCTTACGCAGAGTTATTTTTCTATTACTTGGATACTGATGTTATTATTCGTATGAATAATCCAGCTAATGCATCTTGCAATCGTGAAATAATGACAATCATTTCTATCGTTCTTCAAAATTCTCCTTACGCTATGTCTTACAAGAAACTTAGAGATGTTTATCAAAATGAAGTTGAGGATGCTACACTAAATGGTCGTCCTATAAATAACGTATCACTAATTTTTACACGATGATCAACGTGTTTACAATTCTCCGACGAATTCTGATGATGTCGCATTGATTTTTGTTTCAGGCCGCGATGGTAATATACAGCTACACTCGACTTTGCTCTATATCCAGCTGACTGTAGAACCAGGAAAAGAATTAATCTATTATTCAAACGTATATTCTCTAAAGCTATATTCCCGATGATCTTATTACAGATATTTTTGGTTCATCATTGACTACAAATGATTTTGCATTTATATCAAAACGTGCAATTTTGTATCCGAAAAATGAGCATGTTCGATTAATAAATGATAATGTTCTTCAAAAACTTATTTCAAATTAAATATGTTATTGTGCAATCGATTCAGTTAAGGCCGATGGCGGCTCTGATGATTGAAAACATGCAAGTTAATTTTCCAGTGAAATATCTTAACTCAATAAATCCATCAGGATTACCGCCATATTGCCTTAAATTAAAAAAGGGTTGTATAATTATGTTGCTGCGAAATCTTGCAATAAAAAGTGGATTATGCAATGGAACACGGTTAGTGGTTCTTGATTTAAGCACCAACTGCTTAAAAGTAGAAATAATTACTGGATCACATTCAGCGACAATACATTTTATTCTTAGAATTACATTAGACACAGCTAATGATCCATCTTTGCCTTTCAACTTCGTTCGACATCAGTTTCCAGTTCGTCTCTCTTATGCAATCACAATAAATAAATCGCAAGGTCAAACGTTCGAAAGAGTTGGATTGTATCTTCCTCAACCATGTTTATACCGCATTTTCTAGAACTGTTACATCAGATTCTTTAAAAATTCAAGTTTTCGAAACACCACGTCAGGGAATAGAAAATGATATTACAGTAACAGACAACATAGTTTATAAAGAAATATACGATTGTAAAAATTTTTTGTGCAAATGCACAAGGGTCCCCTAGTATTAAATTTATTTACGAAATTAAATCTGGATTATGAAGATGAAGCACTTCTTTTTTGATTCCCGAGTCGGACGAAGAAGTTAAGATAGTATTTGATAAAGTATCACTTTAATTTAAATTTATTCCGTATTGAAACAATTACACATTTTAGCTTACATTAGAGTTTAGCTATTTGTATCTTAGAGTAGAAAATTGGGTCAAGACATTGGTTTTTCTCCATTTGTTGAGTCAATATTCAAAATTTGGCTCGATTTCGAAGATTCGTTTTGAAAATTTCTCCAACTGCGACATTTATGAAAGCAGCAATAATTTTGCTTAGAACTCGAAATGAATTAGGTGTGAAACCATAGTTTTATAATCTAGGCACCTGTTGTATTACATAGTACCAGCTTAAAATCTTTTTTGTTCCGACACCAAACAAATTTTAATAAAGACATTCAAAACTTATCAGCTATACGCTTATATATAATACATATACATAGGTGACCGTTATCTTAAACTTGTTCATTTTTACTACCGATGCGGTAATCTTAATTTAATGTATAAATCATTCATTTTATTAGTTCAGCGATCTACTTTGCGATGGTCTTAAGTTTTTATTACTGTGTCGAACATGAGTATAAAACGAACGACAAAATTTTTTTGACTTACATATTTGAAGAATATTACTGGCGGCAATCAACGATAGAAGATCGCGTGCTTATTTTAAACATTTAACTTTATAATGTATTTATGTATGTATAATTGTATACGCTCTTTTGTAAGATAATTCGACGACAAATAAAATTTACATGAGATGATACAAAGCGCGTGGTTAAATCGGTTACTCGCATTAATTATTTATACTTATGCCGAATAAAAATGCATCAATTTGCGCATAAATTTATGTAATAATTAATTAATATCACGGTATACAGATTTGGAGTTTCAAGTTTTCGATAGTGCGCATAAGCAGACACTTTCACTTGCGCCAACTATTTTCACATAACCTCAAACATCATCAACTAAAACAATTCTTTTTGAACGCGATTTATGATTTTATGATTAAATTGTTTGATAAGAACTCTGAAACATAAATGTTTTGATTTTCTCGTAAATTAACAAATCCAATAACAAAAACATAAAAGTTGATTGTAAATAGTAATAATATTATAGATTAGCATTAGAGATACAGAGAATGAAATGAAGAAAAATCACACAGACATTGGTTAAAATTATTCTATTGTGCAAGAGAACATCTTCTTTTGTACTCGAATCGTATATCAGGTAGATAATCGCGAATTTTACTTGTGAATTTGACAACGACGAGACAGTTTCTTTTATGCTTGTGATCTAATTTGATTGTTCTTTTTGTGTGTTACAATATAACCAGGTATACATTCATAAAGATGTTTTAATAATTTTGTCATTTACTAGAACCTCTACTACGCCACTGCTAAGCCATTGCACTAGAGGCGAGATTATCCTGCAAGTTTAACAACTACTATTCGTGGTCCTATTGTAAAAGTTTAAAGTCTTAAAGTAAGTAAAATGTTGTTGACCCTCTGTTACCTAACTTTAGTATTCAGTTAGGTTAATATAAACCGTTTTTACGGTCACACCCTTCTAATATCTATTATAAACACGAATGATTGATAAAGGCGTTTGTATAAACAATTATTTATTTGATGTTAACTGTTAAAAACGCATAAATTATTTCAAGATGATTAATCAATTAGTTTTGGTTAAATGTTTAAAACTCATTTTAGTAAGCTTCCAATTAAGATAATCAACAAGAAAAATCATTAAATCAATCATATTAACACTAATTGTTGTTTGCGATGACATAACATATATGCCGATAATTTTAAATCACTTACTTTACATTTAAGACCTCCCATTGCTTAGCCCTCTAACACCTTGAAATATATGAACGTTGCACGATCGATTAAATTAAATGATGAGCTCAATTTTTACACTTTGACGGTATGTGCGCCAAGGATTTTCTTTTCAATAATTGTTGGAGAACACGGCTCATCCAAAAATTAAATTTCAATTACGCATATCTGAATTCCATAAGCAAATTTACGTTAATTGATTTAAATGTGAGCGCTCGCAAACATAATTAATAGCCTAGGTAGTATCAGTAAAGTGCTATAATTACGCGATGATTTGGTTGGAAAGATACTCTATTACATTATCTAAATCCGTCAAATTTCATTACCAACCGCAAATTAATTGGTGCTTAAATTACGAAACGAATACGAAAAAAAATTGGTTTTTCTGATCATACGGATGTATACAACACAACAGTGTATGAAAACATAATTACATATTTGTGAAATTATAAATGGTGTCATAATGGAAAAAAAAATCACATGACCATCAGCAATCGCATTCATAATAAAGTTTTACTGTTTGCCGATTAGAGCAAGGTGCGCGCACTAAGCAAATATTAATCTTACGTCACAATAAGAAAATTTATAATTCATATCGTATAATGATTTTAGTAACAATAAGCCGCATTTAAGAATTCAACACAGTGTATAAATCTGTGCGGTTCATTAAAAATTAAAACACTGTATCGCGGTACAAATTTTTCAGACGCAAAGAAAAAGAAACAAATTGCGATTGTGTCGCTATTTTGAAATTGGAGCGTAAGAATTTGCATAAAATTTAAGATAATCGTTATGAAAGTCGTAAATTCGTAAGATGTGTCTATTTGTGTGGAATAAATATTTTTGTCTACAAATTTTAATGCGTGGGAGTGTGGTAAGTCATCAATACTTTAAAGTTATAAAATTATCGAAAGGAATTTCAAAATCTTTTGAAATTATCGTTAGGATCTAACCGGCATCTTCTCTTAACTAAAGATGAAAAATATATAAAACATGTAATTCATATTGAATTTCTTATTTGAAACTTCATTAAGGGGTAAATTATAAACGTAAATTAAGAAATATTAAGAATGCGATAAATGGCATTTGTATGTATTCGCCCATAAAAAATTTAAATTAACTTAAGAAATTTAACGAAGTTTCGTACGATTTCATCTGTCACTTTAAAAAAATTAGTGGTGCGAAAATTGGCGTACAAAATTTAAAAAAAATAAAAAAAGAAACGTCAATAGGTTTGTGATTTAAAAAAAAAAATCAAATAAATTTCAAAAAAGTTGCACAAAAATCTTTTTTTGTATATCGTGCTAGGCTTATTATAAAATATAGCTAATATTTAATAAAATTGTACATGTTGTAAAGATCATAGTCTTATTGTTATGAAAATAACAGAATCTCTGGATTTAAGCCTCACAGTTAAAAATTTTTGTGAAATACGATGCTATTAGCATCGCATATTGATTCAACTTAAGTTTACGTCATTTTATGATCCAAGCCTTGCTTCGAAAACTGTTTAAACATTAGTTGTATCAAAAGCAGAATTTAGATGCAGCCATTATATTGAATAAAATTTAATTACTAATTAGATCGAAAAAGCACAATGCAGGTTTTGCATCAATCAAAATTGCGACATTATTAATATCGAATATAATGGCAATCAGCGCTGTCTTTAATTATGCTACAATTCCATCAAATTAAGTTGCTGTATGTATCGCAAAATTTTTAATTAGAAATAAAAATGTTGATATCATTAAAAAAAAAATGTATTTCTTTCTGATTAGATACACATATTTGCAGTAACAAGTACTATTTACTAAAGGTCGATCATAAACTCTTAGAAAATCTTCTAGGAAGGCATAGTTTATGTTAAATGTTTGCTCCTTTTTCTTTCCTGTAATGTTGTCTACCGGCGAGCCCATGTGTTAAAGATGTTAACCTAAAATACAGAATAAACAAATTAGAATTATATAGAATCAATATATTAATATATACTTAGCTTAAAATTCACACTATGTACATGTAGAATCACTATTGAATTCGCTTTTGTAAACAAAATTTATTTTGACAGTGGGCAAAATTTTTACCTGCCAGTAAATTCATTTTATTTTTTTTGTTATATATTAAATTTGTACTAAAATTTAAAGTAAACTTCACGTGTTACCACACAGAATGCGCGCAACTCAAGATAGTAAAAATGTAATAATTTAAATTTAGCGCTGAAATTACAAAATGAGCTTCAGTCGGGCAACCCGAATTTTGGGGAATGAGTTTGCAAAATATTAAAAAATATTCCTCTTCTTCGTGCGACTTAAAAGAAGTAACAACTGCGATTAAGCGATATTCCAGCAAAAGGCGATTCGAGAAAAAGGGGCGACTCAAGCGACAAAGCGATAAGGCGATACGTGAGTTCTAATATATTGAAGATTTGATTAATAAAAATAAAAGATTATAATTGGTAAATAAACCAAATTTATTATATTTGCGATTTTTATTTGTTATTTGTTTTACCAATTATTAGAATATATTTAAATTGCGAAGTTAACACCATGGTTATTGAGGCTCACGAAATTTATTAAGCGTTCAAATGTTAGCTTAAAATTAAAGTTTGCTCAACTTGTTTGAAATTAAAACTTTCGACATCAAATGATAATGATTTTAGAGTTTGCTGGGTTGACTTATCTAACCTTTTACAAATCAAGTTTTGATTAGAAAAGTTTGAATTTGATTTGCAAAAAATCCACGGGCGAGTTCACGCTCATCTCGCAAAAGAAATATGTGAAAACGTTTACATATAAGTACCTATTGATTTATTCAAGCCTCTTTGATGGGCCTGAGAAACCTATCCAGATAGACGGCTGCTGTTCGTTCAGTATTTAAATTTATAATTTTTGTTTAAAAAGTCAATAAGTAATTCTATTGTGGGTTTGGAGTAAGGTTCGCCCTCGCCCGACATTGTTTAATTAAAAATTGAAATTTATAATATATTTGTTGACAACGAGAAATACATCAGACTATCATCAGACTATATTTCTGTATATACATGCCTTGGTGAGCTTGAGCAAAGTGCAGTTCTGTTAAGTTAATCATCTAAACCTGCCCTGTACGCTTTAAAATATACCATCACTCATACACAGCAATCTTATTGAATATTCCATAATATTTAGACTTTTGTGAATGGTCACGACAAATCCGGTGAACAAAGCGAAGTGGCATCGCTGATTTGGTCAGAGTGAACTAAATGAAATATGGCGGTGGTATTAGACGTAGACGTTATTTTAATTGTAAAGTCCTTGCAGCTAGAAAGACGGAATGTCATTCGAATCTGTTTAACACTTTTATAATTTTTCTTTCCCATAACCCTCGCATAACTAAACTGAGCAACAGCACGAACAATACTAAACATGCACAGCTCGCTAAGATGTATAATATTTAATATTTTAAGTATGCGTGTACTTTGTCTTTGTTCAAATGTATTTCCATTTCGGTTTTTTGACTCACTTGCACTATACATGCTAAATTTTTGTGCCTTTACATACATTTTAATCTCATGAAAAATGTAATTCGAATTATACAGTATGCATGTTCGGTGCATTTTGTGTTCGTTTCCGTTCCTTTTTTTACATGAAATTTTTGACTTACCCTCGCTAAAGATGTTTTCACATCAATAATTTAATGTGATTGACGACAATTAAATTACTTAAATTGTTATAACTTTCTTCCTAGAAAAATTTGTAACCTTGACGGAAAACAATTTCTTGTTTCCTTCGTTAGGAGCGCCTTTGCCTTTAGAAAGGGAATCAATGGATACCTGAACCAAACCAGTCAGTATCTATAATGAATTCGTTAGATTTATTGTTTCTCATTTACCGAAACCCATTTTATTACCGGTAAACGGTAAATAAAAAACTAAAATTACCGGTAAACCCGATAAAATCGGTTTATTTTTTGAAAACCTATTTAAATATAAGGAAATTACAAATTCCAAATTAAATTTGCAATTAGTTATGGTATTTCTTTTTTTTTTTTGGTTGTTTTCGGAGGGTTCTAGAGATAGTGGAGTATATCATGGAAATGGAATGGCCGATGTTCGAGACTTAATTGGTGAATCAGTGTTTCGAAGCAGTCAGGTTATTCAAGATTTTCGAAATTATTCGAGTATTTTTGAGATTATCGGATGTATTTGATATTTCGATGTTACTCGCGAATCTTAGAGCCTAAAGAATATGATTGTTCGATACTTACGAAATTATTCGGTACTATTTGAGGGCTACATTCTTATTGCATATCGTTTATTTGAGCTTAGTTCTAACTTGCTTAGTAGCATTTTGCTTAGCAATATTAGTAACATTAAGCTACTTGATAAATAGTTCAATATTTACACTTTTTCTAGATTTTTATAGGCTTTCAGATATTATTCATTAATATTCAGATTTTTCGGTATTATTGAAATTGTTCGACATCAATCAGATTCACATAAAAAAAAGATTATTCTAATTTTTCTAAAAGAGCGATTTCGATAGTTTTTCGACCTTTCTAGGATTATTCGAAATTTTTAAAGATTTTCAAATTTATTCGAATTTTGTATGGCAATGTTCTGCGCTTAGCTTTGGGTTATGGAAACTTGCAGAGTTATACATATCGGACTCGTGATATCTAGTAGATTTTTCGAGATTATGCCACAATTTCCATATTTCTAAGTTTCCTTTAGATTATTCGAAATTAATCAAGAATGACCAAGTTATTTACGTTTTACGTGATGGTGATTAGCGTGTATAACATTTCCCTTGGTTTTACATACTTTTGAATAATTCGATATTTGAGAACTTTCTAGAATATTCAAGATACTTTGAAAATTCGACTGTTTTGAGTTTATTTCGAAATTCTTGATATTTTTCAAGCTACATTCAAAATTAATGATACTTTATTGACATATTTAGAAATCGTCATAGCATTGAGTTGATTGCAAGAAATTTTTAAGCCATTGAAGTGTACCGCCTACACTGTCGAAATTAGATAGTTTTAATTAATGGGGGGCTGGATAATAGGAAGAAATAGTTTTTTAATTAGAAACTTTACTCGTTCATAGGTATAAGAAGCATTTTAGGGATCCAAGACAATTTTTGCGCGGGCCCAAAATTTGTAGTTACGCCACTGTCTACAACTAAGGATTAATGGTAATATGCTTCTGCTACAATGTGGAAAACCATTTCCAGATGTTGCGTCTTCTTTTAGGTACACTCCGGTCTCCGGCAAAATCGGTGAAATAATTAATGCATTAGTTGATGTGCCAGCAAGGATTGCTGCTAAGCTTTCGTTGTAAAACTTATAATAATTGCAATATTCAATATATGTAATACTTCTCAATTTTCGATTAGTTAATTTCAAAAATAACTTGACCCTTTACTGCATAGTTGATCATATAAGATATGTTTGTATTTCGCAAACGATACACTTTTTTCATATAATACAGATACAAATATATTGGTTCATTGTCTTATTTTATATAGGTCGTGGTTTTTGGGTAAATTAGTTGTCAAAATATTGGCGGAAAACATTTATTTCGACTAGTGTGTTAATGTAAGAAGTTTAGTGAAAAGTGGTCCACGTTTTCTTTATTCAGTTGATTTTTCGGCATTTTTTATAGACAAATATATTAATTGTTCATGGCAATCCCAATATTTTCGATTTGGTAAAGCAGCAAAATACAGAGGCCAATCACTCATAACATATCTACTGAAAAAAAGTAGAAATATCTTCCCCCCTCCCCGTAATTTTGTCTGAATGCTCAAAGAGTTATACCAATATATTACTCTGCAAAAATGAGAACCCTCCATGTGTTCTTTCTGTTGGTAGTTTGGTTTCGTACTTTGGGCTACTCATCAGGCAGCTACGACCAAACTACAAAAAATTCCACTCTAGCCACTTACATTAAGTATCTGGCCAGAACGTACTGACATAGCGAATTATTATTCACTACATCAAATATCAAAAACCCATGAAGAAACCTCATTTGTGTGTGTATTATGCCCACACGAATATTTTTTTAAGAATTTTAATTTGTCTGTCTGTAATTAGTTGATTATTCAAATTGAATCAATTATTTTGTTTACTATATTAAAATTATTTGTGATAATTTCTGAGTGTTACGTGATACATTTATTAAGTGATATATTTGTTTAATCATCTTGAATGCATGAACACCTCAGATTTCCGTGGAAAATAAAAATGTTTCCAACTATTATTTTTCAGTTTAGTTTCCGAAAATTGGGATTTCATGCAGTAAAGGGTTAACATCAAAAGGATTCTCAATTTGATGCTATTGGCATCGTAAAAAAACATTTTTGGTTTCTGGTTATGATTAGGGTGGGATAAATACAACTATTTCTAAAAAAAATATACAGAATATTTCAACTTTCTATATTAACTTAATTTTGAGGAATAATTTTAATTTGTGAAATACAATACAATATAAATTTTGCAGTGAAATTTAAAGTCCTGTAAAAATAAAATAAAAATAAAATTTTAAATATTTTAAATCACACAATAATTTGTTTTGAAGTATGTACAAATAAATAACATTGGCGGTATTAAATAAAAATGTTCACCTTATGCAAAAATACACAATAAATATAAAAAAATTTAATCAATATTTTTAATACCAAATTAATTTGGTATTTTGAAATCGTGTAAATTCAGTAGTTAAGTCACAATTTTGTACTTAGTCGTTTATTTATTCATTTCCCAATGAAAAAAATGGTGCTTTCCTCTCCAAGACAGCTTTGGCTCTAAGATGCAGGTTGTAATTCCGTTGGAAATTAGGTTAGAATACTTAAGCCTGTCCATAATTTCGAATCTGACGTTATTTTCATAATGGATGCCAATGCCATCCAATAAAGGCAGATTCACTTAAATAAAGGATTAAATTAAATATAATAAAAAAATGATTTAAATAGTTGACTTAAAAATAACAAAATGGCCGCGTTCGGTACAGCGCAGCGCTTGCTGTCGTGTATGCGATGAGCTTTCTTTATTCATTAATGCATTATTTCAATTTTTGCTAGTAGAAATTTGTGTGACAAAATGGCTGATTTTCTGAAGGTACATAATATGGTTGAAAATGAATATTTAATTATTTATTCAAAAGAAGGTTTTATTAAGTTGGATAGAAGTAATTTGGATAATATCATAGTGTTTGATGTAATCGATATCATTTATATAAAAAAAAAAATTTTCTATTTTAAAAGACTTTCAGTCTGTATAATTTGAAGTTAAAGTAATTTACCTAATACACAAACCAAATCAAAGTCATTGGCATGCATTAAAATGACGACATCACAAGCTTTGAAGCATGTGAAGTTATCCAAGTTTTTCATCCCAGAAAAAATAAAAATATTCATCAGGCAACACTATCCCATGCCCATCTCATATAAGAAAACATACATATAAGAAAAAGTTGTATTTTTCTCTAAATTACATTGTCTTTATTTGCTAAGAACTTTGTGGGCCGGAAATGATTCTTTGTATTTTGTGTAGGCAATAGTGAGAACCATCTCTGACAAATAGTTGAGTACCAGCATATGGTGCAATTTTCACAATCGGCAAAATTATCATTTTTTGAATATTATGGTGTCCATCTCCTATGAACTTTCTGGACCAGAAATAATTCTTTATATTTTGAGTAGGCAGTGGTCATCTCTGATAAATACCCCGTTACCAAATAAAACCAATTTGTTGAGCTCTGAAGTGTCTATCTCGTGACAACATCTTATACCGGTTTTTTTAATATTTTAATTAAGTAACTCTGCTATATGCTTAATGGTTTAATTTGTTCAAACGGCAAAATTCTGAGCAGTTATTTATGAAAATTTATTTTCACAAATTTTGATCACATTGGTTTGATAACTGCTTAAATTAATTTTTGGATCTGAAAGTTCCCAAGCACCATTAAGTAGGTTTAGAAAAAGTAGATGTTTTAAAGTGTTATACTAAAGCCACTTCGCCACGGCAAGGCTGTGATAGAGAGGCGTTGTGTGTGTATGTGTGTGTGTTGGTTTTTTTTGGGGGGGGGGGGGGTTGGGTAAAGTGCGGAAAATCTTGAAGACGATGCATCGGTGGAACAAACACCTCAGCAACAGTGGCGGATTTCTACCACCTAAAAACCACACACCCGCCGTTTTCACATCGTCCATGCGGAACTATCGTTAGACATTACTTCACATAGAGGTGACAGGAACAGTGCGCCTACTGGGCGTTTTATTCGAATAAAACGTCGAAAGCGTTTAACCGTGTCACCGGTCAACACCGATGCAGGATATACGCTGAACCTTATTCAATAAGGTTTGCGTTGCCTTCTGCTTAGTTTTAGGCCACCATACAACCGATGCGTAGGTGACCATAGGCCTAATGATTGTAAGAAATGACCAGTAGACCATTTTTGGTTGTAGTCCCCAAGTATGCCCATAGAGTCTTTAACAGGACCAGAAAGCCTTGGTGGCTCTATTTTGGTCTTTCAACAAATGTTTGTTCCAGTTCAGTTTTTGTATCCTAGATCCTCTAGATATTTAACCTCGCTGAAAAAAAGGAACAGTAGTACCGTTTAATGAGGGAGCTCTAAGCGCAAGCTTTTTCTATGTATCGTGTACACAAATGCAACGAGCAAAACGAAAATTGATGACGAACATATATACAGTGGCGAGCAAAACTGAGTACATAATTTAAAAATCATTATTAACTTTTAGTTTCTTTTTTATTGATAAACATAATCAATTCAATTTTTTTATAATATGCCTAATTAGACATTAAATAACTATATTACAGAAAAATAAAACACAAAATCCATTTTTAAATTTGAAAAATAACATAATAATCCTTTGAAGCATCATTTATTCAGTTTTGCACGTTTTCAGTTCCGCAAATTTTTGTTGGTTTTGTTAATAAAATCAATATTTTGTCCAGAGCCCTTTATTTTTTATTATTGCTTTTAGTCGCCTTGGAATACTTTCTACGATATTTTCAATTATTTCATGGTCGATTTTTTGCCATTCAGTATTAATTCTATCCCATAATTGACTGACGTCACTTGCTGGTTCTTTGTACTCAGCAAGACGTCGTTTGATAATAGCCCACAAGTTTTCTATTGGGTTAATATCGGGGCTTTGGGCAGGCCACTTTAATGTAGAAAATTGTTGTTCTTCTAACCACTTTGTAACAATTTTAGCGGTGTGTTTTGGGTCCCCATCATGTTGGAAAAGAATTTCTTCAATTGGATACGCACATTCGTCTATAAAAGTGGGTAAATTGGTCTGCAATATTTGAAGGTAATCGTCTTTCTTCATTATACCTTTAATCTTAACCAATGGCCCCACATGCCACCATGTGAAACATCCCCAGACCATTATGCTACCTCCTCCATGCTTTAAAGTTTCTTTAACTTGATATTTTTGTAGTTTTTTTTCGCATGGTCGGTGCCAATAGTAAGCTTTACCATCAGACTGGAATCTATTAATTTTAGTCTCATCCGACCAAATCACACGTTTCCAGTCTTCCACACTCCAATCTTTGTGTCGCTGACAAAATTGTAATCTGTTCTTTCTATTTTTTTCAGATATTGCCGGTTTCTTTTTTTTTATGCCAGATATTAAACCAATCTTTCCCAATGCTCTCCGTGCGGTCCATTCACTCACATGTTTGTTCACGCTTCGTGCAGCCTCCTTGGGCGTTCTAGCCTTTTCAGTTTTCATCAAACGATGCATTAAACGAGCATCAGTATCTGACAAAAGTCTTGGACGCCCTCCTTTACTTTTTTCCACGATCACATTTCTTCTTTTTTGTACTGTACATACAGTTCTTTGGCATACTTTTACCATTTGGGCAATTTTCCTAGAAGAATACCCTTGCTGGATCAAGGAAACAATGTTGTCTTCCAAATCCACACTAATTTTCTTCATTTTCAGTTGGATGAAATGTATCAAACTTTTATTTTTAAAAAAAACACAATTAATATTGCCTTTAGATTTACTACTACCAAACAAATAACTAAAAACCTTTGTATTAACCTAGATCGCATAAAACGGTACTTACGGTTTCATTTAAAACAAAATAAAAGGTAAAAACAAAAACAAAGTAGAACGTGCAAAATTGAGTAAATGACGCTTCAAATGATTAATATTTTATTTTTTTAAATTTAAACATGGATTTTTATTTTTTATTTTGTAATGTAATTAGTTAAGGTATAGTTAGTCGTAATATAAAAAAATTGAATTGATTATGTTTATCAATAAAAAAAAAACTAGATGTTAAGGATAATTTTTCAATTATGTATTCAGTTTTGCTCGCCACTGTACATATCTCCCCGTCATTCGCACGATATAAATTTAGTGCCAATTTTCGGCTTTCTATTACTTCAACAGGGTGGCGACGGTCGTAATAATATTTGAATGTGTAATAAAACAAATTTTGAATGGATATGGCTGCGTATGTGTTTGAATTTGTATTTACGATTGCTTTCCACGTAGGATTACGAATTAATTTTTTCTGTTGATTGTAAATTAAAATTATATGCTAGAATTTTTCTTGTAAATTAATAAATGTGGAATAACGTTAAATGTGTGTGTGGAAATTTCACGTTTGTAGCGTAATTCGGCCAAATCGTCATACTTTTCTCATCTATCGTTATGGTAGCAGTAAGCAATTTAATGGACAGATGCTCTGATATACCCGACAAATCCAGTTAAATTAAATATCTCGTTGTTTACTTTTAAGATTGTTGAGATTTTGAAGATATTAATGCTCTCGATTGTTTCGACAGATGTTTCGTAATAAAAGAAAATTACTGAACTAGCACACACTTGGTGTATGGTTTTTTCATTGCCACAAGGACAATACAGTGCATCTGGCTCTTTGATACAATTTTGAATCATTAGAATCCAAAGTTTATCTAGTATCTGTAGATCAATTGGAAGGTATTTATAATGATCAATTCCATGTATATTGCATGATTGGACATTGCCTGAATACTAGAATATTTTAGTTCACTTAAAAGTAAGTGGATATTTTAGTTATGTTCGCCATACAATCCCATTCTCAACCATAGAGCTTTGCTAATATGGCATGTTGATGTACTTTAGCTGACTGTTCTTTCCGATTTAGCAAGGCATTCATTAAATTGGAAAAGTGTTTGTCCTTATTTTCAAATTCAAATACATTGTATAAATACATTAAAAGCACAAGTGTTGTGATAATAGTTATTTTTAAGACTTCCATTCTTAAAAAAACTCAAATGGTCCGTTTCTATAATTTGAAATACATTTATTTTTTTACCATTTTTGAAATTTTCGCGGTTTCCGTATACTTAATTTGAGAACTTAAATGTCCAATTATCGAGCCTTTCCTTTCCTGCTCTTCCGATGCATTTAATGTTGTAATTAAGCCTTGAGAAAAATAAGTAGATGTTGCAGTACTTTTAGGTTGTTTACGCCACATCTCTTCCTCCTTGAGAACAGCCGAGAAACTTTTTCTTCGGGTTTTTTATTTCTGAAATATTGAGATTTCGAGCTTCTCTTTATTTTTGGGTATACAAAGGCGTTTAAATTTTAAAGCCTTGGCTAGAAGATTTCCAAGGGTCAAATTTTGTCTCATTCGGCGTTTTATAAAGGAAAAATAGTTTTCGATATTTCCATTGCTGTACACTTTTCTATTAAAAATAGTTGACCAAAACGATAGATACGTTAGGTATTTTTTTAAAAAAAATTCCAAAAATTCCGGAGTTATAATGCGAATTAAGTGGATGTGTTTTTGCATGAATAATTTCTTCAGAAATAGATTCAAATCTTGGTAGAATTTACTCTGTAAGTATAATTTTTGTTTTAATTGGCGACTATATTTATCATTTTCATCGTTGTATGATTTTTCATTGTTATCAACCGGTTGGACTTCAGGAAGCGTTGTTGCGTTTTATAGAACCTAGTCCAGTGCATTGTATAGGAGGTAGTAAGGTATTTACTTTGTAAAACAATACATAAATGGAGCCTTACTTCTTTTAAATGTGAATAATCACTAGCCACGTACAAATAAGCAATAATTTCTGTTAACATTTTATTACTGTTACTTGATTTTTTTAAATGTTTGTTGACGTCAACGGTCATGCAATGCATTAAGTGGGAAACACTCAAATGTATATAAACGAGATCATTTATAATGAATGATGATTTTAATGAACTGTGACAAACGTTCAAATACTGGACGATATCCATTCCGTTAAATGCTTCTAAAACTGCATTTATTTGTGCAAAATTAAAGTCTGTCACAATAGTTTTGATAACTGGCCATGCTTTAAATTGCTTTTGAATATCTATTCGGAAAAATTTTAACCAACCTCCAATAGTATCCAAATTATGGCTTGAAATTATCATGTCCGATAAAGGTTCATTCTCGTGAAGTTTCGTCGGAGCAACAAGAGCACAATATGCAAGTATCCGATTTTAGGGGTTTCTCACTAAACCTCCTATAGCATCTAAATAGGCAACTAAACCTTTAGGGTTTTTTTATAAATCATTTTTAACATTTCCATTTGTAATTTTCCGTAAGTAACCAATACAAAAGGGTTGAACAGAAAATATGTGAATGATATTCTCGTTCTTAGAAATTTCCTATACGATATCTAACAAATCATTCATCCGGTTAGCTTGCGCTTTTAGTGCTTCAGAATGCATTTTCCGTAACACCTCACCATAATTTTCCTCGTTCTCATCGACAACCATCTTCTCATAAACCTGCTCAACGCAACTCTCAGAAACGAGTTTTCTTTTTAAAACGCTTCTCTCCGAACGTTTTACTTGTCATTTTTTTAGTTCTATATGGCACCGAGGAACGTTGGTACAAGAAACACCAAAAGTACCCATGTTCAGATTTCCACTTTTTAATTTATTTCTGTTGTAATTACTATGACCTCAATACGCCCGAATGCTAATGCAATTTTTGCCGTAATCAATTGATCTAATATTGATTAAACAACTAGTTTGTTTACTTAAAGTAATGGCCACAACGCTAGCAGACAGGGTTTGGGTAACTTTTGCCGTTTTGCTTCGTCAATTGCATACCAATTTTCTTTCGAAATGTTTAATTCTGCTATAGCCTGTATATAAATATTCGAAGGCTTTGCTGTTACTGACCGCCGAATTTTTATTTGAACATTTTTATGTCGGATGGTTTCGAAAACATCATCGTTAGACATAACTGCCGATATCAGGGAGAAATTTTGATTAGATTCAACTGTAATACTTTCATTACATCGCTTATTGAATAAATCATCCGAAAACTCGTTAAACGTTGCTTCATTAATTATAGGACCAATTTTAGCAATTTTCTCCTTTAGACTTTCAATGAAATGCTTTAGACTTTCAATGAAAAAGTTTTTGGAGTTTCTTTCGGTCTTTATTTATTAGGCTTTCAATATTTTTACTTAAAATGTAAAATAATTTTTGATTAAACAGTTTGTTCAAATCCGTATTGTTCAAATCACTAATATTTTTAATAAAAATTTGTTGAATTTTATCAATTTGTTATTTATCCAGGACAAACCGTTTGAAAGGCATTTTTAATTTTTACTTTAATATCTGTTAAAAACAAAAATCTTTAAAGCCGCACCCGGTTACTTTAAAATGTTTTATTAAATAAATCACTGTAACTCTGTCTCAAAATTAACACTTTATATAAATTCAATTCAATTTTAATACTTTCAACAAATTACTAAATACATATGTATGTATGTTCGTAAATGACACTCTAAAAATGTTGTAACAATTTACAAAATTGTATATTAAATTAACTAACCGATAGTTTAATAAAAACTTTACGAAAAATTAGGCGCGAATGGTGCCATCTGTTAGACATGAATTTCCAAATGATGCCTCTAGTTGTCACTACTAATAAAATAGAAAGCTGTCTTGAAGCTAGATGTCACTACTACTGATAATTTTTCTTAAGTCGAATTCTTTTCATCCAAAATTGATTGATTGATTGATTGTGAGTGTACAGCCAAGCATTACAGCAAGTCTCCCAGACTCCCGGGCACACACCGTACACCCGTTTACACATAACAAAACCGAAGGACAGGATAGGATTATTAGTTGGGACAGACTCGACCCGGTTACAGACACCAATGCGATCGATAGTTAGTAAATTAACGGCACAAAAGACAACACAATCTAACTACATTTTTAGATGATCATCTCTCTGGAATCCAGGGCCGGATACTCAGGACTCCCTAAACCTAAATTAAGAATTATTAATGGTGTAATTTCCCTTGTTCGCCTTTCATTAATTTACCTGATAAAATATTTAAGAAAATCTAAAATTACTAAGCTAAAATTATAATTATAATTACAGTAGAATTCGCTTTTAGCGAACAATTAAGGGACATAATTTTGTTCACTATAGCCGGCTGTTCATTTTAATCAAATATTCGTTTACGTTTATAAACGAAGTTCTTTGTTTGTAGTGTATAAGGAAAAATAAGTGTTCGTGCAAATTCAAGGCACACAACTATATGACAAAACCATAAGATTATTATAAGCGTTTGTTCGTTATATACATGATTTGATATAAACGGATTCTACTGTATTATAAAAAACATCATTAAAACAAAATAAAGATAAAATAAAATAAAGTTGAAATTAAACTTTTATGATTGATTATGAGTGTACGACCATGCATTATAGCAGGATCTCTAGCATACACATATAACAAAATCGAAGGATTGGATAGGATTATTAGTTGGGACAGACTCGACCCGGTTACAGACACCAATGCGATTGATAGTTAGTAATTATTAGTACAATATATAATAAATAGGTTAGTACAAGACAGCACAATCTAACTACATTATTAGATGATTATTTCTCTGGAATCCAGGGCCGGATACTCAGGACTCTAAATCCTAAATCTAAAACAGGGCTTAAAAAATTATTAATGTTGTAATTTCACCCTTGTCCGTCTTTTATTAATTTACCTGATAAAATAATTAATAAAAATTTAAAATAACAGCGCTTATTTCCTTATCAATAGTCCTTTTATATCCAATTAAAAATTATTACTTACTGCAACAAGAATTAACATAAACATTAAACCGTTTAAACATAAAATTTTACTTAAAACTAATCATCAATTTCCTACTGATCCAGAAAAGAAAATATATAATTATGAATTCAATTATTTTATAAAATTTATATAAAATGATTTAAATGATAATATTACAGCACCACAATACCTAGATTTATTAATAATTCAATAATTCAATTAGGTACTATAAGTATATTAAGAATCAACAAATAAAATTAACATACAAATTCCCAGACAACTCTGAAAACTAAATTTAATTAATAAACATCATAATAACAAATTTTATTACTTAAATGAATAATTATTATAACAGAATAATTATAACAGAATAATTATAACAATCTTCAATTTTCCCGAGCACACATCGTACATCCATTTATCCATCTCCAGCCGAAGGATAAGAGTAAATTGTTAGTAATTATATAGTAAAAATTGTTAGCACAGGGCAACACAATTTCTAAACTCCAGCTTATTCACTACTTGTTAATCCTGGAGGGTTGATTCAAACTAAAATTTAAATTTGAAATTCGGGATTAATTTTGATCCCTATAATAATGATTAATTCTAGAACTATGTTTATTCTGAAAATTAGATTATTTATTAGTAAATTAAAAAAGAGATCCCTTTAAGTATTTTAAAACTAAATTAATTAAAATACATTAATGGACAAAACAGAATATATTACACATTACAAAACATTAACATTTTATTGATTGAGAGTGTACGGCCAAGCATTATAGCAGGACCTCCCGAACTCCCGAGCACACACAGTATAACCATATACATATAACAAAACCGCAGGATAGCCTAGGCTTATTAGTTGGGACAGACTCGACCCGGTTACAGACACCAATGCGATTGATAGTTAGTAAATTATTAGTACAATATATAATAAATAGGTTAGTACAAGACAGCACAATCTAACTACATTATTAGATGATCATTTCTCTGGAATCCAGGGCCGGATACTCAAGACTCCCTAAATTTAAATCAGGACTTAACAAATTTTTAATGTTGTTATTTCCCCTGTTCGCCTTTCATTAATTTACCTGATAAAATATTTAAGACAAATTTAAAATTACTAAGCTAAGATTACAAAAACCGCGCTTATTTCATTTTTCATGGTCCTTCTATATCTAATTAATTAATTATTACGTACTGCAACATGAATTAAAATAAACGTTAACAACTATTTTAAACATAAAATTTTACTTAAAACTAATCAGAAATTTCCTAGCGATCAAGAAAAAGAGAATAAATAATTAAAAATTCAATTATTTTATAAAATTTATAATAAATAAATTAAAAATGATATGTTACAGCACTACAACAGCCTAAAATCATCAATAATTCAGTTAGGTACGTCAAAAATTAACAAATAAAATCAATATATAATTTCCCAGGCAACTCTGAAAACTAATTTTAATTAATTACCATAATATCAAAGTAAAATCTAATTCTGAAATTCAGGATTAATTTAATCCCCATAATAAAGATTGATTCTGAAACTATGTTATATTCTGAAAATTAAATTATTTATTAGCAAATTAAGGAAGAGAAACCTTTAAATATTTTTAAACTAAATTAATTAATATATATTAATGAGCAAAACACAATATACGTATTACATACAAGTATTACAAAAATTAACATTTTATGAAATTGCCTATGTAAACTCTCCCACTCCTAAGCTAAAATTCTAAAAGAATGTTTAAAAATTTCAAATTATTAAGTTATAATATAAATTCATAGCACTTGTTCCATTAGTTACCATTCTTCTGTAAATAGTTAATTAATTGTTTACCTACTGCAACTAGATTTAAAAATAATAAATTGAAAATATATATTTAACCATACTATTAAATTTAAACTAATCGGCAATTTCCTACAGACCTAGAAAAAAGAAAATTAATAATGTTGAAATTAATTATTTATTTATAAAAGTAAATAATATAATTTAAACATTGATCATAATACTACGCAGAAAAGTCTAGAATATCAATAATTTAGTTAAGTACTACATGCACCTACAATATTTACTAATAAAACTCTAATAGAGTTTCCCAGGTATCACTGAAAACTAAATTGCTTTACTACTTAATTAATAGAAGTTTATTTATATAAATTAGTTAGTGATAAATAAAATAGATATCACAAGAACAATACATTTTTTACGCTACCTAACTGCTGGATGCTTGGAGTTTCTGGATGTTGAGCAAGAATTCACTAACATTTCTGTAGCTTGGAGACGATCTAACAATCTAACAATCAAAAAATATTTAACGAAACAGCAACATTAATATAAATTACAATTTAATACCAATAAAATGATTGATTTTAGCAGAAGATATTTTTGATATTTTAGAATAAAAATTTTAACTATGTATTCAAAAATTTAATTTAGGGGTTGAAAAATGAGCCTCTCCAAAGAAATAGATGAAAGCGTTAAAAAATTGATAATAAAAGCATTGCAACGACAAGAAACTTATCGAAATAAATCACTACAATATGTAATATCAAACGGTAGCATCAGTTTCATAAAAAGAAATTTATTTGAAACCGGATCAACAAAAATAAGCAACGTTGTAGATGCCCACGACTTTATCTAAGCCGACTTTGCACGAGTAGTAAAATCAGCTCCAGTGATTAATCCCGGACGTCGTCCAAATGTCTGATAGTGTACATATTCAAATGATTTCCTACACCTTAGTCATTTTCGCAACCCAAAAATAAAACTTATAAAATATTAGACTACCTAAATAAAAATCCAATTAGCATCATTCACCTATTGAAGAGATCTCCGCCACCAAAATCCTGCACCTAACCAATAATTCAGAAATTTGATCTCTTAATCTTAATTAATAAATAAATACAAATATATCCAAAATTTTAACTCAGTTCACGGACCTCATTCCCTGCCAAATCAAGCATGCAAAGTAAATAAAACAATAAATAAATGCAATGAAAATGAACCCTTACTTTCTTAAAAATGTATCGATGTGTCATATACGTAATTATGACGATTGTGTGTACATCCCACCATCTAAATTTCAATAAATCCATTAAGACAACCATTAAACTTAAAAAAATTTAGCCTTCCAAAATGATTTAACATAATTCCACTTTTTCACAGAAATGAACTCATCATTTTGTGTTAAAAATCAAATCTTAACTTAATTTAAACCAACATTTCTTAATTCGCATTTTATTTATCTATTTATTTATTTATTTAGACAATTTATAATTTATAATATTAATTAAATTAATTAGAAAACAATTTGATTCAGTATGTAATACCCTGTAAAAAAATTTATTAATCCTACCTAAATAAACCGTTCAAATGAATTTTTTTTTTTTAAGATAGCTCCCAATTCCAATTCGACTCAAACCAATTCGATTATACAAAGTATAAAAATCCTATTTGAGTCGAATATACAAAATCTTATTGTGTTCAAACAATTCACGATGTCAATAATAGCTGTATTTTGTTGAGAAATTTACAACAATAATTGCACGTGACAGGAATTAAATAATTCGAACAAAAAATTTGAATTATTTAATTCGAGCTCGCAACAAATAAAATACGTAACTGGTTGAATGAAAAACAGAAGAAATGCCAACATATAATTTAAAAATTAAATCGAAAAAATATTTCGCGGCTTATTCTGTTAAGAAAAAATAACTCCAAAATAATTCGAATTAATTTTTTTCTCAACAAAATACAGCTAATATCATAGTTGTTTCGTGAATAAACAAAAATACAAAGAGATTAACAACACCTGCATTCAAGTAACAAAATCTTATATACTAAAACCACCAACACACATTGACGGTAAATATTTCCTACCATCTTTCATGTGCGTATCAGTAGACCTTATAGTACATATAAACACCTAAACTATGTATCAATATAATACAGTAAAATATTGTGACAACTGTATCAACAGCAACGCAAAAAAAATTCTCTTTTTGTTGTTGTTTGTGCATTATAATACATAAACCATCAAAATATATTACATTTCCTTAACAGAATCCGTGTAAAGAGCGAACAAGCTGCTGTACAACCATATTGTTGATCCTGCCATATATAAATCAAGTTGTATGCATGTATTAATCAGTGCCCATTCTACACAATAGTAAAACACTTGTGACAGCTGTATCAAATCCAACGTAAAGATTCTCTTTCTCGTTGTTGTTTGTATTTAATAATACAAAAACCAACAAAACCACGCACACTTCCTTCACAGAAACCGTGCAAAGAGAAAACGACACAGCTACACAGTACACAAACATATTTATGGCCCTTTTATATACCAAATTATAAGTAGGTATACATTAGTGTCGATTGTAGAATGTACACAAACTCACACATAAGAATACAAATAAATGTGCGTAAAAATAAAATCTAATACCAAATTTATTGCAACTTATTTTATATAAATTAAAATTTATTTTAACACTATCTAAATATTAGACTTTAGTAATTAAAAATTGAAATTTGATTTTCTGTACAATCTACAAAACATCAAATCCTGCACTTTTAATTTTTCTATCTACAAAAATAAAAAACATTGACTGACAAATGCATCCCGGTGGATTGCATTTTCCAAAATTACACTTTAGTTTAATTATTTTCACTACACTTGGATTATTATTACACTAAAATTAATTTAATTAGAATTTATTAATTTAAAATTAATCTGTATATACTTATGTATATAAAGTATATACATAAGAAACAAAACAAAAATTAAATTAAATTAAATTAAATTTTTGAAGAGGATAGAAAAAACACGTCTATCCTCTTCGACGAACTGTCGCCCACTAAGTCGAATTCTTTTCATCCAAAATATAAAAAAAATTGCTGTACATCGTAATCGGTGTTCTGTACTCCAAAAAATATCAATCTTTTTTTGATGTACTCGTACATCAATTTTATGAAAATCACATTTTTTTTATAAATTTCAACTCTGTTACTAACACCAACAAAGATAGAAACGTCAATTTAAAGTTGTCAATTAATTGCCAATATAAAGTTTTTTGCATTTTAGTAACCGTTTATTGGCTACTATTTATTTTTATATATCTATTTGCTTTAGAAACCGTAGAATATGGACTTTATATGTTCCTAAATATCTGGAAATATTGTTACTTCCATAAGTTCAACTTGATTTTCTAAACATGAAATGTGTTATTACCAATACAAACACAAAACAATATCAATTTTTCTTTCATGTACTTTTCATACCACAAAATTTACATTGATTTGAAAAAACAAAAAGAATTCGACATTATAATAAACATTATAATGCTCTCAAATTATTTTATAAAGATGTTCTTTTGAATATGTAAGTGTTTTTTACGCTCTTGCTTAACTCTTGCATTTAAATTAACATACAATTTATTTTTATTTTGAATCGATTTAATTCTTTTATTTTTTAAACTTAATTTATTAATTATAATTTGTTAATTTATTTAAATAAAATATTTATTTAAATTTATTATTTTGCGCCACCATTTTTGGTACACACAAAATGAGTGGTTGGCGGCCAACACAAAGAGCGATAGGTTGAAGCGTTGATATCCGAGGCGAGACTACCGAAAAAAGAAATAATAATTTATTTTGGTTTGCCTTTGTGTTGTATGTTCGTCGTGCTGTGATTGAGCACGAAAGGAGAAATCGATTCGATGTGGAATATGTGCCACGCGCCACCAAGTTTGTAGTGGTTAATTGGGTAAACCGCTACAAATTCCTTAACAATTTTATTTTCTTTAAATTATTTATAAATATTTGTTTATATGTATAATTATGTATTATTAATACATACTTGGTTTATCGGTTGTGCACATTTTTGTATTTGAAAAATAAAGGTACGATACGTATGAATGAAGAGTTTACCATTTTTGTTTAGTGCTACCACCTTTTGGAAAACGTGAAGTAGTTTCGTTCTACTTTAGTAGTGACAACTAGCGGCATATGTATTTACCATTATACTACTTTCACTCGATCTGCTCTCTTTCGAAAATATGATCTATAAATTAATTATAATTACAGGCCTATTCTGACGCACAGTCACAGACTAAAAAATCGTCTTATGTAACATTTTTATTTTATTTTAGTACTCGAGTTTTAGCTAAGACTATTTCGTACTATTTCGTACTCACACGTAGTCATGGTTGTCATTGGTCCTAAAACACGGTCTTACGTAGCATCAACACATTTGATGGTCTTAATCGTCATAATTTATAATTTCTCGTGTAAAAGAAAAGGTCAATGCAATGTTGGATGGGTTTAATTTTTAATATGTACATACATATATTTTAAAATTATTATTTGTAATTATTAAATTTCTTTATTTAAATTTAAATTATACTTATTTAAATTTTTCAAAATTTTCTACATTTCGTTATGCCACTTTGTATTTTCCTTCACCTCAATATAATTTTGGTATTTCAAAATTTTAATTAAGCAAAAATTGAATTAGAATTAAGAACAAACTTGTTAAGTGAGAATTTCGGCAAAGGTAGACCAATATTTACGACGCCGCGAAACCACGTTGCTGCAAAGCAATTGAAACGTACGCCAACAACCTCACTGACACTGAAGATATTGAAACTGTAAAGGCACGATTGGAAAGCCTGAAATGTTTAATGACAGCATTTACAGATAACGAAGAAGAAATATTTGCCGGAAACTATTGGCAAATTGAATACATATCTAAAGAGCATGCAACAGACGATGCCAAAATTTGATATTTCCACCAACAGAATAACTCGACACTAAACAAAACACGTTGTGACATAAAATTGCCACACCTAACACTACCAATATTCGCTGGTAATTACCAAGGTAATTTTCACGACATGTTTGTCTCAACAGTACATGAAAATCTTGGGCTTGTTGGTGTACAAAAGTTTGGGCCAGGAAAGGGTCGCGACCCAGAATTAATTTAATTAATTACAGAGATCGATTTTCCAACTTCGCAATCATTTTTGGATTTTTTAAGTAAATGAGCTGACTCGTTAGAAAGTTGCCAACCACCACCTAGGAAACCACAACTACGCTCTACCACCATCCACAGCCATACTGTAGCAGTCACAAATTGTCCTTTATGTCATACCGTACATAATTTATACCAATGCGCTAAATTTAGAGAGATGGATGTAACCGCCAAGCGTGAATTCATGCAAGGGCCCACCCGATCCCAAGTAGCATTTCAAGTTGTGAAACGGTTCCCACATCGTTGTCACAACTAATTTCATCGCTATTTGGATGTGGCGAACCGTAGATCACAACGGCTCCACGTGGTTGTCACAACCAATTTGGCGAAAATAATCGGTTGTCACAATATTGTGACAACGTTGTGAGCAAGTCATGGTTATATCCCACAACTCTTTGAATTTGTGAAACGGTGATGAAGCTGTTGTAAAATAGTTCTATAAAAGTTGTTACAACGCTGTGTGAGAGTTGCCGCAGCTCATTTACAACTATTTCACAACTAGTACTGGTGATCGGAGACTCACAACCAAATTTTCACATACATAAGGTATTTATTAAAATAACACAACCATTGTGATACTACGAAGTTGTCTATAGATTGAACCAATACTTTTATCACAACTGAAAAGAATAACTACATGAAAGTATGAACATATAATAATAATGAATAATAATAATATTTTATATTAATGTGATTTCATATATAATTCAATTTCATTATTTATCGCACATATATGTACGTGAAAAACCATGGGAAATGTTAATTTTACTGTAAAACAGGGATTTTTAGTTTGAAAATAAAGATTGGCCCGATGTCATTTGCATTTCAAAAAAAATAATTTAAGGAAAAATTATTAAAAAAAAATAATTTATATGAACCAAAAGATCAATGAACTGCTGTATGTAGGTTATGATTTGTTTTTTTCAAAATGGCGGAACGTATTCTCCCTATAAAAATATTGTATCCGCCATATTATAGTATAGTTGTGCCTGCAACCGTTCTAGATCAAGTTGAACAATACAATTTTGTGAAATAGTTGTGTTTCGAACTAGGTTAGAGAAAATAAATTGTGAATCGGTTGTGAAGCGAACTTTCTATATTGATTAGTTCTGTTGAGAACCAATCTAACAACGCTTGTTTGTGAATGGGTTGTGAAACAGTCTAGTGAAGAACTATTTTCACTACTAGAATTTTGACATTTCTACGTAATCGTGAAAAACGTGAATAAAGCAACTTGTTTTATTTTGATGATAATTTAATTATACATAATATATTATAAGTTTGTGTAATAAATAACAGGTTGTTGTGTAAATGTGTATCGTTATTGATTTTTTCAAATTCATTTTCACTTTCATCACAAAAATTTTCAAAATCTTCATAATGACCTTCATTTTCCAAATTTCCTTGACTTGTGATTTCGATATCGTTTATGCTTTTAAATGGAAATGAAGGCACGTTCTGTTAATTTAACCGATTCCTAATCAATAACCGTCTGTATGTACCACTTTTTTTATATTTTTTCCATTTGGAAATCTCAATTTTCGGCTTGAACATTTTGAATTTAAGATATTTCGTGAAAATGTAACTTCTTAAATTGTCAAATGACATGTAAACAAAATGGCTATTCGTAGTTCTCAAGCTCAGTTTTCACATCCAATGTACAACTAACAATTTAAACGACAACTAAATTAGTTCGCAAAATGAGTTTTGTGTTTATTTCACAACTTATTATGCACTCCATTAACAACTTATCTTAAATGGTGATTGTAACCAGTTGTTAGAACTGTTTCACAACTAATTTAATGTAACATTTATTATTGTTCATTATTGGTTATTAAATTAGTTGTGACATGTATGTTCCAACCAACGCAGCGAACCAATTGTTGATGGTTCGTAACTGGTAACTTTTTTAGTTGTGACATGCGTGTGCGAACCAATTTTGTCAACCAATGTGTGGCATTTCGTAATTGGTAACTTTTTTAGTTGTGACATGTATGTGTGAACTAATGTGACAAACTAATTGGTTGTGGTGACCATTCAGCTGTGGATATTACAAGAGACAACAACTTCACAACTATAATTTTTCAATAAAGTTTTTGCTAAATTTGACAACCATTTCACAAGCAATTCCTAGTTGTGACAATAATGTGACAACCATCAATTGGTTGTACACAACTAACTGGTTGTAAAATGCTACTTGGGAATTGTTTGTGTGATACTCATTTGGTTTCGAACGTCACAATCCCTTACTCCACTTACAATCCAACCACAACGCTACCAGAAACCACACCAGAACTGAGGCGAATATTGAGAATGTAGCTACCAACAATGTTGAAAAAACATCGGTTTATTTAACATCGTCTACCACTGTCCATATCTACCAATTCCAGCCACGTACATTTAACGCCGGCCTTCTACAAACAGCACTTGTAGATATTCGAGGATCTAATATTCTTTTATATTGTTGCAGAGCACTTTTAGATTCCAGAAGTTTAGCCCCATTGCCCGAGTCGTGCGTTCAAAAATTGAAATTACCAAGGAAGAACCAGAGAACTATAGTTGAGGGACTAGCTTCAACACAGGTGGGCACTTCCAGAGGACGCTTGAATATTGAGGTATTTTCGCGAACAAGAAAGGACACATCATTACATATTGACTCGGTTGTCCTCGCTTCGAATTACGGGAACATTAAGAAGCAAGCAGCCATCACAAATTACAAACCTTGGTTCCTCCATTAACATTGATGAAGGTCTCACAAAATTTTGGGAAATTGAAGAAATTAAAATACCCACACCCCTAACCCCTAACCCCAGAAGAAATTATTTGCAAGAATCACTTTTTGGACAATTACAGACAAAATAGCGACGGTAGATATGTCGTCGCATTACCATTTGACCCGAAAGCAGCACGACTTGGAGAATCCAAGTCGCAAGCCGTCAGAAGACTCCAATCCATTGAACGTAAATTTAAACGAGATCCTGACCTAAAAAGAAAATATATTGCATTTATGAGAGAATATCAGAAATTGGGACACATCGAACGTATAACCGATAACCGACCAGTCGTATTACTTGCAACATCATTCAGTCTCTAAAGAAACCAGCACCACCACCAGAGTTCGTGTTGTATTCGATGCGTCGGCCAAAACCAATACCGGCAGATCGCTAAATGACAATTTGTGCGTTGGCCCATCAATCCAGCAAACCCTGCAACAATTACTATTGCGTTTTCGGTTCCATCGTTTTGTTGTGACAGCTGACCTGGAAAAAATGTTTAGAGAATGTTATGAAGAGATGATTTATCGGAGCCCATACAAGAGTTCCGCTTATTGACCGTCACGTATGGTACATCACCAGCGCCGTTTTTATCCAACTAAGTTTTGAAATAAATTGCAAACGAAAATCAAGAAAGGTTTCCGAATGCAGCAGCAATCATCGGTAGAGATTTCTACGTTGACGACCTGATGACAGGAACAGACACACTGAATCAACTCATCACCCTCAAAAATGAAATATCACACATAATGAAATCGGCAAGATTCAATTTACGGAAACAAACTGTCTACCCGACCACGAAACTTCAACCAACGGCAAAAAATCTATTGATAATGACCGAGATTCACATCATTCAAAGGTTCTTGGAATTATTTGGAAAACGAATTCAGATCATTTCACATACACAGTATACACCAAACGAGGACTGTTATCCGAAGCTTCTAAACTTTTGGACCATCAAGGTTGGCTTGTTTCTATAACGATCTACGTTAAAATTATATTTCAAAGGACATGGGTAAAACGTTTAGATTGGGATGATCCACTACCACAAGATATTCTAGGCGACTGGAGCAATTATCGAAACCAATTACCTATTGAATTAGTCTATAATCATACCACGATAGCCCAAATTTACTTCTAATCATATAAATTTGCTCGGGTTTTCAGATGCATCCACAAGTGCTTACGCTGCTGTCATATATGCTGCTTGCAATAAAGATGGTATTACGGAAGTATTGGACTATTGTATCAGCCAAAACGGAGGTCGCACCAGCACAAAGACAAATTACCATACCAAAGCTGGAACTCTGCGCGGCACTTTTACTGGCAAGATTAATGGATAGCGTGAAGGAATTGCTATCAGGTCAAGAATTAAGTATTTATATGTGGACCAATTCAACAATCGTTTTCCAATGGCTAAAAAATTACAACAAATTACCCCAGGAATTAATATTGCCATTTGAGTTCAATTTAGATTGTGTAATCCCAGCCGAAAGTAGAAAAGTCGAGAATGCAGATTATGATTTTAACATTCCAGCCGAAAATAAAAAATTTAGTAGTTATCGGACGAAAGTAAATAGGATACATGGATTTAAATAAAAATTTTTGTAAATAAATTTACGTGTAAAACTTTGCTTCGTAAAAAATATCTCGGAAAATCAGAAGAATATACAAAATTGAAATAAAATCAGCCTCTAGAGATCTCTTCAGATATAGTTGAATCGTTTTATGTAATTTGTCTATAGCTATCGAATGAAAAAATTCTGTTTAAGTTTCCCGTGGAAAATTTCGGAAAATTTGATTTTCCAAAAATCATTAGAAAATTTGTATAAAATCAGCCTCTAGAGTGTTATATCTGGAGATGAATTGCATTGATGTGACTTGTCAATAGCTATCGCAGGAAAAAAATTCAGTGCAAGTTTCCCGTGGGAAATCTCTTAAAATTCGATTTCCAAAAATTATTACAAAATTTGTATAAAATCAGCCTCTAGAGTGTTACGTCTGGAGATGGATTGCATTGATGTGATTTGTTAATAACTATCGCAGGAAAAAAATTCAGTTCAAGTTTCCTGTGGGAAATCTGGGAAAATTCGATTTTCAAAAAATCATTAGAAAATTTGTATAAAACCAACCTCTAGAGTGTTATGTCTGGAGATGGATTGCATTGATGTGACTTGTCAATAGCTATCGCAGGAAAAAAATTCAGTTCAAGTTTCCCGTGGGAAATCTCGGAAAACTCGATTTCACAAGTCACATCAATGCAATCCGTCTCCCAGACATAACACTCTAGAGGCTGATTTTATACAAATTTTGTAATAATTTTTGGAAAATCAAATTTTCCGGGATTTCCCAGGGGAAACTTGAACTGAATTTTTTTCCTGCGATAGCTATTGACAAATCACATCAACGCAATCCTTCTCCAGATATAACACTCTAGAGGCTGATTTTATTCATCCATTTTTACTTTCGGCTAGAAACTTTTTTGAATTTTCCGAGATTTCCCACGGGAAACTTGAACTGAATTTTTTTCCTGCGATAGCTATTGACAAATCACATCAATGCAATTCATCTCCAGAAATAACACTCTAGAGGCTGATTTTATATAAATTTTCAAATAATTTTAGGAAAATCGAATTTTCCGAGATTTCCCACGGGAAACTTTAACTGAATTTTTTTCCTGCGATAGCTATTGGTAAGTCACATCAATGCAATCCATCTCCAGATATAACACTCTAGAGGCTTACATATTTTCGACTGGAATGTCAATAACATAATCTGCATTATCGACTTATCACTTTCGGCTAACTTTAACAGGGTACGCGTACGATGAACAAACGATTCCATTCGTCATTTTCAACAAAAATTTTAGATTTGGGGTGCTAAAATGTCGGAGTATTTATTATTATTCGGAATAAAAACGTCTTTGTTTGTCTTGAATACTTTCTACTTACTAAACAAAATTGTTCGACAAACAAAGTGTCACGTTTAATCTTAATGAGACAATAGACGTATTTCCATGGCAAATACAACAATAACGCAAGAAAATTCGGCTTATTTACACATAATTCTAATTTTTGTTTATGATACCAGATGCCATAACAAATACATATTAAATTTATATTTTATTTCGAAAGGTTGGCTTTTGTCAATTATATTAAATTGGCTATTTTTCTGGGGGGAAAATAAACCGAACATAATTGGAATTAAATTTTGGTCAACAAAATACGCTTAAAGTAACATTTGCTCCAATCGTTTTAAAAGCTTTTTTTAATATTATTATTTGGTATTAAATGTGGCGTTTTGGTTAGTATTTTGTTTAAATACAGCTACAATTATATAAGCCATTTTATATTGGCACATGGCAGATTTGACGGAAGTGATTATTTTACAACGTAGCCAAATGTCAAGCTTGCTTAATTAAAGAGTAAAATTGAAGATGATAGCCATGTATAGGAAAGGACCATCAACAATATCGTTGGATCATAAACAGACAATTTGTAACATTTGCTACTCTTGAAGAAGACCAAAGTCACATTATATTTCAGAAGCTTTGACCTTTTGCCCGCACAGTCGAGAAGAGGTTGTTAATTGTGGTCGTAGGTATATAGGTCAGTTTAGACTTCTGCTTGCAGTATGTACAGCATTATATTATTTTTCACCAACTTTGCCTCGCCCAGCCAAATGGTTGGGTGTAGTACTTCATAATTTATGTCGTATCACCACAGAGAAAAAAAAAACAACTCAACAAAAGACAACAAAAAAAAAATTGTGCAAAAACTTACGGTTTGTTTGTTTTTTTTTTATTGATGGTGAATTTCCGTTACAAACGATCGCAATAAATTTACCCTTCAATGTTTTCGACGTTCCTCTTTTAATCCCACAGCTTCCTCCAACAGATGTCCAAAACGGTACCCAATAGTAAACAACTCGCCTTCCACGTTTTCGGATAGACGGTCTTTCCAAAAGTCAGCTTTTCGTTACAACATGCACTAATATATAAATATTCGTACCACCAATGCCAAACCAAACGTGGCGAAAACTCCGCAAGTTTGAAGAAACAAATCAACTTTGAATAAACGATATACTGGCGAAACCGTTCGATTTAATTAAAAGATAATTTGTTTAGTTTTATTAAATCCAATTAACCACAAATTTTATTTATAAATGTTTTTTTTTTTTTTTTTTGTTTTCAGTACATTATTAGCAAATTGCTTATTGTTTTATTTAATTCTTTTTATATAATTAATACATTTAATTAATTTAAATTCGTCCATTCACCATAAATATTACATATAGTATATACCATATGCTTTTGCCTAAACTAATTTAAAAATAATTTAAATTTTAATTCGCAAGCAATGAAATGTCAAGCAAAATGACGCAATTCCTGCATTATCGTAATATGCATTTAATATTATTCTGCATTGTCATTCTGCATTGTGCCATAAACAAGGGCGAAACCCATTTTCAATTTGTATCGTTGAATTTGTTTATGGCCCATAGCTTGCAAAATAAAAACAAAATTCTTTTTCACTTTGCGATCGAACATCAAACGAAAAACATCTGTGAGTATACAAAACATATTTGCGAGATTTTCAATAAATAAAAATCTTATTAATCAATATATAATATTTATTTAATAAATTAAATCTTATAACATTTCTCAAATATTTTACGAAATTTAATAAAATATTCAATAAATTATATAACTTAACCAACATAATTTTTTTTTGTTGTAATCTAATAAATAATTTAATTATTAAATTAGTCCAATAAATTCTATTCGCCAAGCGAACAATTTTCTCGCGAAAACATTTTTGGTGCCGAAACCCGGGAATGAAAACTTTAAATGCCGCCTTATTTTTCAATAAAGTGTACAAACTAATTGAGTTATATTTTATATTAAATAATCGTGTATATAAGTGAAAATAACACCCAGTGAATATTTTTGTTTTACAAAGTCATTAAATCAATGTTAATAATGGCCTTTGAATTAGAACAAGCGATTCAAAAACGTAACGGAGTTATCAACACAGTGAAAAATGTGAAAGTATATGTCGATAAAGCTGTCGCTGAATGGAGTCAAGATCAAGATGACACATTTTATATAGAACAACTTGAAACGCGTATTGAGATTTTAAATCAAGCGTGGGTTAAATTTCATCAATGTGATAATATTATTAAAGTTCTCGACAAAAGTGATTCAGATAGTTCTGTGACTAAAGAATTTGAAGATCAGTTTTTTGAATCAAAATCTATGTTGAAACGATTGATGAAGAAACGATCGTCTAGTATACTGGAACCCGAAAATAATGCAAATGTCGCTGGGTTTAATCGTTCCGCATTCGAATTTCCGCATGATCGTACAACACATCAAGCTTCTGAAATTAGATTACCACGTAACGTGATAGAAAGTTTCTCAGGTGATTACGCTAAATGGCCTTCTTTCCAAGACCAATTTGTAACCACCATTCACAAAAACGATCAGTTACCAGACATACATAAATTCCAATATTTGAAGAGTCTGCTCAAAGGTGACGCAGCATCTGTTATTCGCCATTTTTCATTAACTGATGCAAATTATTTAACGGCATGGAACAAGCTGACAAAACGGTACGACAAGAAAAAATACACAGTGAAAGCATTCATTGATTTATTTATGAATCAAGCCCCAATGCAATCAGGTTCAATCAAACAATTACGAGTGATATGTGGTGATAATGCGGATGAATGTATTCGTGGTTTAACAGTGCTAAAGTTAGAAGAACGTGATCCATGACTGATCCATAATCCTACTCCGAAAGCTTGATACAGAAATACAGCAAGCATGGGCAGAACATACCGTTAATGACGATAATCCTACAATTGATAAATTAATTCAATTTTTAACCGAAAGATGTGATGCTTTCGATATATGCATTTCATCGCCTACAAATCGAAACACGAACGTAAAATCAAATAAACAAACTGTTCAGCTTCACACGACACAAGAAATAAATACCGCAATCAAATGTACGTTATGTAATCTTAAACATCCTTTATATATGTGCTTCGAATTCAAGAAGATGAAAATTAGTTCTCGAAAGCAATTCTTGGAAACAAACAAACTCTGCGAGAATTGCCTTATTGGTAATCACAAAGTTCAAAGGTGTCTAAACAAACATCGGTGCTACCGTTGTAACCAAAAGCATCATACGTTAATCCATGAGTTCGACAACAAGCAGAAGGACAATTACACATATAACAAAAAGGGTCACAATACTCAATCATATGCTACCAATTTGGCAACATCAGAAGTTGAGTGTGATTCTTTAGCGGCCAATACAAGAGATTAAGTTGCTACACTCAACCATCAACCGTCAACATCTAATAATAATACTAATACAAAAAACTCGCAAAATATGTATACTCACAGTTCTTTTAGCATTTCAGATTCGTAAGAGTTCGATCCTAGCAAAATCTTATTATCAACAGTTGCATTTTATGTTGTGGATGATTATGGGAAATCACACGTCTGCAGAGCACTTCTGGACTCCGGCTCGCAATCGACACTCATAGCCGATAATTGTGTTCAAAGAGTTGGGTTAAGAAGAAAACATTCATCAATTACTATCAGCGGAATATGTTCCAACAAAGTCGAATCATCAAAAGGAGAAGTTGCTCTCACAATCACCTCACGATACAATCAAGATTACCACTTATCAATCAATGCCGTAATCCTAAAGAAACTAACACCACTAATACCATCACACCAGTTTGATGACCACCAGTGGCCTGTTATTCATACCTTAAACCTAGCCGATCGCAAAAAATCAAAATCTTATTAATCATAAAATATATAATATTTATTTAATAAATTAAATCTTATAACATTTCTCAAATATTTTACGAAATTTAATAAAATATTCAATAAATTATATAACTTAACCAACATAATTTTTTTTTTGTTGTAATCTAATAAATAATTTAATTATTAAATTAGTTCAATAAATTCTATTGGCCAAGCGAACAATTTTCTCGCGAAAACACCATATATGTACGAGTATATAGATATTATAGATATGTATATAAAAAAAATCACGGCAGTATACGGAATATTAGCACAGTTTTTTGTGTCAATGTCACTACTATTTTGTGGCTATCTTTCCGTGTGGTTCAATGGCGACATATAAACTAATTATTATTTTTGTTTTTACTAAACGATCGTAATATCACGAACTATTACTAAACGTAAGATCACTATTATATCACGAACTATGAATTTTAATCGAACGTACATTTGCTCGAGTCACTATCATCAATCGTATCGTATACTTAGTCTTATTATTTTTTTAAAACCGATTACGATCAGAAAAAAAATTCACATTTTTAAAGAGCTTTTATTTTATCTCTGTTCCACTCAATGACCAAATCTGAATTGATTTTTTTTTTTTTTTTTTTTTTTCAAATTATTTTCTTCCCCCAAAAACTCAGCATCGACAAACAAGTTATTATCCAACGGGAAGATGCTGGTGGGGAAATATGCATACATAAATAAATAAAAATAAATATACACCGTGCAACCGGGATATTTCTGTTTAATGTCATAAAAACCAATAATCATTCAAAAAATAATAATAAGGCCATATAAAATTAGGAAAAGTAGAGTTGATTACAGTGTAGCATCAGAAATCTCAATAATAGGCAAAAACTAATTTAATACAAAAATTTAATTTAAATCAAAAACATCAAATGTGTTGTATTGTTATAGAAAATACATGAGACGTTTCACGTCAACCGGGCCACCTCCATGACTAAAATTTGGAGTTTCCTAAAAATATCCTAAGGTCACCAATATTTTCGTTGAAATGCCTACTTTCGAATGCCGAGCGGGGTTTTTGAAAAAAGAAAGGTGGCGGCTCAATATGGCGGCAATAATCTTCATATATAATCGTTAGTGCGTCTGTTATTGACCCTTATTGACCTTGTAACTTCTGAACGACTTATTAGCTCAATGTTTTACTGTTCTAAAAGGGAATTTTCCATGATAAAACTATTCTAAATGTTTCTACACTATTCTTACTCGAAAAGTCATGAACTTTCTAGAAGTTTGGTTTGTGTATATAACAAGGCGAACGAGATCGAATTGGATCATTAGTTTTTGGTAAACGAAAGTATAAGGATTAAAAAGTGAATGTAAAAGGGATTTAAAAGTGAATTAGTGAGATATAAAAAGTAAAAGTGATCAATAAAATTTATCCAACTATTACGAAAAGTGATTTTGTGAATTATTACTGTAAGAATTGTGTTGAATTTATTTTTGGTGCTAAATAAATAAATTCGTTGGTGTTAAACTGAATTGTTTTGTTTTATTCACAATACAGGTTCGTATCACACCTTGATTGACAAGGCGAAAATGCAACAATATGTTCGCGTGGACAACAAACTTATTTTGGTAAATGCTAAATGCTGCCGTCCGAAAGATGGCGCTATTTTTTTTTTTTTTTTTTTTTTTTTGGTAGAATTGAATTTTGACAAATGAACATCATTTCTTTTTGGATTTCGACATACAAGCATGATTTGTCTATGTTATTGCGTTCATCAACTCAATATTTTCATTATTTACTGTTAAAAATTATTATTATTACTGTTATTCAATATATTAATTAAAGACAATTAAAGGAAATATTTGTAACGTTTTTAATAATGGGTATTTTCTTTTATTCATTCATCAGAAAGAACAGAAGGAATAGAATATTGATCACGTGACCTCGGAATATTCCGTACGTAAGTAATAAAAGAACGGATTGGAATAAATGGAATATATTTTCCATACCATGAATTTTTTTTTATTTTTAGAATTGGGAAACAAATTAAATTTATTAAATAAATAATTTCATTAGAATTAAATGAAGTTGCAAATATTTTTAATTGATATATCTTAAAAAATATAAGCTCTATTTTTAAAAATATTTTCGAAAATTTTATTATTTTACGCCTTAAACGATTAATTGTATCATAATTAACAATTTCAATTTCCATAATATGTACGATTTAATTCAATTTTATTTTATTTTTATTTTATTTTATTTATTTATTTGATACCTACAGTTACTACAATCGGTACAAACAATTACGGCTAACTAATATAATTGTTAAAAAACTTAAATAAAACATTCTTGAACAAATCTCTCGACAAGTGAAAATCGAAAACTTGCGAAACTGAATTGAACACCCGTGATATTCTCAGGATCGGTTCTGAAAGACCAGTTTTTTGTCACCAGGTCAATGAATAAAAGCCCATCACGTTGACGCATTCGGCGTTCGGGAGCATAGATTTTTAGACGTGCGAGTAACTCGGTACAATCGATACGGGAATTAATGATATCGCGCACGTAAAGCGCGGAAGCCACGTTCCGACGATAGTCTAGACGTTGCAGTTTCAAAAGATTGCATCGATCTTGATAAGGTGGGAGGACATATTCTACAGCACGCTTTAACGGCAAACATCGGAGCGCGAACGAACAAATTGCTTCTGAACACTCCTAATCCTCCGGGAATGGCAGTGGTAGGATGGCGCCCAAACTGGAGATGCATACTCCAAAATAGACCGAACAAACGACATATACAGTAATGTCAACGTTATCGGGTCCCTAAAATCCCTACAGTTTGGTTTAATAAAGCCCAACATACCACTTTGAAATAATGGTGTTAACTTGTCTGGTAAATGTAGCGTCAGCTGCAAAAAGCACACCAAGATCGGTAATGAACTCGATTCGGTCAACGTCTTCATTGAACAGCTGATATTGGTGAAGAATGGGTGAGCGGTTACGATTAAAAGAAAGCATTTTATATTTGCTTACGTCTATTATTAATTGACCAACTAGAAAATCTATTTAAGTCCTCCTGCAACTTTACACAATCAGACAAACTAGAAACCCGGGCGAAAATCTTCATGTCATCTGCGAAGAGGGGGCAGTTGCACCACATCATTGAAAAACAATGAGAACAACAATGGTCCAATGTGACTACCTTCTTGAGGCACGCCAGACACATGAAATAATTGGGAGTGAGAACCCAAGATCCTAACGGAATGCCAATGATCAGTGAGGTAGGAACGCAACCATTTAATAGGAATAAACTGACAATTTAGACTCTCTAAGCCTCGGCAAAGTTTGTATAAACAACGTCAAGCTGATGTCTGAAATTTAAACTATCAAATAAGTCACCACAAAACGAAATCAAGTTAGTTACTGTAGACCTACCGGGATAAAATCCATGTTGAACAGGAGAAATGAAGTTTTTAGTGTGGAAGAACAAGATTCTATGAACCATAGACTCAAACAACTTGGCTAAGACAGAAAGAATGGCGATCCCACGATAATTACTGCCATCACTTCTTCTACCCGCCTTGAAGATTGGTTGAAAACAAGAAATTTTCCAAGCATCGGGGAAAAAACCGCGACGAAGGCTTTCATTAAATATGAAGGTAATACTCGTAGTAAGGGTCAAACTCTCAGCACAACACCTAAACAGAATCGGCGGGAAGCCATCATAACCCGCTCCCTTTCCAACCTCGAGCTGGAGCAAGCAATCCCGTATTTCTTCCTCGGTAAATTTGAAAATATTAAATTGATCGAAGGTGGGCACAGCTGGAGATACGATAGCGGACGACATAACATGTTTATAAACCGACGCAAAAAAATTGGCAAACAGATTAGAGATATCTAAGGGCTGACTAGCGACGGAAATTCAAATTAAAATCTTAGTGAAGAAACGAACCTGTGAAAGCTAGCGCCCGAATGTTACTGAATGAATAAAGACTGATTTACATCAGAAAGTATGGTAACATATTACCATACTTTTTGTTTACATTCAACGACAATCGACCCAGAACATAGGAAAAAGTACAAAGACAAAAAGAGAAAAAATGTTCATCTGCTTAAAAAAGTCAATTGAAACCTGAGAAACCAACCCAAAAACCTCGTCTGCTTTTTTTTGCAGATGTTGCGTTTCATCTTTTTTCTGTAAAATCGTCGATGCGTGAATAAATAACTATTTTTTGTTTAAATTTACGTTTTATGTGTAATGAAAACGAATTTTTGAATTGACATCTGCATCTGCGAAATTTTTTGAATGTAAATCAGTCTTTAGACGAATGAATAAACGAATGTTAACGTCGCTTGTGTTGCTGCGCGTTGAAATCGAAGCAGTAATAGCTTATGTTTTAGAGCTTTAGAGTTTTTGTTTTTTTAAAGCTAGAGTGGCCGTTCTGTATTTGTAATGAGGCAAGATTTAATGACGAAAATTCACGATTCAAATCGATCATTGTACTTTTGATATTTAACGTAAATTATTGAAGTGAATTCTAAAACTTCTAAAACTTATAAAGTTTGGTACAAAATTACACCAAATGCATTTAATAAGACAAGTTTCTCGCATTGGGAATATTTGTAAATCTATCAATTACAATCCGTCATTGTTGGATATTTAGGCTTAAATTGTATAATTTGGTAAGTTTTTCTAGTTTTGATTAAACTGTATCAATCAATAACAAATTGTATAGTTTGGTAAGTTCTTCTGATTATTGGATCATTGATTGTTGTTTTTTTTTTATTTATAATTGGGATTATTCCGTCTAAATGGTTGGTCCGGCTTCAAAACATTATTCTACCGTATTATTTTGGTGAGGTTGAGGAACTGATTCACCACAGAAGCGGCCAGCTTATTTGTTATTTAATAGTAATTAACGCAGATTTACCGCTTATTTAATACGTATATCTACTTATTTCGGACAATCAATTCTAAAGATTGTCTGTAAATTCCTGCTAACATAGACAAAACCGCTAGGTACACGAAAGCAACAATATACGCTATATAGGTATATGAACTTACTGTACGCTATATAGGTATATGAACTTTACTGTCAAACCACATATTAATTATTAGTTTTAGGTGAATTAGTTTAATAATATCATCGAGCGCTCGAGATTCGACCTAACATATAATATGAACAATTTTTGATTATGCGATACGATTTTTGTGGATCTTGTACCCTCTAAATAATATGTGAAATGGGTGAATGATGGGTGAATTATGTTCATTAGTGAAAAGTGAAAAATATAAAGTGGTTTGAGAAGAACGCTAGTCCGTCTGCCGATATATGCCCTAGGCTGAAATAAGCGTCGGTATCATCCACAATTTCACAGATTGATACATTACATACTGCTTCCTTACATTAATTGTATTATTTACAGAAACATGCCAAAAGAAAACGGACGAGAAAGCAGAACGCCAGAACAACGCTCTAAAGACAACGAAAATACTAGAAATCAGATGGCACAGTTACTTACACAAGAAAGTCAGGAGCAGCGCAACCATCGTCTACACGCAGATATAATAAGACAAAGACAGCGAATGCAATAAGGATCAATATGGCGGCAAGAACCATCGTTCAATCGTCTTGCGTTTGAATATGTTCCAGAGATAGAATGTTCATGACATTCTGAAATTGTTATTGGCGAAATAGATGAAGAATCCGAATATTGCCTTGCAATTAAATTTAAAAATGAAACAGCTGGAATGTGTTACGCATCAGAAAAAGTTGTATTGCCTACATTGAATCCACCACCTCAACCATTTAAAACGTTTATATCTGGTGTTACTTCAGAATCAAAATTGTGCAACAAGCTTAGTTCAAAATACGAGTAACAATGGTCGCAATGTTGAAACAGCGTTTAATATTCAAGGGCAAATTTACCATCGAATCATCACTTACACGTTGTTTAATATTCGGCAAACCGTTTTACACTTGCAAATGATACGTACTAAATGACTGATGATTGAGGTTAGACTCAAATGCCGGCATAAATTGAACTACTGTATGCATTGTAATAGACACATCGCAGTGTAACTTTATATTATTCAAGATATTTATTTAAATCATTTACTTTTTATTTTGATTATAATATCACTTGGTTATTTTTTAATAATTGATACTAAATTCCCTTTTTTAACAATAAATAATAAAAATGTTGAGTTGATGACCGGAATAACACATACAAATGCTGATTGTATGTTGAAATCCAAAGAAAAATGATGTGCATATGTCAACATTTAATTTTACCAAAAGAAATAGCACCATCTATCGGGCGGCAGCATATACCAAAACGATGTTGTTGACTACGCGAACATATTGTGTAAATATGAATGATTTGGGTTTATAAAATTAAAATTTATTAAAAACTCGACCATAGCGCAACCTTTCGGGTCCAGATTTTGTGATGTTTTTTTTGGCAGTAAGCCAACATATGTACATATCTTACGAATATGAGTCATATTGGTCCTTAAATAACAAAATTGTTAATAATTTGACTACAGCGCTACATATTGGATCCTAGCATAGCTATGAACTATCGTCTTGACACAAATCAAATATATTTTTTGAATATGACCTCAATCGGTCAAGTCGTTCAAAAGATACACGATCACTAACAGACGCACCAACAATTATATAGGTTCTTGCCGCCATATTGTTTTTTTCCAGAAAGGCCCTCTGCATTCGAAAGTGGACGTTTCAACGAAAATATTGGTGCCCTTAAAATATTTTTAGGATGCTTTAAATTTTGGGCATAGAGGTGGCCCGGTTGACGTGAAACGTCCACATGTATTTTACTCATCTTGTAAGCAATACCAATGGTCTTGTAGTGGTTCTCCCCCTATTTGGCGTTTGGTTTTGTAACTTTAGTATTGAATGTAAAAAAGGCTCCTAGGAGACATTATTTGGCGATGTCCATTTATTATAAACCGTTTCTTGAAAGCAAAAAATTGGAAATGATAATTAGACGGCGGTTTATTGATTCAAGCGCGGAGAATCAAGAGAAGTGCACTGCCGCTTCCCAAATTAGTTATTATGCGGTGTAATTATGTATATTTAACTTGTCGAAAAAGCAAATAATATCCGAAAACTGTGAATTTTAACTGTTTATTAGTAATATAGTATTAATAAAAAAATATTCTTCCGATATAGCTCCAACCTCGCTAAACTTCTTTAGTACCAGATAAACTTTAAAACGTTGCGAAATTAATTAACTAAATGCATTTACTACTAAACCGGAAATAAATCGCGATTAGCTAGTTAAAAGCGAAAATAAGAAGGAGGAAAGGACCAACATAATTTACTTTCAGAGATTAGTAGTTTAAAGAAATATTCACTCACGGAACTGTGGTTCGGAAATTGATTTATAAATAGAAGGTAATTTAGGTTAGCCTTTATGTTGTTTGCGCGGTTTACAGCACAAACGACAATATGGGAAGCCAAATAAATTACAGTATTAAGTATGAATGAATACAAAAATTTTAACAAGTAACAACAAATGTATAATGGATATAATTCTCATACAAAAATGTTTGAGTAACAACACCACCAAATACCGAAGTCACACTTTAGTCAGTACAAAATCGTACATAAATCACGAGTTCGAATTTAAAACTTGTGGTGAATGTACCATTTGATTAATCGCTCTCTTAACACAACAAAAATGCATTTTGCGGTAAATGTTCGACAGGATTTTTGCACAATCATACAAAACTACAACAGATTAAAACTAAACAAAAAAAACACTATCAGAAATTCATTCATACATAACCTATAAAAACCTATCAAAAAAAACAGACTACAAATACAATTACAAAAGAAATCGTTTCGTGTTTACCGATGAAACGTTTACCATTTAAAATTAATTAACTCACATCATTCAAGTCGAATACATAATGTACATATGTATTATAAAGTTAAAATCTCTTGACATCAGATAGTATGAAAATTGTGCGAAAAATTGGTTAACACCGACAAAATGTAAGCAGAAAATTGCAATGTCAATATAAGTATCTCAAGTTCACACGTTAATTAGTGTACTGTATACAATTATGTTTTATGAATGGAATTATAAGGTTGGTTATGTCATTTTATGAGCATACATAATTTTTCATTCTTCATAATTATGTTTGTATGTTATTCGTTTCGTTTTGTGCAATGTTAACATTACATTGTTGTTTCTACAATCATTTTTACCTTTTTACGTTGTAGCTCGGGTTGTAGGCCATTTATACAAGTATATTCTTTGATTTTTCAAGTTGCTTCAGAAATAAAAAATACCGTTGGTTCGAATTTGCATAAATATTCATCTACGATCATGTGGACAGTTGTTAAATGTATGACTGTTTTTGGGCAATAGTACTTTATAACCGCCTTCAAAATATCAAGCAAGTGAAGTTATCCCAGTTGTATATCATCACTCAGTAACAGATGAAATCTGTGTGATATTGATAATTTAAATTAATTTTATTATTTTACTTCTGTTTTTGATTTTTTTAAACTAAACTCGATCGTTTCTTACTATGGCGAGTTTAGTTATTTTTGATCAATCGAAAACGACATAAATGACGTAATACAATACTATATCGTTCAGAACTGCAGAAACATTAGCTATTTTTTACTAATTTTACTAGTTCACATCTTAGAAGTCTCTCTCCTGACATAAGCTGCTAGATGTATACTTTAGAACCCTGATGCAATGATGAATTAATTTCCTAGCTTGTGTATACTTACAACAGATTTGTTGTTTGGGTGGATTTCAACAGGAATGGTGCATTGCTAACGAATTGGGCTATTTCCATTATGCTGGATAAAACGGATTGATTCATATTATAAAATATGGCATCTCCAAATGTGCTGGTGGTAAATCATTTTTCAATCATCTCTATTGCATTTTTGATCCATAAATATTTTCATTTTTTCATAAATGAGGGTCAAAGTTGCTGCATTAAACGGTTGTCGAGTAAATTGTGATATATAGTACTTTCATTTACAACCTGTATCATTCCTTATTTACAACCTGTGTACCCCTTATGTGTATCGTATAATGATTAGAGAACAAACTTTCCACCAATTCATTGTTGATATGTACTCTAAAATCGAAAGTGAACGACCTCTTTTAATTCGTTTGAATTAAAAGAAACTTCATTCCGAGATTGCATGATTACATTTGTGGGTGTGTTGATGTGAGTTTTAATGTTATATGTTCCCTCTGTTAACACTCCACTATATTCGCAAGGTTAAGTTCACACTTCGTATTGCAGCTTGTTTTGTGAATCGACTATGATTAGGCGGCTGTTTGAGATTTGGCTACCGTCACTTGCCTTGTGGAGTGCGGTGCCTACCGGTTTTCCGGATAGGTTGTCGGTTGTTTCGCTTTGTCGAAGTAGCATGGTTTTAGACACCTTCGCGCTTGAAAACCGTATTTGTGATGATACCAGCCATTCGCGTGTTTTGCCAATTGTTCCTTTGAATGCGAACTGCTGGGCAGACGATTATTGTCATTGGTCCTGGGGCTTTGCGAACGTCCGCGGGATGATTTATTTTTAGAGTTCTCGAAATGACCGAACAATCTTTACTCGTTGTGTTAGGATGTTGGTCTGAGTTGTTAAATTGCTTTGTTGTGCTCTGTCGTCGTCTCGTGTCGAGGCTTTCAGGTTGAAAATACTAGCCGATTTTTGTACGTCGACTATTTTGTCTGCAGCGTTTGCAAGTTTCTGAAGGTTCGAATCATTCATGCAAGACAAAATTTCTTGGGCATGTGTTGGGAGTCGCTGTAACCACAGATTTCTTAAAACTGGCTCAGTAACCTGATTAATAGATAGTGTTTCCATTTCCCTCAACAGTTGAGATGGTTTTTTATCGCCGAGCTGCAGTCCTGATAGGAGTCGATCGAGTTTTATTTTTGCTGATTCGCTTTAGCGTTCGATTATGACCTTTTATAATGTTTCGTATTTGGCGGTGTGAGAATTTGATCGCGCACACATTTCACTGTTTCTGGATCGAGAGCTGCAATAAGATGTCCGTATTTGGTGGAATCGGCTGAAATAGCACCAATTTCAAATTGTGCTTCCAACTGTGTAAACCAAATTTCTGGGTCGTCTCGATTGAAAGGTGCATATTTTACTGACACCTTGTAGACGCTAGTTGTCCCAACTATTTTAGGTTTCGCCGCACCGTTGTTCTCGTCGTCACTCATTTGGGAAACGTTAAAACAATTAAAAATGCGAATGATTTTATTGTTTGATCACGTCGAGGTCACCAATGTGGGTATGTTGATGTGAGTTTTAATGTTATGTGTTCCCTCTAATAATACTCCACTATATTTGCAAGGTTAACTTCACTACACGTGTTTTATATTAATCCGAAAATGAGTTAGATCAATTGTTGTTTTGTTGTTTGTATTTTATTCACCAGATAATCGATATTCGTTTATTTATTTATTTAATTAATTATTAATATTTTATTAAGAATTACAGATATAATCAAAACGTTGATTAATTTGCAGTCATCTTATTCCGCCGTTTTTATTCTCTACCCTTTTTAGACTCTTGATTTTTTAATCTCGTCATTTTTGAATGACGTGGTTTTAGAATACCGTGGTTTTATCAACCCAGTAAACCGAAAAAGGTGATGCCAATTTTACTTGCATCGACGGTAGTGTTTGTTGATTTTTAGTGAATTTGACTATAAATTAACATCACAGCGGATAGCTCTTGTGTGTTATCCACGAGTTTTTACTTTGAATAAACTACTACTCCTTATTATTATTATTAAACGCTTTATTAAGTTTTTATTATAAAATGCAAAATGGACACGACTTGTTTATTTGATTACACTTCCGGATCATTCTGTGTGGTCTTATAAAGAAACCGCATGTATATAAACACTTTGACATGAAGTAAGTGCTACCAACCTTACATTATAAAATCTGAATGCAACCCAATAAGCAACTTAACTAGGGGCCAATTATGAAATTATTCGAATTCGATTTTTTTCGATATCGATAAAATTCACCCTATTATGAAGCTAAAACACAAAAATTCGCGGCGGATTTTTTCGAACGCACATGTTATCGAAAAAATTCGCCCTATTATGAAACTAAAAAGAAAAACTGGCAGCGAATTTTTCCGAACGCACCGACAAAATTCGACTGGTATTTAGTTGACGAATTTTGTACACGACTGATCGCATTTATCAAACTGCATCAATAATTATTAGTTTCTGTGTAAAAAACTATATTCTAAATTATTTTTAAAAATAATAACTAAGTGTTCAAATAATAAATATAAAAGTAATAATTAATAATAATTATTGAATAAAGATTCACACAATTTTTTGAGAATTTATTTAAGAAATACAAAAATTACGTTTCTTATATTGACTTTACAATAAAAATTTCGATGTAAGTTTTATTCTAATTATTTATATTTAAATTGATTAAAAAATATATAACACAACTAATAAATTTTTTTAATTCAAATTTGTTTATCAGGACGACGAACACCAACCAATTTTATGTGCTAGTCTTTTACATGGAGAGAAATGACGGGCTAGCAAAAAGTTGAGAGACTAGTAACAAATTATGGGAAGATTTGATAAAAGAGCTAAAAAATGACGAAGAGCCTCCAACAAAAAAAAAATAATTGGTTGGAAAAAAGAATGGATTTCATGAATTGTTCAAATGCTCCACAAAAATCAAAGACTCTAACGAATATTTTTTTTATTTTAATTTCTAAAAAACGAAATAAAACAAAATCAATGTTAAACCCTTTCTATTATGGTTAATACGCGACTTATCGAATTTTTTCGATATCGAAAAAATTCGAAAACTAACTTTCATAATAGGACAAATCCGCATCGAATCGAATTTTTTCGATATCGTAAAAATCCGAAATCGAAAAATTTCATAATAGCCCCCTGGAATTCATTTACAAATTATAATTCTTGATATAAATAACTTGTTGATAAATACAAAATACAATGTTTCAACAGTGTTGCCGCCACACATTCACTTGCGCGATGCGATTGCTGATATTGGGAAACTGGTCATATTTCCAGTTACATATTTCGAAAGTCTAAAACATATGCTCGAATACGCTCAGGATGCCATGACATGTTTAAAAATTTTGACCTCCAAAATTACAGATTAACTTCTATTTGGGACATCATCGCGCCATCGTCATGACCTTACATTCACCTTACAGCCAGAGTTTTCAAACAGAAACTATTAAAAGTCAAGGATCTCATAACTAAATATCACATTTAGGGTGAAACTCACTGCAGAATGTATTTCATCCATAAAATTGCAATAAAGAGGCCTTACACAGATTCACGTCTTAATTTGGTTGAAGGACAAAATTAAGCACACTCAAATTGATAGTGTTATATCAGCTGAGCTATGTACCCAATCTGCAAGAAGACATGATACTAAATAAATCTTTAGTAAAAATATAATTCACGTACCATGTGGAGCATTGAATCCAAATTCAACTCAAGATAGGTCGAGGAACTCAAACTGGTGGCGACACCTTAGTGACCGAAAGCAGATAACGAAAATCAAATTATTGAGAGTACACAGCCACTGTCAAAGTAAACAATGCCAAACAATCGATAACAGATGGATTGTTCCTTACAGTCCGTTATTTTTGAAAACATTTAAAGTCAGTTAAGTCAATTAAATACATATTAAATATGTCAACAGACACATTTAGAAAGCAGTTTTATAGAGCAAGGTGCAATTATTCCATCAGTTTACTTTTTGAATTTATGGCGGCATCGCTACCAGGATATTTATTACAATTAATACAAGTTGCCGTATTGCAGGTACATTTTCAAATTAAATTGTATTTTTGCAGCTAATTTTGTGCGATCCACTTTGCCACGTTAAATGGAACACAGCAAATGGATGATTGCTTTCGGTTAGTTGGCTGACAAGCGACTATTTGCTCCGTTCCATTTAACGCGACAAACTACAAATAAGTACTTATAGGTAGATGGTAAATGGATCAATCGGCCATTTATTAGATATAAATTATACCAAATATCCTTGTACAATTTAGCAAGGTAGCTGCTCTTATAGTAAGAAGTACTTGTGAGTACTTTATAACGATAAATGGAACGCAGTAATAAATCCATTAAACCGATTTGAATATTTGTGTTCAATATCTGTTTGTTTTAGAACAAAGGTTACTTCCAAGAATTCATTAAATGATGCATTAAATAAATTTAGTTGCAGAAATAATATTTGACTGGAATGCTGCAAAACCTGCACAGCCCACTGCATTTTTGTACTCAGCCAAATCTCAATCATTCGAGTCGGCCGAAGAAGTTGAAACGCAAAACATATACAACACAAATTAAAAATAAAGCAATTTAAATCAATCAATCGAAAATTATATAGTTGCATCAGAAGTTGCTTAGTTTTATTTTGTGTAAGTTCAAAGTTATCTACACAGCCACTTTCATGCTTAGTTGGTTTAGATGATTGAACATTGACACCATTCAATAATTGAAAGGACATTTTAATCATTAATGTCTGAGATGAAAGAGATATGGTTTCTTGTTTGTACGGGTTTAACAATAATTACGTATCCAGATTTACCGAGGCGACCGGGATCACAGTAATGAGAATCACCAACCCGATTTTGATTATTTTACATTTCTCCGATTAGAATTTACACTGGGGCTGAAGAAATATGAAAATAAAAGTTACACCATCCGTGAAATGGCTAATTCTATTCAACATCAAATTAATTGCCCTTTAAATTGCGCATTTGTTGCAATGCAAGAAGAAATTATAAGAATTACACAAGAATATCTAGCGAGAAAAAATACTTAAAGTCGACCAACCTTTATATCATAATATATGGTACTAAATAAAAACAAAAACATCCAATAAATTAAATCTTAATTATGAGTTCTTTTACGAAAAAATGATCTATAACATGAAAAAACGTTAACAAGCAACAACAACATGCTATAATAAACGGCAGACGGTGATACACACTACAACAATTTACTCAATTCTTGAAGAAACAAAATTGCGATGAAATAGAGCGATCACTTGTTATTATACTTCTTTCACGGTACAGTGATCTAAAATTGGGGGGTGTCAAATCGATTGGAACAATATATTCATATAGAGATACACCGTAACCATACCACACCACCATCAAGCAAATAAAAATCCAATAAATCTTAACCTAAGTACATATTTTAATGAAATCTACATCATCATCTTCAAACAGTGTTATGACATATTACTTCGTTACTTGTACTATCTCGCATATCTTTCACTATACACTCATAATTTGAATCTTTTGTTCAAGCAAAGTGATAAATTTGAAAAATTCTTTTGTTTTCGTTTCTCTCCAATCTCCTCCGCATATGAAGATAATAAGCGGTTACGAAAAGAAATTTGTTGTTAGTGTAACGATCCAATCGAATTTTACGGAAATATAGAGGGAAAATTGTTAATAAATAATAACAATACGTATTAGTTGGAAGTAGATTGGGTCATTGAAAAAATACTTTCGATATCATTTGGAAAATAATTTTGATATTAATCTGTTTATAGTTGCGGATGAAACAAATTTTATAAAATATTGTTTTTGTTTTATATTTCCTTATCCATTTTCCATGGTTCGATGAATATTCTACAGTTTACCACACATGATTAATTGCTGACGAATGTTCGATATACATAGGTGGCGGATTATTTTCAAATAAAAATGCACGTGAAAAACGTAAAAACACGAAAAAACGTTTCACAAAATATAATCGCTTGCTTGTTAGAGCAAAATTACAATTAAATGTAATTAGAAAAATTGGTCGGGTAAATTTGGTTCATAAATATCTTGACTTTGTGGTCGCATAATTCGGGGCCCCGACTGCGCTTCGAACTTATTCTAAATTTCGCCGACTTTATGATAGACTTGAACTTAGAAACATATATTGACTATTGACCGAATGAAGCCTAGGCCAGCGAGTCAGTAAGGATCAGTAAGAAACCTTACAGAATTTGACGAAAGTTTTTTCTTACAGAAAATTTGGCATGTCGGCTAGCCAATCTGTAAGACCAGTTAGGAAATAATAACTAGGCAAATTGAATAATTTTGTACATATGCTGCGATGCACAAATTAAAAATTGATTAAAAATATGGCAAGCATTTAAAGAATTATCAGAACTATTTTGATTTCAATTATACATATATCATAATATGGCTTAAATAATAAATCCGTATCACTCCTTGTCATAAACATGTCTCCACTAAACACTAAACCGATGAAATCCATTTACCTATACATATTTAACTCGGCATTTTCTATTTTACTTTAAAACAACTAAAAGAATATATTGCTGTCCTATAATATGCCCATTTTGAACAAATATCCTATCCGGTCCTACATTTTTTGACTTTACCTTAAGTTTAAACGAAAATTTTCGCTTTGGTAAGTTGGGGTAAAGTGACAAGTCGTTTTATCCAAACTAAACGAAAAGTTGCTAAAGATTCGCTGATCAGTAATATTGAAAGTCGATATAGCGTACCGCTACGTTAAGTTCTTACTGACTCGCTGTTCCTGCCTTGAGTCTTATGATGCATGCCTCAGAAGACTTTTCAAATTTTGAAGCTTTCACTATTTCCTCATAGATGCTTGGTGAAAAGGCAGTTTACGAGATTACTTTTCGATGACTTTCCAATTTGTATGACTTACAGTTGAAGATACGTAGTAAGTAAATGTAATTGAATATCAAAAACAAATTAAATAAAACTAAATTACTAAAATATATAAAATAAACAAAAAAAAAAATGGCAAAGAGACCGTATTGTACGCTGTAAGTTTAAATAAATATTTTATTTGATTCGTTCTTTTTTATTTTAGTTACATTCAAATTAACTTTTTTTTAAATAGGGAACTCGAGAAGAAACCGAAAGGTTCATAAAGGCCGGAAAAGATTAGAACATGCGTTCAATAGAAACTTTTCGATGACCAATCCAGTTGGAAGTAAGGTAAATTAATTAATTAATTTATATAGTTAGCTATTTAAATAAGTCTTTATTCATTTTATTTACAGGAAAGTTGGAGAGGACGCTCAAATCACCATAGAAGACTGTCGAAAATTAAAAAAAAAAATGGGGCAACCTAATGATTATACACACTTCGCTTCACTTAATTACGACCACCTATTATATTGATTTCAAATGTCAATAACTTCTACAGGCATTTGAGAGAACATTATTACTTTTTGAAATAACTGTAAAACAGATAACAACAATAATACCGTTACCTCTGTTTGCACGTCACTTGATTACGACCAGTAGTGAATAGTTGTAGCTTATGAAAGCTACGGTAAAAAGCTTTGTTAATTAGTCTTGATTATTAATTATTTTTAATTAAATTTATCAGTAAAACAATAGGATTTTAGGAAAATGGGTAAAGAAAAGACACTTTCAGAGGGCGAAAAAGCAAAGATCGAAGTTTTGAAGGAAGAAGGATTCTCAAATCGTCAAATAGCGGAGTTGGTAAAGGGAAAACCGTTATTCGATCCTTTATCAATAATATTGAAAATTATGGTAAAAATAGAAAATGTCGCATTGCGGAGACTACAACGCCCACGGATAAACGGGCGATTAGCTTATCATTGGTTCGACGTGTGGCTAACAATGCTACGCATCTTAAATTAAAACAACTCCAAAAGAAATCTCCTTTGAATGCCTTACATAAAGTAAGCCGATTGGAATTGGCCAAAAACCATATATCATGGAAGCAAGAATGGAACCGGGTTGCTTTTTCGGACAAAAAAAACATTAATTCAAATGGTTCTGATGGGCATCAGTTTCATTTCCATGAGTCCGAAAATGCAACTCGGTTCCATTTTTGCTTCCATGACATGTGGTTTTTGGCGGATTCCAATCGGTTTTCTTTGCATGATACATTCAAAGGAGATTTCTTTTTAGGAGTTTTTTCAATTTCATATGCGCAGCATTGTTAATCACACGTCGAACCGTTGATAAGGTAGCTTTCACTACGGTTTTTGCCTTAATTTTTTACTCTATTTTAAAGCTTTTTCAGATATAAAATATCTTATTTTGTTACATTATTACCGTAAATTGGAAAACCTCACGAAAAAATTTTACAGGTCAGATGGAAATGAAAGTTTATAGATTCAATTGAATTCAAATAATATTAATTTTGAGTCAATTTTCATTAATATATTTTGAATAAACTGAAGTCATGACTCTCCATACAAAAACTATGAAATACACATTTTTTTTGGACTTTTTGTTAACATAAATAAAGCTTTTCAAAAAATATCGTCAAGATGGAGGCTTTATTTATTAAGTAGGCTTTGCTATAAGGCACAATTGAATACTTTTAACCTAGTGACATCTATTTAAATCAGAGTTAAAAAAAATCTTCCTATCTACTCTTACTCTCAATCGTCAAATAATTGTATTTTTACTACTTCTATAACGTCGTTCTTTTACGTGTGAATAAAGAGTTAGAGAAAAATATATTGTAAGACTTATTCTTTGAATTGGGAATATTTTTAACTCGTTGTGTAAAGACTTACTCGTCGAAAAATTGTATACTTATTCTCAATCTTTAAATTTTTCAAATTAAAGTAAGTGTTTTTTGCTATTGAAAATGTAACATTTATTATTCTAAATCAGTCTGTAATTCATCAAGAAATTAGAACTGTATGTACACATTTAGCTTTTCTTTGTTAAAATAAAATAAATATAAACATTAACAATCCATAATCAATAAATTTAATTATAAAGATTATAAATAATAAATAAAATTCAGTTATAAAATTTTAAATATATTTTTAAATTAAAATTCTGCGTTGTGACTTATAAGCAAAAGCTTATTAAGAGTTTCATCTGATAATCTATTTCGCTGATCGGTGAGGGCTAATTTAAAAGCAGAAAATATCCTTTCGACGCTAACTTGAGTTGCCAGGGTGTTAAATACTACCATGGCTAATTTGTGTAAGTTTATGTACTCCTGCTGTTTCAATTTCCAATATTGCAAAACATCCAATTCCGGCTGTAGTCGTGATGGTTGATAATTTTCTATTTCTATGGATGCAATTTCAAACGATGAAAAACTGGATTTATTGATTGTTTCACTATTTAATTGCGACAATTATTCTGCTATCTTTGACCTGTTCGGTGGTGATGATACTTTATGCGATGATGTTGATGATATTGATTCCATTGAAGTTGATGGTACTGGTGAAAATGTTTCCTTAACTGTAATATATACGGCGAATCCAAATTTCTAATATGTTTAAATAGGAATCTTAAATTGGTTTGGGCTATGACTTTCTGTTCAGTTGTTAGTAAAAAATGGAAATGAGGATCTAAAAATATTGGGCTAGACATTACTTTATTTCCCAGTAATTTACTTTCACGGATGCGAATTGAATTTAAAATTAATTTGCTTATTTCGTCCGTTTTCTCAGCTAACTCGATTTTTAGTACCAACCAAATTTTTTAAAAGTCTTTATTGTTATGTTGGCACTTTGTATGTAGATGAATGGTGGAATTTTTCACTGGTAGAAATGATGCTACGAAATTTTCCATAAAGTCCGAATCCTAGTTTCCGTGCTGAATTAAACTTAATTCTTCATCAATGAAGGTTTTAAAGTGAAGTACATATTCTACCATAAAGAACGACGAACTCTAACGGGTAGGCACGTTTTAAATAGGAAGTTTTAGTTTCTGCGATTTTATTTTATTGAGATTTGTTGGCCTGCGTAGTTCCACGGAAAGTTTCCGGATTTCATCCAATTTTTCTGCCATATTTGAGGATTTTAATACATCTTGCACAATAAGTTGTAGTCTATGTGCAGCGCAACGTACACAATTAATCATCGGTGATTCATATTTTATAAATTGCTCAAATTCAGTTAAGTTGCATGCATTAATTGTAACGTGGTTATCTTCTTCATCGTCATCTTTATCGGTTGTAATACAATAAATTTGATTTAGGGTTTATTTTGTAGATTTCTAAAGTTTCCATTACCCGGTGTCTGAAATATTCCGATTTGTGTTTTTCTGTTAAAAACTCCATGGATAGAGTTTTAATGTGTAGTTGATCATTTTGAATATACTGTATATTGACACCTAATATGCTGCGGTTCAACCTGGTCGCGGAATCAATCATTAGAGATAATATTTTATTTTTGCATATGTTAGAAATTTCTGAGTGAATATTTTCAGCGTATGTATTAATTTTTTCTTAAATTGCTTTCATATAAAGCCATATACATATTAAATTCATTTCCATGGGTAGAGGGTCAACCAGTTTTTTAAATCAATTACATGAAATAAATTTTAATGGTTGACCTCCCTTTGACACTAATTGAATGCATCCTTCCCAAATGGCCGATTCGGAATGTCGAATTTTGTACCATTTATTTTTGTTTAAACTGTTTGTCTAGATTTCGATTTTTTTTAATTGAAACAGTTTGTTTGTATTCTACAAATAAATCCAAATGCTTATTTTGTATATGACGAAGAAAATTAGCGGTATTATCCCAGGATAATTCAACGTTGCCAGTTAAACAAACTTGTTTCTTGTTTGCTTCGTTGTAATTGAAATATTTTCTAATTAAAACGTTTTTTTGCCATGGTTCTGTTGTATCTTGTACACAACTAAGCACTAACGTTGATAATAATTTATTGAAACTATAAATTAATTTTCAGGCAGTGGAAATCGTAAAAAATCAATTGCATTACATCAACCTCAACGATCAGCTCGAGACTATTTTATTCAGTATTCTATTCACTATAATGTATTAAAATTTTTGATTTTTGTTTTCATTTGGAAATTGGAATATGTTTATAATCATGCGAGAAAATAGAGAGTAAGGATAGGAAATTAAAAAAAATCGGACTATTGAGATCATAAATTTATTAGTTAAACGAAGACTCATCAGTTAATGAAGGAATAAGTCTTTTGAAATTTCATTAACTCACTCCTTATGGAATGAAAATATAAATTTAAAGAGCGAGTTTTGTTTCGCTGATTTAAATATTGCATGAATTACTGGGTGTTACAAAAGTTTAGTTTGAAAAGTCTTCTGAGGCACACAGCATAAATTATAAATCAACAACATTTACTAAATTATACTTACCGCAAGTATTCCAACAATATTTCAAATACAATATATTTATTTTGTAAAAGTCATCATAAATCCCAATTGATATTTCTTATGGGTGTACAAATAACAAACTTAAATTGTTGTAATAGATCAGTGAGTCAAGTTAAAAATAAATTTTCAAATTACCCAATTTAAAAAAAATAACAATAATTTATAAATAAATGTAAATATTTCACCTGTTTTCATATTAAAATCACCAGTATGTATTACCTTCGTCGTATGTTCATCACAAAACATAAAATAAATTATTTTTGTCTTCATTATCATCATCAACATCGTTTATTAGTAGTCGTCATCAGAAATAGTTTTGGAATTCAGAATTTCAACACACTGACCAATTTTAAATAAATCACCTGAATTTTTATAACCTTTTTAACATTATATTGCTAACAGACCACGCCACCACCATATCATGATCATAAAATTCGATCGTTTTTTGTTTCTTTTTATTGCTAAAGTTATTTTTTTTATTAAATTTTATGGATTTTCTTCTTTTTATTTATTTATAGACTACAACAAAAATGAAAATTTATTAGTAACATAGAAATTATAACTTAACAAAAAATCGAATCGCTAGTAATAATAAAAATGTGAATTGATTTATTTGTCGTTTTCATTTTACACTATACACATGTAATAATAATCGTTCGAAAGACAGAGTGAAAGAAGAAACAAAAAGATCGAAATGTACATTTTGAATGATAATTCCACGGATCACCACACATGTCATGCTGTGTGGTTGTTAAATATTTTGAACTTTTTTTTGGAAATTTATGTCCCATTTACGTTAATTTTTTGTGTTTATTTATATCAAGAAATGTTAATTGGGAAATTAGAGCTTGCGTTCGAACAAATAAAAAACATAAAAAATGAATCGATCGCGATCACGCAAGTATATCATTATAATAAACACGATGAATGTCTTAATTTCATATGACAAATATTGAATTTTTTTGGAGAGAATATCAATCACATTAATTAGGTTTGGAATTTTTAACCAAAAAATTCGAAAACAGTTTTGTAACGAGCAACGATTGTGTACAAAGTGTTAACCCCATGTTGGGCGCCAGATATTCGCATCATAATATTAATTTTAAAATTAATCTTAGATATGTATTTTATGAATATACATACATACATACATACGTGTAGGTACTTCAATTTCGAATATTATGCAAATATTCTGACGCCAAATAAACTAAGTTATTTCACAGCTTCTTTGGCATTTTTTCTTTTTCTCTACATTTTACCGTAAGCCTGTAAAATATTAATGGATCTCGCGATAAAACCATATCAATAAAATGAAAACGATTAAACGTCTAATAACGCCACTTTGCATAACAATATAATAGATTTAAAAGATAACAAGTGTATTAAAAGAAGGTATGCGCAAAACTTTATATTTATAATCGCGTTTAACTTTCCATATTAAAAGTTAATTGCTTCTCCGCTTACATAATATTTTGGCTGATCTATATCTTAAAATCCGAAATTGTAAAACATGTTTATTAAAACATTAAAATTATTTTTATTTTATTTATTTATTTTATGTAATTACAATCGACTAGACTGTATACTGGACTAATGAGCAATTTGTTTCTGACTTAATTTACTAACTTAAATTAATCTATGGCTTCTTCCCATTGGCGTTCCATAGTGTCTCTTAATTTGAAGTAAACCATATCTTTGTAGTGAACTTTAGATCACCACAATGCTGTTTAAGCTGACAATCACACCAGCTCTTAGGGGTTTAGTTCTTTTAAGGCTGCGTACTAAATTATCGTTGCTTAGGAGCTAAGTTGCCTCAATGTTCACATGTTGGCGGAGCCTGTCTTCATGTCTCCGCCCTTTTTCCTGGATTTCATTTAAGATGAGGTTCACTTTAAGGTCCCTATGGAGGTCATTGCTCCTGACATACCAAGGTTCATCAACGATGTTCCTTAATACCATATTCTGAAATCTGTTTCAGCGGGACGGCCTTATCCATATTTATTCCGTGCGTGTCGTTCGTTCCTCCAGGATAGGCTGCACTGGAGGGCGGCACGCTATATGAGTTGGTCGCGCTGTGGTGATGGTTTCCATGCCGGGTCATCGCTGGGATTGTCATGCGGGCGTCCTTCGCTCATTCGTTGGCATCGGTAGCCGCCGCGACTGGGAAACAGCATCCCGGTAGGCGGGCCGATGAGGGGAGGCCCGTGTGGCAGTCACGGCGATGATTGCTTGGAATTGAAGCTATTACTCCGGATCAGTGATGAGAATTTGAACGTTGGTAATTATTTTCTACTAATTACCAACTTTTTAAAATTTTATATGGAGTAGGTAAGTCAAAAATGTCGGTAGATGTTGGTAAGTGTTGGTAAACCGATTTTGCTTTGTTTAATATGTTGGTAAATAAAAAAATAAAAAAAAAACAATACGATCTGTCAGTTACAGTTTTCAAGTTATTTAACGTCTAAAAATCAAAGCAAGTGGATGTGTTTTTTGGTTTTATACGCCTTATACGATACCTGTTAACGTTGTGCAATTTTCATTAAGTTCTATTTTTATTGTGTATTTTGGTTATTATTTTGTTGGATATTTTATGGAAATCTAGCTAAACGATTGAGACGACGAAATGAGTGTAAAAAATAAAATTAGAGGTAAACCATTTCATGATTATTGGGAAGAAGGTGAATACGAAAAAATAACGGTAGTTTACAGTGGACGGACAAGAGTAGCTGCACTTTGCAAATATTGTGCGTGTGTTTTAAAAAATACTACCAAATCGAGGCTAGAATCACACCGGTAAGTTCATATAAATATTACTTTTTACCGTTTATAGTGCATATGACCTAGATATGTTTATGTTTAAATTTTATTCCAATTTAATAGAAAATGTTGCAACAAATCGGCAAAAAAAAACAAATGTTGTTAATTTAGATAACGATATCACTTCAGATTCAACCAGTAATTCGATATCAAATGAAAACATAGATTCTGATTCAACCAATTGTTCAATTTCAATCGAAGAATCTACATCAACTGAACCGGCGACGCAAATGGAAACTGTGCAAAATCAAAATATTGATGAAAATATTATAACAACGGCTGAGATAATTTTTGTGGAAGATGATCAGTTTTCTACACAAGAATTATTTGACGCATATATGAATAGAAACGTAAAATGATTTCTATGAAATTTGCTATTCCTAAAATTAATACATTTATGTTTAAATAGGTCGAAGAAATCAGAGAATCACCATCTCTATATGTACAACCATCTTCATCTCACACGGTAGTCCAACTAACATCTACATTATCGGAGTCAACGCTTTCAACGCCATCACCTTCTGATAATCCCTGACCATCACCAGAATTAGTTGTTTCAAAGGGGGAGAAAAATAAAAATCACTTCCGAAGTCCAAAGGTTGTTAAAAAGCGAATGAAACAAAACCAGAACGCTGGAAACAAAATTGACAAGTACATGGATAGTGTAAGTGCCACCGAAAAAGAAGAGATTGATGATCTTGTGGCTACATTTTTTTCGGATGTAATATTCCTTTCTCAACGGTAGAGTCGGATAATTTCAAAAATTTAGTGAAGAAATTGCGCCCAGCATATAAGCCACCTTGTCGAAAAACGTTAGCTTCATCTTTGCTGGATAATGTTCATAGAATAATTTCAATGACCGATACCCAAAATTTAGGTAAAGAATCCGTACTTCTCATTGACGGATGGAAGAATTCCGCCGCAAATTCAAAAAATGTTGTGTGTATGCTACACACTAGTGATAATAAACGTGCATTTTTAGAGGCCTTTGATTTGACCAGCTTGTCGGAAAGTGGGGTGGAGTTAGCTAAGGTTGTAGAACAATGTATTACAATAGCAAGAACTAAATTTAAAACTGAAGTGTATTGTGTCGTTTCGGACAATGCCAGAAATATGGTGAAAATGGGCACATTGATTAATATTTGGTTCTCTAATTGCAATAGTCATACTGGCAATTTGTTAGCTAAAGACGTTGATAATAAAAGTGAAAATCTTTTATCTCAAATAACACCTATTCTAAAGGATTTGAAGCAGCCAAAACTGGAAAAATCTCTTATTGATCTTGGTGGCTCCAAGGTTTTATTACAAGCCGAAACGCGATGGTGCAGTAGTCGAGATTGTTTCCAATCATTTATAGAAAATTTAAGTTTCATGAAACAATTAGCCGCAGTTTAAGAAAACCCGCAAACTAAATTAAAATCTGAAAACAAAATAAAGCTGTTCGACGATAACCTAATCGCTAACGTAAAAAAGCAAATTAAAATACTAGATCCTATTTGTGCACTGATCAATACCTGTCAAAAAAGTGATTGTTCTCTTGGTGAAGCAGCAGAAGAATGGCTTAAATTGGAACTACCTAACCGATATGACGAACTTCTAGAAAAAAGGAAAAAGATGGCATTAACAACTTTGGCTCTGGCTGCCAATAGAATTCATCCTTTATATCGTGGAAACCGCTTATCTAAGGATCAGCTAGCAGAAGTTGAAATATTTTTCCTCGATAATTTAGATGTAACCGGCTTAGAAGGCTATCAACGATTTATTAAGAGTGAAGGCATTTTTGATGTGCTGAATAAAAAAATAGGATTGCCAGGAATCACTTACTGGGAATTTGCAGCGCGTCATTTTCAAGATATTTCCTCTTTGGCTCTAAAATGATTAAGAATACCGTCTTCGTCCGCGCAACTGGAGCGACTATTTTCAAATTGGTCTTACATCCACTCTAACGTAAGAAATCGTCTGGGATTCGAGCGATCAAAAAAATTAACGAATGTATATTATTCTTTAAAAGTAGCTGATACTAATAAAACAGATGAATACTGACTGAATTAAATTTAAAATTTTGCATTTTTAATTTTTGTACCTGTAGCCGCTTATCATGGTAGATTAACAAGAAAAAGAATATTAATCCACTAATTAGTAACCAAACAACTCCAACTGCACTGAGGTGAAAACAACCAACAAATGTATTAACCAACATGTTGGTAATCTGTTGGTAAATACAAGAAAAAAATAAATAACCAACAATGTTGGCCAACGGAAACCAACGTAGGTTGGTAATTTTGTTGGTATATGATTGCCATCACTGCTCCGGATCGATCTTTCCTGGTTTATTATTTTCTTAGCCGCTGAGGCCATGGCAAAAATAGTTTTAATTTCCCTTCCAATTTTTATTCTTCATGCGGTTATTCAAGCATGGGAACGTCTGGAAAACCCCACGCCGCACCGTGAGCTCTAGCCAGCTAATATACCGCACCAGACCTAAATTCTCATGTCTGTTAACGGAGTCCCCTTGTGGGATTTCGTTACACTACAATAAAAATATTTTTATTCTTCCAGGCGAATCTAGTCCACGAAGTGTTGCCGGTATTCTGACAATTAATTAATAATTACAACACAAGACATTTTTTATATTTCCTATATTAAGTATATTTTATTTAATAATACATAGACGTTATAAATGTCGAAGAATTATTTAATTATACGCAAAATAATTCCTAGTTGATGACTGTCATCATTTAATTTCCTTTAACGACTTTTTTTTATTCTTCAAATATTTTTTTTTATAGAGGTAATTGTTTTCCCTAGACACTACGATTTCTCTATCGTCCAAAAAATATAAAATCACCACACTACATAGTTCTGATATCATGCAAAGGATGTCGCTTAAAGTTTATGTGAGGAAAATCTTGAATGTGTTTTGACAGGCGCCAAAATGTCATACAATTTTGACAATATAATTGAGCGCGTGCATTTGCTGGGCAGAGTTACTAGATAGGGATTTTTAGAATTTTGAATTACAGTCGAAACTCGATTATCCGGGATGCTCGGGACCGGAAGATTCCCGGAAAATCAAAAATTCCGGTTGATCGAATTTTTCAGTTTTATGAAGAAATACACAATATATGTACATATGTACGAATATGTACAAGACAAAAACAACACTGTTGCTAACATTTAACGAAAAAATAAAAATGAAAAATCCCATAAAATTCTGGTACCTAACTATACAATTCGACGACTATTTTCGACGGCTATCGTTTTGTATAAGAACGTGCAAGGAAAAAGAAAACAATAGCTATTGTTTTACTTTCTCTTCCTGTACTTTCTAATACAAAAAGATAGCCGTCGAAAATTGTCATCGAATTGCATAGTTAGGCCTCTGGATAGACAAGGGACTCAAAAAAATCGACTGTGTAAAAAAATCACGTGTAATGGAGGTTTACGGATAATAGGATCCCGGAAAATCGAGTTTCGATTGTAAAACGATTAGAGTAATTATATAGTGGTTCTTATTTTACCATTGACATATAATTTAAACAACTAGCATTAACGGAAAATACGTGCAAATGAAATACGGTGGTGCCCTCCGTTGGCTTGCGTATGTGAAAACATTTTTCCCGGCTCATAAAGGACGAGACGAGAAAAGGAAGACCCAAACCAGCCCTTATGTTATGTTTCTATATGATTAACAAAAATTTAGTTTAGTAAAATGTTAACATTATATTTCAAATCAATTCAATGCTTATATTTCAAATACAAATAATAAAGTAACTTTTCTACAACAACAACAATTACAATACACAAGAAAATGTTTAAAAAATTAAGTTCAATGCTTGTATAATTTTTATAGTTGTCAAATGTCGTGCGACCCATCAACAATACAAAAACCAGCATAATTAAAAATATCCGTAAAAATAAAAGGATTAAATAAACTTTATTACGATGAGAATTAATTATTAAATTGTGTTTAAAATAATTATGTTGTAATAATTTTAAAAATGTTGGTTTATTTTTATCATTTATATTTATCATTTTAATTATATTTGTATTCTGATACTGTAACGATAAGTGATCATATATATAAAATCGATAAATGCGATCGTAATTCGAAATTATAATTTGGTCACACTCGAAGGATGGTGATGATCCGGTATAATCGATCCAGAGTAGAAGGTTCTTTATATCTCCTAAAACATTTTTAGATTTAAGCACAAATTGGTAAATATTTTCAGGGTTTGTGTGAACTGTTCTCAAATTAAAAATGTATTGATCACTTGTGTTTCGATCGCCATACATTTGAATACCAATATTTGATGTTGTTACTTTGTTTCGTATACTGTTCGTTCCGCATATTACGGTTAATAGATAAGTGTGATATGCCGGATTATTTGTACCGATAACGTTATCCGAAATTATACGATCACGATTATGGCGTTTGGTTTTTAGTAAAATAATTAGTAGTAGGCAGATAAAAATTAATAATAAAACCAGTAAAATAATAACGATCGTTAAATCGATAGGAAGGCGGCGTACAAATAATCTATCATATCGATTGTAATAAAAAGTTCGTTTTGCTTTATTAAAAACAGAATACAAATTTGTGTTTTGATTGGTGCACGAACAATTTAGATATGTTTTGGTTGAGTGAAAATCAGTTTTACAATTATTTGTGCTCCACTTTAGTGTGACGAAATCAAACTGGCTGCATCCAACTGATTCGATTGTAAATGAAAATTGTATATTGGTTGAAGGATCGTTATCACCGGCTAGTATAATTCCCATGAAAAGTTCAAAACTTTGATTGTAACGTAGCCGAATTAAATGTTCCTTTTGTTCTATCAAATAAAACGATTTAGCACCATGAAAATCATTATAATTCGGTTCCGAATTTGTTTTAAACGCGATTTGTAAAACAGATCGGCCTTCTGTCTCAAAATTGATCAAAATTAATTCGTTTTTGCTGTAGCTAAACGTGTATATAACAATATCACTGTTATTATAAATCAAATTTTCGATTTTATTTAAACGAATTTGTTTTGATGGTTGTTCCCTTCTTCGCCTACCTTTACCAGCTGAATACTGATAATTTATAATGTACCGATTTGAATTCGGTAAATTATTACCACTTTGGTGTTCAGTTAGTTGGAGCATAAAAATAATAGAAATTAGTTTTTCGGATTGGGGCAACCACCAAAAAGGTGTGTCACGCAAGCTTTTAAAATATTTTAAATTTATCGTTATTTCATTGTCCAATTTAAATATATCGAACGCCACTCTAATCTGAAATTTGGGAACTGATATTTGTAAGCTTTCCTCAACGTTTCCGTTATCGGCACTTACGGTAAACGATTTCATAATATTCAACGTATTCTCATAAAATACAGCCATTTCATTAACCTCCAGTCGTTTACTGACGATCCGATTTATGAGTGGGTACAATTGTTCCGTTTTAATAATAATTTTTTCGAGCTGTATAATTTTACGGACCTCATCGAAATCTAAATCAGGATACTCAGGATAATCTTCATCTTCGTACAATTTCAATTCATTCGCATCATTCACATAGATTTCATAATTTTCGGCCGGTATCATTACAAATTCAGTATACAATTTGTCCATAATGTTTATATAATTTTCATTTAGAATTTCGATAAAATCTCGTGTAACTAGTATCGCATCGACATACGAGAATTCACGTAAAATTGTTAAATAATTATCAAGTACGACAAACAAAATTAGGGCCTTGTCATATTCTAGCTCGAACGAATTTAATAATTTCAAAAGTGTATTGGTACCTAATTCCATATCGAATGTGGTAGGTGAGTATTCGACATTCTTTAACGTATTTAACATAAACAAGATCGCCTCGTCCTTATTCGCCGGATTTTTCCCTAAATCATCAATTTCACATTCAATCATTACGGCAACCCCTTGAACATCATTATCCAATGCTAACCAATTATACTCATCGATTGATTGAAATTCGACTGGTTGAATGTTGATATCCAAGGTATATGTTGTAAACTCACCGTAGTGATCATATATTTTTACAAGTAACTGATTTTCATAATTTCTTACTCTAAAGCCAAATTCACTGTTAAATGATGCGGCAACAATTCGGTCATTCGCATACACTTTGTACTCGAGTGGTTGGTATAACGAATAAAAATTATAACACGTAATATTATAAATTGTTTTTAATGCCCATCCATTATTTTCTGGATTGATCACGCACGTTCCTTTCTCAACACCTTTATTAGTCTTGAATCCATAAAAGAACTCTCCGTGGGCGCCATTCAGCTCGACTTGTAATCGTATTTCATAACTAGCATCTTTGCGTAAATAATCCACCGGTAAAGTTAATCGATTTCGATCACCGATAATTTGATTGTCCAATTCCCATTTGTACTGTAGCGCTGCGGATTGATCCTTACAACTGATACATTCACCCTTAAAATATAACTCGGCGCCCACACTAACAGGAGTACGACAATTTTTCAAACAAATAACGTTTAACTCTAAAGGAATTTGTTCGCTTGCCATAATCGTAATCATTTGTGTTTGCGAATTTGATCTGCCACTTGTTTTTGATTTGACCGTAAGTGTGAATTTATAAGTTTTTGTGACAGTTAATGTATTCGAGGGTATTGAAATAATCGGTTGAGTTGCGGCTAATTGGCCACAATATATGTTTGCAGAATCGTCGATCGATTCACATGCCCAAGAAAACGTTAGTGTTGGTGATACGGTTTCCGTTGCTGGATGTGATAAATCATGTGATTGTGTTCCGTTCAATATAATTTTACTGGCAACAGGCAATTGACGTTTAGTTCCGCCTATGATTTCAGCTAAGGGACGTTGCATAATGATTCGAACATAGCACTAGAATTAAAAAGGTTAAAAATTAGAAATTTGTTAAATCTTTGTATGTTTCATATATAATTACCCTAAAATATGACGTACCCTCCTTTTTACTGGTATCTGCACTTGACTCATCCACACGCACTTTGATAACATAAAATGTGCTAAATCTATCGGATTTGTCATCGAATTGCATGATGTAGGGTAATAAATTCAATTGTCGTCTAGTGTAATTTTCAAATATGTGCATCACTTTAGAATCAAAATAATCTCTAACACTCCAGCTAAATGAAAGTTTAGAGCTCAACCCACAATTTCGTTTTATAACTGGGGCTATGGAGTACCGTCGATCGATTGCAATAGTCATCGGTACTTTGGGATTTGAACTAAAATTAAATAAGTTATTAGATGGTTTAATTTAATTTTTAATAGTGAAATAGCTTTCGTAAAATCTCGGTTTAGTAAAGAAACTCCCGTTAAAGTTTAAGGTTCCACTTTCGTACAAATTTAGAGAGGCCAATTAGCTAGTCGGGTAAAGGCGGAACAGTGAGTTAGTAAGAGCTTAACATAACCGTAGACTTTCAATATTATTGCGCAACGAATCTTTAACAACATTTCGTTCAGTTTCTATAAAATGACTTGTGACTTTACCCCAACTTAACAGAGCGAAAATGTTCGCTTAAACTTAAGGTAATGTCAAAAAAACCTAGCACCGGATAGGATATTAGTTCAATATGACCATATTATAGCATAGCAATATATTTTTACTTTCCCCACTATAACGAAGTTATATTGAGTAAGTATTGTAATCACGAAACACTTTTTTGTACCAGATTTTCACATTTCTCGACGAATTAGGTTCCCAGGGCCCCGAAACATCGATTAGAAAAATGTCGTGTCCGTCCCTCCGTCCGTCCGCCCTTCCAGTCATACATTTTTATTATTTTTGTTTTGCCTGCCATTCTCACAAATATTGAGAGTTTTAGTCAAAATTTTGTATAAAAAGGTAGATTTTAGTAATAAATAGTTTGTGTTAACTTTTAGGCCCATTCGATTCTAGAATATGGGGGGTTGCAGTGAAAGAGCTGCCATTTTTTTGTTATGTAGATGATAAATTTGGCAATTCATCATCTACCTGTTCGCAAAATTTGAAGTCGATTGAAGCATTGCGTGGTGGTTATTTTAACAAAAAGGAGTAATATAAATTTGTTGATCTGTTTTCCGAGGTAATACCGAACTTTCTCTAGGTGTCTTCAAGAGAAAATGAATAGATTACCATGTAGTATGAAATTTAAATTTCTAAATTTACTAAAAATACTTTGCTGGTGGCAAATAATATCATCAACATTTAAAAATAAATTATATCTCGTAAATTTTTAAATATATCAGGACATTCGCATTTCTGTGACTTTGACATTTACATTTCTGTAACGTTTTATTGACATTTTATGACATTTTAATGATTGAAATTTCAACGATTGTATTATTTCTGGTTGAAGGAAGTTTAGGAGAAAGGTAGTAGGAGATATTTAAAATGAAATGCTATGTAACAAGGAGGTGGAATTCGGTGACAAAAGATAATTAACGTCAATTCTGATTTTGTATTGTTTGTTTTGAAATTTTGTATTCTCGAATGATCCACAGCGATGCCGCATCCAGATTGTGATCTGAACAAATGGCACATATTTTCCGAAAATAAATTTTGAACATTGTGGATGCTGTCTGAACGGAGTAATTTAAATTCTTAAGGATTTTCAACAGTATACTAGAGATGTACATATAGCTATATCTAATTGTTAATGGTCGAAGGTGAAAAATGGCGAATGCGACTTTGATTATTGTTCAACACGTGTCAGTTCTAAATAATTTAATACTACGTTACTATACCAACATTATTTGTGAGTCTGTAATTTGGCGGCATGAGAGTAGAAGATTTATATTGTTGTGACCAGTTGTGATATTGGGAAACGGGGTCTCCAAATTTAAGAAAAGTCGTGACATGTTTTAAGGACCTTGCCTGCCCAAAATAACGGAAAACGTTTGTAAACTATTAATGGTTGTTTTGGTGATCTTTAACGGACGCTTTGTGGGAAAAATGTCATCCGAGGAGTCGGATAGACCCAATTTTTTATATTTACTGTGTTTCATTGGAAACAATTTGCTACTGCCAAGTACTTGTGAGTAGATGTTTAATGGAACTCGAATTTTTGTGACAGTAGTAAAACATAACCTAAATTTAAATAAAACTGCCAGATTTCGACAAAATGTAGCAGCTCACTCATTAAATACATAATCAATTACACCTTTGAATATCAATGATGGAAATCATGAATTTACGTGTCGTTCAAGTTTAAACAAAGATAAAGACCCCTCTCTAATTACCGAATCTGATTGTTCTAGTACTTTAGATGAACTTAATACTGAAAACGTCGTTGGTAAGACCAGTCGTAGGAAAAAAAACAAACAAAAAATCCTAATACCTTTCGACGATTTCATGGACTTGAATACCAAACAAAAACAGGTAAGGTTGTTGACAAGAGAACAATGAAACCAAATCTGAGGATATTCGGAAATGTTTATTTCAGCAATTTTGGAACATTCATGGTTTAGACGGTAAACATAATTATCTAAATAATTGTATTACTGTGGGGCCTGTTCAAAGAAAAAGAAATAAAACATCCAACATTATACGCATAACAAATACTTACAAACTGTTTTTACCCGATGATGAGTTAGGCACACTACTCTGGCTATTTCAATATGGTTTATCAGAACAGTGATAGACAAATACAAAGATTTGAGTATACTAGATTTACAAGCAGTTGAGAAAAGATCGTACCGCAAAATATCTCCTGGTATTCGATCCAACATTGATAGGTTTATACAGGCTTTACCAGCAGTACCTTCGCATTATTGTCGTGGATCAAGTATTCGGAAATACCTACCATCTTCATCACATCTGTTTGATGTCAATTTATATTTTAATTAACAATATTTATCGATTTATTGATTTGATTTTGTTCAATTTTAATTAATTTAATGATTTTATTGTTATTTTATTTAATCCAAAAATGCGCATTTTAAAAATTGTGCATTTAAATTCGCATTTCGGACGCACCCATAGCAATTATAAAAAATATTAAAACAATAAAAAGAAAATGTGATGGAGACGTTTAAAATACAAAGGTGAGTCGCTGTATATGATTAGCAGGGCGCATTCACAATAAAAAAACCTTTTACTTTTAAGTTTATATGAATTTCCAACATAACGAACAAAAATTTTATTTCGTTAGGTTAGAAATTCTTACAATTCATACTACAGTGGCCCTATTCTGGTAATTCCCGGGGAATAGAAATTTTAAATTTTGTTGCAGTATTATTCCCTTTTCCCCAAAGTGTATTCTGGTGTTCGGGAAAGATTTTTTATTGGGAAAAAATTATTCCCCATTACAGCAGTTTTGACGTTTGTTTTTCCACACCGATTTTATGAATGAATTGATGGGGAATAGATTTTTAACAAAAATGTTTGTTTATATGTAGTTGTTATTAATAATTAATAATATTAATACTGTTAATAATTTTAAAGATAGTATTATAATAAATAAGAGTTATTATAATAATTTTGATACAACTAAATTTATTTCCCCTGTATATTTATTCCCCAATTGACAGAATGCACTTTAAGAAAATAGGGAATAAAAAGTGGAAATATGTATCTGGGAATATCTGCTGTAAAAAAAAATTATTCCCCGTTCCCCGGGAACTACCAGAATAGGGCCACAGATGTGAAAAGTAAAAAATTTTTCATTTACTACGTTTCCATGACAGAGTTAACCCGAATTAAGAGTTTCGTTGAGTTAATAACATGGCGGCGCTAATCCATATCGTTTCCACGGAATTATAAATTCTAGTGTAATTTAACAGTTCACATCAATTAAATGTCACTTTCCGAAATTTTATTTGTTTGGTGAAAATTTTTGAATTTAGTATTTATTGTGATTTTTATAATTTATAAAGTTATAATGGAGAGAAAAATTGATGCAAATCAAAAATTTTAAAATTTTAAGTATGGCTTACACAAGCCAATTAAATTATCAGTTAAATAGTTTGATGAAAAACTATTTCATATTTGTGGAAAGGCGAAAAAAAATATTCTTAAGGAAACTTCGTAAAAGAAGATTAGAGTCTATAAAACTCTACAAAGCAAAGGCTAATAGTTTTTTGACGTTTTTAAACCAATTGCCGAGAAGAAAACCGCCAGTAGTATGGAAAAAACACAGAAGCAGCCAATGGTGGACAGAAATAGTGAATGGTAATAATTTTGATGAATGGATAGAGAACTTTAGAGTGGATAAAGAAACATTCGATTATTTGTGTGAAAAGTTAAAACCAGAATTAAAACCAGATCCGTTTTGTGTGCGAGAGCCACTTACAGTGGAACTTAAAATTGGTATGGCATTATATAAATTGGCTTCCTGCGCAGAGCATCGCGTAATCGGGAACCAGTTTGGTGTCCATAAAACGTCGGTTCACAGATCCGTTAAACAGTTTTGTTCAGCGGCAATCAAAATATTGCTTCGTGAAGAAATTCACATGCCAAATATGGAAGAAGCGAAAATCAACTGTGCCAAATTCAAAGAAAACAGTTGTATACCTCTTGTTCTAGGCGCGATTGATGGAACTCATGTGCCAATTATGCCTCCCGAGATAGGATATAGAGACTACATAAATCGTAAAGGCTGGCCGTCTGTTATTTTACAAGCTGTAGTCGATGCAGACAGAATATAGGTAAAAATTATAGGATAAATTAAGTATTTGTGTGTACATATCTAATAATATTTTTTTAGATTTATAGATATCACTATAAAACATCATGGATGTACACATGACGCTGCAGTGCTTAAGGATTCACACTTATATAGAAATATAACTAATTACGCTAGGGTAAGCAAATTTTAATATTTAATTGCAACATTTTACTTTAATTTTTATTTTCTAGCCTTCTGAAGTTATAAATAGCAAAGAAATTAAAGCCTTTTTAATTGGGGATCCAGCTTATCCATTGTTAGAATGGCTTATGAAAGGCTATGTTTCCCCAAGAAACACGGAAGAAATTTCATTTGGCGTATATTTGAATAAAGCACGCATTGTCGTCGAAAATGCTTTTGGTCGTCTAAAGGGCAGATGGCGAATATTGCAGAAACGGATGGATGTAAATATCTCCCTTGTACCGTCAATTATCGCTACTTGCTGCATACTACATAATATTGTGGAACGGAAAAAATTGACATTTTGACAGCAATGGCATACTGAATTAGCAGATATTAATCAACTGTACCCACAGCCACAGCATTTCAAAACATCAAACGGACTAACAGCGAATGAAATACGGGACCACCTAAAAAATTATATGGCTGAAAATTTTCCAATAATTGAAAGCAGTAGAATTTAAATTTCATTACTGATATTTATTACTATGTATGTACATATGTACATAAATTTCTTAAAAATAAAGGAATAATATTGTTTCGAAACAATTATTTTCGAATAATCATAAATTCATTAAATTCATTATTTCTTTTATATTCTTAAAAACAATAATAAATAATAATATTAAAAATTTATATCAAAAAAAAAAATCTCATTTCACTTATTCACAGCTCATTTGTTTAGTGTTGATGGAGTATATTTGTATTTTCAATCAAATTTAATGAATTCGTCGAGTTCTTTCCGTATCGACTTTCCATCATTTGTAGAGGGTCTAGTGGATTCGGTGTTCGTACTTTCGTTTATTACAGATTTAATTTCATGTAACAAGTGGTTGGTTGAGTCTTCAAAAATTTTTTTTGTTTCCTTGCAGAACTTTTCCATCAATTCATCTTCTTTTTTTGAGTAGGTACAAATCATATTCCAATTGTACTAATTTTTTTTGTTGTTCAAAAAAGTCGTTTTGCAATTTTACATTTGAGTTCACTATCTCACTCGTAATATTTTCTATATCTTTACGTTTACGGCTTTTATTCCGTTGGCTAGACGAACTACAGGTAGGCTCTTCAGTGTCAATTGGCTCGTTAACAATTAAATTGACTTCATCAATTCCGGTTAAAATTGAATCTAAAATCAAAGTCGAATAATTTTAATATGCGTTTCCAATAATTGCAATTATACTTATACATACCTGAATTTTTTTTTTTTTTTTTTAATTTTTGTTGAATGTTAATTAATTCTTATAATTTCTAAATATGCTACCGGTCTTACGACACTTTTAAATGTGTTTTTATTTATTAACACGTAGAAACATATTAGTATTACGAACGGTAAATTCAACGAAAACCGGCTAATAGACAGAATTCTATTTATTTAATTTTAATTTAATATGTTCCGAAGATTGTAAGAGAATTCAATCCAGTTTCGAACTGATGAGCTTATGATTATGAAAAAATCAATCCTCTCATCAGGCCGCGGCGACTGGACTGACTATACCACAATTTACATTCTATATATACAGAATGTCCTGTGCTTTATATACTAGCGAATATTTAGAAATTATAAGAATTAATTAACATTCAACAAAAATTAAAAAAAGTAAAATTAGCGTTCACAGCTTATGTGATTGTCATGAAGAAGAAAAATTGTAATTGAATTTATCTATATTAGTACGATTCGCTAGTGGGGGATGAGGAGTGCGAACATTCAAAGAGGATAGACGTGTTTTTTTCTGTCCTCTTCAAAAATTTAATTTACTTTTATTTTTATTTTTGTTTTATTTATGTAGTGTTATGTATATATTCTATATACATACGTATAGTATATACATTTTATTAATTATTAATTAATAAAATTAATTAATTGACATTAATTCAGTTTTTAGTGAAAAAATATTTAAAGTGGTAGTGAAATAATTTAAAGTGTAATTTTGGAAAATGCAATCCACCGGGATGCATTTGTCAGGCAATATTTTATATTTATAGATAAAGAAATCAAAATTATTGATTTCTTGATCAAGTGCATGATTTAACTTTTATGTGATTGTACAATACATGGATTTTAATTACTAAAATCTAATAATTGGATCGTAAATTGACATACGTCGTAGTTAATTTCAAATTTGATTTGATTTTTACGCATATTTGAATGTGTTCTTGTGTTTTATGTCATGTACAATCGACATAAATACATTCTTGAAGCGTGATACATAGCAAAACCAACAAAATGTTTATACAGGCCGTCTCGCTCGCTTTTACACAGATCCTATCAAGGAAATGTACCATATATTATTGGTTTTTGTAACATAATAGTTAAACAACAACAAAAACAGAGAGACATTTTTGTTGGTTTTGGCATAGTTGTCACAAATATTTTGGTATTGATCCAAAGATCAAGAATGTTTGTATGTAGCTATAAGGGTAGTATATAAGAATCTGTTATTTATTTTAGTAGTGATGTGCAAAATCGATCTTTTTCGTTCTGTTTTGTTTATTTTCTCATATGTTTTTCAACAAAAAAGATCGATTTAGCCCATCATTATATTTTGGTGTTGCTTTCTTTCCTTGTGTTTTTTGTATCCATCAAACAACTAGTGTTCTTAATAAAACATGATCTATACAAACATAACGAAAATTTTAGTGTATTCGAATAATTGAGTAAATTTGAGTCGCATCAGAAACCGCAATATATAATACATATGTATGAAATATTATACATATTTAGCTATGATTAAAGATTAATTTTCTTACAGGGTTATTTATTATAAACTGCATTAAATTATGTCTAGTTAGTTTTTATTAATATTAATAGTTTAAATTAACTAATTATGTAAATAAATACTAATTTGGAAATATTATTTTTGAGTCGAATTGAGATTTGGTTTGCAACACACAATGACGTATTTATTTATGCATGCCCAATTTTGATTAAACGAATGTGAACAACGTGGAATTATGTAAAGGCAAATTGTTATGCTAAATGTATTGAACTTAATTAATTAACTTAATGGATCTTTTGAAGTTTAGGTTGCAATTTTTACATACAAACGTCAATTTTACTGAAATGGTACACCGATAAATTTTTAAGGAAATAACGTTTCAGCTTCCTTTCATTGATTTATTATTTTACTTACTTTGCATGCTTGATTTTGCAGAGTAATATGTCCATAAACGGAGCCGAAGTTTTATGGGGTATATAAGTATAAATTTCGTAGATTTTGATTTTTGTTTATCTTAATTATGTCAACAAGATTAGTAAATTAAAACATTAATTATAATAATAATTGTTGATGTCCCGATTTAGATTTAAAGAATCCTGAGTTCTGGCATTGGTTTACAGAGAAACGAGTATCTAATCATGTAGTTAAAATGGCTATCTTGTGCTAACCTGTTTATCATTTATTGTACTAATAATTTGCTATGTATATATTAATCGCTTAGGAGTCCCAACTTATAATCATATTCTATTCATCGGTTTTGGTATGTGTAAATGAGTGTATACGATGTGTGATCGTGAATACTGAAGATCCTGTTATAATAATTATTCATTTAAGTAATAAAATTTGATATTATGGTGTTTTATTAATTAAATTTAGTTTTCAGAGTCGCCTGGTAATTTTTATATTAATTTTATTTGTTGATTCTTCATATACTTATAATACCTAATTGAATTATTGATAAGTCTAGGTGTTGTGGTGCTGTAACATTATCATTTAAATCATTTTATATAAATTTTATAAAATAATTGGATCTATAATTATGTATTTTCTTTTTCTGGTTCGGTAGGAAATAGATGATTGGTTTTAAGTTAAATTTTATGTTTAAATGGTTTTTAATGTTTATGTTAATCCTTGTTGCAGTACGTAATAATTAATTAATTAAATATAAAAGGACTATGAATAAGAAAATAAGTGTTGTTATTTTATATTTTTCTTAAATATTTTAGCAGGTAAATGAATGATAAGCGGACAGGGGGAAATTACAACATTATTAATAATTTTTTTAAGTCCTGTTATAAATTTAGGGAGTCCTGAGTATCCGACCCTGGATTCCAGAGACATGATCATCTAATAATGTAGTTAGATTGTGCTGTCTTGTGCTAATCTTTTTATTATGTTGTGTTTTGTTCATTAATGTATTTTAATTAATTTAGTTTAAAGAATATTTAAAGGGATCTCTTCCTTAATATGTTAATAAATAATCCAATTTTCAGAATATATCATAGTTCCAGAATTAATCATTATTATAGGGATTAAATTAATCCTGAGTTTCAGAAGTAAATTTTAGCTTGAATCAACGCTCCAGGATCAAGAAGTAGTAAATTAGCTGTAGTTTAGAAATTGTGTTGTCCTGTGCTAACTATTTTACTATATAATTACTAACAATTTACTAACTATCGGCTATACCTAGGTGTCTGTAACCGGGCCGATTCTGTCACTTCTAACTATCCTATCCTATCCTTCGGTTTTGTTATGTGTGAAAGAGTGCACGGTGGGACCCGGCCAGGGGTGGACATGATGCTGTCACATTTATGTGATATCGCGAGTGGTTGTGCTCTTCTTGTTGTAATGGTGCTTAGGTATCTTCAGTAAGGAAAGCATTCACCTGTGTTATAAAGTTGGTGTGACAGTTTAATGACCACATCACTAACACGGGATTTCTTGCTTCATAAGCTTGGCCGTGCATTCATATCAATCAATCAATCAATCAATTAGTACGATTCGCTAGTGGGGATCGAGCGAACATTCAAAGAGGATAGACGTATTTTGTCTTTCCTCTTCAAAATTTAATTTAATTTAATTTAATTTTTATTTTTTATTTATGTGTTAGTGTGAAGTGTTATGTATATACTTTATATACATATGGACATACGTTTTAATTCTAATTTAATTTAATTTAATTTAATTCAATTTATTTAAAGTGAAATAATAGTTAAAGTGTAATTTTGGAAAATGCAATCCACCGGGATGCATTTATCAGGCAATGTTTTGTATTTATAGCTAAAGAAATCAAAATTCTTGATTTTTTGATTAAGTGCATGATTTTAGATTTTCTTGTGGTTGTACATACAATTTAATTACTAAAATCTAATAATTGGATTGTATTAAAATTGATTTTAGTTTAATTTGATATAATGTACGTAGTTAATTTTCATATCTTATTTTATTTTTACGCATATTTATAAGTGTTCTTGTGTTTTATTGTATGTGCAATCGCAAAACCAACACTAATGTAATACTACAGGCCTAATTCAGTGATGAAGCACACAGATTCACTCTTACGTTTAATAGCTTATAGTTGAAAGTGTTGGTGCAAAAATAGAATAAAATACTCTCATCTAACCAATCCCAATTAGTTTTTTCTTTTCAATATTAACATACCCAATTTTCTCTCTACAATTCATTTGTTTTGTTTTATCTACAATTTGTATGTTTATCTCACTCATTTATATAATCTGTCGATCACCAATACTTTCATGTATAAGCGCAAAATAAATTTATAATATTGGTGACAATCAGGTTTGTGGTACATTAATGTTGGTTTTTACAATCGACACAAATATGTTCCTGAATATAGAACAGGAATTTAGTAAGATTTTTTGTTTATATAATTTGTATTTTGAGTGGATCTATACGTATGCATATAATTGGGTTTTGTTATTCATAAGTGAATTGTCTATAGGTATTATAGATAATACGCGTACGCTTTGTTATGTCCCCTGCTACGCACACGGAAGATAATATAAATTTATATATTTTCTTTGTATGTATTGTCTTGTATGGACATTTTTGTTGGTTTTTTGAAATTATGTATAACTATTGCCACTGAATAAAAGCGGTGTAAATGTATGGTAGCACAAATAATAGTGTCTATACTGGCAGTGGTGATCGCTCGTATGTATGGATTGGTATTCCTTTTATATATAATTTTAGTTCGAGGCATTGTGACGCTATTTGTATGCATATAATGTAGATACTATACAAAATAGGATTCTTATACTTCGTATAATCGAATGGGTTTGAGTCGAATTGGAATCCGTCTTATACAATTCATTGAAAATAGTTTATTTATTTATGATTAATAATTTTTTTTACAGAGTATTACAAATTGCATCAAATTGATTTTAAATTAATTTAATTTAATATTATAAAATTATAAAGTAACTAAATATATAAATAAAATACTAATTTGAAAATGATGATTTGAGTTTAAGATTTATGTGTGCATAATTTAGTGGCAGGGTAATATGAACGAGAAATGAGATAAAGTTTTATGGATATACTATATTTAGATTTATTTAAGAGTATATTTGGGTATGATTTATTTTTTACAGGGTATTATAAACTACATTAAATTATATTTAATTGATTTTTATTAATATTATAAGTTTATAAATTAACTAAGTTAGATAATTAAATACTAATTTTGAAATATTAATTTTAAGTTGAGTTGTGATTTGGTTTGCAACACATAATGACGTATTTATTTATGCAGGCCAAATTTTGATTAAACGAATGTGAACAACGTGGAATTATGTAAAGACAAATTGTTATGCTAAATGTATTGAACTTAATTAATTAACTTAATGGATTTTTTGAAGTTTAGGTTGCAATTTTTACATACAAACGTCAATTTTACTGAAATGGTACACCGATAAATTTTTAAGAAAATAACGTTTCAGGTTCCTTTCATTGATTTATTATTTTATTTACTTTGCATGCTTGATTTTGCAGGGTAATACGTCCATAAACGGAGCCGAAGTTTTATTGGGTATATAATAAGTATAAATTTCGTAGATTTTGATTTTTGTTTATCTTAATTATGTCAACAAAATTAGTAAATTAAAACATTAATTATAATAATAATTGTTGATGTCCTGATTTAGATTTAAAGAATCCTGAGTTCTGGCATTGGTTTACAGAGAAACGAGCATCTAATCATGTAGTTAAAAATAATGGCTATCTTGTACTAACCTGTTTATCATTTATTGTACTAATAATTTGCTATATATCAATCGCTTAGCAGTTCCAACTTATAATCATATTCTATTCATCGGTTTTGGTATGTGTAAATGAGTGTATACGATGTGTGATCGTGAATACTGAAGATCCTGTTATAATAATTATTCATTTAAGTAATAAAATTTGATATTACGGTGTTTTATTAATTAAATTTAGTTTTCAGAGTCGCCTGGAAATTTTTATATTAATTTTTATATTAATTTTATTTGTTGATTCTTCATATAATTATAGTACCTAATTGAATTATTGATAAGTCTAGGTGTTGTGGTACTGTAACATTATCATTTAAATCATTTTATATAAATTTTATAGAATAATTGGATCTATTATTATGTATTTTCTTTTTCTGATTCGGTAGGAAATAGATGATTGGTTTTAAGTTAAATTTTATGTTTAAATGGTTTATAATGTTAATGTTAATCCTTGTTGCAGTACGTAATAATTAATTAATTAAATATAAAAGGACTATGAATAAGGAAATAAGTGTTGTTATTTTATATTTTTCTTAAATATTTTAGCAGGTAAATGAATGATAAGCGGACAGGGGTGAAATTACAACATTATTAATAATTTTTCTAAGTCCTGTTATAATTTTAGGGAGTCCTGAGTATCCGACCCTGGATTCCAGAGACATGATCATCTAATAATGTAGTTAGATTGTGCTGTCTTGTGCTAATCTTTTTATTATGTTGTGTTTTGTTCATTAATGTATATTAATTAATTTAGTTAAGAGAATATTTAAAGGGATCTCTTCCTTAATATGATAATAAATAATCCAATTTTCAGAATATAACATAGTTCCAGAATTAATCATTATTATAGGAATTAAATTAATCCTGAGTTTCAGAATTAAATTTTAGCTTGAATCAACGCTCAAGGATCAAGAAGTAGTAAATTAGCTGTAGTTTAGAAATTGTGTTGTCCTGTGCTAACTATTTTACTATATAATTACTAACAATTTACTAACTATCGGCTATACCTAGGTGTCTGTAACCGGGCCGATTCTGTCACTTCTAACTATCCTATCCTATCCTTCGGTTTTGTTATGTGTGAAAGAGTGCACGGTGGGACCCGGCCAGGGGTGGACATGATGCTGTCACATTTATGTGATATTGCGAGTGGTTGTGCTCTCCTTGTTGTAATGGTGCTTAGGTATCTTCAGTAAGGAAAGCATTCACCTGTGTTATAAAGTTGGTGTGACAGTTTAATGACCACATCACTAACACGGGATTTCTTGCTTCATAAGCTTGGCCGTGCATTCATATCAATCAATCAATCAATCAATTAGTACGATTCGCTAGTATATAAAGCACAGGACATTCTGTATATATAGAATGTAAATTGTGGTATAGTCAGTCCAGTCGCCGCGGCCTGATGAGAGGATTGATTTTTTCATAATCATAAGCTCATCAGTTCGAAACTGGATTGAATTCTCTTACAATCTTCGGAACATATTAAATTAAAATTAAATAAATAGAATTCTGTCTATTAGCCGGTTTTCGTTGAATTTACCGTTCGTAATACTAATATGTTTCTACGTGTTAATAAATAAAAACACATTTAAAAGTGTCGTAAGACCGGTAGCATATTTAGAAATTATAAGAATTAATTAACATTCAACAAAAATTAAAAAAAGTAAAATTAGCGTTCACAGCTTATGTGATTGTCATGAAGAAGAAAAATTGTAATTGAATTTATCTATATTAGTACGATTCGCTAGTATATAAAGCACAGGACATTCTGTATATATAGAATGTAAATTGTGGTATAGTCAGTCCAGTCGCCGCGGCCTGATGAGAGGATTGATTTTTTCATAATCATAAGCTCATCAGTTCGAAACTGGATTGAATTCTCTTACAATCTTCGGAACATATTAAATACCTGAATTATTTATTTCACCACTATCAAATGCATTCACAATAAGCGAAGATGATGGTCTATTCCCCAAGATCCTATTTAATTCATCGTAGTTTTCACATGTGTTATTTTTTTCTCCACTACACTTATTTTTTTTGCTGTCGCAACATAATTTTTTTTTAAATTTTTCCACTTATTTTTTATTTGTGTTCGATTTTTATTATTAATTCCTCTTCCTTAGTAATTCACTTTCAATTAAGCTATAAATTTCATCCGACCGATACTTTTTCCCGTCCAATAAACTAACTATATTTTTGTCTTCAACTATTTCTATTAATATTTTTTGTTCGTATTCGCTCCAGAATACTCGCGACGCCATTTTGAATTGGTATAATTGTTTTCTTCCCTTTTGACAGATAGAATCCCTTCTAACCCTACTACTTTCGTTGAGTTAAGTTGGATTAAGAAACTTAACGAAAATCGTAAACTCGACATGTTTCCATGATGAGATAAACCACGTTAATCCCGGTTAACTCCGTCATGGAAACGTAGTAATTGTGAGCTCTGTAAGTTTCATTTTTTTTTAATCAATTCAGAATAGCCACTACTACATATTTTTTAAAATAAATGTGCTCACGAACAAAATCAACGAAACGACATCAACAAAACGCAATGACTAATTTATTTAATAATCTAACAATAAATACTTACCAATCATTATTCATGACATCAGGAATACACTTTAATTCTGGTTCAAAGGCGAGAACGCCAAATTCCCAGTAATAAATTTCATCATCAGTTTGATAATTGCTAATTAATAGGACTAATCGAAAGGTCATAATTTTGGAGAGGGAATATTTTAAGGCAATGTAATAACCACTTGACACGTCCACTAAACCATAATCGATAATCCCATAATGTTTTGCAATCATTTGTAAGTTGGACGTCTCTTCAAAAAGCCCATGCTCATCTCTTGAACATTGAAAACTTACAATCATATAGTTATATGTTGACAAATCGAGAACCACTTCGAGGGCTGGTAATTCCTCATAAAACACAATAAAATATTGTTCGGAATTTAAGCGAACCACCGGATTAAAAATGGTTAAGGGATTTACAAATACTTGGTTTGAGCGTTGAGAACAATTCTGACCACCGTAACCCTCTTCACAAATGCATATATAGCCACCAGCTATATTACGGCATGATTCTACGCTCTCACAATAATCTTTATCGCAGTAAGTCACCGAATTTTCACATTTATCACCATAATATACATTTTCTACACATTCACATTTCTTTTGACCACCATTTTGGGTGCACAAGCCATGCGAGTTACAATAATTATTATCGCAGTATTCAGTTGTTGAGATAATATTAATCCAGTTCAGCAAAATTATCAGTAAAACGTTCATTTTAGTTTCAGGTGCGATTTAGAATTTATTATGGATGGGTTGCTTTAATTTGTAAAAAGTATAACGATATGTCAAGCAAAATACAAGGAGAATATGATAAACTAAGTGGATTTCATCTGCTATCTTCCCCCATGAAAAATGCATCCAATGCGCCCCTTTCTAAAAGTTAAGTCATTTGGCGTAAAAAATATTTATTTTTGAGATCGTCAGTCCATAGTTAACAACCAACTAAAATTGTTGTATGGTGGTGGCAGGCTTCCACTTCCAATAAAACAACGTGTATTTAGAATACAAAAAAACAAATAGTATATTACTTGCCGAGTCCGGAAATACAACTTCCAACCTAAGAAGCAAGTAAAACACCTACAGGCGACGAGTGTACGATATTTTTTATGCAATCAGAGCAAAAGACAAATAACCAAATTTGCATCATTATGTTTTCTACAACCAACTGACAATACTATAAGTAGTGTAGATAATTAGACAGATAAATCGTAAACAGTTTAATTCAAGGTACTATTTGTCTATCCAATTATCTGTACGATCTTTTTTTCCACTTGAAATATGAGTGATTTTACTAAAAGGGACGCACTTGAGAAATCGTATCAACCAATACGTTTTACTAGACACAACCAACGTAACCATACACCATGTTTCCATGTACCGAGTTCAAATAGGTTTGGGTTTCGTTGAGTTGAAAACATGGCGGCGCTAACCCGTGCCGTTTCCATGAACAGAGTTAGGATTTAGAGATAAAGAAAAATATTTCGATAGAATAAAAAAACAAAATGGCTTCTTGAACAAAAACAAAAATTTTATTTCGCTTTGATATATCGTCATAACGTTGGCAACGACATTTTTGTGTATTGTTTTCAATTATTTTGGGAAAATATGTTAAAATGTTTGACAGATAGAATCTAACTCAAACGCCAAAGATTCGCCGAGTTTATTTAGATTTAACGAAACTCTACCCTAATACGCATTTCCATGCACATGATGACGGAATTATAGATGTTGGTATTAATCATATTGGTAATGAAAAAAAGACAATCATATATACTGAGCTCTTCTTTTGTTATTATGTATAATATTTTTTGTTATAAAGGGTTTTCCAATAAGGACTTGACAACTTTGAACATTTACTGTGAACGCACCCTTAAACCACTAACCAAACTGTCAGTGTCAAAACATTCAGTAAAGACAACATTTCATTCTTTCTCGAAACTTTATTGTGTGAGCGTCCTTTTTTAGTGAAGTGTTTATAAATTAAAATTTTTCATTTAATTTAATTAATTGTTTTTGAATTTAAATAATATCTTAATAATTTTATTCTGTTTTGTTTATTTGTTCTCGGGTAAGTCTTTTCATAGTTGTTTTTCCATCCACAAAATAGTAAATCCATCCAATACAAGCAAGGAGGAGCAAAGTACGCAGTACTTTGCACCTCTGCCAATTTCCGGTGATTTCTCCGACTCTGATTCTGAAAATGTAATAAATAAAAATAAAAAATCCAAAATCGTCATTAATAATAACATAATAGAAAACAGTGAATATAATAATATGCGTAATAAGGACTTGAAAAGAAAACAAATTAATAAGCAAGCCGCAAATGCGTCATATAATGAAATAACTCCCACTTTGCCTCCTTCAGATATATCTATGGATCAATCTAATATTTCAAATATGACGCTTAACACTGAAACCAAAATCAATTTATATAACAAATTAGACATCGGCCCATTTGCCGTTTTAGTGAGTAAAGAAAATTTAAATTTAGTTTTATTAGGTAAAGCAATCAAATTTAACAAGTTCAATGACGTCAAAAATATCTCAATGGTTAGTAAAAATGTGGCCAAAGTTATTTTCAACAAATTTGAAGACGCAAATAACTGTGTCAAATCTGAAGCTTTCCATAAATTTGATAATTATACAACATATATACCAAAAAATTTTACTTCTTCAATCGGTATTGTTAGGAATATTCCTATTGTACTCTCTATTGATGAAATTAAAGAAAATATTAAATCAAAATATAATATCTCAAAAATAGAAAGGATGACTAAATGGAATAATACCACCAAAACAGCCGAAGATATCGAATCAGTTAAAATCACTTTCGATTCAGGAATTATTCCACACAATGTCTCCTTTACGACAACATTTTATTAAAAGTTGATTATTTTATTCCTACCCCGTTATTCTGCAAAAAATGCTTGAATTACGGACACACAGCCACTAGATGCAGATCAAAAATTAATAGATGTATTACATGTGCTAAAACTATAGAGGCCGACCATGATTGTGACAAGATAGTGTCCTGTAAATATTGTGGAACGGGCCATGCTACTAATTTTTTCCAATGTAACGAAAGATTCAGACAGAAACAAATTAGAGAGCATATGATAATAAACAAGTCAAGTTATAGAGAATCTAAAAGCCACCTTTATGGTAGACAACAAAATATTCCAAAACCGATAGATTTTAAAAACGACATAAGTAATAATAATCAAACTTGGCCCAATAATAATTTAATGAATTTTGAAGCTAGAAAAATTAATGTCTTAAATGAATTAGTAAAAGAGTTAAGAAGTCAACTAAGTGAAAGAGATTCATTCTTTAATGACGTCAAATTACTCTTAGATAATTCCGATGACTTTAAGAAAAATCCGGCTAACATAGACTCTCTAAAAATTAAACTAAATACACTTATTAAAAAATAAATTTTTCTTGCCATTTTCGTTTTCTTTTCATTTATCCATTTATTATGCAGTCTTTAAAAATTTTACAAATTAATATTCGTAGTTTAAATAGTAACAAAGATTTACTATACCATTATATTCAATCCAATCACATTGATATCGTTATTTTATCCGAAACATGGACAAGTCCAAATAGTAATTTAATTTTTAATAATTACAATCTCATTACTGATGACAGACCAGATGGTTTTGGCGGAGTAGGTTTTTTAATACATATTATAAAAAACTTTCTTGGAAGTCTATTAATTTAAATTTTCATTACACCCGTTTTCAAGCTTTCAAAATTAACATCAAATTTAAAAATATTGATTTTAATATCTTATCTTTTTATAATAACTCGGTTATTAGGCCGCAGGAAATCATTAATGAATTTGAACACCTCATCACTCAAAATCTAGATAACTGTTTAATAGCGGGAGACATAAATATTCATAATAGTCTTTGGGATGGTTCATTACCCCCTACTCACGACAGAGTCGGCGATAAAATTGCAGATATAATCACGCTAATAACGTCTTTTTATTGAATGATGGATCTCACACTAGACAAGATCTTTACAGAAATAATTCTTCAGCATTAGACATCACTTTGTGCTCAACCAGTTTAATCAGAAAACTCTCATGGAAAATTGATCCCATCAATTTAGGAAGTGATCATCTCCCAATACTTATTGACTATAAACTAAACTATTATCAAAAAAAACAAATCACAAACTGGTCAAAAGTATTGAGAGATTTTGATCTAAATAATATTGATGATAAATGCAATGTTGAAGAATATCTAGAAAATTTAATTTCTGAAAACACTTCTATCATCACAAGTAAAAATACATTCAAACCTAAACCCTGGTGGAACGACCTTATCCAGAGACTATGGACCATCAAAAAACACAAACAAATAATTTACAATCAAAACAAAAATATTTTTACCGCTATTGAACTAAAAAAATCGGTACAAAAACTTAAATTAACAATCAGAAGAGAAAAGAAAAAATCTTGGAACATTTTTTTGATGAGTATAAATCATAAAACTAACAATTCCGATCTCTGGAACAATATCAATAAAATTAAAAATAAAAAACAATCCAATTATAGAATTCTAGAAGACCCTATACTAGCAAATAAATTTTTAAATTATAATTTTCCTGTCTCCTTTGAATCTCATTTTAATCTCTCTAATAATTTCAATCCTATTAATCCTGCGGAATTTAATAACTCTGAAATTCTTGACATTATTAAAAACTCCAATAATACTGCTCCAGGATATGATAAAATCTCATATAAAATCATTAAACAGTTAATTTCCACTAATCCTGACTTAATCAACATTATTACAAACCATTTTAATAACATCTGGCATAATCAAATTTACCCAACTAAATGGAAAACTTCTTATATTATTGCCATTTTGAAAAAGGGGAAAGATGATCGAAACATTATTAATTACCGTCCTATTTGCCTGTTACCAATTTTCTCAAAAATCTTCAATAAACTCATTTTAAAACGAATTAATGACCATTTAATCTCCCACAATACTCTCAACTATTTTAATTTTGGTTTTAGAAAAAATAAAAGTATCACTGATTATTTTGTAGAAATGTTTAATTTCATCAACTCCCTTAAACAAAAACAAAAAAAAATTGTTTTAATTAACATTGATATTTCCAAAGCTTTTGATAATGTAGATAAAAATATTTTATTAAACATCTTTAAAAACTTCAATTTCCCTAATAACATTACACATTGGATTTCTCAATTTCTCACAAATAGAATTATTTCTATTCAAAATATCAATCAAGCTTCCATTCATTACACTAATAAAGGCATTCCTCAGGGTAGCTGTTTGAGTCCTACCCTTTTTAATATATATACCACTTCTTTACACGACATCAATAACCCCTATTCACAAATTTTTCAATATGCCGATGATATTTGCATAGTAATTTCTGCTGATAACCATGATAACTTACAATTAATAGCAAATTCTACTTTACTCTCACTAACTGATAAATTACAATCTTTAAAACTACAAATTAACACTGATAAATCTCATTTTTTAAGACTATTCACTAACAAAAATAATTCCAAATCTCTAAATTTAAAAATTAATAATATCAATATAGAAGAAAGATTAACTACTAAGATACTGGGTACAACTTTAACAAATAGACTTTCATTATCAAATCATTACACAAACTTAAAAGCAAATATTTCCAATTCCATTAATTTACTTAAAACTCTCACCCATTTTAATGGAGGTGTAAATCCCGAAACAATGATCAATATTTTTAAAGCAATAGTTAAATCAAAACTTGAATACACTTATGTTTTCACAGACACTAAATATAAAAAAGATATTAATATCTGTCAATCTATTAAAAATGCTTGCCTGAGAGCTTGTTTAGGCTTCTTAAGAACCACTCCGATTCCGGCTATTTTATCCGAATCCCTAGAAACAACCTCAGACCTAGATTTTACTAAAAAATCACTAATTTATATTACAAAAAATCTGTATAATAATTCCAAAATCGGTAACGACATTAAAAACAATAGTTCTCTTCCTAAACTTAATGACTTATATTCTAACTATTCTTTTCTTTCCAAAATTAAACCTTTTCATATTAAAAAAACTTCTCCTTCTAATTTTAGCATTATAACAAATATTGATGGAATTACAAACAAAAATTTCATAAACCATTCGGAACAATATGCCTTATCCATGGCTGAAATTAATAAATATTATAATTTCGCAAAAATTTACACAGATGGCTCCATAATTAACAATAAACCAGGAATTGGAATTTTTGTTGAGGACAAAAATTGGAATTTTGCCATCCAACTAAATAACCCTACTTATATTAAAAATATCGAAACCATTGCTATTAAAATTGGAATTACCATATCTCTAATCATCAAAAACAAAAATATCATCATTATTACTGACTCTCAAAGTTCTTGTATCTCATTAAAAACAGCTCTATTACACTATACAAATAGACACTATGAAAACCAAATTATTGATACTATCGGCTTTAACCAAATTAAAAATTTTGTCATCCATTGGTTCCCGGGTCACAGTGGCTTAAAAGGAAATACTATAGCAGATAGTTTAGCAAAAAAAGCAGTTTTTTCACCTGCTCACTTTCTTAATAATGAACCTACCCTCACAGACCTATTTAACGATATCTCCAGGTCCATAAATAATAAGTGGAAGGAAAACTACACATTAATGTGTAATTCATCCGGCTACTTTTATAAACAAATTTGTCCTTCTCCAAGATCATATTTCCTATTCAAAGACTCCAACTTTACATCTTGTCAAACCAGGTTAATTTACAGATTAATCTCTGGTCATACAGTTAACAAGAAATTTAAATTCCTTTTGGGAATTGAATCTACATCTAATTGTGAGATTTGCAACACCGTAGAAGATAACGAACATATTATTAACGATTGTGTTATATATAACAATATAAGAAATAATTACCCTCTTTTATACAGAAAATCCTTATTAGACATCTTAAAGGATCAAAGAATGGAAGAGTATAAAATATTGTGTGATTTTGTGGATGGAATAAATTATAAACTATGAATTAAGACTACACTTATTTTTATTGACTTTTTTCACACAATGATCTTTCTTTTAGAATCATTTCTTTTTATTTCATTTTATTATAATATTAAGATTTATGAACTTTGTTTAATTTAATATAAACATTTTTTTTTTATAAAAAAAAAAAAAAAAAAAATTAAAATCAAAATCAAAAAAAAAAAAAAAAAAAAAAATTTAATTAAAAATTAAAAAAATAAAAAAAAAAAAAATTATGAATTATAAACTTATTTTTAATTTCAATTCTTTTATTTTTATGTATCCTTTATCTTCTCTCTAATATTTTTATTTAATAACTTTAACTTAATCTAATTTAATTATTAAACTTTGTTTTATATAATTATGCTTATTCTTAATTAATTTATAAATCTAATTAATTTATGTACACTTCATTCAACCCTCCAGAACCTCCCCTGAGTGGTCTCTGGAAATTTTGGGCTGTTCTCAACTCATTGGTCTTATGGATTGAAAGATCTGACCTGAGCAAATTTAAAAGACAAACAAACAAACAAACAAGACAACATTTTCATCATGATGAAGTACACGAATGAACAACGTTTACAAATAATTAAAATTTACTACAAGTCGGTGACTGCAACTTCAAGAGCGTTAATTCCAATTTTTGGTCGTAATTATCGTCCCAGTAGATAAGCAATTCATAATCTAGTGAAAAAATTTGAGTCTAAATATTCGCTGTCGGATGTTCCCGTGCCAGTGAGACAACGGGTTGGTCGAAGTGCCGAGAATATTGCTGCCGTTCAAGCGTCCGTCGCAAACGAACCAAAATAGTCGATTCGCTGCTACAGAGACATGTTGCAACGTTATTTCTTTGGTCAATTGCATGAGCTAGACATTAATGATATGTGGTTTCAACAAAACGGTGCGATATGCCACACAGCGGGTCTTACAATCGGCTTATTGAAATCTAAATTCGATGAACGTGTTATATCCAGAAATGGTCTTGTCGATTAGCCGCCTAGATCGTGTGATTTAACATCTCTAGACTTTTTTTTATGGGGCTACGTTAAATCATTGGTCTATGCCAACAAGCCGGCGCCGTTAGAGGAGCTCAGAGCCAATATTGAACGAGAGATACCGGCCGTTTCGGTCGAAATGTATGGCCGAGTAACCGAAAATTGGGTTCAACGAATCGACACTTGCAAACGTTTCCGTGATAAAATATGAACGATGTCGAATTCCATACATAAATGGTTTGATTGTACTTTGATCCAATAATAAAATTTTCGAGATATCTCAAATGGTTTGCGTTTTACTTAAAAAAAAAGTTGTCAAGTCCTTATTGGAAAACCCTTTACTAACATAGACAAATTACTTTAGAAGATAAACAACTTTGGTACTAACCTGTTACTTATAAATTAAAGTATTATAATTTTTCGAACAGTTTGGAGGAAGATTGAACGAAAGAAATATATTTTTGATCTCTTTTCGTCATAAATTTTCCTACTTATCAATGAACATGAATGACGAAAAGAAATAAACATATACTAAAGATACATGTTAAACCGAAAGTGATCTGACTGAAAACGTCTGAGTTAAATTCAACATGTAAACGGCGACTTGACTGAAAGTGTTCTGAAAGTAGTCTGAGTTCGGTCAACTTAAATTTGGTTGGTTGAGTCCGTTTGTATATTGAGTTAAACATGTAAACTTTAGTTTAGTTGAACTGACAGATTTTTTCATACTGTTAAAAGGGCAAAATGTTTTTATACATTTTCCAAGTGGTTTTTAAATTATTTTAAATAATTTTTTAATAATTTTAGAACAAAGTGACATTTGAACTGTCAGCTCAGATCAAATAAAAAAGTCCCATGTAAACACCAACCCAAATTTTCAGTCAGATCACGTTCAGATAAAACTCAGTCAGACCAGTTTCGGTTTAACATGTATCTTTAGTAATATTCTCTATACTCCTTTAGCTGTAGTTTTTATTTTTCTATGAGTACGTTTATGCTCAGAGTCGAGTCATCTTTTAGTTAACTTTGGATCATCTTGTAGTTATCTTTTTTAGTGTTTATACTGCAGAGACAAATCGTAGTCGAGTCGAAACTAGGTTGAAACCGAGTCAGAAACGTCAAAAAAAATCATTTACTATCGTATGTTTATATGTTTTTCTTGTATTATTTTCTGAATTTTATAAAAATAAAATAACAAAGTTTTATTGCCACACAAAAATCGAAGATTCGCACACGAATTAAGAAATCAAAATGGTGTCTTTTTATAACTATTTTTTTGTTGTTTTTATTTTTCGACTCGACTCCATTTATAGTGGCTGTTTTTAGAGTTAACTCGACTCGACCCTAAAAATTTTTTAGGTCGAGTCGAGTTAACTACAAGATGACTCGACTCCGTTTATAGTAAAAGTTAACCTAGGTTCAAACCAGGTTGAACCCTAAGCATAAACGTACTCTATATCAAAATAACATATGTTAAATTCTTTTCGCCAAAAAACATCAAAAAAAATTGATGTACATCGAAAATCATGTTTTTTTCGTCAAAAAACATCAATGTTTTTTCGATGTACATCAATTTTACGAAATGTATATTTTTTCATAAATCAACTACAACAACAAATTAGAAACGTCAATTTTTAGTTGTCAAAGTTGTCAATTAGAGTTTTTGTGCCTTGATTTTATTTAATTCGATTAAAATAACTAAGTACAACAATTAAAAGGATAAGAGACGGAACAGAACTGTTTATATTGAAAACATTTCATACGATTAAAATAATTAAACACAACAAACAAACAAAAGGATAATAAAAATCGAGACGGAGAAAACTGTTTATATTGAAAATTTTATTTAAACGATTAAAATAATTAAACAACAATTAAAATGATTTAAAATCAAGACACAAAAAATTCGTATATTCACAACTTTGACAAATACAAAATGAAGTTTCTATTTTTGTTGTTGTTAGTAACGTCAAAAAAAACATCAATTTGGTTTCGTGTACTTTTCGCACCACAAAATTTACATTGATTTGAAAAACGAAAGAATTCGACAATAGTCTCTGTCCATTTACATTATGTTACAACCATATTCAAAGTGGAACAGATATACATTTTTCGATATTTTTATTGTTTCAAAAAAATGTAAACAGAAAATATTAAAACCCAACAGATATACATAATATGTATATCTGTTGGGTTTTAATATTTTCTGTTTACATTTTTTTGAAACAATAAAAATATCGAAAAATGTATATCTGTTCCACATTTGAATATGGTTGTAACATAATGTAAATGGACAGAGACTATTGTCGAATTCTTTTCGTTTTTTGAAATATATTATATATTATATTAAAATGAAATATATTATATTTCAAAACAAAATTTACAGAAACACATAAACCTAAAAAACAATGAAAAATAAAGGAGTTACATTTACCTTTAAGTTATTTGCTTTGCAATTGTGATTCATAAAATACAAAATCTCGATAAAAAGGACCGTATAAAAAAGGTTTAAGTGTATTTTTTATTCTTAAAAATCAAAACAAAAATCGAAACAGAAATGTATGCATATATCCAATGCATATATAGGGTGTGGTCAAGAATTCAGCCGCTGCGCAATCTGTGCTGCACAAAAAAATTGACAGGCAGCCAGTATGCAAAAAATTTGTGCTGCATTTTAAACGGACTTGCAGCCAGCTTGCAGGGTAGCAATTTGACAGCAATTTTTTCACTTTATTTTATGTGAAAGGAGATTTTGTAATTAATTGTTTGTGTCATAAACCTGGCGAGAAAGCCATCCCCAAACGTTTTCCATAATATTTAAATCAGGAGAGTACGGTGGCCATTTAAGTAAATCGACGTTTTTCTTGGAAATCCAGCCTTTTACAATCCTTGCCGTATGTATAGTAGCGTTTTCTTGCTTGCATTTAAAGATAAATAAATGTTAACTAAAAATGGAAAATAAGTCAGAAAAATATTTTTAAACTATAATTTTATTAATAATTTTGAAAGATGAAAAATCACAATACGTACATCCTCCCTTTCCTGCGCTTGAATTAACACTAAGTAAAAATCACTAATTTACTTCTTAAATTTTTCACATTATATTTTATATCCCTCTTATTCGTGTCATTTCATCTCTCTTATTTGCATCATCTTAAACAAAAAACTAAAAAAAAAACGCCAATCGTTTTTTTAATTTTTTGTTTAGCATGGCAAAAGGTCAAGATATACAGAAAATAAAGGTATAATATTGCGCATGCTGTTGCTATCCTTTTTTCGCAATTTAACGTCACGTGTTGTCACGTGTTTATATGAGTTTCGTGATATTTTTATTAATTTTTTAAATAAATGGAAAATAATTGAATTTTATTTTATTCTTGCCGTTAAGTTAGACTTATGCCATTATCATAAGACTTTATGTTAAAATTAAACATTTCAATTTTTATTTTAGTTATATACTGCAATACTTTTGGAATTAAATCGAGAAAAGAGGCATGTTTTAATATTTGTGTCTATAGCAGACTGTTTGAGCACATTGCATAACCAGTTTCGGAATTTATGAGTACAATTTTTTTGTTAAATGCAGAGAACGTTTAGATTTTAATTAATTAATTCAAAAATTTGGGAGTGTTCGATTTTAAATATATTAAATTTGAATAATTCCTATTGCAACAAAACTATCAATTATACTTCTGATAAGAACACATATAGAACACTAAACAGTGAATGGGTGTTTTGATTTGTTTGTAGCGAAAACCATAAGACAATAAATGAAATAAGCGAGAGATTTAATTTTAATTTATAGTTTTATTTAATTTCCTTTTTTTCAAATTTATATTTTCAATTAAATGGACGTTTAATAACCGAATTTTAAAAAATATTTTACACTTAAAAAACAATTTTTTTATTTTCAAATCTAATTCGAGTTCGTTTGAATATGATATTAGGTTTTTATGAATTTTTATTTAATATATTTTTACATTTATTTAACGCTGAATATGGACATAATATTTGAATAGGTAAGTGGATACCAATAATTTGAAGCCAAACGAAAATAGATGGCAAAAATTTGAATACATAACCGTAAAAAAATAAAAGTTTTAATAATTGGTGCGTACATATGTTCAAATGACCAAAAACATTTAATAATTTAATTGTTTTATGTTATGTACTCATAATTTATGTACATCTTACTACCCTATTAGGGAAACCGAGGAGAACGACCTATAACACTGTTTAGTATTACGTCAAGTTCGACACCCCTACAGTTTTTGCAAAAAAATGCACATTTAAATATGCAAAATCCATGATAAAATTCTACAAAAAATGTATTTGTTGTGATTATTTATTTTGATACTTAAATAAGAAATATTGTATGCTATTTCAAGCGTTTTGACGTTTTGTTTAAACCGCCTAAATGTTTACATAACACGAATACATTAAAGAAATATTATGTTATTGTTGTTTTAGGAAAATTATAGTATAAACTTTACATCTGTATATAAGCAGGTGAATTTTTTCTTAAAATATTCCTAAATTATTGTTTTTCTTGTTTTAAGACATTTTTAGGATAAACTTCACATGCATAAAAAAAAATTCATTTATTTTCCATTTATTTAAAAAATTAATAAAAATATCACGAAACTCCATATAAATATCAGCATTTTTGACAACACGTGACGTCAAATTGCGAAAAAAGGATAGCAACAGCATGCGCAATATTATACCTTTATTTGCTGTATATCTTGCGGTAAGTTAAAATAGTTTGTCGTGACCACAGTTAAAAAAATTTCATTATTTTATATAATTAAATTTCAGGGTGGTCATTTTGTGGTGCTATATCACATTTGGTGATAAAACTGTGATAAACTGATATTCGCCGTAGCTTACTGCGGTCCCATCTTGGATGAACAACGTCACGTCGTATAATGATTTGATTGAAAATGACCACAATATCTTCCATCTTACTTCTACAAGTGGAAAAAATTGCGGCTGTTCACCCGCAGTTAACACTACAACACATCATTTCCTCGTTTCTTACCTTTTTGCCTATAAACTAACTGGAGGGGGAAGGTAGTTTATTGGCAAAGTGGTAAGAAACGAGGAAATGATGTGTTGCAGTGTTAACTGCGTGTGAACAGCCATTGTTTATTTTGTTGTTTAAATTTTTTTTTATATGGAGTTTGGTTAAAAACACCTCTAACCAAAATTTCAAAAAATGAATGAAATTTACATTGACGCGAATGAAAAACAAATGATATTTAGTAACAAAATAATCATTTATATATTATTGAAATAAAATTAATGGGCTATTGTTAAATTTACAGGAAAACGGAATATAAAAATCAATAACTGTTTTAGTTTTGTGTAGTAAATTGTATGTTAAAAAAACCATTCTAGTAGCGTAGAATAAGAGATTTCACAAAAACAATCATCCTCCTAATAGAAATGGACAAAAAATAAGCAACTTTTGAACGAATATCAACATAAACCATCTGACATAACCTCACAAAATGCAAATAATGGTCACTGTTTAAACATGAAATTCTAATAAACCAAAGGGTTTTCTAGTTATGTTAACTTGAAAATATTTTATTTTTTTTTTTTTTTTAAAACATCTTTATTGATATGGCTACTACAATCTTAAACATTATTAATTCATTAGTAAGGTTGACATTATTACTTATGAGATAAGCATAAACTTGTGTGGGTCTGCTGGACCAGTATCCAGTTCCCTTAAGATATAATATTCATACGGTTAGCTCATGTGGTTTGATTCGTTTGAGCCGCCTTACTTCGTTTGTATTGTCCAGTAGTTGTACGGCCTCGTGTGGTTAAGAAGCCTCTTCTCATGTTGTATTTTTAGATCTTTGTGTATTTCCCTGTTAGTTACAAATCGGTAAGCGTTGGTGACCATTCGAAGAAATTTATTTTGGCTACGTTGTATAATGTCTCTATTGGATTTATGAGTACAACCCCATAGCTGCGCACCATACATCCATATTGGTTTGAAGATAGTCTGGTAGACTAGTCTTTTGCAATACAGGTTCATTTTGGAATGATGCCCAATTAACCAGTACATTTGACGTTGTTTTAATCGTATCTGTTCAGCTTTTTGTCTCACATGATGTTTCCAGTTGAGCCTTGTATCTAAATGCAGACCAAGGTATTTAGCCGATTCAGCCTGCGGCACTTGCACCCCATTGAGGTATACGTGTAGACTGTTGTTTTTGTGTCCGTGCGTAAATGTCACATGGGTTGATTTGAGCTCATTAAGCACTATTTTCCAGTCAATTGTCAATTCTCCAACTTGAAAATATAATACATAATTAGTCTTTTGTTAATAAAAAATTTTGTTTTGCATTTCATATCAAGATAATTTTCCAAATATTGAAGTTAAGCGCGCTTCCATCAACATTTGCCATGAGGAAGGGAATTCCAACTGCGGGATTTCTCGCTACAATCGGTGAAGATAGCCACATGTTGCTGGCATTTGAGGGGGAAAATGCAGTCAAGCAATGCGAGTAATAGTGTGCCTCGCATTGAGCAGTGTGGGTGGGATTGTGGCAAACGTATCAATGGTGTGCGATGCAACAATAGAAAAAGTGTCCGCCATGGTACGTGGTTTAGCCAAAGCAAGTTAACAGTTATTAAAATTCTGTTAATAACGAATGACATTTTACATAAAGTGTCTGCGACGAAACTAAAATTTGACAATGGGCTTTCTCCAAATACGGCGGCCGATTGGAGACATTAAGTTCGGGAAGTGATGGTCGAACACATGCTTCTCCATATCCAGCCCATTGGCGGTCCCGGCGAGATCGTGAAAATAGACGAAAATAAATTTGGGAAGCGGAAGTACCACCGAGGACATCATGTGGAGAGCCAATGGGTGTTTGCGGGTGTCGAACGCTTCACCGGAAGGTGTTTTTTGGCGAAAGTCGATAGTCAAGATCGCGTCACTCTGATTAATCTCATTAAGAAGCATATTTTACTGGGGAGCACCATTATCTCGGATTGTTGGGCGGCGTACAACAATTTGGGAGACGAAGGATATGAACATCTAAGAGTAAACCACTCTTCATCCTTCGTAAACCAAGATAATGGTGCTCACACGAACACCATCGAAAGTACTTGGAGGCACGTAAAGGCGTCATTGCCCAAGTACAACCGGCAGTCAGATTTTACTGACTATTTGGGGGAGTTTATGTTCCATAAACTTATCGCTTCACGACAAGGGTGCATATTTAACTCTTTCTTTGAGGTTATCCGGTCGATGCATTTTAATTTCGATTAAAATGAATTTTTTTTTTATTACAAATTGTGAATTAAGATTTTATAGTGAATTATTATTATTATATTATATTATTTATGATTAGAGTTAAGTATTAATTATATTTTTGAACTATATATTTTACAAATTTTTTTTGAAATTTTAATAATTTTTTTTTTATTTTTAGATGGAAATGGAGAATCGACCTTATCGTTTTCCAAAACATATTACAACCGTTATTTTTTTTGACATCTTCATTCTGGAAATATTTTCGAACTTGTAAGTTTATACAGTATTCTAATAATTTAGAATATTTTTTAGAGATGGACCCAATTGAGACGGTTGTAACAAAATACCAGGAAATGTTGAAGTTAAACGCGCTTCCATCAACATTTGCCATGAGGAAGGGAATTCCAACTGCGGGATTTCTCGCTAAAATCGGTGAAGACAGCCACATATTGATGGCATTTCTCCAGGATGTAGGACTAATAAATAGAACGTTGACCTGCGAGAAATGCAGCCAAGCAATGCGAGTAATAGTGAGGCCTCGCATTGAGCAGTGTGGGTGGGATTGTGGCAAACGTATCAATGGTGTGCGATGCAACAATAGAAAAAGTGTCCTCTATGGTACGTGGTTTAGCCAAAGCAAGTTAACAGTTATTAAAATTCTGTTAATAACGAATGACATTTTACATAAAGTGTCTGCGATGAAACTAAAATTTGACTATGGGCTTTCTCCAAATAAGGCGGCCGATTGGAGGCATTACGTTCGGGAAGTGATGGTCGAACACATGCTTCTCCATATCCAGCCCATTGGCGATCCCGGCGAGATTGTTGAAATAGACGAAAGTAAATTTGGGAAGCGGAAGTACCACCGAGAACATCATGTGGAGGGCCAATGGGTGTTTGGGGGTGTCGAACGCTCCACCGGAAGGTGCTTTTTGGCGAAAGTCGATAGTCGAGATCGCGTCACTCTGATTAATCTCATTAAGAAGCATATTTTACTGGGGAGCACCATTATCTCGGATTGTTTGGCGGCGTACAAAAATTTGGGAGACGAAGGATATGAACATCTAAGAGTAAACCACTCTTTATCCTTCGTAAACGAAGATAATGGTGCTCACACGAACACCATCAAAAGTACTTGGAGGCACGTAAAGGCGTCATTACCCGAGTACAACCGGCAGTCAGATTTTACTGACTATTTGGGGGAGTTTATGTTCCATAAACTTATCGCTTCACGACAAGGGGGCATATTAAACTCTTTCTTTGAAGTTATTCGGTCGATGCATTTTAATTTCGATTAAAAATTTTTTTTTTTTTTTTAAATACAAATTGTGAATTAAGATTTTATAGTGAATTATTATTATTATATTATATTATTTATGTTTAGAGTTGTGGCGTCGATCGAAAGTAAAATTGTCAAATTATAAAAATGCACCTTTAAGAATAATTAAGTACAAAATATTCGCACCATGTTTAGATTCCTAAAAAACGTAGCAAGCAACAAAAAAGGGTTTTTGTTTTTTCAAAAAAAAGAGAAGTCAGAAAAAAAACAATAACATTACTTACGACTTGAGTTTCTTGGTGCAAATTGTATCTCCTCTCTGTTTTAGTAAACCAAATAAAAATAAAAGTTTGAAAGCTAAAGTACTTGTATTACTATAAAAAGCAATAAAAAATATATGTGTTATTAATCAAAAAACACACTAACGAATAGCGAAAGCGGGCTTCGCCTAATTGTGCTCGATAGGGAGTTGCCATCCCCGAGCCGCTCGAGGGCTTCGCATAAGTGTGCACGCTAGGGAGTTGCCATCCCAGAACCACCAAAAAGTGGTAACCACGACGTGATCTAAACACGCAACCTTCCGATGCATGAAAATAGTGTCTTCACCACAAAATAGTGAATCGAAAGAGAGTTGTTCGCCCACGGGTCACGCCCGATTTCTCAGCGATTGGGGTTACAATCACCTCCCTCCAGCAGCAGACAACAAGGCGGCAATCATTAAACGTCTTCAACATAGTAACATATCAGAGACCGAGGTGACTCCATTTTTTTAACGAGTCTCTGCACCGGCTTTCTGCTAAATTTAAATAACTGTAAGTACTTAATTATTTTAATCGGTGCATATTTTAATACTCTCGCGCATCATTTTAATTATCTCGCAAATATATGTTTATATCGGTCTTAAATTAAAAATTATTTTTCTCCTGCACTACCTTCACTAAATTTTTCGTAATGGACCCGATAACAGGTACTCTTCTCCCACCGAGCGTCAATGATGAGGCATCAACATCAGACAATGCGGCAACAGGTTCTGCTCTTGTTACGTTGCCCCAGCGCAATTGGCGGAAGTTATTAATGATGCAATTGCCAAAGCCGGCGGCATTAATAATACGTCACAAATGACGCAATTAAATTCAAATTCTTCTGTTGCGGGTGGGTTAATTGCTCGAGTGGCTTTTAAACCTCCGCAACCACTTAATAATCCAAATCCAAATGTGTGGTTCGAAATTTTAGAGCAACAGTTTTTAGTTGCGGGTATTACAGTGGAAACAACGATGTACGCACATGCGGTGGGGGCGCTGGATGCACGACTCCATGACACTCTCGCGTATTTGATTACCAGCATGAAGGGTACACATCCTTACACCACCTTTAAAACCGAAGTGATCCGGGTGCTCGGTGAGTCAGAAGGCGAAGCTTAACAATCTGATGCATGGCTTGACACTTGGAGACAGGAAGCCGTCGCAGTTGTTGAACAACATGCGATTGAACGCTGGCAGCAATTTGAACGATACAACCCTTCGTCAATTTTGGATGAAAAGATTGCCGCAGCAAGTTCAAATGGTGCTCACACCTTTCGAAAATGACGTCTCCCTGGCGGTCTTGGCAGAACGAGCGGACAATGTGCATGAGACGATGACTCAGGCTCAGGTTAATATCCTTGAGGCGCCTGCTTCTGTCCCAAATGTAAATTCTAATCTTTCGATCGATCAACAATTTTCAGAATTTCGCAAAACATTATTATCGGAAATTTAAGGAAATTTTTCAACACAATTCTCGATCTCGATCAAATTCAAATTCTAATCGTCACTATAAGTCTCGGTCGCAATCCGGTTCTAATAATTCACGACAAAACTCACCAAATTTTCGAAATTCTTATTACCAAAATTCGGGTGATCCATCTGCCGCAAATAATTTTACTTGTTATTATCATCAATGTTTCGGAGCTAAAGCGCATAAATGCATAACCGGGTGTCTATTTTTATCTAGGTCTAGTTTTTCCGATAATAATGTGCCAAAAAATTAATAAGTCATTCGCAACTGGCGGAATGCAATGACCTATCCAAATCCAGCCGCCTTTTAATTTTTGAAATTTTCCTGCAAACGAATTTTTTAATAGATACGGGCGCAGATGTCTCAATCTTGCCGGCTCGCTTCGTTCGGAACCCAAGGGTCGACCCATCGTTCGGGTTGTTTGCAGCTAACGGCTCTACAGTAAACGCTTACGGAACCAAAATTTTAAAGCTTGACATCGGACTGCGCCGCGAATTCTCCTGGGAGTTTATCATTGCTGACGTGTCGATGCCTATTATCGGCGCAGATTTTTTGAGGAACACCGGTTTGCTCGTGGATATACAAAGACAAAGGCTTATAGATCCGTTAACCTCTTTGTGTTCACACGGTGCGCTGTCCTCCATCGATGTTTCTGCTGTATCAAGGATCGACAGGTCAGTGATGCACCCAAGAGTGTTCGACGTTATTTCAAAATTTCCGACAGTAATTTACGGCAACATCAACATCGACAATATAAAACATAACGTGACTCACAAGCTAGAGACGAACGGACCACCGATTGCGTGCAAACCACGACGACTGGCACCAGACAAATTCATCATCGCAAAGACAGAATTCGAAAACATGATGAAACGCGGGATTTGCAGACCCAGTAGCAGCCCTTGGTCGAGTCCCTTACATTTGGTGTTAAAAAAGGATGGAGAGTGGAGACCATGTGGATATTTCCGAGCACTTAATCGGATCACGATTCCGGATCGGTACCCAATTCCACATCTCCAAGATTTTACACAACGACTCGAGGGCTGCTCTATTTTCTCAACGATAGACCTTGTCCAGGCCTACCACCAAATTCCCATCGAACCGACGGACATTCCAAAAACAGCAATTTCGACGCCTTTTGGACTTTTTGAATTTTGTAGAATGACATTCGGTCTTCGCAATGCAGCACAGTCGTTCCAACGTCTTATGCACTCAGTCCTACGAGGACTTGACTTCGCTTTTGTGTATTTGGACGACGTGCTCATTGCCTCTAACAATTACGACGAACATCTTGGACACGTTAAAATTATCTTCTCTAAATTAGAAGAACACGGACTTGTAGTTAACCTCGACAAATGCACTTTTGCAAAACATGAAATTACATTTTTAGGACACTTGGTAACTGGACAAGGTATCTTACCATCGCATGAACGTGTTCAAGTCATCAAAAATTTCGAACGACCACTGACCGTAAAACAACTTAAACGCTTTTTAGGCATGATTAACTTTTATCGTCGCTTCATTCCTGGTGCTGCTGCCGACCAGGCATTACTGAACGACTACCTAAAAGGTTACACAAAGAACAGTCGCGTTCCAATACAGTGGTCGACAGCAGCTATAGAAGCGTTCGATAACTGCAAAAATAAACTTACGGACGCTACCTTACTGATTCATCCTTCATCATCAGCACCTCTGGCCATCATGGTCGACGCTTCCGATACGGCGCTAGGAGCAGTGGTTCAGCAGTGCATTTCAGATACTTGGCAACCACTCGGGTTCTTTTCAGTACGTCTCAATGATACGCAAAAAAGATACAGTGCATATGATCGTGAACTTCTCGCGGCTTACTCGGGCGTCAAACACTTTCGCCACCTCCTCGAAGGTCGTATGTTCACGCTGTACACCGATCATAAACCATTGATCTACGCTTTTAATCAGAATCCGGAAAAGGCATCTCCTCGTCAATTTAGACACTTAGATTTTATTGGTCAATTTACGACCGATATCCAGCACATCTCAGGCATGGATAATGTCGTCGCAGATACTCTCTCACGTATTAATCAAATTTCTATTCCCGAAAGTATTGATTATGCGGTCATCGCAGATGCTCAGACCAATGACGAAGAACTTCAAGAAATCTTAAGGAGTAACTCTGCTCTCAAATTCGAGAAATTTGCGGTTGCGTTCAATTCAAAAACCTTAATTCATTGCGATATATCAACTACTACACCTAGGCCATTCATTCCGCTAAATTTTCGGAAAAAAGTTTTCGAAGCGTTTCATAGCCTTTCTCATCCTGGCGTCAAAGCTTCCATTAAACTTTTGACGCAGAATGTCATTTGGCCATCGATTAATAAAGACGTCCAGAAAATGGCTCAAAACTGTGTAGCTTGCCAAAAGGCTAAAGTCTCTCGACACATTAAATCTCCACTGAGTACGTATAAATTAACCTCTCAACGCTTTTCAAATATTCACCTCGACATCATTGGTCCGTTACCGGTTTCTGATAATCAGCGGTATTGCGTCACATTGATTGATAGATACACCCGCTGGCCCGAGGCGGTTCCAGTTCCGGATATAACTGCTGCTACCGTCGCTTTCGCTGTCTACTCTCATTGGATAGCTCGCTTTGGTGTGCCAGAGTCCATTGCCACGGACCAAGGTACGCAATTCGAATCACAACTTTTTCACGAACTGGCTAATTTACTTGGTTTTGAACGAAGGAGAACAACTAGTTACAATCCAAAATGTAATGGCATGATCGAGCGTTGGCACCGTGTAATTAAGTCTGCCATTATGTGCTACAATCGAACAGATTGGACTAATGTTCTTCCTGCAATCTTACTTGGACTACGAACAACGTACAGTGACGAACTGAAATCTACGCCAGCTGAGCTTGTTTTCGGACATACGACGCGAGTTCCAGGAGCTTTTTTGGAAACTACGAATGATCAAATTTTACAGTCAGACTTTGTAACGAACATCAAACGACACTTCGACGAAATTCGACCTGTACCGGCTTCGCGACATGCTACGGACAAAATTTTTATTAGTAAAGATCTGCTTACTTGCTCGCACGTTTTCTTACGAACTGACGCAGTACGCAGATCACTGCAACCACCATATACAGGACCGTTTTTGGTTATCGATCGTACATCAAAATTTTACACTTTAGATTTGAATGGAAGAGATGTCAAAATTTCCATCGACCGACTTAAACCGTGTTACAGGGACAACCAAGACACGCAGACTACACAAACTGGACCACCTGTACCGACTCACGAAACACAACTTCCAATTTCGGCTGACGTATCTAAATTACCTACTGTAGAGTCAAAAGTTTGCAAGCAGGTTCGCTTCGATCTTTCGCCGAAATCTGCGACTAAAACTACGAGGTCAGGTCGTGTGTCCAGGACTCCCATGCGCTTCGAGTGAAGTACGATAGATCTGCGATCTCTCTGGGAGGGGAGTATTTGTGGCGTCGATCGAAAGTAAAATTGTCAAATTATAAAAATGCACCTTTAAGAATAATTAAGTACAAAATATTCGCACCATGTTTAGATTCCTAAAAAACGTAGCAAGCAACAAAAAAGGGTTTTTGTTTTTTCAAAAAAAGGAGAAGTCAGAAAAAAAACAATAACATTACTTACGACTTGAGTTTCTTGGTGCAAATTGTATCTCCTCTCTGTTTTAGTAAACCAAATAAACATAAAAGTTTAAAAGCTAAAGTACTTGTATTACTATAAAAAGCAATAAAAAATATATGTGTTATTAATCAAAAAACACACTAACGAATAGCGAAAGCGGGCTTCGCCTAATTGTGCTCGATAGGGAGTTGCCATCCCCGAGCCGCTCGAGGGCTTCGCATAAGTGTGCACGCTAGGGAGTTGCCATCCCAGAACCACCAAAGAGTTAAGTATTAATTATATTTTTGAACTAAATATTTTGCAAAATTTTTTTGAAATTTTAATAATTTTTTTTTATTTTTAGATGGAAATGGAGAATCGACCTTATCGTTTTTCAAAACATATTGCAACCGTTATTTTTTGACATCTTCATTCTGGAAATATTTTCGAACTTGTAAGTTTATACAGTATTTTAATAATTTAGAATATTTTTTAGAGATGGACCCAATTGAGACGGTTGTAACAAAATACCAGGAAATGTTGAAGTTAAACGCGCTTCCATCAACATTTGCCATGAGGAAGGGAATTCCAACTGCGGGATTTCTCGCTAAAATCGGTGAAGACAGCCACATATTGATGGCATTTCTCCAGGATGTAGGACTAATAAATAGAACGTTGACCTGCGAGAAATGCAGCCAAGCAATGCGAGTAATAGTGAGGCCTCGCATTGAGCAGTGTGGGTGGGATTGTGGCAAACGTATCAATGGTGTGCGATGCAACAATAGAAAAAGTGTCCTCTATGGTACGTGGTTTAGCCAAAGCAAGTTAACAGTTATTAAAATTCTGTTAATAAAGAATGACATTTTACATAAAGTGTCTGCGATGAAACTAAAATTTGACTATGGGCTTTCTCCAAATAAGGCGGCCGATTGGAGACATTACGTTCGGGAAGTGATGGTCGAACACATGCTTCTCCATATCCAGCCCATTGGCGGTCCCGGCGAGATCGTTGAAATAGACGAAAGTAAATTTGGGAAGCGGAAGTACCACCGAGGACATCATGTGAAGGGCCAATGGGTGTTTGGGGGTATCGAACGCTCCACCGGAAGGTGCTTTTTGGCGAAAGTCGATAGTCGAGATCGTGTCACTCTGATTAATCTCATTAAGAAGCATATTTTACCGGGGAGCACCATTATCTCGGATTGTTGGGCGGCGTACAACAATTTGGGAGACGAAGGATAGGAACATCTAAGAGTAAACCACTCTTTATCCTTCGTAAACGAGGATAATGGTGCTCACAAGAACACCATCGAAAGTACTTGGAGGCACGTAAAGGCGTCATTGCCCAAGTACAACCAGTAGTCAGATTTTACTGACTATTTGGGGGAGTTTATGTTCCATAAACTTATCGCTTCACGACAAGGATGCATATTTAACTCTTTCTTTGAAGTTATCCGGTCGATGCATTTTAATTTCGATTAAAATGATTTTTATTTTTTTAAATACAAATTGTAAATTATGATTTTATAGTGAATTATTATTATTATATTATATTATTTATGTGTAGAATTAAGTATTAATTATATTTTTAAACTATATATTTTGCATATTTTTTTTGAAATTTTAATAATATTTTTTTATTTTTAGATGGAAATGGAGAATCGACCTTATCGTTTTCCAAAACATATTGCAACCGTTATTTTTTTTTCATCTTCATTCTGGAAATCGAAAGAACTTGTAGTTTATACAGTATTTTAATAATTTAGAATATTTTTTAGATATGGACCCAATTGAGATGGTTGTGAAGGTGAATAGAGTGAATTTTATTAGGGGTGAATTTTATTTTTAGATGGAAATGTTAAGTTACTTTTTATTTTTTTTAGATGGAAATGTTAAGTATGATTTTATTTTATTACTTGAATTTTTTATTTATAATTTCCGTTGCAACGTTATGCAACAACATTTGTAAGAAAATATCTTTTTTTTAGAAGTGAAGAAAGAAGATTCTACTTCTTTCTTTATATTTCTATGAAAAATAAAATCCAAGAAAAGTTACGTCAAAATTTCCAAAAACTAGTGCCTATATTATATAATAGATGGCACTAGTTAGCAAAGACTGAAAAATTTACTAAACCATAGAAACAAACAAAATTAGATAAGCCAGAAAGTATCGTAATATTTTATTTATATTAATATTCTTAAAGTAAATAATATTTACTTAATAATATTTTTTTTTAATATTTTTATTTATATTCTTAAAGTAAATGAAATTAATGGGAAAAAATGTTTTATTGGTTGCCACCGTATAAGCAAAGATTTAGATGATAAATCGAAATTCAACCTGTTCCTCAAAAAATTATATGATTTCGGGGACCGGTAATAAATGTTTTTCGCATGTATTTTAAATGTTTCGGGCCACTTCTGCGTTTTCGCTCTTTCTAAAAGCAGCAACCGACAAAAGTTTTTGGAGTGTTCACTTTTATTTGCTTTGGTAATTAAATCAGTTAAACATGATTTGGGTTGATTTTTCAAATCGATCAGTTTTTTATTTGCAATTCGATTTCTTTACTCTAAATTTTTAATTTTTCTTCGTAATTCCTTATTATCATTTTGCAGTTTGTTAATTTGAAAAAAAAACTTTCGATTTAAAGATCGGTAAACCTCGATATTTTTTTCATTTTTTTCGCAATAGCATTGGAGCATTTACTTGCAACATATTGTCAAAATACGGATCGGGTTTTTGTGCGATTTCTGCTAAACACATATCTTCTTGTGGCTTATTTGAGTAAGTTTTTAACTTTGTAGTGGCATTATAAGGTGCTGGCAATTGTAAAGGGTTTGATTTTTGAAGTTTTGAATTTGATTAGTTGACTCAGTATTTAAATTAACTACCCCTTTGCTAATTTGTAGATTGGGGTAAAAATAATGTTGGTACAGCTGTCTGTTTAAGCTTGCGTTTAAGAATATAGCTTGCCTCAAAATGGTTTGAACAAATAAATACGCTCTTTTTACTGAATGGTAATATGCCACAATTTTTTAACCAAAGTTCGTGGTTCGAATAATGCGTAGAATATTTAAAAAGACGAGCACCATCTTTTAATTTAGAATTGCAGTGCAAAACTGCACAATGAACACTCGACGGTCTACTCATAATAACAAATATGATATTTTTATTTAACGAGTGCAAATAATTACCTATAAATCGATTAAAATGTATAATAAATATTGCCAATGAAAAATTATCTAAAAACAATAAGTAATAATAAACAAAATTTGATTATTAGAATAAATTCGGTAAATTCTAATAACGGAAATCAGATTGACGACAGCGAAATAAAAACACAATATTCCTCTATTGTACATATGTACATATATACGGCTCAATAATCCAAAATTCAATAAATAGTAAAAATTTGGTATGCAACTACGAACTACGAACATAAAATGCATACAGATGTATTATGTATTTATGTATATGTAATATTATGTAATCGAATACAAAATATTTTGTTTTGCACCTGGGGGCCTATTCTCGAATTCCACATCCATTTTCCACATGTGGACATTTGTCAAAGTTCACACAAAAACGTTCGAAAAATGTAATTCACATGCGGCATGGACATTTTCCTATATGGGGAATTTTTTCCACCTGCTTATACCCATTCGGAAATATTCCCTTAGTACCGAAAAAATTCAATTTTTATGAGTTTTGACAGATGTCCACATGTGGAAAATGGATGTGAAATTCGAGAATAGGCCCCCTGTACTGCTAAATGTATCCTATTTGGTTATACAATTGTAATTTGTTTAAATATATTTATATGGATATTTCGTCACTGGCTAGGTATATTAAAAACCAAAACAACATAAACACATTGAAAATTTCCTTAAATATTTTTTTTTATTATATATACATATGTATCTACAACCAGAACCGACTGTAAAAATATAGAAAAGAAGTAAATAAATAGGGATATCTTCAATTTTATTATTTACATGGTTTGGATTTGAAAACATTTTAATCCAATTCATTTTATAAAACAAAAACGGTTTTGTTTGGTACATTAAAAACTAAAATAAAATAATTTTCTTTTACTCCTTTCTAGCAGCTTTTATTTAGTGTCTTGTTTTCGTGTGTCATCGGTGTGTCATCGGTTAAAACATATTTTAACTAATAAGTCGTCTTTTTTTTTACTGTCAAATTAACCTTAAAATACACACATACAAACATATTTTTCTCCGATCGTAGGAAAAAATATATCTTTCCGTTGTTTTTTCGAAACGAAAAGCTCATGATTCCAGTATGTTGTATTTGTTGCTAAGCAACAAGTAATAATAGTACGAGAATATTTTTTCTGGCCTAGGCCGGGAGTATATTCCCGTATGGATTTTTAATTGTTTAGAAGAAATAAAAGTAGGTGGAAAAAAAAACAAAATATTTTGAAAAAAACTGTTTGAAAAAAAAAACAAAATGTATTTATGTCTTATGATGTCGTGGCTAACTAAGCAATAATTTTATGTTATTTTCGATTTTTTACTTTGTTTTGATTTCTTAATATGATAATTAATGAATAATACTAAAAATTATTTTGGGTTTATATTCGTTTTAAAGTCCGATCGGAGAAAAAGTAGTATGTACAATTCGGAGGAAAAGTGCATTCCCGGACTCCCCGTGGAGCTAATTTCCACTATCGTCCGGGAATGTAGTACTTTTCCTCCTAATTATACAATATACTATTGTTTAACTAATAATTCGTCTTTTTTTTACGTAATTAATAATATTTTTCTTAATATTTTATATTTCTCTTCTTCAGTAGAGGCTGTCATCTTTTAAGCAATTGCTTTTGCTTTTAAGCAATTGTAAGTGGCCCGGCCGTCCGAGAAAATCAATTTTAATTAATAATTCGTCATTTTTTTACGTAATTAATAATATTTTTCTTAATATTTTTATATTTATCTTCTTCAGTAGAGGCTGTCATCTTTTAAGCAATTGCTTTTGCTTTTAAGCAATTGTAAGTGGCCCGGCCGTCCGAGAAAATCGATAAGGAAATATGTATATGCGATTTCACTCAAATTCCAGCATTAGGCCGTTTTCCCACTAGCCGACACAATACCGATATGTCGGCGCCGAAATATCAGTGCCGATATCGCCGGATCACAAATTCATAGATGTGTATGGAACGCTTTTCCATTAGCATGTATCGGCTAATGGAAAAGCGTTCCATACACATCTAATGTAATACACACATACACATGTAATGAATAAATTTCGTAATGAGTAAGGCCGTTTTTCCACTAGTCGACACGAGACCGATATGTCGGCGCCGATATCGTCGGATCACAAATTCATAGATGCGCACAGATTTAGGTTCACCTAAAATGTCACGACATTCACCCCATTTAAAAAGACCATCCAGCAATGATCAATCATCACCCGTTTCAGGGCATACTCGGGAACTATCTAATAATTGGACTGATAACATTATGAAATATAATAAATCGACGACACCACCTCTTAGCTCGGACGAGGATAGTGATCATATAAATATTGATAAGTTGAAAACTAATCGAAATAAGGCGACACAAAGGTGAGACTAGAACCCGACTAGACATCCTAGTTAAGATTTTAATATAAATTTGCTTTGATTTACAGGAATCCACAGCAGAAAGAGCATTTGGAGTTGCCTCTGTGTCTGTGTACAATTGGATTTGAAAAATGCACCCATTTCCACGCGTCCCGAGAGAGGAAGGGTGCGTCGCGCGTTTTTTTTTTTTCTTGTGGTGTCCCCAGTAGGCCTAATCCACATTATATTTCAATAATCTTGTTATTTTTAGTACATTGTGTCCCGCACAATCTCTAAAAAAACATTAAATGGGTCTTCTTTTCGGCTTTTAATCGTTTTTTTAAACATATATTCTGCCAAAAGAAATTAGAGTAGTCGGTTTGCCGGTTATACTCTAGTAATAACGCTTTAATTGCCCTCCATGTAGCTTCGATAGTGTTTGTGTGGACGCCAGTATCTTTATCAACAAATTCAATGCTGTGGTTTACCACCCAGTGATCGTATCCCTCGGCTTTTAAGCAATTGTAAGTTGCCCAGCCGTCCGAGAAAATAGTTGTTCCTGGCAAAATATATTTTTTTATCAATGGTATAAGCGTTTCGATGTCTCTATATTCCACTTTTTCTAAAAAGCATCTCTTGCTGCCGCGCTCAATGCCACCGAATACCCACTGACCATTTATGGGATGATGGTGCTTTCGTTTGCCGAATTGCGATTCGTCGATTTCGACAATAATTCCAGGGCCTCCGATCCGTTGATCGGAATCTGCCATAAATTTAACGAGCGTTTCTTTAACGAATTGATTCCAATTCGGTGTTGTATCGGAGGCTATCCCGTGCTCTCTGTAAAGGTCGGTAGCACCAACATGGTTAAATACTATATGTCAAATGTTAGCAGCATAGCTAAACCAAGAACCCTGGCGGATTGTCCTTCGACTTGTACATCGAATCGAATTAACCATTTTTTAGCATCTCATTTGCCAAGCATTTGGAGTTGTCTCTGTGTCTGTGTACAATTGGATTTGAAAAATGCACCCATTTCCACGCGTCCCGAGAGAGGAAGGGTGCGTCGCGCGTTTTTTTTTTTCTTGTGGTGTCCCCAGTAGGCCTAATCCACATTATATTTCAATAATCTTGTAATTTTTAGTACATTGTGTCCCGCACAATCTCTAAAAAAACATTAAATAGGTCTTCTTTTCGGCTTTTAATCGTTTTTTTAAACATATATTCTGCCAAAAGAAATTAGAGTAGTCGGTTTGCCGGTTATACTCTAGTAATAACGCTTTAATTGCCCTCCATATAGCTTCGATAGTGTTTGTGTGGACGCCAGTATCTTTATCAACAAATTCAATGCTGTGGTTTACCACCCAGTGATCGTATCCCTCGGCTTTTAAGCAATTGTAAGTTGCCCAGCCGTCCGAGAAAATAGTTGTTCCTGGCAAAATATATTTTTTTATCAATGGTATAAGCGTTTCGATGTCTCTATATTCCACTTTTTCTAAAAAGCATCTCTTGCTGCCGCGCTCAATGCCACCGAATACCCACTGACCATTTATGGGATGATGGTGCTTTCGTTTGCCGAATTGCGATTCGTCGATTTCAACAATAATTCCAGGGCCTCCGATCCGTTGATCGGAATCTGCCATAAATTTAACGAGCGTTTCTTTAACGAATTGATTCCAATTCGGTGTTGTATCGGAGGCTATCCCGTGCTCTCTGTAAAGGTCGGTAGCACCAACATGGTTAAATACTATATGTCAAATGTTAGCAGCATAGCTAAACCAAGAACCCTGGCGGATTGTCCTTCGACTTGTACATCGAATCGAATTAACCATTTTTTAGCATCTCATTTGCCAAGCATTTGGAGTTGTCTCTGTGTCTGTGTACAATTGGATTTGAAAAATGCACCCATTTCCACGCGTCCCGAGAGAGGAAGGGTGCGTCGCGCGTTTTTTTTTCTTGTGGTGTCCCCAGTAGGCCTAATCCACATTATATTTCAATAATCTTGTAATTTTTAGTACATTGTGTCCCGCACAATCTCTAAAAAAACATTAAATAGGTTTTCTTTTCGGCTTTTAATCGTTTTTTTAAACATATATTCTGCCAAAAGAAATTAGAGTAGTCGGTTTGCCGGTTATACTCTAGTAATAACGCTTTAATTGCCCTCCATGTAGCTTCGATAGTGTTTGTGTGGACGCCAGTATCTTTATCAACAAATTCAATGCTGTGGTTTACCACCCAGTGATCGTATCCCTCGGCTTTTAAGCAATTGTAAGTTGCCCAGCCGTCCGAGAAAATAGTTGTTCCTGGCAAAATATATTTTTTTATCAATGGTATAAGCGTTTCGATGTCTCTATATTCCACTTTTTCTAAAAAGCATCTCTTGCTGCCGCGCTCAATGCCACCGAATACCCACTGATCATTTATGGGATGATGGTGCTTTCGTTTGCCGAATTGCGATTCGTCGATTTCGACAATAATTCCAGGGCCTCCGATCCGTTGATCGGAATCTGCCATAAATTTAACGAGCGTTTCTTTAACGAATTGATTCCAATTCGGTGTTGTATCGGAGGCTATCCCGTGCTCTCTGTAAAGGTCGGTAGCACCAACATGGTTAAATACTATATGTCAAATGTTAGCAGCATAGCTAAACCAAGAACCCTGGCGGATTGTCCTTCGACTTGTACATCGAATCGAATTAACCATTTTTTAGCATCTCATTTGCCAAGCATTTGGAGTTGTCTCTGTGTCTGTGTACAATTGGATTTGAAAAATGCACCCATTTCCACGCGTCCCGAGAGAGGAAGGGTGCGTCGCGCGTTTTTTTTTTCTTGTGGTGTCCCCAGTAGGCCTAATCCACATTATATTTCAATAATCTTGTAATTTTTAGTACATTGTGTCCCGCACAATCTCTAAAAAAACATTAAATAGGTCTTCTTTTCGGCTTTTAATCGTTTTTTTAAACATATATTCTGCCAAAAGAAATTAGAGTAGTCGGTTTGCCGGTTATACTCTAGTAATAACGCTTTAATTGCCCTCCATGTAGCTTCGATATTGTTTGTGTGGACGCCAGTATCTTTATCAACAAATTCAATGCTGTGGTTTACCACCCAGTGATCGTATCCCTCGGCTTTTAAGCAATTGTAAGTTGCCCAGCCGTCCGAGAAAATAGTTGTTCCTGGAAAAATATATTTTTTTATCAATGGTATAAGCGTTTCGATGTCTCTTTATTCCACTTTTTCTAAAAAGCATCTCTTGCTGCCGCGCTCAATGCCACCGAATACCCACTGACCATTTATGGGATGATGGTGCTTTCGTTTGCCGAATTGCGATTCGTCGATTTCGACAATAATTCCAGGGCCTCCGATCCGTTGATCGGAATCTGCCATAAATTTAACGAGCGTTTCTTTAACGAATTGATTCCAATTCGGTGTTGTATCGGAGGCTATCCCGTGCTCTCTGTAAAGGTCGGTAGCACCAACATGGTTAAATAATATATGTCAAATGTTAGCAGCATAGCTAAACCAAGAACCCTGGCGGATTGTCCTTCGACTTGTACATCGAATCGAATTAACCATTTTTTAGCATCTCATTTGCCAAGCATTTGGAGTTGTCTCTGTGTCTGTGTACAATTGCACCCATTTCCACGCGTCCCGAGAGAGGAAGGGTGCGTCGCGCGTTTTTTTTTTCTTGTGGTGTCCCCAGTAGGCCTAATCCACATTATATTTCAATAATCTTGTAATTTTTAGTACATTGTGTCCCGCACAATCTCTAAAAAAACATTAAATAGGTCTTCTTTTCGGCTTTTAATCGTTTTTTAAACATATATTCTGCCAAAAGAAATTAGAGTAGTCGGTTTGCCGGTTATACTCTAGTAATAACGCTTTAATTGCCCTCCATGTAGCTTCGATAGTGTTTGTGTGGACGCCAGTATCTTTATCAACAAATTCAATGCTGTGGTTTACCACCCAGTGATCGTATCCCTCGGCTTTTAAGCAATTGTAAGTTGCCCAGCCGTCCGAGAAAATAGTTGTTCCTGGCAAAATATATTTTTTTATCAATGGTATAAGCGTTTCGATGTCTCTATATTCCACTTTTTCTAAAAAGCATCTCTTGCTGCCGCGCTCAATGCCACCGAATACCCACTGACCATTTATGTATGTGATGATGGTGCTTTCGTTTGCCGAATTGCGATTCGTCGATTTCGACAATAATTCCAGGGCCTCCGATCCGTTGATCGGAATCTGCCATAAATTTAACGAGCGTTTCTTTAACGAATTGATTCCAATTCGGTGTTGTATCGGAGGCTATCCCGTGCTCTCTGTAAAGGTCGGTAGCACCAACATGGTTAAATACTATATGTCAAATGTTAGCAGCATAGCTAAACCAAGAACCCTGGCGGATTGTCCTTCGACTTGTACATCGAATCGAATTAACCATTTTTTAGCATCTCATTTGCCAAGCATTTGGAGTTGTCTCTGTGTCTGTGTACAATTGGATTTGAAAAATGCACCCATTTCCACGCGTCCCGAGAGAGGAAGGGTGCGTCGCGCGTTTTTTTTTCATGTGGTGTCCCCAGTAGGCCTAATCCACATTATATTTCAATAATCTTGTAATTTTTAGTACATTGTGTCCCGCACAATCTCTAAAAAAACATTAAATAGGTCTTCTTTTCGGCTTTTAATCGTTTTTTTAAACATATATTCTGCCAAAAGAAATTAGAGTAGTCGGTTTGCCGGTTATACTCTAGTAATAACGCTTTAATTGCCCTCCATGTAGCTTCGATAGTGTTTGTGTGGACGCCAGTATCTTTATCAACAAATTCAATGCTGTGGTTTACCACCCAGTGATCGTATCCCTCGGCTTTTAAGCAATTGTAAGTTGCCCAGCCGTCCGAGAAAATAGTTGTTCCTGGCAAAATATATTTTTTTATCAATGGTATAAGCGTTTCGATGTCTCTATATTCCACTTTTTCTAAAAAGCATCTCTTGCTGCCGCGCTCAATGCCACCGAATACCCACTGACCATTTATGGGATGATGGTGCTTTCGTTTGCCGAATTGCGATTCGTCGATTTCGACAATAATTCCAGGGCCTCCGATCCGTTGATCGGAATCTGCCATAAATTTAACGAGCGTTTCTTTAACGAATTGATTCCAATTCGGTGTTGTATCGGAGGCTATCCCGTGCTCTCTGTAAAGGTCGGTAGCACCAACATGGTTAAATACTATATGTCAAATGTTAGCAGCATAGCTAAACCAAGAACCCTGGCGGATTGTCCTTCGACTTGTACATCGAATCGAATTAACCATTTTTTAGCATCTCATTTGCCAAGCATTTGGAGTTGTCTCTGTGTCTGTGTACAATTGGATTTGAAAAATGCACCCATTTCCACGTGTCCCGAGAGAGGAAGGGTGCGTCGCGCGTTTTTTTTTTCTTGTGGTGTCCCCAGTAGGCCTAATCCACATTATATTTCAATAATCTTGTTATTTTTAGTACATTGTGTCCCGCACAATCTCTAAAAAAACATTAAATGGGTCTTCTTTTCGGCTTTTAATCGTTTTTTTAAACATATATTCTGCCAAAAGAAATTAGAGTAGTCGGTTTGCCGGTTATACTCTAGTAATAACGCTTTAATTGCCCTCCATGTAGCTTCGATAGTGTTTGTGTGGACGCCAGTATCTTTATCAACAAATTCAATGCTGTGGTTTACCACCCAGTGATCGTATCCCTCGGCTTTTAAGCAATTGTAAGTTGCCCAGCCGTCCGAGAAAATAGTTGTTCCTGGCAAAATATATTTTTTTATCAATGGTATAAGCGTTTCGATGTCTCTATATTCCACTTTTTCTAAAAAGCATCTCTTGCTGCCGCGCTCAATGCCACCGAATACCCACTGACCATTTATGTATGTGATGATGGTGCTTTCGTTTGCCGAATTGCGATTCGTCGATTTCGACAATAATTCCAGGGCCTCCGATCCGTTGATCGGAATCTGCCATAAATTTAACGAGCGTTTCTTTAACGAATTGATTCCAATTCGGTGTTGTATCGGAGGCTATCCCGTGCTCTCTGTAAAGGTCGGTAGCACCAACATGGTTAAATACTATATGTCAAATGTTAGCATCATAGCTAAACCAAGAACCCTGGCGGATTGTCCTTCGACTTGTACATCGAATCGAATTAACCATTTTTTAGCATCTCATTTGCCAAGCATTTGGAGTTGTCTCTGTGTCTGTGTACAATTGGATTTGAAAAATGCACCCATTTCCACGCGTCCCGAGAGAGGAAGGGTGCGTCGCGCGTTTTTTTTTCATGTGGTGTCCCCAGTAGGCCTAATCCACATTATATTTCAATAATCTTGTAATTTGTAGTACATTGTGTCCCGCACAATCTCTAAAAAAACATTAAATAGGTCTTCTTTTCGGCTTTTAATCGTTTATTTAAACATATATTCTGCCAAAAGAAATTAGAGTAGTCGGTTTGCCGGTTATACTCTAGTAATAACGCTTTAATTGCCCTCCATGTAGCTTCGATAGTGTTTGTGTGGACGCCAGTATCTTTATCAACAAATTCGATGCTGTGGTTTACCACCCAGTGATCGTATCCCTCGGCTTTTAAGCAATTGTAAGTTGCCCAGCCGTCCGAAAAAATAGTTGTTCCTGGCAAAATATATTTTTTTATCAATGGTATAAGCGTTTCGATGTCTCTATATTCCACTTTTTCTAAAAAGCATCTCTTGCTGCCGCGCTCAATGCCACCGAATACCCACTGACCATTTATGGGATGATGGTGCTTTCGTTTGCCGAATTGCGATTCGTCGATTTCGACAATAATTCCAGGGCCTCCGATCCGTTGATCGGAATCTGCCATAAATTTAACGAGCGTTTCTTTAACGAATTGATTCCAATTCGGTGTTGTATCGGAGGCTATCCCGTGCTCTCTGTAAAGGTCGGTAGCACCAACATGGTTAAATACTATATGTCAAATGTTAGCAGCATAGCTAAACCAAGAACCCTGGCGGATTGTCCTTCGACTTGTACATCGAATCGAATTAACCATTTTTTAGCATCTCATTTGCCAAGCATTTGGAGTTGTCTCTGTGTCTGTGTACAATTGGATTTGAAAAATGCACCCATTTCCACGTGTCCCGAGAGAGGAAGGGTGCGTCGCGCGTTTTTTTTTTTCTTGTGGTGTCCCCAGTAGGCCTAATCCACATTATATTTCAATAATCTTGTTATTTTTAGTACATTGTGTCCCGCACAATCTCTAAAAAAACATTAAATGGGTCCTCTTTTCTGCTTTTAATCGTTTTTTTAAACATATATTCTGCCAAAAGAAATTAGAGTAGTCGGTTTGCCGGTTATACTCTAGTAATAACGCTTTAATTGCCCTCCATGTAGCTTCGATAGTGTTTGTGTGGACGCCAGTATCTTTATCAACAAATTCAATGCTGTGGTTTACCACCCAGTGATCGTATCCCTCGGCTTTTAAGCAATTGTAAGTTGCCCAGCCGTCCGAGAAAATAGTTGTTCCTGGCAAAATATATTTTTTTATCAATGGTATAAGCGTTTCGATGTCTCTATATTCCACTTTTTCTAAAAAGCATCTCTTGCTGCCGCGCTCAATGCCACCGAATACCCACTGACCATTTATGGGATGATGGTGCTTTCGTTTGCCGAATTGCGATTCGTCGATTTCGACAATAATTCCAGGGCCTCCGATCTGTTGATGGGAATCTGCCATAAATTTAACGAGCGTTTCTTTAACGAATTGATTCCAATTCGGTGTTGTATCGGAGGCTATCCCGTGCTCTCTGTAAAGGTCGGTAGCACCAACATGGTTAAATACTATATGTCAAATGTTAGCAGCATAGCTAAACCAAGAACCCTGGCGGATTGTCCTTCGACTTGTACATCGAATCGAATTAACCATTTTTTAGCATCTCATTTGCCAAGCATTTGGAGTTGTCTCTGTGTCTGTGTACAATTGGATTTGAAAAATGCACCCATTTCCACGCGTCCCGAGAGAAGAAGGGTGCGTCGCGCGTTTTTTTTTTCTTGTGGTGTCCCCAGTAGGCCTAATCCACATTATATTTCAATAATCTTGTAATTTTTAGTACATTGTGTCCCGCACAATCTCTAAAAAAACATTAAATAGGTCTTCTTTTCGGCTTTTAATCGTTTTTTTAAACATATATTCTGCCAAAAGAAATTAGAGTAGTCGGTTTGCCGGTTATACTCTAGTAATAACGCTTTAATTGCCCTCCATGTAGCTTCGATAGTGTTTGTGTGGACGCCAGTATCTTTATCAACAAATTCAATGCTGTGGTTTACCACCCAGTGATCGTATCCCTCGGCTTTTAAGCAATTGTAAGTTGCCCAGCCGTCCGAGAAAATAGTTGTTCCTGGCAAAATATATTTTTTTATCAATGGTATAAGCGTTTCGATGTCTCTATATTCCACTTTTTCTAAAAAGCATCTCTTGCTGCCGCGCTCAATGCCACCGAATACCCACTGACCATTTATGGGATGATGGTGCTTTCGTTTGCCGAATTGCGATTCGTCGATTTCGACAATAATTCCAGGGCCTCCGATCCGTTGATCGGAATCTGCCATAAATTTAACGAGCGTTTCTTTAACGAATTGATTCCAATTCGGTGTTGTATCGGAGGCTATCCCGTGCTCTCTGTAAAGGTCGGTAGCACCAACATGGTTAAATACTATATGTCAAATGTTAGCAGCATAGCTAAACCAAGAACCCTGGCGGATTGTCCTTCGACTTGTACATCGAATCGAATTAACCATTTTTTAGCATCTCATTTGCCAAGCATTTGGAGTTGTCTCTGTGTCTGTGTACAATTGGATTTGAAAAATGCACCCATTTCCACGTGTCCCGAGAGAGGAAGGGTGCGTCGCGCGTTTTTTTTTTTCTTGTGGTGTCCCCAGTAGGCCTAATCCACATTATATTTCAATAATCTTGTAATTTTTAGTACATTGTGTCCCGCACAATCTCCAAAAAAACATTAAATGGGTCTTCTTTTCGGCTTTTAATCGTTTTTTTAAACATATATTCTGCCAAAAGAAATTAGAGTAGTCGGTTTGCCGGTTATACTCTAGTAATAACGTTTTAATTGCCCTCCATGTAGCTTCGATAGTGTTTGTGTGGACGCCAGTATCTTTATCAACAAATCCGATGATGTGGTTTACCAACCAGTGATCGTATCCCTCGGCTTTTAAGCAATTGTAAGTTGTCCAGCCGTCCGAGAAAATCGTTGTTCCTGGCAAAATATATTTTTTTATCAATGGTATAAGCGTTTCGATGTCTCTATATTCCACTTTTTCTAAAAAGCATCTCTTGCTGCCGCGCTCAATGCCACCGAGTACCCACTGACCATTTATGGGATGATGGTGCTTTCGTTTGACGAATTGCGATTCGTCGATTTCGACAATAATTCCAGGGCCTCCGATCCATTGATCGGAATCTGCCATAAATTTAACGAGCGTTTCTTTAACGAATTGATTCCAATTCGGTGTTGTATCGGAGGCTATCCCGTGCTCTCTGTAAAGGTCGGTAGCATAAACATGGTTAAATACTATAAGTCAAATGTTAGCAGCATAGCTAAACCAAGAACCCTGGCGGATTGTCCTTCGACTTGTACATCGAATCGAATTAACCATTTTTTGGCATCTCATTTGCCCATACCATCGCATGAACGTGTTCAAGTCATCAAAAATTTCGAACGACCACTGACCGTAAAACAACTTAAACGCTTTTTAGGCATGATTAACTTTTATCGTCGCTTCATTCCTGGTGCTGCTGCCGACCAGGCATTACTGAACGACTACCTAAAAGGTTACACAAAGAACAGTCGCGTTCCAATACAGTGGTCGACAGCAGCTATAGAAGCGTTCGATAACTGCAAAAATAAACTTACGGACGCTACCTTACTGATTCATCCTTCATCATCAGCACCTCTGGCCATCATGGTCGACGCTTCCGATACGGCGCTAGGAGCAGTGGTTCAGCAGTGCATTTCAGATACTTGGCAACCACTCGGGTTCTTTTCAGTACGTCTCAATGATACGCAAAAAAGATACAGTGCATATGATCGTGAACTTCTCGCGGCTTACTCGGGCGTCAAACACTTTCGCCACCTCCTCGAAGGTCGTATGTTCACGCTGTACACCGATCATAAACCATTGATCTACGCTTTTAATCAGAATCCGGAAAAGGCATCTCCTCGTCAATTTAGACACTTAGATTTTATTGGTCAATTTACGACCGATATCCAGCACATCTCAGGCATGGATAATGTCGTCGCAGATACTCTCTCACGTATTAATCAAATTTCTATTCCCGAAAGTATTGATTATGCGGTCATCGCAGATGCTCAGACCAATGACGAAGAACTTCAAGAAATCTTAAGGAGTAACTCTGCTCTCAAATTCGAGAAATTTGCGGTTGCGTTCAATTCAAAAACCTTAATTCATTGCGATATATCAACTACTACACCTAGGCCATTCATTCCGCTAAATTTTCGGAAAAAAGTTTTCGAAGCGTTTCATAGCCTTTCTCATCCTGGCGTCAAAGCTTCCATTAAACTTTTGACGCAGAATGTCATTTGGCCATCGATTAATAAAGACGTCCAGAAAATGGCTCAAAACTGTGTAGCTTGCCAAAAGGCTAAAGTCTCTCGACACATTAAATCTCCACTGAGTACGTATAAATTAACCTCTCAACGCTTTTCAAATATTCACCTCGACATCATTGGTCCGTTACCGGTTTCTGATAATCAGCGGTATTGCGTCACATTGATTGATAGATACACCCGCTGGCCCGAGGCGGTTCCAGTTCCGGATATAACTGCTGCTACCGTCGCTTTCGCTGTCTACTCTCATTGGATAGCTCGCTTTGGTGTGCCAGAGTCCATTGCCACGGACCAAGGTACGCAATTCGAATCACAACTTTTTCACGAACTGGCTAATTTACTTGGTTTTGAACGAAGGAGAACAACTAGTTACAATCCAAAATGTAATGGCATGATCGAGCGTTGGCACCGTGTAATTAAGTCTGCCATTATGTGCTACAATCGAACAGATTGGACTAATGTTCTTCCTGCAATCTTACTTGGACTACGAACAACGTACAGTGACGAACTGAAATCTACGCCAGCTGAGCTTGTTTTCGGACATACGACGCGAGTTCCAGGAGCTTTTTTGGAAACTACGAATGATCAAATTTTACAGTCAGACTTTGTAACGAACATCAAACGACACTTCGACGAAATTCGACCTGTACCGGCTTCGCGACATGCTACGGACAAAATTTTTATTAGTAAAGATCTGCTTACTTGCTCGCACGTTTTCTTACGAACTGACGCAGTACGCAGATCACTGCAACCACCATATACAGGACCGTTTTTGGTTATCGATCGTACATCAAAATTTTACACTTTAGATTTGAATGGAAGAGATGTCAAAATTTCCATCGACCGACTTAAACCGTGTTACAGGGACAACCAAGACACGCAGACTACACAAACTGGACCACCTGTACCGACTCACGAAACACAACTTCCAATTTCGGCTGACGTATCTAAATTACCTACTGTAGAGTCAAAAGTTTGCAAGCAGGTTCGCTTCGATCTTTCGCCGAAATCTGCGACTAAAACTACGAGGTCAGGTCGTGTGTCCAGGACTCCCATGCGCTTCGAGTGAAGTACGATAGATCTGCGATCTCTCTGGGAGGGGAGTATTTGTGGCGTCGATCGAAAGTAAAATTGTCAAATTATAAAAATGCACCTTTAAGAATAATTAAGTACAAAATATTCGCACCATGTTTAGATTCCTAAAAAACGTAGCAAGCAACAAAAAAGGGTTTTTGTTTTTTCAAAAAAAAGAGAAGTCAGAAAAAAAACAATAACATTACTTACGACTTGAGTTTCTTGGTGCAAATTGTATCTCCTCTCTGTTTTAGTAAACCAAATAAACATAAAAGTTTAAAAGCTAAAGTACTTGTATTACTATAAAAAGCAATAAAAAATATATGTGTTATTAATCAAAAAACACACTAACGAATAGCGAAAGCGGGCTTCGCCTAATTGTGCTCGATAGGGAGTTGCCATCCCCGAGCCGCTCGAGGGCTTCGCATAAGTGTGCACGCTAGGGAGTTGCCATCCCAGAACCACCAAAGAGTTAAGTATTAATTATATTTTTGAACTAAATATTTTGCAAAATTTTTTTGAAATTTTAATAATTTTTTTTTATTTTTAGATGGAAATGGAGAATCGACCTTATCGTTTTTCAAAACATATTGCAACCGTTATTTTTTGACATCTTCATTCTGGAAATATTTTCGAACTTGTAAGTTTATACAGTATTTTAATAATTTAGAATATTTTTTAGAGATGGACCCAATTGAGACGGTTGTAACAAAATACCAGGAAATGTTGAAGTTAAACGCGCTTCCATCAACATTTGCCATGAGGAAGGGAATTCCAACTGCGGGATTTCTCGCTAAAATCGGTGAAGACAGCCACATATTGATGGCATTTCTCCAGGATGTAGGACTAATAAATAGAACGTTGACCTGCGAGAAATGCAGCCAAGCAATGCGAGTAATAGTGAGGCCTCGCATTGAGCAGTGTGGGTGGGATTGTGGCAAACGTATCAATGGTGTGCGATGCAACAATAGAAAAAGTGTCCTCTATGGTACGTGGTTTAGCCAAAGCAAGTTAACAGTTATTAAAATTCTGTTAATAAAGAATGACATTTTACATAAAGTGTCTGCGATGAAACTAAAATTTGACTATGGGCTTTCTCCAAATAAGGCGGCCGATTGGAGACATTACGTTCGGGAAGTGATGGTCGAACACATGCTTCTCCATATCCAGCCCATTGGCGGTCCCGGCGAGATCGTTGAAATAGACGAAAGTAAATTTGGGAAGCGGAAGTACCACCGAGGACATCATGTGAAGGGCCAATGGGTGTTTGGGGGTATCGAACGCTCCACCGGAAGGTGCTTTTTGGCGAAAGTCGATAGTCGAGATCGTGTCACTCTGATTAATCTCATTAAGAAGCATATTTTACCGGGGAGCACCATTATCTCGGATTGTTGGGCGGCGTACAACAATTTGGGAGACGAAGGATAGGAACATCTAAGAGTAAACCACTCTTTATCCTTCGTAAACGAGGATAATGGTGCTCACAAGAACACCATCGAAAGTACTTGGAGGCACGTAAAGGCGTCATTGCCCAAGTACAACCAGTAGTCAGATTTTACTGACTATTTGGGGGAGTTTATGTTCCATAAACTTATCGCTTCACGACAAGGATGCATATTTAACTCTTTCTTTGAAGTTATCCGGTCGATGCATTTTAATTTCGATTAAAATGATTTTTATTTTTTTAAATACAAATTGTAAATTATGATTTTATAGTGAATTATTATTATTATATTATATTATTTATGTGTAGAATTAAGTATTAATTATATTTTTAAACTATATATTTTGCATATTTTTTTTGAAATTTTAATAATATTTTTTTATTTTTAGATGGAAATGGAGAATCGACCTTATCGTTTTCCAAAACATATTGCAACCGTTATTTTTTTTTCATCTTCATTCTGGAAATCGAAAGAACTTGTAGTTTATACAGTATTTTAATAATTTAGAATATTTTTTAGATATGGACCCAATTGAGATGGTTGTGAAGGTGAATAGAGTGAATTTTATTAGGGGTGAATTTTATTTTTAGATGGAAATGTTAAGTTACTTTTTATTTTTTTTAGATGGAAATGTTAAGTATGATTTTATTTTATTACTTGAATTTTTTATTTATAATTTCCGTTGCAACGTTATGCAACAACATTTGTAAGAAAATATCTTTTTTTTAGAAGTGAAGAAAGAAGATTCTACTTCTTTCTTTATATTTCTATGAAAAATAAAATCCAAGAAAAGTTACGTCAAAATTTCCAAAAACTAGTGCCTATATTATATAATAGATGGCACTAGTTAGCAAAGACTGAAAAATTTACTAAACCATAGAAACAAACAAAATTAGATAAGCCAGAAAGTATCGTAATATTTTATTTATATTAATATTCTTAAAGTAAATAATATTTACTTAATAATATTTTTTTTTAATATTTTTATTTATATTCTTAAAGTAAATGAAATTAATGGGAAAAAATGTTTTATTGGTTGCCACCGTATAAGCAAAGATTTAGATGATAAATCGAAATTCAACCTGTTCCTCAAAAAATTATATGATTTCGGGGACCGGTAATAAATGTTTTTCGCATGTATTTTAAATGTTTCGGGCCACTTCTGCGTTTTCGCTCTTTCTAAAAGCAGCAACCGACAAAAGTTTTTGGAGTGTTCACTTTTATTTGCTTTGGTAATTAAATCAGTTAAACATGATTTGGGTTGATTTTTCAAATCGATCAGTTTTTTATTTGCAATTCGATTTCTTTACTCTAAATTTTTAATTTTTCTTCGTAATTCCTTATTATCATTTTGCAGTTTGTTAATTTGAAAAAAAAACTTTCGATTTAAAGATCGGTAAACCTCGATATTTTTTTCATTTTTTTCGCAATAGCATTGGAGCATTTACTTGCAACATATTGTCAAAATACGGATCGGGTTTTTGTGCGATTTCTGCTAAACACATATCTTCTTGTGGCTTATTTGAGTAAGTTTTTAACTTTGTAGTGGCATTATAAGGTGCTGGCAATTGTAAAGGGTTTGATTTTTGAAGTTTTGAATTTGATTAGTTGACTCAGTATTTAAATTAACTACCCCTTTGCTAATTTGTAGATTGGGGTAAAAATAATGTTGGTACAGCTGTCTGTTTAAGCTTGCGTTTAAGAATATAGCTTGCCTCAAAATGGTTTGAACAAATAAATACGCTCTTTTTACTGAATGGTAATATGCCACAATTTTTTAACCAAAGTTCGTGGTTCGAATAATGCGTAGAATATTTAAAAAGACGAGCACCATCTTTTAATTTAGAATTGCAGTGCAAAACTGCACAATGAACACTCGACGGTCTACTCATAATAACAAATATGATATTTTTATTTAACGAGTGCAAATAATTACCTATAAATCGATTAAAATGTATAATAAATATTGCCAATGAAAAATTATCTAAAAACAATAAGTAATAATAAACAAAATTTGATTATTAGAATAAATTCGGTAAATTCTAATAACGGAAATCAGATTGACGACAGCGAAATAAAAACACAATATTCCTCTATTGTACATATGTACATATATACGGCTCAATAATCCAAAATTCAATAAATAGTAAAAATTTGGTATGCAACTACGAACTACGAACATAAAATGCATACAGATGTATTATGTATTTATGTATATGTAATATTATGTAATCGAATACAAAATATTTTGTTTTGCACCTGGGGGCCTATTCTCGAATTCCACATCCATTTTCCACATGTGGACATTTGTCAAAGTTCACACAAAAACGTTCGAAAAATGTAATTCACATGCGGCATGGACATTTTCCTATATGGGGAATTTTTTCCACCTGCTTATACCCATTCGGAAATATTCCCTTAGTACCGAAAAAATTCAATTTTTATGAGTTTTGACAGATGTCCACATGTGGAAAATGGATGTGAAATTCGAGAATAGGCCCCCTGTACTGCTAAATGTATCCTATTTGGTTATACAATTGTAATTTGTTTAAATATATTTATATGGATATTTCGTCACTGGCTAGGTATATTAAAAACCAAAACAACATAAACACATTGAAAATTTCCTTAAATATTTTTTTTTATTATATATACATATGTATCTACAACCAGAACCGACTGTAAAAATATAGAAAAGAAGTAAATAAATAGGGATATCTTCAATTTTATTATTTACATGGTTTGGATTTGAAAACATTTTAATCCAATTCATTTTATAAAACAAAAACGGTTTTGTTTGGTACATTAAAAACTAAAATAAAATAATTTTCTTTTACTCCTTTCTAGCAGCTTTTATTTAGTGTCTTGTTTTCGTGTGTCATCGGTGTGTCATCGGTTAAAACATATTTTAACTAATAAGTCGTCTTTTTTTTTACTGTCAAATTAACCTTAAAATACACACATACAAACATATTTTTCTCCGATCGTAGGAAAAAATATATCTTTCCGTTGTTTTTTCGAAACGAAAAGCTCATGATTCCAGTATGTTGTATTTGTTGCTAAGCAACAAGTAATAATAGTACGAGAATATTTTTTCTGGCCTAGGCCGGGAGTATATTCCCGTATGGATTTTTAATTGTTTAGAAGAAATAAAAGTAGGTGGAAAAAAAAACAAAATATTTTGAAAAAAACTGTTTGAAAAAAAAAACAAAATGTATTTATGTCTTATGATGTCGTGGCTAACTAAGCAATAATTTTATGTTATTTTCGATTTTTTACTTTGTTTTGATTTCTTAATATGATAATTAATGAATAATACTAAAAATTATTTTGGGTTTATATTCGTTTTAAAGTCCGATCGGAGAAAAAGTAGTATGTACAATTCGGAGGAAAAGTGCATTCCCGGACTCCCCGTGGAGCTAATTTCCACTATCGTCCGGGAATGTAGTACTTTTCCTCCTAATTATACAATATACTATTGTTTAACTAATAATTCGTCTTTTTTTTACGTAATTAATAATATTTTTCTTAATATTTTATATTTCTCTTCTTCAGTAGAGGCTGTCATCTTTTAAGCAATTGCTTTTGCTTTTAAGCAATTGTAAGTGGCCCGGCCGTCCGAGAAAATCAATTTTAATTAATAATTCGTCATTTTTTTACGTAATTAATAATATTTTTCTTAATATTTTTATATTTATCTTCTTCAGTAGAGGCTGTCATCTTTTAAGCAATTGCTTTTGCTTTTAAGCAATTGTAAGTGGCCCGGCCGTCCGAGAAAATCGATAAGGAAATATGTATATGCGATTTCACTCAAATTCCAGCATTAGGCCGTTTTCCCACTAGCCGACACAATACCGATATGTCGGCGCCGAAATATCAGTGCCGATATCGCCGGATCACAAATTCATAGATGTGTATGGAACGCTTTTCCATTAGCATGTATCGGCTAATGGAAAAGCGTTCCATACACATCTAATGTAATACACACATACACATGTAATGAATAAATTTCGTAATGAGTAAGGCCGTTTTTCCACTAGTCGACACGAGACCGATATGTCGGCGCCGATATCGTCGGATCACAAATTCATAGATGCGCACAGATTTAGGTTCACCTAAAATGTCACGACATTCACCCCATTTAAAAAGACCATCCAGCAATGATCAATCATCACCCGTTTCAGGGCATACTCGGGAACTATCTAATAATTGGACTGATAACATTATGAAATATAATAAATCGACGACACCACCTCTTAGCTCGGACGAGGATAGTGATCATATAAATATTGATAAGTTGAAAACTAATCGAAATAAGGCGACACAAAGGTGAGACTAGAACCCGACTAGACATCCTAGTTAAGATTTTAATATAAATTTGCTTTGATTTACAGGAATCCACAGCAGAAAGAGCATTTGGAGTTGCCTCTGTGTCTGTGTACAATTGGATTTGAAAAATGCACCCATTTCCACGCGTCCCGAGAGAGGAAGGGTGCGTCGCGCGTTTTTTTTTTTTCTTGTGGTGTCCCCAGTAGGCCTAATCCACATTATATTTCAATAATCTTGTTATTTTTAGTACATTGTGTCCCGCACAATCTCTAAAAAAACATTAAATGGGTCTTCTTTTCGGCTTTTAATCGTTTTTTTAAACATATATTCTGCCAAAAGAAATTAGAGTAGTCGGTTTGCCGGTTATACTCTAGTAATAACGCTTTAATTGCCCTCCATGTAGCTTCGATAGTGTTTGTGTGGACGCCAGTATCTTTATCAACAAATTCAATGCTGTGGTTTACCACCCAGTGATCGTATCCCTCGGCTTTTAAGCAATTGTAAGTTGCCCAGCCGTCCGAGAAAATAGTTGTTCCTGGCAAAATATATTTTTTTATCAATGGTATAAGCGTTTCGATGTCTCTATATTCCACTTTTTCTAAAAAGCATCTCTTGCTGCCGCGCTCAATGCCACCGAATACCCACTGACCATTTATGGGATGATGGTGCTTTCGTTTGCCGAATTGCGATTCGTCGATTTCGACAATAATTCCAGGGCCTCCGATCCGTTGATCGGAATCTGCCATAAATTTAACGAGCGTTTCTTTAACGAATTGATTCCAATTCGGTGTTGTATCGGAGGCTATCCCGTGCTCTCTGTAAAGGTCGGTAGCACCAACATGGTTAAATACTATATGTCAAATGTTAGCAGCATAGCTAAACCAAGAACCCTGGCGGATTGTCCTTCGACTTGTACATCGAATCGAATTAACCATTTTTTAGCATCTCATTTGCCAAGCATTTGGAGTTGTCTCTGTGTCTGTGTACAATTGGATTTGAAAAATGCACCCATTTCCACGCGTCCCGAGAGAGGAAGGGTGCGTCGCGCGTTTTTTTTTTTCTTGTGGTGTCCCCAGTAGGCCTAATCCACATTATATTTCAATAATCTTGTAATTTTTAGTACATTGTGTCCCGCACAATCTCTAAAAAAACATTAAATAGGTCTTCTTTTCGGCTTTTAATCGTTTTTTTAAACATATATTCTGCCAAAAGAAATTAGAGTAGTCGGTTTGCCGGTTATACTCTAGTAATAACGCTTTAATTGCCCTCCATATAGCTTCGATAGTGTTTGTGTGGACGCCAGTATCTTTATCAACAAATTCAATGCTGTGGTTTACCACCCAGTGATCGTATCCCTCGGCTTTTAAGCAATTGTAAGTTGCCCAGCCGTCCGAGAAAATAGTTGTTCCTGGCAAAATATATTTTTTTATCAATGGTATAAGCGTTTCGATGTCTCTATATTCCACTTTTTCTAAAAAGCATCTCTTGCTGCCGCGCTCAATGCCACCGAATACCCACTGACCATTTATGGGATGATGGTGCTTTCGTTTGCCGAATTGCGATTCGTCGATTTCAACAATAATTCCAGGGCCTCCGATCCGTTGATCGGAATCTGCCATAAATTTAACGAGCGTTTCTTTAACGAATTGATTCCAATTCGGTGTTGTATCGGAGGCTATCCCGTGCTCTCTGTAAAGGTCGGTAGCACCAACATGGTTAAATACTATATGTCAAATGTTAGCAGCATAGCTAAACCAAGAACCCTGGCGGATTGTCCTTCGACTTGTACATCGAATCGAATTAACCATTTTTTAGCATCTCATTTGCCAAGCATTTGGAGTTGTCTCTGTGTCTGTGTACAATTGGATTTGAAAAATGCACCCATTTCCACGCGTCCCGAGAGAGGAAGGGTGCGTCGCGCGTTTTTTTTTCTTGTGGTGTCCCCAGTAGGCCTAATCCACATTATATTTCAATAATCTTGTAATTTTTAGTACATTGTGTCCCGCACAATCTCTAAAAAAACATTAAATAGGTTTTCTTTTCGGCTTTTAATCGTTTTTTTAAACATATATTCTGCCAAAAGAAATTAGAGTAGTCGGTTTGCCGGTTATACTCTAGTAATAACGCTTTAATTGCCCTCCATGTAGCTTCGATAGTGTTTGTGTGGACGCCAGTATCTTTATCAACAAATTCAATGCTGTGGTTTACCACCCAGTGATCGTATCCCTCGGCTTTTAAGCAATTGTAAGTTGCCCAGCCGTCCGAGAAAATAGTTGTTCCTGGCAAAATATATTTTTTTATCAATGGTATAAGCGTTTCGATGTCTCTATATTCCACTTTTTCTAAAAAGCATCTCTTGCTGCCGCGCTCAATGCCACCGAATACCCACTGATCATTTATGGGATGATGGTGCTTTCGTTTGCCGAATTGCGATTCGTCGATTTCGACAATAATTCCAGGGCCTCCGATCCGTTGATCGGAATCTGCCATAAATTTAACGAGCGTTTCTTTAACGAATTGATTCCAATTCGGTGTTGTATCGGAGGCTATCCCGTGCTCTCTGTAAAGGTCGGTAGCACCAACATGGTTAAATACTATATGTCAAATGTTAGCAGCATAGCTAAACCAAGAACCCTGGCGGATTGTCCTTCGACTTGTACATCGAATCGAATTAACCATTTTTTAGCATCTCATTTGCCAAGCATTTGGAGTTGTCTCTGTGTCTGTGTACAATTGGATTTGAAAAATGCACCCATTTCCACGCGTCCCGAGAGAGGAAGGGTGCGTCGCGCGTTTTTTTTTTCTTGTGGTGTCCCCAGTAGGCCTAATCCACATTATATTTCAATAATCTTGTAATTTTTAGTACATTGTGTCCCGCACAATCTCTAAAAAAACATTAAATAGGTCTTCTTTTCGGCTTTTAATCGTTTTTTTAAACATATATTCTGCCAAAAGAAATTAGAGTAGTCGGTTTGCCGGTTATACTCTAGTAATAACGCTTTAATTGCCCTCCATGTAGCTTCGATATTGTTTGTGTGGACGCCAGTATCTTTATCAACAAATTCAATGCTGTGGTTTACCACCCAGTGATCGTATCCCTCGGCTTTTAAGCAATTGTAAGTTGCCCAGCCGTCCGAGAAAATAGTTGTTCCTGGAAAAATATATTTTTTTATCAATGGTATAAGCGTTTCGATGTCTCTTTATTCCACTTTTTCTAAAAAGCATCTCTTGCTGCCGCGCTCAATGCCACCGAATACCCACTGACCATTTATGGGATGATGGTGCTTTCGTTTGCCGAATTGCGATTCGTCGATTTCGACAATAATTCCAGGGCCTCCGATCCGTTGATCGGAATCTGCCATAAATTTAACGAGCGTTTCTTTAACGAATTGATTCCAATTCGGTGTTGTATCGGAGGCTATCCCGTGCTCTCTGTAAAGGTCGGTAGCACCAACATGGTTAAATAATATATGTCAAATGTTAGCAGCATAGCTAAACCAAGAACCCTGGCGGATTGTCCTTCGACTTGTACATCGAATCGAATTAACCATTTTTTAGCATCTCATTTGCCAAGCATTTGGAGTTGTCTCTGTGTCTGTGTACAATTGCACCCATTTCCACGCGTCCCGAGAGAGGAAGGGTGCGTCGCGCGTTTTTTTTTTCTTGTGGTGTCCCCAGTAGGCCTAATCCACATTATATTTCAATAATCTTGTAATTTTTAGTACATTGTGTCCCGCACAATCTCTAAAAAAACATTAAATAGGTCTTCTTTTCGGCTTTTAATCGTTTTTTAAACATATATTCTGCCAAAAGAAATTAGAGTAGTCGGTTTGCCGGTTATACTCTAGTAATAACGCTTTAATTGCCCTCCATGTAGCTTCGATAGTGTTTGTGTGGACGCCAGTATCTTTATCAACAAATTCAATGCTGTGGTTTACCACCCAGTGATCGTATCCCTCGGCTTTTAAGCAATTGTAAGTTGCCCAGCCGTCCGAGAAAATAGTTGTTCCTGGCAAAATATATTTTTTTATCAATGGTATAAGCGTTTCGATGTCTCTATATTCCACTTTTTCTAAAAAGCATCTCTTGCTGCCGCGCTCAATGCCACCGAATACCCACTGACCATTTATGTATGTGATGATGGTGCTTTCGTTTGCCGAATTGCGATTCGTCGATTTCGACAATAATTCCAGGGCCTCCGATCCGTTGATCGGAATCTGCCATAAATTTAACGAGCGTTTCTTTAACGAATTGATTCCAATTCGGTGTTGTATCGGAGGCTATCCCGTGCTCTCTGTAAAGGTCGGTAGCACCAACATGGTTAAATACTATATGTCAAATGTTAGCAGCATAGCTAAACCAAGAACCCTGGCGGATTGTCCTTCGACTTGTACATCGAATCGAATTAACCATTTTTTAGCATCTCATTTGCCAAGCATTTGGAGTTGTCTCTGTGTCTGTGTACAATTGGATTTGAAAAATGCACCCATTTCCACGCGTCCCGAGAGAGGAAGGGTGCGTCGCGCGTTTTTTTTTCATGTGGTGTCCCCAGTAGGCCTAATCCACATTATATTTCAATAATCTTGTAATTTTTAGTACATTGTGTCCCGCACAATCTCTAAAAAAACATTAAATAGGTCTTCTTTTCGGCTTTTAATCGTTTTTTTAAACATATATTCTGCCAAAAGAAATTAGAGTAGTCGGTTTGCCGGTTATACTCTAGTAATAACGCTTTAATTGCCCTCCATGTAGCTTCGATAGTGTTTGTGTGGACGCCAGTATCTTTATCAACAAATTCAATGCTGTGGTTTACCACCCAGTGATCGTATCCCTCGGCTTTTAAGCAATTGTAAGTTGCCCAGCCGTCCGAGAAAATAGTTGTTCCTGGCAAAATATATTTTTTTATCAATGGTATAAGCGTTTCGATGTCTCTATATTCCACTTTTTCTAAAAAGCATCTCTTGCTGCCGCGCTCAATGCCACCGAATACCCACTGACCATTTATGGGATGATGGTGCTTTCGTTTGCCGAATTGCGATTCGTCGATTTCGACAATAATTCCAGGGCCTCCGATCCGTTGATCGGAATCTGCCATAAATTTAACGAGCGTTTCTTTAACGAATTGATTCCAATTCGGTGTTGTATCGGAGGCTATCCCGTGCTCTCTGTAAAGGTCGGTAGCACCAACATGGTTAAATACTATATGTCAAATGTTAGCAGCATAGCTAAACCAAGAACCCTGGCGGATTGTCCTTCGACTTGTACATCGAATCGAATTAACCATTTTTTAGCATCTCATTTGCCAAGCATTTGGAGTTGTCTCTGTGTCTGTGTACAATTGGATTTGAAAAATGCACCCATTTCCACGTGTCCCGAGAGAGGAAGGGTGCGTCGCGCGTTTTTTTTTTCTTGTGGTGTCCCCAGTAGGCCTAATCCACATTATATTTCAATAATCTTGTTATTTTTAGTACATTGTGTCCCGCACAATCTCTAAAAAAACATTAAATGGGTCTTCTTTTCGGCTTTTAATCGTTTTTTTAAACATATATTCTGCCAAAAGAAATTAGAGTAGTCGGTTTGCCGGTTATACTCTAGTAATAACGCTTTAATTGCCCTCCATGTAGCTTCGATAGTGTTTGTGTGGACGCCAGTATCTTTATCAACAAATTCAATGCTGTGGTTTACCACCCAGTGATCGTATCCCTCGGCTTTTAAGCAATTGTAAGTTGCCCAGCCGTCCGAGAAAATAGTTGTTCCTGGCAAAATATATTTTTTTATCAATGGTATAAGCGTTTCGATGTCTCTATATTCCACTTTTTCTAAAAAGCATCTCTTGCTGCCGCGCTCAATGCCACCGAATACCCACTGACCATTTATGTATGTGATGATGGTGCTTTCGTTTGCCGAATTGCGATTCGTCGATTTCGACAATAATTCCAGGGCCTCCGATCCGTTGATCGGAATCTGCCATAAATTTAACGAGCGTTTCTTTAACGAATTGATTCCAATTCGGTGTTGTATCGGAGGCTATCCCGTGCTCTCTGTAAAGGTCGGTAGCACCAACATGGTTAAATACTATATGTCAAATGTTAGCATCATAGCTAAACCAAGAACCCTGGCGGATTGTCCTTCGACTTGTACATCGAATCGAATTAACCATTTTTTAGCATCTCATTTGCCAAGCATTTGGAGTTGTCTCTGTGTCTGTGTACAATTGGATTTGAAAAATGCACCCATTTCCACGCGTCCCGAGAGAGGAAGGGTGCGTCGCGCGTTTTTTTTTCATGTGGTGTCCCCAGTAGGCCTAATCCACATTATATTTCAATAATCTTGTAATTTGTAGTACATTGTGTCCCGCACAATCTCTAAAAAAACATTAAATAGGTCTTCTTTTCGGCTTTTAATCGTTTATTTAAACATATATTCTGCCAAAAGAAATTAGAGTAGTCGGTTTGCCGGTTATACTCTAGTAATAACGCTTTAATTGCCCTCCATGTAGCTTCGATAGTGTTTGTGTGGACGCCAGTATCTTTATCAACAAATTCGATGCTGTGGTTTACCACCCAGTGATCGTATCCCTCGGCTTTTAAGCAATTGTAAGTTGCCCAGCCGTCCGAGAAAATAGTTGTTCCTGGCAAAATATATTTTTTTATCAATGGTATAAGCGTTTCGATGTCTCTATATTCCACTTTTTCTAAAAAGCATCTCTTGCTGCCGCGCTCAATGCCACCGAATACCCACTGACCATTTATGGGATGATGGTGCTTTCGTTTGCCGAATTGCGATTCGTCGATTTCGACAATAATTCCAGGGCCTCCGATCCGTTGATCGGAATCTGCCATAAATTTAACGAGCGTTTCTTTAACGAATTGATTCCAATTCGGTGTTGTATCGGAGGCTATCCCGTGCTCTCTGTAAAGGTCGGTAGCACCAACATGGTTAAATACTATATGTCAAATGTTAGCAGCATAGCTAAACCAAGAACCCTGGCGGATTGTCCTTCGACTTGTACATCGAATCGAATTAACCATTTTTTAGCATCTCATTTGCCAAGCATTTGGAGTTGTCTCTGTGTCTGTGTACAATTGGATTTGAAAAATGCACCCATTTCCACGTGTCCCGAGAGAGGAAGGGTGCGTCGCGCGTTTTTTTTTTTCTTGTGGTGTCCCCAGTAGGCCTAATCCACATTATATTTCAATAATCTTGTTATTTTTAGTACATTGTGTCCCGCACAATCTCTAAAAAAACATTAAATGGGTCCTCTTTTCTGCTTTTAATCGTTTTTTTAAACATATATTCTGCCAAAAGAAATTAGAGTAGTCGGTTTGCCGGTTATACTCTAGTAATAACGCTTTAATTGCCCTCCATGTAGCTTCGATAGTGTTTGTGTGGACGCCAGTATCTTTATCAACAAATTCAATGCTGTGGTTTACCACCCAGTGATCGTATCCCTCGGCTTTTAAGCAATTGTAAGTTGCCCAGCCGTCCGAGAAAATAGTTGTTCCTGGCAAAATATATTTTTTTATCAATGGTATAAGCGTTTCGATGTCTCTATATTCCACTTTTTCTAAAAAGCATCTCTTGCTGCCGCGCTCAATGCCACCGAATACCCACTGACCATTTATGGGATGATGGTGCTTTCGTTTGCCGAATTGCGATTCGTCGATTTCGACAATAATTCCAGGGCCTCCGATCTGTTGATGGGAATCTGCCATAAATTTAACGAGCGTTTCTTTAACGAATTGATTCCAATTCGGTGTTGTATCGGAGGCTATCCCGTGCTCTCTGTAAAGGTCGGTAGCACCAACATGGTTAAATACTATATGTCAAATGTTAGCAGCATAGCTAAACCAAGAACCCTGGCGGATTGTCCTTCGACTTGTACATCGAATCGAATTAACCATTTTTTAGCATCTCATTTGCCAAGCATTTGGAGTTGTCTCTGTGTCTGTGTACAATTGGATTTGAAAAATGCACCCATTTCCACGCGTCCCGAGAGAAGAAGGGTGCGTCGCGCGTTTTTTTTTCTTGTGGTGTCCCCAGTAGGCCTAATCCACATTATATTTCAATAATCTTGTAATTTTTAGTACATTGTGTCCCGCACAATCTCTAAAAAAACATTAAATAGGTCTTCTTTTCGGCTTTTAATCGTTTTTTTAAACATATATTCTGCCAAAAGAAATTAGAGTAGTCGGTTTGCCGGTTATACTCTAGTAATAACGCTTTAATTGCCCTCCATGTAGCTTCGATAGTGTTTGTGTGGACGCCAGTATCTTTATCAACAAATTCAATGCTGTGGTTTACCACCCAGTGATCGTATCCCTCGGCTTTTAAGCAATTGTAAGTTGCCCAGCCGTCCGAGAAAATAGTTGTTCCTGGCAAAATATATTTTTTTATCAATGGTATAAGCGTTTCGATGTCTCTATATTCCACTTTTTCTAAAAAGCATCTCTTGCTGCCGCGCTCAATGCCACCGAATACCCACTGACCATTTATGGGATGATGGTGCTTTCGTTTGCCGAATTGCGATTCGTCGATTTCGACAATAATTCCAGGGCCTCCGATCCGTTGATCGGAATCTGCCATAAATTTAACGAGCGTTTCTTTAACGAATTGATTCCAATTCGGTGTTGTATCGGAGGCTATCCCGTGCTCTCTGTAAAGGTCGGTAGCACCAACATGGTTAAATACTATATGTCAAATGTTAGCAGCATAGCTAAACCAAGAACCCTGGCGGATTGTCCTTCGACTTGTACATCGAATCGAATTAACCATTTTTTAGCATCTCATTTGCCAAGCATTTGGAGTTGTCTCTGTGTCTGTGTACAATTGGATTTGAAAAATGCACCCATTTCCACGTGTCCCGAGAGAGGAAGGGTGCGTCGCGCGTTTTTTTTTTTCTTGTGGTGTCCCCAGTAGGCCTAATCCACATTATATTTCAATAATCTTGTAATTTTTAGTACATTGTGTCCCGCACAATCTCCAAAAAAACATTAAATGGGTCTTCTTTTCGGCTTTTAATCGTTTTTTTAAACATATATTCTGCCAAAAGAAATTAGAGTAGTCGGTTTGCCGGTTATACTCTAGTAATAACGTTTTAATTGCCCTCCATGTAGCTTCGATAGTGTTTGTGTGGACGCCAGTATCTTTATCAACAAATCCGATGATGTGGTTTACCAACCAGTGATCGTATCCCTCGGCTTTTAAGCAATTGTAAGTTGTCCAGCCGTCCGAGAAAATCGTTGTTCCTGGCAAAATATATTTTTTTATCAATGGTATAAGCGTTTCGATGTCTCTATATTCCACTTTTTCTAAAAAGCATCTCTTGCTGCCGCGCTCAATGCCACCGAGTACCCACTGACCATTTATGGGATGATGGTGCTTTCGTTTGACGAATTGCGATTCGTCGATTTCGACAATAATTCCAGGGCCTCCGATCCATTGATCGGAATCTGCCATAAATTTAACGAGCGTTTCTTTAACGAATTGATTCCAATTCGGTGTTGTATCGGAGGCTATCCCGTGCTCTCTGTAAAGGTCGGTAGCATAAACATGGTTAAATACTATAAGTCAAATGTTAGCAGCATAGCTAAACCAAGAACCCTGGCGGATTGTCCTTCGACTTGTACATCGAATCGAATTAACCATTTTTTGGCATCTCATTTGCCAAGCATTTGGAGTTGTCTCTGTGTCTGTGTACAATTGGACTTGGAAAATGCACCCATTTCCACGCGTCCCGAGAGAGGAAGGGTGCGTCGCGCGTTTTTTTTTTCATGTGGTTTCCCCAGTAGGCCTAATCCACATTATATTTCAATATTTTTATTCGATTCAAAACAAAAAGTTACTGTACGTATTCTACGTATATGTGAAGACACAGCTTAATATCACATAACTTTGAATCCCAATTCGGCATATTATGATCCAAAACATGTTCTATGAGGGATATTACTGATCCAAAATCACATCCTATTCTCGAATTCCACATTCATTTTCCACATGTGGACATCAGTCAAAATTCATAAAAATTGAATTTTTTTGGTACTAAGGGAATATTTCCGAATGGGTATAAGCATGTGGAAGAAATTCTCCATATAGGAAAATGGCCATGTATCAAGTGTTTTATATACGAATTAAAATTTCCGAACGTTTTGATGCATTTTGACAGATGTCCGCATGTGGAAAACGGATGTGGAATTCGAGAATAGGGCCCCAGGATGTGATTTTGGATCAGTAATATCCCTCATAGAACGTGTTTTGGATCATAATATGCCGAATTGGGGTTCAAATTTATGTGATATTAAGCTGTGTCTTCACATATACGTAGAATACGTACAGTAACTTTTTGTTTTGAATCGATTTGACTTTTGTACCAGGCCTGTCCATTTCATCAAAATATTATTTATCTTCATCTACGTTACCTTCCGACAATGATGCATTTCGATTATCGTTTTGCTTTCCAGCTTTTAAAAATATTTTTGCAGCTTCTACTTTAACGTATTCCTCATCAATCTCCCGATGATTTTTAATTTGGAAGAAATGTCATACAACCATATGACATTTGAATTTGATATTTATCAAAATTTTTAAACCAAAATGAAGTTTGCCACAATTAGGGTTGTACAAAAATCAAAAATATTTCAAATTTCCCTTTGCTACGGATAGCAGCTCCAGATAAATAGGTAGAGCTAAATATTTTTTTATAGGTTTTTAATTAAAAAGTTGAATTAAAAATTATAGATTAGTTTTAAATAAATTATTTATATGTATAAATAGCTTGTCAAACATAAGTTTTATAACAGAAAATTAGCTGCTCCGGATACCAGCTATCCGGAGCTAATAAAAAAACACGCTCTTAGATATTCATATACATAGTTTTTTTTACTTGTGGTGTCCCCAGTAGGCCTAATCCACATTATATTTCAATAATTTTGTAATTTTTAGTACATTGTGTCCCGCACAATCTCCAAAAAAACATTAAATGGGTCTTCTTTTCGGCTTTTAATCGTTTTTTTAAACATATATTCTGCCAAAAGAAATTAGAGTAGTCGGTTTGCCGGTTATACTCTAGTAATAACACTTTAATTGCCCTCCATGTAGCTACGATAGTGTTTGTGTGGACGCCAGTATCTTTATAAACAAATCCGATGCTGTGGTTTACCACCCAGTGATCGTATCCCTCGGCTTTTAAGCAATTGTAAGTTGCCCAGCCGTCCGAGAAAATAGTTGTTCCTGGCAAAATATATTTTTTTATCAATGGTATAAGCGTTTCGATGTCTCTATATTCCACTTTTTCTAAAAAGCATCTCTTGCTGCCGCGCTCAATGCCACCGAATACCCACTGACCATTTTGGGATGCCCCCGATGGTGCTTTCGTTTGCCGAATTGCGATTCGTCGATTTGAACAATAATTCCAGGGCCTCCGATCCGTTGATCGGAATCTGCCATATATTTAACGAGGGTTTCATTAACGAATTTATTCCAATTCGCTGCTGTATCGGAGGCTATCCCGTGCTCTCTATAAAGGTCGGTAGCACCAACATGGTTAAATACTATATGTCAGAAGTTAGCAGCATTATTCTTTCCATGGTCATTCTTGATTAGCTAAACCAAGAACCCTGGCGGATTGTCCTTCGACTTATACATCGAATCGAATTAACCATTTTTTGGCATCTTCACATCGAATTTTCAAGATTTGCGGTGTTCCGCTGTAATCTCATACCATTTCCACATTTAGGGCAATATACTGGGCTTTTTAATAAAACGCTCTCTAATAGGAAATTGAAAAACAATTCCTTTTCGATTATTAAAATCATTAAAAACGCTCTATTTATTACACCGGGTAGTAAAAAAAAGCCACCATATCTTTGTAAAGCTCTTATTTTCTCTTGAAATTTTTCTATTGTCACGGTTATTTTCTCCATTTTATTTTCTGAAATTTAGCAAATAATTAATAATTTTGTAAAAACTTACCTGTGTTGTACGCATAAAACTTTTTGAATGACAACAGTCAAACGTATTTTATAAAAGGGAAATTAAATTGACCAATACTATGTATATGCTGTGAGTCGAATCGAGTTTATTCCGAGTTCTACTCCGTATATAGTGCATTTTTTAGAGTAGGGTTTAACTCGATCCTACAAATTTTTTCAGTCGAGTAGAATTAAACTTGGCTCCGTATATAGTAGGCGCTTTCAAGTCCGCCAACAGTTGGCAACATGTTGGTAAAACGCATTGATTTTATTCAACATGTTGCTAACTATTGGCGGACCTGAAAGCGCCCAGTGAGAGATAAACCTGGATTAAATTCGATTCGATCGGATTCGACTCGCAGCATATACATACTAATTTTCGATACTAATTTAAAAAAAACATTTATACCTAAATAAAATTTTTACAAACAAATTTGAATAAAATACTTACCTGTAGGAATTAAAATAACTAGAAAAGGATACACGACAACGACTTCAACTTATTTCCGAAAAGGGAAATTTCCTTTTTCGTAAGAGAGGAAATAAAACGAATTTTTCAAATCGTCTTTTGACATTCGGCGGAGATTTTTTAAACGGTGTTTTGCTTTTTTACATTTGGATGAATGTATATAAATGAAGTCAGCAAAAATGTTTACAAGTTCCCTTATTGTAAAAAACAAAAAAATTGCAGCACGTAAGCGATTATTGAATAGGCATGACATCATGAATTGATGAGCACATCCTGAATGCTTTTTTTGACAACGGGAATTATCATTCGAGGATGTTAGTTGTGATTTTTGCCTTTGTCAATGGGTTGTGTCAATAAATTAATGGATTTAATTAAATGGAAGAATAAACTAGTTCAACATTTATTAATAGTTGAAAATTTATTTGGTTGGATGAAAAATTATAATTATAACTATTACAGCTCCGATGTGATTACAGGATTGATCACCTACGGTAACGGTGATATAAGAAAATTCGGCCGACGAATTAACAGAATTTAAATTAAGAAAGTACAATTAAAAAAATGTAAATGATTTTTAATAAATATCCGTTTAATAAAATTTACAAATGTATGTCAAATTTATTTATTAAAAGATTTTTTGTATTCGTAGGTAATTAATTCGTAAAACCAGTTTCTTTTGCCACATCAAGATTTTATTTTTTTTTTGCTTTAAATTAAAATAGGAATGAAACAAAATTTACAAATGTTTATTTAAAAAACCCAATTGTAGTATTTGATCGCTTTCAGTTTGTTAGTTTTTAAAATATTGATGTTTTGTATTGTAAATTCTCAAAAAGAAATGTCGCTAAAATAAGAGAAAAAGAAAGTTAGTTAGAAAATGTAAAACGAAGCATGTGGATGTTTAATGAAAAATAAAGCGCAAATAAATTAATATAACGTGTTTTAAATATATAAAAAAATAGAAAAACGACGGTAGCCATTACTACACAATAATATGTATTTCTTTTTAATGATTTTCCTGAAATAAATAAAAAGAACAATTTATTGCTTACGAGTAATACATAATAATATTTAGTTACAAAAATGTCTACAAGGAAATTATTTATTATTTTGAATACATTTTAATTTTTCGATACAAAAATGTTTGCAAATTTTGGAAAAGGAAGATTTAATTTTCTTTAAATTAAATTAAAATTTTGAATAAAACCATAATAAAAATAACAAATAAAAATTTATTTTATGTAAAATTATTAGTTTTAGTTCGAAATGAGTTCTAAAAAAATGTTTAATAGATGGCATTTTTTATTTATTAAAAATTTAAATTTTCTAATTTAAATAATAACCACTTCAAACAAGTTGAGAGCGATTTTATAGTTATAAAAATTTCCACCGTAAAAAAAACAGCGATTTTTAGTTATTAATATTACACCATTGTAGAAATAAATGGCGCCACTTTGACTGAGACAGCTAAAACCAATGCTAGCCGCAACTTCTCTATTCCTACACTGCCGTGCTAAGAAAAAAAGTCACAAGCGCCAAAAGTCAAAAAATGGGCTAGGATCATATTTGGATTCTGCAAACAAATATCTACTTGTCCGCTCTTTTAAAATGCCAAATTTGCTTTGTTAAATGTCATAAAATACCGTTATTTAGTAGTCAAGTTTCATAGTAAGACATGGCAAACAAAAACAGAAAAATTGAAATTACTCAAAACTACAAAAAGGCAAATATGACTTTTTCTTAGCACGGCAGTATAAGAAAACCGTTGAATTTCCTCATATTCTCATATCTTTAGAAAATTTTCGAAACATAATTTTCTAATTGTCAGAAAAGTAAATTTGTATTTATAGAACGAGGGGCAAAAACGTACGAATGCTTAACTTAATTAAATGAAATTGTTTCAAAGAGTACAATAAAAAAACGCACTGCTCCTAAAGAGCAAGATCCGCCCAGTCGATTCCAGAAAAAAAACATTCAAATTTTATGATTATATTTTCAGTTCATTTATTTATATTATTACTTAAATAAAAATTAACAAAATTAATTAAACTTAATTATTTGGTTTTCTAAATACTGTTTTGTTTGGAAATTTATCGTATAAAATCATTTTGTATTCTTTCTTAAAAGTAGTGTTATAAGAAAATCTAAAAATTTCAAATTATGTTCGGAACAAGAATTATTTAAAGAAAACCAATCTTTATATTCAGGCTTTTGATTTGTTAACTGAATGCATTCTTCAACAATTATTTTTTTTATATTTTTTTGATTCAAGCGGCTCGTTAATATCTTTCCAAAAATATGAATATGTAGCTTAGAAATTTCAAATAATAATTCAGAAGGCGCGCTTAATGATCCAAAATTTTCATCATTTTTGTAATTTTTCATAAACATGAAATATTCTGAATTAATTTTTAAATTTTCTTTTTCATTTTTGATCCATTTATCTTTACACCTCTGGCAATTTTGTTTTGCAAGTCGTTTGAAAATAGAATATCCAATGTAATATCTTGCAGAGCAATCATCAAAATTTAACTGCTGGGTGTTGCTTGTTTCAATTTGATTTAATATTTCAGTTTCATACTCCGGTTGAGATGAGATATCAATAGATTGATTCTCTTCAATATTACTAAGCTGTCAGCTGAGACATCCTTAGTTAAAGCAACCGTAGTAGAAGCGGAGTCACTTGAATTTATTAAGAAGTCCCTTATTAGTAATTCATCAGCATCCTCGTCGCAATTCGTAGAGGCTGAATTTTTTAAAAATTTTATAAACATAATTTGCCCTAACTAATGATTAAGTTCCTTTAAAGTTGGATTTCGGCGATTTACCTACACCGACTCTTTGTCGAAAAAGGCCAAATAAATTTTCATTAGCATCTTGATTAAGCGTAACTGTCAATAGGAAAAAATTTGGGGATTATTTATCAGTAAATCATTTAATAGTTGCGTAATTCAGTTTATTGTTTGGATCAATCCTTTTAAACAATATATCGTTTTACGTTTAACTGGTTAAATCGTTTTTATATAAGAAACCATTTGGATTAAATTTGAATAAAAAGAATATTTTTTCTGAAAAGAGCTTTTATTTTTATCATTTAAAAGTCTGGTAGATAAATAACTGCAAGACAAATAACATCCAAAAAGACACGATTAATGACCTTTTGTAGAAACAAACCGCATCAACAATATCATTATTTCAGAAAAAAATATATTCCAAAATTTGTTTTAGTTTTCATACAGGAGATTTCAAATATAAAATATGTGTGTACAGGTAAACCTCGTTTAACGAACTCTCGAATAACGAATCCTCGAATTAACGAACATCCAAAATTGTTGAAAAATCTCGTATTACGAACTTCAAACCTCGAATGTTATTATAAGTACAGTTTATGTACCTAAATGGTAAAGTTTTAGAAAACATGCAAATATTTTTTCCCCAAAAATAGCACCGTTTAGTAGCCTGAGAAACAAATTTCAATGTCTTACTCATTTAAAACACAGGTTCTCAAATTTCCTGTTTTTCCAGCAATAATCAAAAGAAAATAAAAGGATTTAAATTAAAAAACATTCTACAACAATAACAATATGTATTAAAAAAACAAAAAAATTCAAGTTAATGACGTCATGATTTGTCCACATCTAAAACCAATGACAACAATCAAAATTAAAATAAATCAAAAAGAGCCAAACAGAAAAACTTAAATCAACACAATGAGCGTGAAGAAAACCAAAAATCGAAACCATCTAGCATGCTCCGCAAAATCAAAATAACAATAGAACGATATTCAAATTCAAATTTGAGGCAATGAAAGAGATGATTATTGTATTTTTTGTAAATTTTGAGTTATTAGTTTATGACGTATATTACAAAAACAACAACACTTTAAACTTCAAAAATAACTTATTTTTGAAGACGATTTTGACTAAGAAATAAACCTATTCATGATTCGATTTTTCAATCAAATAAAATTACATGTTTCATGAATATTTTCGTATAAAAATAATATAAAAGCTGTTAATTCTTATAGACTAAAAATGTAAATGAAAATAATCGTTTTCCCATATAGTTTCTTAGTAAAGAAAAATTGTATGTGCCTTATTTTAAGCTTAGTAAAAAGTAAAGTCAATGTGGAGGCTCTTATTTATAGAGTAGGCTCTGATAATAACAAAAATAAAAAAAACAGAATAAAATGAAACGGTGTTCGTTCTGAAAAGAAACAAAAACAAAAATAAAATAAAAATTAATAACCTTGTAACGATAATATGTTTTTCCTACAATCGCCTTGAAAAGCAGGCTTTTTTTCTCTGTTTTCAAAGCCCAAAGTGTCTGTTTTTTTGACAGTTAATAAACAAATTACTTTGTCACACGTTTCTCTTAGAAACGTGTGACAAAACTTGAAACCGCACGCTAAATTTGAACATATGAAAAGAAGAGTATTGAAAAGCGAAATTTCACATAATTATGATGTAATTATTTTTATTGATTATTATTGAAATTTACATTAATGGTACAATTGGTGCAGTTTTGTATGTTGATGCCGCGTTGATTGAGTTCTGGTGATAAAATAGAATGAATGTTTTCCGTGGTTAAACAAACTTCCCGCTCTGACGTAATAGTATGCTCAAGAGGGTTTTCATTTACTGTTTGCGGTATATTTTTTGTTGCATCACCAAATATTTTTCTACCCAAATTTATTTTATTGTTGAGAGAATCCTCAATATAACCCTCTGCAACCGTCGTAGATTTCCACCCACCATGTTTTTTCAAGCTCATTAAATCACCGCCGGCGTTGACTAGTAAAGATGCAGATGACCTGCGAAAACAGTGGCCTGTATATGCTTCCACATCAGGTAAGCCAATGTACTTTGCCACATGTTGAGGTATTTTACCAATAGAATTTACACCTACCACCTGTTTACAGCATACCCCATTAGCATATTTGATGAAAAATCGTAGTGAGTTCATATTTGGAGGACGTAAAGAAGCATATTTTCTGTAATATGAAAGCAAATCTAGATTATTTTCTAAATTGTTACTCAAAATAAATGTTCGTGTAATTCGAGTTTTGGTATCGGGAATTTTAAAGATGATGATTGAATCACGGTCTTCAATGTGGTCAACTGATAATTTTACCAGTTCATCACGGCGGCATGCACCCGCAAACCCTATAATAAGTACAACCTATAAAAACAAATATCATTAATAAATATTCTAAGAATTATACAAAACATTATCACAACAATCGTATATTACCTTTTTCATCAAATATTGGTCGTCTGGCGCTTCGGATAAAAATTTGAAAATTTCGTTCATTTCTAAAATTTTTGATTTTTTTGGTTTGTACCCTACAGATTTTTTTTTTCAAAAAAGCCATTAATTTTTTAAATTGTTTAATATCTAGATCATTTTTTGCCATTAAAGTGGCCCTCAACATCGAAGAAATAGACCACAAAGTAGAACTTTTAAGAATCTTAGCTTTGTCACTAAAATATGCTAAAAGGACATTTTCTGATATGTTTTTTATGTGCTTGTGGCGGTTCAGGCATTTATATTTACGCGTACTCTGCCACATTGTCGGAACGAACACTCTTGAACACTCTCACAGACAAAAACGAAACACCTATTTATAAAACTGCTGTCTCTTCCATATGAAGCGACAAACGTGAAATAAAATAAATCAGTCTCGTCTCGGATTTCATGTTGCGCGCACGCCCGCTCATCAAACAATTTAATAAATACAACAAAATGGTGGTGGTAAAATAATAAATAATATATAAATAAATTAATAAATTAAGTTTTATAAATAAATTACAAATTTATAATTTAATTTTTAATGTGCAAAGTTTAATTTATTTCTGCTACATAAACTATCATGTGACAAACTTTTATAGCTTTTGGTTACACCAATTCGAAAACAGCTCGAATTGCTTTTCATACTTATGCTTCGATTTTTCGGGAAGCAAATTCAAAATTACATTTCTTGCTTCTAGAGCAACGTCCGGCGGTGTATTTGAGAGATCGCTGTCACTTAAATCCATTTTTTTTAGTTTTTTGTTGCAAAAAATAAATTGTCAATTTTTAAGAAAGACTAATGTTTGTATAAAACATCAAACCAAATTTTTGTTTTTCTTTATGAAAAATAAAAAAAATCTTTGACTACTCGATTGAACAAAATGTCGGTCCTAAAATAAAATCGTATTGTCAGTATAGTAAATTTTACTACAAAATTATCTTTTTATTATATTTTTTAAAATGATTGTAGGAAAAATAAAGTGTGAAACACGTCCGCAAAGTTGTTTGTCACGCTCGAAAGGTTGCTGGCCTCCGTCCCGTCGGCCAGCAATTTCCTTTCTCGCGTGACAAACTGGCACTTTGCGCTCTTGATACACAAATAACTATTGTCCACTACTAGTCGTAAAAGGCATTATTATTATGTGTCTTAGTAGCCTGAGAAACAAAATTTCTCGGTTACTTAATTGAATATAGTTTTTCATTCAATTTGACTACGAATAATTTTCCAATGTCTACTCAACATTTTGTTGTACCAAATATAACTCACGTTGCCCCTAGCAGCGTGGGTTATTTATTTATTTATTTATTTATCAACACATGGAATAAAGCATATAGCTTTTCTATTCCAACTATTATCTAGTTACAATAGTGTACAGTATAAACTTATAAAATATAACATATAAACAAACACTAATTAGAAATTGAACAATGGGTTATTTTACATTTTCTTTATTTGAAATCAGCATAGTTATCGGGCTATTATATATCAAAAGTGGATAAAATATGTATTATTAACCACTAGCCGAGAAATTTTGTTTCTCAGGCTACTAAGACACATAATAATAATGCCTTTTACGACTAGTAGTGGACAATAGTTATTTGTGTATCAAGAGCGCAAAGTGCCAGTTTGTCACGCGAGAAAGGAAATTGCTGGCCGACGGGACGGAGGCCAGCAACCTTTCGAGCGTGACAAACAACTTTGCGGACGTGTTTCACACTTTATTTTTCCTACAATCATTTTAAAAAATATAATAAAAAGATAATTTTGTACTTCTGCTACTTTATTAGCTGCGAGTGAGGGTAATCTACTTCAACTTAAGCAACATGGTGGATGGAAATCTTCCAATGCAGCTCACGGCTATCGCCTCGTGGGACAAACTTATCCCTCATGGATAATATCTCGTTTTGCTCACTAGTACCATAAATAACTATTATTATTGGCCACTAGTTAATAATGAAAAATGAACACTAGATGTAATGCGATTAAATGGATAGGTAGATTATGATTATTCCTCATATTGATAAAGTAGATTTTGATAAAAAAAAAAATCCAAATAAAATTTACAAGATACCACTTATAAAAATACATAAACGTATAAATTAGTGTAATAATATAAAGACAAATGTATTTTTAACCAAAAACGAACACACCCCAAGTAGCAATTTTTGGTTTTAAATTGGTTTTAAAACCGATAAGAAATGTTTGTTTCAAAACCAAAAAGTTTTTGAAATAGTTTCAGACACGTTTCTGGCACGTTACAGCACCTTAGCAGACACTGCATTTGGCCGCGGTTTTTGAAACTATTACGTTTTAATTTTACGACGGGGAAACTAAAAAAAAATAGTTTACAGAAAACTCAAATTTCCTGCAAGGTTTTAAAACGTTATAAAATACGTATTTAAAATATCTTTTAGTTTTTCTGTAACGGTGTTAACAACCATTTATTTTTGGTTTTAAAAACAAAACATAAAAAACCAAAAAATTTCAGTGATCACCCGGTTTTTTTAAAACCATAAAATTACAAAAAATCGAATATGAATCAGTTCCAATAAAACGAAATAAAACCAATCTTTAAAAAACCGATTTCGGCTGGTTTAAAAATAACAAAATTGTTTCAAAAAAGTATTAATTTTCTTAAATAAAACACACCACGGGATCAGAAAAACCGAAAATTAACCGGTTTGTATAAACTTAATAGTATTAAAAAATCGGTTTTTGTCCGAGCTGTATTTCGTATAAAATAGAAGGGAAGGGCCTCCCTTCCCTTCCCCATCTGACAACCTAGCGCTCTTTGTGGCACTATATGTTCATTCTGACGTTCAGAATTGATCAGCAATAGTGCATAACTTAAATAAATTATTATTTAAGGTTATGCGAGTGTTCGTCGAGTTGACATAAACCCAAGTTATATTTAATAAACCGCAATTGAAACAATATATATTTTTGTATCAAATTTATTTATAAAGCAAATCGCCTCACATAAAACAATATAAACAAAAAAAATTTAGTTCGATACTTCTAGTACCTTTCAAACCATTTTCAAAATAAAATATTTAATAAAATAAAATTTTCGAAATAAAAATATAAATTTGGCCATACTAAAATAAAATTATAAATATTTAGCTTTTATTAGCACATTCCGTTAGAGATAAAAGGTTTAAAACATTTTAACAACTTTTTTTCATTGACTTCCCAATGTCTTTGATGCAAGTTTCTCGTTTGTTCGTAACAAACGGGTTGGTGCAGACTTCAAATAGTCTTTCAAAAATAGTTTAGTTTCGTGGTCTGTAAAACTCATAAATTTTTTTTTGACCCCCATCATAATTATTTGCTGGATTTGTTGGAATGGTAAAAACGGTTTCTTTATGTTAGTACCTCCCCATGTATAATGTACAAGAACATCATCCACAACTAATTGCCGCATTATATTGCGGGCACATCCGTTCGCGTTCGGTCCTCCATAGGTTGAAAAATGAACGATCTGTTAAAAGAAAGATATTTCAATTAATATGTTGCCTAATAAATGTAATGTTTGATCTTTTGTTTAATTTATAATATAAGTAGCTATGAAAGTTAGATATTTTAGTAACAGTTATATCATACATATAATAATGTATTCAGTATCAGGATGATTATCCATTTCACCAAGATGAAACAATCGTAATGCTCCACAAACTGTTTATCCAAGAGATAGGTAGACTGCAGCCACAATGTTCGAACAAGTATGTATAGTATGTACAAGGAAAATATTTTTCAGGAAAATAGTGATAGTGATACAACTGAATTTCGAAAATTAGAAACTAGTACCAAACGTTTTGATCATCTTGTGAGAATGACAAACGAATATTTTTAATCTTTGCTAACAATATAAGAATATTAAACAAAATTCTGAGCTTTAGGGGAATTTGCAAACTGCAGGGTTAATCAGTACACACAGCTCAATTGATAAATTACAATTCTACTAAAAGAACTAAATTAAATTTGACAATTCATAAAATTTTGTTTAATTAGATGATAAAATTAAAATAGAAACTGCTGCTAAAAAAGCTCAGAAAATTGCCACTGATCGAAACGTATAAATCCATATGGATACCAGTAATAATATAAAAAACAAACTGATAATTGTTGTTTTAACACTTACCATTCGGTTCTTGAAGCCTGGATCGGAGTTTAGCTTTCGTTCGCATTGTTCTAAGCCCTCCACTGATTTCATTGGAAAGTTAAAATCTTTTGGTTTTTCTAAATTTTCCGATAGCGAATGCACGGCGGGAATTTTTTCAGCAATAACGTCAATCGACACCTTCAAATCAGCTAATATTCGAATAATTTTATCCGTTTGTTCATTCTGAAATTTAGTGTATTGTTCAAGCTTTACGCTTAAATGGTGATAACCATCGTTCATTCCATACATATCTAGTGAGCGGTAATAATCATAATCGACTATAATTAAAATAAAATTTAAATAATTGTTAATTTGGAATTTAACTTTAAAATAAATATCTGAAAATATATACAATTAACTAAAATTTAATAACTAAAATAATAACTACCTGTTGGATGTGGGAACCCGGAACCGAAACCTGCGTGTACTTGGTTTCCCTGAGATGGATATCGCTCCTCGCCATTTCTTTGATAATCGTGTCCATTATTACTTCTACCACGTGAATTTATCGGGGATGAACTATTTTGCGGTACATTTTCATTCCTTTCGCAGTCAATTTCGCACTCTCTTTCGTTAGACCCACGCGAGCTTATTTGGGGTTTTCCGGGCAGTTGGCCTACATTTGATGCAGCATCGTTTGAAATAGCGGTACAATTGATCCGCCGTGTTGGCTTGTGAGATTCGACATGGTTAAACAACTCGTTTAAATTTAAATTTTTTTCAGGTACATTTCGTGTATTTACTTGCGCTTCATTTTCACTACAAGTCATCAGTGCCGACTCTCGCTCCTGCTCTAAAGCATTCTTTAACGTTTCTAGGAATGATAAATAAGTATTAATTTAATCTTAAATTGGTATGTCTCGTTTATCGAGAACCACAGACCATATATCACGACCATAAAAAGATAATAATTTAAACAATAATTTAGAAGGGTATTCGCTCGACAAATTAAAATTACAATTACGGCTAAGACAGATGATTTTTTTGTATTTTCGTGATGAAGTAAATACTAAGTAAAATGGAAAGGTACACATAGGCTAAAGATTTAAAATTATCTTACCTATTTTGTCGCATAATATCTTGCACGGCATCGTAAGCCAGTCTGAATCCGGTGGGGTACATTTTTTTCGCGCACGTGATAAATCTTTGCTTTGTGCTGGATAAAAAAGCTTTAGATCAACTACCCAGCATTTTGGAACAGCCATACATGTCTTTTCGTTGTCGTTTTCTATTGTTTCCACTACACAATACATAATGAATATCTAAAAAAAAAAATAATAAAAATTATCGAGCATTGCTGGTCTTTTAGTTGTATGTGTGCAAAAGAGGCATAAATGCATAGTAATTAGACTCTAAATTGATGCAAAACATTTTGCATTTAACATTTTCAATAGGTATTGAAACAGGACAATCGAACATTAACTTAGATTTATAAATATTTAAAAGAGACGATTTCAATGGCTTTTCAAAACAATCGAATTTTTCAACTAATTTTTGGCCAAAAATTTCTAAATTATTATTTTTTAAAATTGCATATTCCATGGCAAAAATTTCTTCTTGGACGGATAGAAACCATTTATTCGCAAATGAGTTGTTTAATGTAAACCCATTAAACATAATCTCTTTGTAATGTGATGTACCCAATATTTGATTTTTTAATAACAAAGGTAATGATTGAGGCTGTTGATTTGGGATGAAGTTAGGCGACTGAACCTGTTCTGATATTCTTTTAGCCAATTGTTCTAAAGGTTTGTATCCTGATCTTAAAAGTCTTTTTAAAACCCCCAGCTTATTCTCAAAAGTAAAGGCGCTAAAATTATCGAGAGGACCAAACTGAACTACATCGTCATGTAAATGTAATAGATTGTGAATATTGTGAGACACCGAATCTGCACCGTAAATAACTGCATATTGTTCTACAAAATGTTCAAGTAACAGTTTAGCTAAATTCCAATTATTCGAGTACTTTTGACTAAGAAGCAGTATTGTAGCACAATACAATGACAACATGTGCTCATAAACGGCAGTACTAACTATCCCTTCTAGAGCAAAGGGAACAGCATATAAGAGAAACGTTCTGAATTCGGTTGCTTTCCAATTATGAATTTCATCCAACGATCTGAATTTACGGTTAAATTCATTTGGTTGGGAAGTTTTATAATTTAATAGTCGAGCAGATATCATTGCTATTTTTGCAGCCGGTAATCGAACGTTAAACTGAAACCGGTCTTTAATCCAACTCAGCATGGTTTTTTTTACGGCACCAAGACATATGCCATGCATATAGTCTTGCGGAAAATCCCGAACCATATCTATTCTTAATTTTTCAAGAGGGGACGTTCCTGTGTGGTGTTCGTCCTGCAATCGATTTCTAAAAGACTCGTCCGTTCTTAGTCTGGCTGATTTGGTTGGATATCCCATCCGATGATTTTTGTGACAATATTCACCTTCTACTTCACAAAACTCGCATCCGAAATATGCATTATGCCCTTTGGAAAACGTCACGTAGGCTTTTGCCGGCACATCACAAACAAATGCTGCACGTTTTATTATGTATTTAACATTTTTAATTTCAATACCTTCGGTCATCAATTGATCTAACTCGATAATAAATTCTTTTAAATAAATACTACAGTCTTTTGGCTTACCGATGCCGCTATAAACTGCAACTACAAAGGGCGTTTTACAAATATTGGGAACTAGTCCTAAAATTGGCCAAAATTGTGTTCTCGAACTGTTGCTGATAGGAAGCCCATCAATATTAAAAAACATGGTTATCTCTTTTGGCCAATCAATAGTGTGTAAATATCTCAAACACTTTTCGATACCAAAATGCCAATAATGGCCTGGATCAACCACGCTTATATTACCAATGCTTTTCGGTGTTTTCAATAGTGTTCTGGAATCGAGAGGCAGTTCTAAGTGTCCATTCTTTTTAAGTAATTTCAGTAAATCATTCAGTGCACAGTGTGTTATTTTGTGCTCAATAGCCCATTGCTGGATATTTTCCGTAAAAGAAAAAGACTGCATATCTAAGTCATCCTTTTCAGAAACCTCGTCGGTACACAAAGGTGAGATAATATCTAAGTCATGATCATCAGTCATATCTGGAGCAGGTAAATTTTCGTTATTATGCATATCGTCATTTACTCTGCAAGTACCCAAAACATTTTCTACTGAGCTGGAGTTTGTTTGTAATGGTAACGCTTTCACAGTATTAATAATCACATCAGCGGAAAAATTATGTTCTATTCCATTAACAGAGCCCGACTCAATTGAAATTAATTCTAAGGGTAACTCACGCTCGCTTGGGGTAGCATTTTGTTCTAAATAATTATACAATAAATTCTGGGCCCTACGTCTGTAAGTTCGCGGATTAATATGCTTAAAAATAGATCGCTTTGGCATTTTAAAAATATTACTACTCAAAAACTATTTTCCGACGCAATATAATACGAAATGGGAATATTTCCGAAACCGTCAATTTTAAATATTATTGTGTAACAAATAATAGAATTTAATATGAATTGCTGAGAAGTACTTACTCCGATAAATAATTATCTGCAAAACAGAGACTACACAAACCGACAAATGCAGTAACTTGGTATCACTCTTTATGTTTTTTGGTTTGGTATTTATAACTATTTTTGTAGGATGGAGCGATGCAGGAGCTGCAATAAATTAACAAAAAGTAGCAAATTAATATAATTTTTAACGTTTCTGCGTACAAAAATACTTACTCAGATGAAATATTGCACGCTCTGCGCCTGCGACTACATTAACCGAATAAATTATAGCAATGCACGCCACTTTGTCCGGTCTAACCTCAAAATTTAAATAGGTTTTCTAACAAAAATAAATTAGTTACAAAAATTATTATTATAAAAAAAATATTATAAATTACCAAAAAATAACAAATTACATAATATAATAGTTAATATTTAGTTGTTAATAGTTTTTAATATTTTTGAGAACTGGATACTTACTAAGATGGCTACACAAGCCGAATAATTTACAGCACACGCTAAATTATTCAATATAACCTCAAAATAATTGTTTTCAAGTTTACACGTTAAAACATATGAATTTGGTAATAGTTGTAATAAAATTTAATCCCGAAGGCACAAAAACTATACATCATATAAATTAAATAAAACAAATTAATTAATTGCAATTTAATTTTTTAATTTTTACGCACAAAATATACTACGCTTACCTACTCAGATGAAATGATATCAACGAATACACGAACCGAGCAATTTATTGCACATCAACTTCGTTTCACTTTACCCAATAGACACGCTCTCGCAAATACGACAGTTTTTTCAACTTGTTTTTATTTTCATTTTATGTCACAAAAAATAATTTTTGGAATTCACTTATTTAACAATTAAATCATGTAGATTTTCAAAATAATTTTTTATGTTTATTATTTACTGTATCTACGTAATACCAAAACCTGGTTCGTTACACAAATAATGAAAATGGTTTTGCGTTTTGCCTTTATAGAAGTGCTGTTGCTTAACAACAATATAGGCGGTGATACTTGTAATATAAAGCAAAGTTGTGTGGTATTTATGAATAGTGGATGGCGTAGAGAGGAAAACGAAAAAATAACTAATAAATAAATGCATCCACACCGTTTGCTTATACACGATAACCATCAAATTAAAGACATCATTGCGGAAAATGGTGAAATTCTGTATGAAAACTATCTGGAAAGTGAAATTTTTTTTTCAAAAATAATAATAAACAAACACAGTTTATGCTCAATGGAAGGAAAATTGATTTTTCGATCACATTTACACATTGTTTAGGCATAAACAATTAAAGTAATTACATCAAATAATAAACGTGAGTAATTATTAAAATACAGAATTTAATTGTTCAATGAGTGAATTTTAAAAATTATTTATTGTGACATAATGAAATTATCAAAATTAAAAACAAGCTGGAAAAACGGTCGTATTTGCGAGAATGTGTCTATTGGGTAAAATAAAACGAAGATGATGTGCAATAAATTAGTCGGTTCATTCGTGGATATCATTTCATCTGAGTAGGAACGCGTAGTATATTTTGTGCGTAATAAATTAAAAATTAAATGGTAATTAATTTGTTTTTTGTCAATATAACGAAGTATTTGTGTGGTCGGGATTAAAAACAATGTGGAATTATTATTAAATATATACTATTTTCGTTGTAAAACATAATTTTAATTGAGGTTATGGTGCCATTCGGTCTATAGTCAACACATCAGCGTCTAGTTTTGCGATTACCATACGAGTTGCGTTTCCATGCTCTATTATTCGAAGCGTGTAGTCGCAAATACCATTTTATCGAAGAAAGTGTACGAAGAAAAATTAATATATAGTGATTTTATTATGTTTTGTTGACTTAAAATGGTTCTTGTGCCTTCGGGAAGCAATTAATTTGTAAACTATTTTCGTTGTAAAATTTTAATTGAGGTTATGTTCGAGCAAGCCGCGTTTAGTACTATACATTTTGCCGTTTGTGTAGCAGCAGTGTCGCAGCCCAGATATTATTGCATCTTAGTAAGTGAAAAATGATTAAAATGATTAAAAATGATTTTAATTTGTGGTTTTTTATTACTTTATTGTAGTTCTCGTGCCATTCGGTCTAGTCAACACATCAGCGTCTAGTTTTGCGATTACCATACGAGTTGCGTTTCCATGCTCTATTATTCGAAGCGTGTAGTCGCAAATACCATTTTATCGAAGAAAGTGTACGAAGAAAAATTAATATATAGTGATTTTATTATGTTTTGTTGACTTAAGATGGTTCTTGTGCCGGGAAGCAATTAATTTGGATTTCTCATACAATTTACGATGAAAAACAAATTTTTAATTAGGGTTATGCTCGAAAAAGCCGCGAGTAGTGCTTAAATTATTCGGTTAGTGTGGCCACAGTGCAGATAACATTTCGTCTTAGTAAGTAGTCCGATTCCCAGAAAAATTAGAAATTATATTAATTTGTTTTTTTTTTGATTCAGTATAGTAATTCAGACTCATTCGGAAAAGAAAGCAGCGCGTAGAGGCAAATACCGTTTTATTGGAGTAAGTATTCTTGTGCGTAAATAAATTTTATTATATTGTTATTTATGGTTAATGTATTAAAGTTCTCTTATCGTTTAACATTATTTTGGAATGTTCTAAAAAATATATAATTTTCAAAATTTCCGTTAAATACAATATTTTGCCAAATATGTATAATTTAAGCACGCAATAGTAAAAAGGTTAAGTTTTATTATCCAGAATTTTGGAACAGCCTTACATGTCTTCTCGTTGTCGTTTTCAATTGTTTCCACTACACAATACATAATGAATATCTAAAAAAAAAATAAAATAAAAATTATCGAGCATTGCTGGTCTTTTAGTTGTATGTGTGCAAAAGAGGCATCAATGCATAGTAATTAAACTCTAAATTGATGCAAAACATTTTGCATTTAACATTTTCAATAGGTATTGAAACAGGACAATCGAACATTAACTTAGATTTATAAATATTTAAAAGAGACGATTTCAATGGCTTTTCAAAACAATCGAATTTTTCAACTAATTTTTGGCCAAAAATTTCTAAATTATTATTTTTTAAAATTGCATATTCCATGGCAAAAATTTCTTCTTGGACGGATAGAAACCATTTATTCGCAAATGAGTTGTTTAATGTAAACCCATTAAACATAATCTCTTTGTAATGTGATGTACCCAATATTTGATTTTTTAATAACAAAGGTAATTATTGAGGCTGTTGATTTGGGATGAAGTTAGGCGACTGAACCTGTTCTGATATTCTTTTGCCAATTGTTCTAAAGGTTTGTAACCTGATCTTAAAAGTATTTTTAAAAGCCCCAGCTTATTCTCAAAAGTAAAGGCGCTAAAATTATCGAGAGGACCAAACTGAACTACATCGTCATGTAAATGTAATAGATTGTGAATATTGTGAGACAGCGAATCTGCACCGTAAATAATTGCATATTGTTCTACAAAATGTTCAAGTAACAGTTTAGCCAAATTCCAATTATTCGAGTACTTTTGACTAAGAAGCTACTTTTGACTAATAAACCCAAGTTATATTTAATAAACCGCAATTGAGCCGAGTTCCATTGGCATTAGCAAAGTACTTGCAAGTACTTGTGAGTAGCTGTTCAATGGAACGCTGAATTTTTATTTAGAACTAAAACATAAGAAAACGAAAATTTTGATCGAGTAGTTATGAGTAGCTAGAAGTACTTGCGAGTACTTTGCTAATGCCAATGGAACCCGGCTCAATTGCGGTTTATTAAATATAACTTGGGTTTATGTCAAATATATATTTTTGTATCAAATTTATTTATAAAGCAAATCGCCTCACATAAAACAATACAAAAAAAATTTAGTTCGATACTTCGAGTACCTTTCAAACCATTTTCAAAATAAAATATTTAATAAAATAAAATTTTCGAAATAAAAATATAAATTTGGCCATACTAAAATAAAATTATAAATATTTAGCTTTTGATTAGCACATTCCGTTAGAGATAAAAGGTTTAAAATATTTTAACAACTTTTTTTCATTGACTTCCCAGTGTTTTTGATGCAAGTTTCTCGTTTGTTCGTAACAAACGGGTTGGTGCAGACTTCAAATATTCTTTCAAAAATAGCTTAGTTTCGTGTTGCACTATTCTGGCTTTCCCTGGGAATAGGGAATTGGGAAAAATATTTTCATAGTATTTTTATCAAAATTATATTTTTCTGGCCTACTGGTGGAATTAGTTTGGTGTTAAAATTTACGAAGCATAGTTGATTGGGAAACATTTGTTCCCAAAATATTTGTTGGGGAAAAATTATTTCCCGTTTAACTTAGTTAGTATACAAGCGCTCTACAGAAGTGGTATTTGTGTCACTAGAAACATTATGTTCTTCCTCATAAGCAGTACACTGGGCACTAGGAATTGATTCAAACAAATCGCTTTCGTCTATAGAAATGCATTTTGTCCCAAATATTTTTTAAGTAATTTCTAGGCCTTACGCCTGTATCGGTGCTATTATACATATTCTCAAAATAAAATGCCTTGAAACCGTAATTTTTAATTATCAGTTGTTAAACGATACAAGATATAGAAGTTTATGAATCAGGAAGATAAAAAAGGTTGAAATTTTATAAGTATAACCTCAAATTAAAATTAGTTTGCAGTTGTAAATTTAAAGTTATATATATTTTAGTATACTTCCGAACAATTGAAATAAATTATGTTTTATTTAGATAAATATATATATATCTACACGAGAACTTTTAATTAACCGAAAATAACAAATTAATATAATTTTAATTTTATTGCGCGCAAGTATGCTTACTTAAACTAAAGAGGTATCACGCACACGAAAACTGCTTCCTACCGGATGAACAGGTATTAAAGAACATGATTGTGAGTAATGGAAAGAAAAGGTAATTCCGTCACTCTTGAATATAAATTGTAAAATAACTTAAATTATTAAATAAATGATCAAACATTTTAATTGTTAGTTATATTAATAAAAACATCTTTTTTTATACAGATCGCCTATTTATCAACTTTTAATGGTCGAGGATGTGCTTGACTGACTGAAAAAAGGAATGCATTGAATATATAAAGAATATCATGGGTCAATAAAGTATTTATAAATTTTACGGACGAAGAAAAAAATATATTTGTAAAGGAACATTTTAAGTTGGCTTCCACCCGTTCGTTCCTAACAAGCCAGAAACGTTCATCAGTTAAGCAATAAATCATGCATTTATATCTTTTTATTCCATTTGTTAAAAATTTAAAAAACCTTGCGAAAACCGAATCTTTTAATTAATATTAAATAATTAACACTTAACTTAAATTTATAATTTTATTTTATTGTTAAAAACTCTTAAAATATTTTTGTTTGTATTTATTTCATGCGAGGCGATTTCTTGTTTTTTATAAATAAATTTGATACAAAAAATATGTGCATTCTGTTTCAATTCTGTTTCTATTGAATGACAGGTTTATGTAACTGGGTTTATGTTTACGAATTATCGATGAATGAAATGTCTAAGGACTCACGGGTGAATTTTTTGGATGAAAATAGAACTACCACAAAGGAGTAAGTATAGAAAGGATAATGTTCTTCTCCCATATACCTTACACCGAATAAATGTGACTATACATTTGCTGTCTCATTGATTGTGCAATAAACGATATCGTCCATTTTCATGACATTCATTGGTTATAACAGCATCGCACAAAAGCGTGTTTTCTTAGTTTCTTCTTTTAATACTCATATACATACTTAATTTGTATTCTTTTTAAAGCTTACTTTAGAAGATTCATCCCAATTAATCAATTCGTCTGATTTGGCTACAAGTGATTAATGGAGCTTACCACTTATCTAAAACGAAATCTACCAATTTGTGGGAGAAGATTGAGAATAAAGTTTCATCCTTGTTAAACAATCATTTTGGATTGTACCAGGGGTAGATTTTTTGTTAACATTTGGTTATTTGTCGAAAATCATAATCGATTAAATTTTGAAAACCTGATCTGTACCAGTATTGCCCCAGAATTATTTTGAAATGTTCATGATCCCTTCAAAGACACAAGGATATTCAAAATTTTAGCTCAATTAGGCATCTGCAAGTTGGTGAAAATTGCAAAATGCCGCCCAGGACAAGCCCTAGAAAAGAAAACGAAAAGGTTCTTTAGAAACCTATCTGATTCGTTTCCAATATCTGTTTCTACACCTTAGAGGTGATTTGGAATCGTAAACACCTTTTTGTTTGTTTACCTTTTTTCTCAATTAGGTGCGATGGAAAATGGTACGATAGTAATTAAATTGGTTATTAAAATACGTAAATATGGTTTACATTTTTCGGTTTCATCAAGAACGGTTTTACACCGTTCCGAAAAATCTCAGAAAAATTTTAAAACTGGTTTTATCTTGGTATCAATATCCCGAAAGTAAGCCTAATTAGTTATAAATTGGTTAAAATTAAACCTTTTTGAGACGTTTCAAACAGTCCGTGATAAAATGATGTAGGAACCGCTAAACAAAAACTGGTTTTAATAAAACCAAAATGAAACCATTTTAATGGTTTTTTGAAAACTTCGGTTTCAGATTGCTACTTGGGACTTTATTAAATATTTATTATTACATAATAATAGATGGCACTAAAAACTCATTTGGCCAATTTATTTATGAAAATAATTGTTTATAGTCCAATTATAACAAGTTAAACTTATGCCTTGTCTATCGGTATTTATTGATATTGGTACATACACCTTATTGCTATTACCGATCATTTGTTTATTTTCAATTTGAATATTTGTAATAGCTTCATTCGTATTTATGGATATTGGTACATGCATCTGATTGCTATTAATGACCATTTGTTGATTTTCAATTTGAATATTTGAATTAGCTTCTTGAGATTTTGCCGCACTTTTAACTTTGAACCACGTGAGCTGCATTGGAAGATTTCCATCCACCATGTTGCTTAAGTTGAAGTAGATTACCCTCACTCGCAGCTAATAAAGTAGCAGAAGTTCTTCGAAAACTGTGCCCTTTATAAGAACAGGGATTTTCTAAATTTAGGTACCTTGCAATTTTTTGTGGCATTTGCGATATAGTATTATGGCCTATATTTTGACTAATATGTTTGCCATTTTTTATACAAATGAAAACTTGTGGAATGTCCGCATATTGCATATTGCAAAGTTCGTCAGTTCTACAGGCACCTGCAACACCAATTTCAAGAGCGGCCTACAATGTTAATGATTGGGTTATTAAAGACGCTTTTCTTTTACAGCAGTCTCTTATTAAGTAGTATAAAGAAGATACATACCTTTGTTGCAATGTAACCTTCATTTAAAAACCAATGATTTTGTTGGGCGATAGTCAACACTTTTTCGTTTTAAAAATGCATCTAGCAACTAGTTTGTACAATTTCGAAATATCAATATTTTCGTTTAAAGATATTGTTAATTTTAACATTGAATAATGGGCCCATAAGGAGGCTTTTTTATTAACTGAATACTCTTGAAAATATGCCAAAAGTATATTTTCCGAAGTTTTATTAACAATTTTATTATTACATCAAATTTTAAATTTTTCATATGTTTATATATATATATATATATATATATATATATATATATATATATATATATATATATATATATATATATATATATATATATATATATAGGTTTTTCAGATTAAATGAAACCTTTTGCAAATTAAGTGCCACCTTTTGCAAATTAAACGGAACTATTTGCAAATTCAGTGAAACCTTTCCAAACAAAATGAAACTTTTTGCAAATTAAACGGAACTATTTGCAAATTAAGTGAAACATTTTGCAAATAGAGTGAAACTTTTTACTAAATTAAATGAAACAATTTGCAAATAAATTGAAACTCATAGAATTTTCCTTCCTGAAAGATAAGAAAATACCTTCTGTTTTAATTTTATAGTAGTACATTCACTTCATCACGTATTCATTGAAACACGTATCATTATGCATATTAAAATTCAAGAATTTCATTTCATGTTCATCAGTCATAATTAAAAGTTATTAAAATGATTTTTATTTTGTTTTATTTTTCACATTATCAGTATGTTATAACATGCTGATAATGTGAAAAATAAAAATTACAATACAAATCAGCGAAAAATATTAAAAAGTTATTAAAATGAGTTCATCTGAATCCAATAGTTCATCAGGTAATGTAACATTATACATAATATAAATATCATCTACCATAATATGTGAAAATATTTTTATTACAATAATAAACCACTTTTAAGAACCTCAACCAAGAAACAACCGACGAATCGTAAATTACCAAAAGATATATAAATATCGACTATCTCAACTATTTCAGGTGGCGTGCCGATTAAATCATCATTCTCCAAAGAGGATAGACGTGTTTTTTCTATCCTCTTCAAAAAACTTTAATTTTATTTTATTTTTATCTTTATTTTTGTTTTATTTATGTAGTGTTACGTATATACTTTATATACATTCGAGTATGTATATACATTTTAATTTTAATTCTAATTAAAGTCAATTTTAGTGAAATAATAATAAAAGTATAGTGAAATAATAATTAAAGTGTAATTTTGGAAAATGCAATCCACCGGGATGCATTTATCAGCCAATGTTTTATATTTATGGATAAAGAAATTAAAATTATTAATTTCTTGCTTAAGTGCATGATTTTGTCTTTTGTGTAACATGATAAATCTCCTGCTACGCACATGAAAGATGGTAGAAATTATTTACCTTTAATGTGTGTTGGTGGTTTTGTATATAAGGATTAGGCTATTTGTATGCTGGTGTTGTTTTTCTCCCTGTGTGTTTTTCGTATTCATGAAACAACTATGGTGTTCTTGATAAATCATGAACTATGCAAGCACAATGAAATCTTCCCGAAATATTCATGAATCACCAATTTTGAAAAAAATTGTAGTATGGAATTTACACAAATTAATACTGCTGTAGTTTAGTTCTGAAGAACTTTAAGAAAGCATATTTCCACCCTTTTTATACCCTTTAAAATCTATTCCCTAACGGAAGATATGAATGTTTTAGGGTGATAAAACACTGATCCCCAAAGCGACTCAAAAAAAAACATTAAAATAAATTCCATACAAAATTAAAATAAATAATTGGGCGCCATATTGTTACGGATGCTTAATTCGTTTCCATCTCGACTGGCTCAGGGGTTGCTATGTTTCTTTTGCACGGTAACAATAACAGTTTAGGAGTTCGCCACACTCGTGATTCGCAACACAAAATTCAAAAAAATTTACTCACTCATTGTAGGTATCATGATATTTAAAACAAAAAATTGTTTACCACACAAACGGAAACACTACAACCACACAAATTACACAGGTAAATGCCGCCTAAGTGTGACCCCACGCTACACCTGTATGTATATATATATATATATATATATATATATATATATATATATATATATATATATACGTATATCTATATACATACTTATATACATCGACATGTACTCATATAATTATACCGAGTGCCCAATGAACTCAAACAACAAAACGTGGTTACCTAAAAAATTTTTTTGGAATATCCCGCATTTAAATTATACCCGCCCGATTAAACGTATATACAATAAATATTCACAATTCAAAACAAATTTAGGAACAATAAAAAACTTGTATATATGTATATTTATATCTACCCAATCTCTGATTTCACCCTCGATCGAATTCCCCCTCAACCAGGGAAGTTTCCGGATCCACCTTCGTATATACCGCTCGCAATAACCGATTAGAACGTCTCACCTTACCCCGAGAATCACCGATGTTCAGGTTCCCCACAGTAATTCACAATTGGAACAATAAATTACATCAATTCGATAATTGGTTTTCTTTTTCTTTCTTTATTATTTCATATTTACAACTATTTCATTTGTGTTTTAAGATAACTCTTTATACAATAATTTCAGATAAATTTTTATTAGGGGTGTAAATTTATATACATTTATTCTCAATTTACACATACAATTATTAATAACCAATTATGGTATACTACTTTACATAGATATTGTATAGTATTGTTTAATTTATTTGGTTGATATCTAGTTAGATAGTTTTTTATTTATTTGTGTTTTTTTTTTTATCTTTTCACCATATTTTATATGAGTTCCATACGATGTACATATCTATATACACATACACGTAGGTGACCACCCTTTTTAACAATTTTGTGGGGGTTCCTTTTGGGATATTGTTTAAAAAAAGGAAACCACAAATTATGAACAACCACTGACTATTAACACACCCTCACCATCGTTAATTTTAAGTCCTCCGACTCAATCTATATTCACTAACGGAAGTTCCTCACTAAATAAACCAACCTAATCACAATCTGTTTTTTGTTTTTTTTTTTTTTATTTGGGTCTTTACCCTATCAAGTCTAATTTTCACTCCTCTTTTTTATTTTTTTTTCTATTTCTCAAACAGTCGAAAAAAATTTTTTTCCTAGCTAATTTGATTCCCATTTTTTTTTTTTTTTTTTCATTTTTCATACTCACTTAATTTAGTACTCCACGCCTAGTATAATCCCTAATTATCGATATATCAACAATACAGTACAATATTCATTTGCAACAATGGGAGTTCATAAAAGGCTTGAGTGAATAAGGCAAAATAGCAGATGCTTTAACTGCTTAGGTGACCGACACATTGTCTCTAGATGTTAATCTAAGAACTGATGTTTAATTTGTATAAGGAAACATCATACACTGCTACATATTTCAGAAACTAAGACAAACAACACAACCAACGAAGAAATTGTACAACAGCCACAGTATGTAGCCTCAACAAGTTCACTTTGCACAAATTATGGTTTGGCGCCTAAGACTCAATTTATATTACCCACTGCGATAATAAGGGTATTGTGTTCGGCGGGTAAAATGTTGAAATGTCGTGTTCTGCTAGACTCAGAATCACAAGCGAGCTTTATAACGGAATCGTGTATTCAGCGGCTGGGGATGACTCGCAAAAATGCAAGGATTACGGTACGAGGCTTAAGTTACGTCAACGCAGGAACTACAAACGGAATAGCCCCAATTCAAGTTCAACCAAGAATGGGTCCAACCTTCCAAGTAAACGTCTTCATCCTGAATCGAGTTACGTCGAAGCTACCCAAATATGAACCTAACATTGTACAGCTGAACGATTGTGACCAAATACAGCTAGCAGATCCAGATTTTTACAAATCGAATAAGGTGAATATGCATAGGTGTCGACCACTATTTAAATCGTTATTGATGGGCAGATAAAACGAACTCCTGTTCTGCAAAATACTTTTTTTGTATGGGTTGTGGCTGGTATCATTGACCACAAAGCAGGCAAAGAAGACTGAATACATGGGCTCACAACAAACATATGTGAGCATAATATTGATACTATCTGAAGAAGATTTTGGGAAATCGAATCTATTCCTGATGAACCTTTGTGGAAACCCTAACCAGGAATCCAGACGGCCGTTTTGAGCTTAGACTACCGTTTAAGAGATCGCCAGGAACGTCGGTTCACACGAGATAAGGAGTTTTATGAGCTTTACAAAAGGTTTATGGCAGAGTACCAACTACTGGGACATATGACAGAGGTTCCACCAGCAATAGTTAAGGACGACGGTTTCTTTCTACCCCACCATGGAGTTTTTAAACAAGATAGCTCAACTACGAAGCTTATACCCTAGACACACTGCGATTTAATAAAACCGATTTAGTGAATTTTTCGAGATTAGTCGCAGTGTGTCAACCTCGATTAAACTAATCCCTTTGTTTTTGCATAGAATACTTAAACTAGTTTAGCTAAATCGGATTTATTAAACCACAGTCTGTCTAGGGTATTAGAGTGGTTTTTGATGGCTCAGCTAAAACAACCTCAGGTATATCGTTGAATGATTGTTTAGCTGTCGGCCCGACTATACAAGCAACCCTGTCCGCAATTTTATTGCGTTTTAGAGAGCACCGATTTATTTTTTCTGCAGATATCGAAAATGTGTATCGTTAGTTTTATATAAATTATGACGATTCAAATTTCCAAAAAATTGCTTGGCGAGAAAACCCATCAGAGCCTCTCAAATACTTCAAACTACGAACGGTAACCTATGGACTATCACCAGCTCCGTTTTTAGCCACGCGAGCAATGCAGCAAATTACACAAAATACACTACAGCTTGAGCCGCTTGCATCGAAAGCTATCAAACATAATTAATATGTCGATGACCTAATGTCGGGGGGAGACACAATATCTGAGACATAGAATTTAAAATCATCTGTAACAATTATTATGGCGTCATACGGGTTAAAATTACGAAAGTGGGTATCAAACTCTCGAGAGATATTAGCGGATGTACCCCTAAACGATCGAGAACAAAAGTTTAGGGAATTCGAAAAAAAAAATCGGACTAAGCAGTGAAAATTTTGGGCATCCAATATGATCATAAATTTCGATTCCGAGTAAATTTGCCAGAAAAGTCGGAATATACCAAACGGGGAATACTGTCGGAAGCCGGCAAGATCTTTAATCCATTAGGATGGATCGCCCCAGCATAAAAGTGAAAGTGTTTATTTAGCAACTATGGATATTGAGCTTGGATTGGGACGATCGCTTGCCAAAGAAAGAATCATTCCAATGGGAGCACCTTCGATCCACTCTCCCAGTACTAGAAGAAATTTCCATTCACCGGTTTATCAATACATCGCCCAGTGCAGTTGTCATTGCTGTAAAGATTAATCAGACTTTCAATATTTTAACGCCATTGAGCCCTGCCTTCAAGTGATCCGTTGTTTCATATTATTTTATCTATGTAATAATAAAATAATGTGAGATCATTCTGGACCATCCTAAGAACTCCACTCCAGAAAAGTGTATTGAAATTAGCCAAAATAACCGGACGGACGAACTTTTGTTTGTACACCCACAGTAATTCTACGAATTGGAGGTTGAAGACGAATTCAGGGATTCCGGTCCTAAGCCAGAATACTATACAATACACATGCTCAGGAAACAAATTAAAATCATATAATGAGTAACTTATAAACCCTCTATTTCCTACAGCGAAACAGAATCATTAAAAAAATATTCAATTTTATGAAAGAAGGTACAAAAAAAATTATATTTTTCGTACATTTATTGATTTACAGAATTTTTAGTTAATTTCCCAAGAATTAGTTTCGGTTTTTAGTTAATTTCCCGATTCCGGAAAATTGGGTTTTATCGCTCTTGGTTCTCGGAATTTCAAAAACAGTCGGGAAAGCAACCCTCTACCCGGGAGCGAAACAAAGTTGTTAGTCTTATAGAAAAGAAAGACCAAATCTAGATAGAATTTGTCTTTAATAAACTGAAACATTTTAGGCGATAAGTCCGTTGCGTTTTTTTTCATGTATTTTATATCAGTTCACGTTAAAGAATTCTACTATGCCAAATTTGTAACCAGCCGTAGAAGAATGCCGTAAGAATTCGCTCAAAAGTTTCTCAAAGTTCGTTACATATAATTGTATATACACATACATACATAAGTACTCTCATAATAAGGCAGGCAACGATATTTTTTTTGTACGGTATGGAATATTACTGAATGGAAACGTACGCGTAGTATAAATCGACCATTACACGGGCCAGATAATGGAATTTCAATTCAATTATCACAAGAAAAAAACTAAAAAACTTGCAAACCGTTGTGCATCGTGTTCCTGTTCATTGACTTACTAAAAAATAACACAAATTAACAAACAAAATGAATTCCAAACTAAAATCTCCCTGATAAAATTGATCGATTAGTTATAATTGTCGACTTGTAAATTGTTAGATTATCGAATGATTGTCCCTTGAATTGTTAGATTCTCGAATGATTGCCCCTGGAGTTTCACCAAAATAAATTTCAGTTTAACTTCTTGGTTTAAAAAAATTTGTTAATACTACAAAATTGCAACGATTTCTACCAAGTGAACAGAAAGGTTCGATACCAACCTATTAGATCATCGGTCTAGTACATGTCATAAATTCAAATTGTATTGAAAAAATTCTCTTAACTATTCATATATCAAAATGGTAACTTGATTTAAGCAGAATAAAGCTGAAAAACACCACCATACTTCAAACAAAAATAAAAAGTGTTTAATTTATATCAAAAAGTTTAACCCGTACGATGACCCAACTTTACATAATAAATATTATTCGGAGACATTAGATAAAATAATAGCTACCGCGCCGCCATTGCATATACCTACACATGTGGTCAGATAAATTAACAAAATAGATTAGAAACAAATATGTTAAAAGAAAAAAAAGATAAGTTGATAAAAATATTGCGCGCGGCTTTCTTTTATTTCAAACAATAATATACCAATCAAAATGCAATAAAATTTATTAATCCGTACACTTAACGCGCTCCGCTAAAAATTCAGCATTTAGACCAAATACACGTAAATAGAGTGTTATGTGACAAATGAATGAAAATATTTTATATTTTCTGACATCATTTATTATCGGTTATACAATTCAAAATCACAATCGTTTAGTTGAAATGTTAATGTATGTGATCACTTGAAATTTATCACAAAGAAACCATTAAAATGCATATTTAGTGTGCTCTTACAGAATTCACGCAAAATTAAGCTCATATAGTATGTCAGATCGGAGTATCGGAGTCGACCGATCAAGATGAAGTAATAGTCAATTTGTATAGTCTGCCACAGCATTAATCCTATGTTGTTGAGTCGGAGGGGTTTATTGGGAAAATGTTGCTCTTGTCATCGTGGTTAACTTATTAATGATTCGATAAGCTGCAACGGATGCCAATCCGCCTCATTGGTTGTTTATTGCTAATGTTGTTTATAGCCGGCTTTTCATTGGACTGGCTGTGAATATTTTTATATTGGCAATGTGCTGGCGGCGTGGCGTAACTACAAATTTAGGACCCCCCGCAAAATTTTTCTTGGGCCCCTAAAAATGCTTCTTATGAACAAGCTTTTAGTTAAAAATTTATTTTTTCCTATTGTCCAGCCTCGAATTAAAAGTGTCTGATTTCGATAGTACGAAACAGCATCTGAATCAGTTTACGAGTCTTAAACAAAACGAAATTTCTTGCAATTAACTTAATGTTATGACGATTTCTAAATTTGTCGATAAAGCATCACAAAATTTCGATTTGAAATTTCATTTCAAACCAAAGGAAATTCTACCGCCATGGAAAATGTAAATAACCTGGACATTCTTAAATAAATTCTCGAATAACCTAGGAAATTGGAGAAATATCGAAACTAAATATCACCGTTCAGATTTATATGTGTAACAACGCATCCCCAATGAAATACTTTTTACTTTTACCTTACAGGATTGTATGGATTTCACACATATCGAAGAAAATTCTTCGGTATGTCGAAAATCTTAAGAAATCTAGAATAAATCGCGGATCCAATCTTGATTACCACAGAAAAATTCAAATAATTTCTATATTATGTGAATCTCGATGGATCTCTAGATATTAATGAATAATTTCGGAAAGCCTGTAAGAATCTAGTGAACCTGCGAAAAAATACGAAAATTTGTGTAAATATCGAAATATTTTTCAAGTAATTTAATACTACTAATACTACAAAGCAATATGCTACTAAACAACTTAAGGCTAAGTTCAACAAAACGATATGCAATAATAATGAAACCCTCAAATAGATCGGATAATTAGTAAATATTGAACAATCATATTCTGCGAATAGGCTCCTAAGATTTTCGAGTATTATCGAACTATCAAGTACACCCGATAATTTCAAACATACACGAATTATCTCGAAAATCTCGAATAATCTGACGGTTTCGAAACACTGAATCACCAATTAAGTTTCGCACCGATCATGCATCCCGTTTCCATACTATACTCCAATAATCTCAAGAAATTTTATAAAGTGATCAAAAGATAAAATCCGAAACAACGGTAAATGAAACAGGAGAATTTGAAATTTCCTTGTTTAAAATAGTTTTTCAGAATAAACCGGTTTCACCGGTAAATTAAGTTTTTATTTACCGTTTACCGGTAATAAAAAATATTCGGTAAACGAGAAACTATATCAATCACATTTAATCTTTTGCAAATCAAATTCAACCTTTTCTAATCAAAACTTGATTTGTTAAAGGTTGCAAACATTAAAATTGGTATCGTTTGATATCAAAAGCTTTGATTTCAAAAAAGTTTGGTAAATTTTCTTCTAAATTTAAATATTTGCCAGAACCTAAAGCCATTTTTATTTCTATGGAGTCAGATTACGTGTAATTACTCTGACATTCACCTTCACCAGCCGACAATAAATTGTTGAGAATGTCTTAAGAAAAGATTTAAAAGCAACAGGAACGATTTTTTTCTTTTTCTTGAAATGGTGGTATTCTTTAAGCTTAATCTGAGCTATCATCTATCTGATCTTGACTTTGAACTAATATTTGAACACGTAACAGCTCTCTTGGGGCCCATTAACCGTGTGCCCCCCCCCGCACCAGGTCATCGTGGTACCCCTATCCGTGGACGACAACCTTGAAGGGGTGATAGACGAACCCAATTTTTAGCTGTGCCTTCCAAAAACAGACTAACTCGGTCGACATCACCGCGGCTTGGTGACCTGCTAACTCAGTCTTTGGGGTTGGTACTGTGTGGTGGCGAATCGAAATTTTGAATAAGCCGCTATACTGCAATTAAACTCCTTGTTTTACCACCACCTCACGACACTCACCGTATTTGGGAGTATTCACTGGCACACACCCATCTTCACGACGCCCTTTAATCATTTTCTGGCAATAGATGAATTACACATTGTAGTTTTTTACCACGTTATAAAAAAAAAATTCTTTATTGAATATGTTTTACAATATTATTGGTATGTTTGGTTTTTTTTTTCTTCCTTTTTATTTTCCGAACGTCGCGCAACAGGCGAAGAAAAATTAAAAGTTACGCTTTCTGGATGGGAACCCCTAAACGAATATTGAAAATTGATGATCCGCGGGCGAAGAGCTCTACCACCGAGGATCACTATAACGAAAAATAAACAAACACAAAAAAAAACACGCTACACAAAAAAAATTAAACATGCTTCTGTGAGTTCAGCAGATACCCACCGATAGCGAATCTGTCCCATGTACTTACAACTCTAACGCACAGTCCGGAAAATTATTTGGGTCGGAAGTCGGATATCCGTCGCAAGAAAGACTCTCATTCGTTGACGTTCACTAAAAATGGCTATTCCACGTTTCGTTTTCTTTGCCGCCACAGGATTGGTTGAATTGGAGTTTTGTTTTTTCTGGCGCTCCCCGTCGCAGGTACTTCAATAGACTCGTGTTCATTGACGTCCACTAAAATGGCTGATCGACGTTTTGTTTTCTTTGTGCCCGCAATGTTGATTTAATTCAAGTATTGCTTTTGTTTTATTTTTTTTTCCTTTTTGTTTGTTTCGCTTGATGAAGACGTATTTTACTAATACTGATGGTATTTTTTAAGTACCATAATTCTTTTGATAATTCGATTATTGTTAAGTAAGGCTGTTAGTCAATATGTTAAAAATATTTTAGTTAAAAATTTGGTGAAAATAAATTTGCGAGGTGAAATATTTTTAACAACAAAAGTAGAATTTGCTGTGTGAATTGGTTGGGGGAAAGAATATGAATTAATTGTATTTTTATACTGGATGGCGGCTGGGTGTAGCTATCGAGTAGCTGCTGGTTTTATTGGTATTAGTCCGAAAGGTCATAAATCATTAGCGTTTACATAATAAAATTATAACTATATGCATATACTTTTTTCCCGTACAGTTTTACAGTCAAATTGTAACGACAGCCAATCGTTCGTCGTTCCATAGTTTGAAAGGTTCAATACCCCTGACGCGCAAAATTGTTTATTATTTGCATGATGACGTAATGGATTACAACTGGGAGAAAAGAATTAAAAATCGCGGGAAACATATATTTTCTGTTAGGGCAACTGGATTATCCCGTTTCAAATGTTGGAGTGGGAGAGTTCCTTGTATTGATGTTGAAAAAAAAATTTAAAAAATTTGGAATGTTCGCGGTAGTCAGTCAGTTTTGGATAATAATAAGATAATGATTATTGAGTAAAAAATTTAAAAAAATTAAGAGCGATCGCCAATATCGCAATTTCATGCTTGAATTGGCACAAATAAAAAATAAAATTAAATAATATAAATTAAGAATTGAAAGTTATTCGATTAATAAAAAATAATTGAATCTAGCTTAGGCTTAATGTTAGAAAATATAATGAGTGTATAGTGTAATTAATATTAGTGTATATATAGTGTAATTAATGAAAAGACATTAAATTCTGTACCAAACTAATTATAAGTTATTTTTTTTTTTTGGTGGTGTTTGTTAAAATAAATAATAATAAGAATTCATAATACACCTAAATATAATTAATCTAAATATAATAATAATCTAATAATAATAATATAACAGTTAAACGTTAAGAAAATAAACAGTACTTAAGTGGATCGAATGAGAGTTAAAAATGAAGGTGTGGTCGCCAATACAAAACAAAAACAAAAAGTTAAATAAAAAAATTTCAAAATGCAAGGAAAACATGGTAAAACGTTTATACACAATACATAACTTCCTCGCATATTACAAATTAAGGTGACCACACGTAATGCATTTGGTTTTTATAAAGTGGAGTGTGAAATGGAAAACAGTTGTAAATACATATGTGGGTATTTTGATATTAAAATTTAAACAGCAATATTAATTAGTTGCTACATAAAAAAAAATAAACTAAAATTAGATATTAAAAGTGATTCACTGTGTATAAAAAAATCTAATAAAAAAAAAATAAAAATAATAATAATAATTAATATACGTGAATATAACGATGCCACCATATTGAATATCAAATCGGAAAACGTGGGACAACTTGACCATTTTAATCTACTGCTGTACATTATATAAGCTAAGATTTTAATTTTATTTAATTACAATAATTTTATTTTATTTATCTTGAGATTTCTCAAGTGTTGGTTTAGGTTTAGATACTTCTTAACATCGATAGTTTTTATGTAGAATTATTATTTATTAATTTAGTTAGTGGGGTTAATGACGTCATGGGTAGTGTAAGAAAATGCTAAGAGAATAATTGATTGTTCACATTTTTTTTCCTCTTTTTATTGTATTTTGCCTAGTTTAATTTTCATTCTTAGTTCATAATAAACTTATTGTCTTGTTAACTAACTTTCAATTCTTTTAATGGTTAATTTTATTTTCTCGTTCTGCTTGAATTTTCCGCTTTGTTGATTTTCAGGATGAGAGGCTGATAGCCCTATTGTGAGGATGATTAGGTAAGTGGCGAGCAGTCTGTCTTGATAGGTTGATCTGTATTTGATCCGTACATCCCGTCCTATATGCCTTTCTAGTTTTTTTCTCGTTTTTTTAGTCCTACCTTCGTGGTCCACTAGAATCTATTTATCTTTGGCAAACCCCACCCCACTCCCTGAGCCTTAGCCGGCAAAATTATGACCACGTCAAAGCTCTAAATAGGTTAAAAGAAAATATTCAGTAACAAACGGCACTATTCCGAAACCAGAATATTTTTAATAAATCGTTGAAATTAAAAATTGAAAACTGCATCAAAACAGTATCTGCTGCTTGCGTGCTACACAACATTTGTAGGTCTGGAGGGGATATTGGCTAAGCATCAGAAATAGATTCGATTTCAGATGATTCGAACATTTCAGTGGATGCCTTGAACATTGCGCCTGAAGCAGATTCTACAGAAGCAACGGCCTTCCGTAATACTCTTCTTGAACAATTAATGTAATCAATAAATGTATAAAAAAAGTATAACAATAAATTTTATAGTAAAAATTCTTTATATTTCATTCCATTCATACACAAATAAAAATTTAAAACTAATGAACTTAAAAATCAATCCCTATCATAATTAATCTGATTCCGATCCGAATGAAATCAAGAGTGAATCCACGTTTATGTGAGGGTATTCTACTTTGACCATTTGGCCAAATACACTAAGTAGGCCACTAATTTTTTCCCCCTATTTTTTTATCGCGATTTTCGCGATTGCCCAAATATCGGTTATGCGACAAATTAGCCGCTGTTGATTGTCAAGAAGAACTTGATGATGTAGATGGCGTTGATCTTTCGGATGAAGGAGGCGATAGTGAATGTGCTGCATCCATTATAGGACTCGGCGCATTTAAAATAACTCCAATGCCACTATTGATTGATTGATTGATTGTGAGTGTACGGCCAAGCATTATAGCAAGTCTCCCGGACTCCCGGGCACACACCGTACACCCATTTACACACAACAAAACCGAAGGATATGATAGGATTATTAGTTGGGACAGACTCGACCCGGTTACAGACACCAATGCGATCGATAGTTAGTAAATTAACGGCACAAAAGACAACACAATCTAACTACATTTTTAGATGATCATTTCTCTGGAATCCAGGGCCGGATACTCAGGACTCACTAAACCTAAATTAAAAATTATTAATGTTGAAATTTCCCCCTGTTCGCCTTTCATTAATTTACCTGATAAAATATTTAAGAAAATCTAAAATTACTAAGCTAAAATTATAATTATAATTTTAATTACAGTAGAATTCGCTTATAGCGAACACTCAAGGGACATAATTTTGTTCACTATAGCCGGCTGTTCATTTTAATCAAATATTCGTTTACGTTTTTAAACGTAGTTCTTTGTTTGTAGTGTACAAGAAAAAATAAGTGTTCGTGCAAATTCAAGGCACACAACTATATGACAAAACTATATGATCATTATAAGCGTTTGTTCCTTATATACATGGTTTGGTATAAACGGATTCTACTGCATTACAAAAAACATCATTATAACAAAATAAAGATAAAATTAAATAAAATAAAGTTGAAATTAAACTTTAAATATAATAATAATATAAAAATAGTTATAAGTATAAATGTTGACCTTCACTAAGTATTCATATATGAAATTTATTGATTATGATTGATTATGAGTGTACGAAGAAGCATTATAGCAGGATCTCCCGGACTCCCGAGCCCATACCGTACACCCGCACACATATCACAAAACCGAACGATTGGATAGGATTATTAGTTGGGACAGACTCGACCCGGTTACAGACACCAATGCGATTGATAGTTAGTAAATTATTAGTACAATATATAATAAATAGGCTAGCACAATCTAACTACATTATTAGATGATCCAGAAACCGAAGGATTGGATAGGATTATTAGTTGGGACAGACTCGACCCGGTTACAGACACCAATGTGATCGATAGTTAGTAGATTATTAGTACAATATTTAATAAATGGATTAGCACAAGACAGCATAATCTAACTACATTATTAGATGATCATTTCTCTGGAATCCAGGGCCGAATACTCAAGACTCCCTAAATTTAAATTAGGACTTAAAAAATAATTATTGTTGTAATTTCCCCCTGTCCGCCTTTCATTAATTTACCTGATAAAATATTTAAGAAAAATTAAAATTACTAAGCTAAGATTACAAAAACAGAGCTTATTTCATTTTTCGTGGTCCTTCTATATCTAATTAATTAATTATTACGTACTGCAACATGAAATAAAATAAACGTTAAAAACCATTTTAAACATAAAATTTTACTTAAAACTAATCAGAAATTTCCTACCGATCAAGAAAAAGAAAAATAAATAATTGAAAATTCAATTATTTTATAAAATTTATAATAAATAACTTAAAAATGATAACGTTACAGCACCACAACAGCCTAAAATCATCAATAATTCAGTTAGGTATATACTTATTTTAATTAATAAATCACCATAATATCAAAGACAAATCTAATTCTGAAATTCAGGATTAATTTAATTATTTATTAGCAAATTAAGGAAGAGAAACCTTTAAATATTTTAAAACTAAATTAATTAATATCCATTAATGAGCAAAAGTATTACAAAAATTAACATTTTATGAAATTGCCTATGTAAACTCTCCCACTTCTAAGCTAAAATTCTTAAAGAATGTTTAAAAATTTTAAAGTGTTAAGTTATAATTTAAATTCACAGCACTTGTTCCATTAGTTACCATTCTCCTGTAAATAGTTAATTAATTGTTTACCTACTCCAACTAGATTTAAAAATAAAAAGTCAAAAAATATATTTATCCATACTATTAAATTTAAACTAATCGGCAATTTCCTACAAATCTAGAAAAAAGGAAATTAATAATGTTGAAATGAATTATTTATTTATAAAAGTATATAATATAATTTAAATGCCAGAACCCAGGATTTTATAAATCTCAATTAGGACATCAAAATATTATTATTATTATTGATGTTTTAATTTACAATCTAGTTGACATAATTAAAATAAAACAAAAAATCAAAAACTACGAAATTTATTATTTATATAAGAATTAGATTTTTTTAATTTTTATCTATAAAATAAATATGAATATATCTATAAAACTTTTACTCCGTTTATGGACATATTACCCTGCAAAATAAAGCCCGCAAAGTAAGTAAAATAATAAATCCATGAAATAAAATTGAAACATTATTCTCATACAAGCAAAATTGACGTTTACGCGTGAAAAACTGCAACCTAAAACTTCAATCATATTATATTAAGTTAATAATTAAATTCAATACATTTAGCCTTTCGAAAATGTTTTCACATAATTCCACCTCGTTCACCATCTTTTAATCGAAATTTGGCATGCGAATGAATACGTCACTATGTGATCAAATCACAACTCAACTCAAATCAACACTTCCAAGTTAGCATTTTATTTATATGGTTTAGTTAATTTATAGCCTTTTCACATTAATTAAATAAATTTAATAATTTAATGCATTTTATAATACCCTGTAAAAAAATAAAATAACTCATATCTAAAATAAATCCATCCTATATGAATTATATAAGACGGATTCCAATGCAACTCAAAACTTATTCGATTATACAAAAATATAAGAAACCTGTTTGAGTCGAATACCCTAAAATTTCGTTGTGTTTGACAGTTTATGTTTTATTAAGAACATTATAGTTGTAACATGAATACAAAAACAAAAAGAGGGGAAATAACAAAATAAAATAAAAACAGCAGATTCTTATATACTAAACCACCAACACACATTAAAAGCAAATATCTCTACAATCTTCCATGTGCGTAGCAAAAGACTTATCATGTTTTCATTATTTTATATACAGCTAATGCCATTACAGCGCACATACAAAAAAATCCTGATCTTTATACCAAGATTTAGAAAAATATTGGGAACAACTATACTAACACCCACAAATAAGTCTCTCTGTTTTTGTAGTTGTTGCTTAACACACAGCAAAAACCAATAATAAATAGTACATTTCGGCGGCCCGTACAAACATTTCGTTGGTTTTGTCATGCATCAATTTTCAAGAATGTATTTCTGTCTATTATACTTTGTACATAACATAAAAACCAAGAACCGAAACCAAAATCTTCTATAATAAAAGTCATGAAACTCTCTTTTACAGACAAATACATTTATTGATTCCACTAGATTTGGCTGTATTAGTTACACTAACAATTCAACGTAAATTTAAATTTTTTTTTCTTGTTTCTACACCAACACCTTTATACTTAGTTAACTAACACATATAAATTTAGTGATGCCAAATACACACCAATACACATAGAACCTGATTTTTTTTATTTCATATGTATGGAATTTTCATGACTTTTATTATAGAAGATTTTGACCGAAACCCACAAAAATGTTTATACGTATGTATGTATACCTTTGTTTGGCTTGCAAGGACGCATTCAATTATGCGTAAATATAAAATCGAATATGAAATTAACTACGACGTATGTTAATTTACTTAAAAACTATTTTGATACGATCCAATTATTAGGTTTTAGTAATAAGATCCATGTACACTCACACACACGTTAAAAACATGCACCCAATAGAAACCAATAATTTTGATTTCTTTATCTATAAATATAAAACATTGCCTGATAAATGCATCCCAGTGGATTGCATTTCCAAAATTACACTTTAAATTATTTCACTTCCACTTTAATTATTATTTCACTAAAAACTGAATTAAATAGAATTAAAATTATAATTATAATTAAAATTTATATACTATGTATATGTATATAGAGTATATACATAACACTACATAAACTACATAAATAAAACAAAATAAAAATTAAATTAAATTAAATTTTTGAAGAGGAAAGAAAAAACACGTCTATCCTCTTTGATGAACATTCGCTCACCCCTTAAAATAACTCCACTATCTATTAAAAATGGAGGATGATAGTTGTGTTTTGTGTTTTTTAAAAAAACTCTGTAAGTTAAATCAGAACTTATAGGTGCTTTCATTAGATAAATATAAATAATTCGATGCCAACCTTTTACTTTCTCATCAGACCAGACCATTGCTGCTTACAGTTAAGGAAGGTTTTGTCTGACCCCAAGTTAGAACGACAATCAGCTAATACTTTTCTGTAACGATAGGAAAACAACATATTAATAATGCAAAACAATAAATGTGAATTGAATATGTATTACCTCCAGCCAGCGCTAATATTAGCATTTTTTGAAGTGAAGAGCGCGTTATTTTTAATTCTTTCTTTGATTAAAATCTACCTTTCCGTGTGTGTCCCTGATAAAAGGAAAGTGCATATAAATTTATTTATATATGTACAATATACTTATATATGTATATATATATATATATATATATATATATATATATATATATATATATATATATATATATATATATATATATATATATATATATATATATATATATGTATATATATATATATATATGTATATATATATATATATATATATATATATATATATATATATATATCGCACTATGCGTGCAAGTTAACGATAAGTACTACTTATCGTGTTATCGCATGATTGGATTTTCATATTGTTCAGAGAAAGTAGTACATCCCAGTTTAACTCATTTTTTTAAATGGGTCCTCCTTCGGATGCTGTATCACTTTCAAATAATACGATAAGTCATTTTGTATTTTTTGTTCCCGTTATAAATATGATAACTTGACTTATAGTTTTCTTGGTTGTAACAAATTATATTTTCAATATCGTATTTACACTTATAGTTTTAAAGTTGATTTTTCGGCATTTTTTATAGACAAATATATTAATTGTTCATGGCAATCCCAATATTTTCGATTTGGTAAATCAGAAAAATATAGAGGCCAATCGCTCTCAATATATCTACTGAAAAAAGTAGAAATATCTTCCCCCCTCCCCGTAATTTTACTTTTGGCTGAAGGCCCAGAGTTATACCAATGTATAACTCTGCAAAAATGAGAACCCTCCATGAATTCTGTTGGTAGTTTGGTTTCGTACTGAAAAGTATGGTCTACTCATCAGGCAGCTACGACCAAACTACAAAAATTTCCACTCTAACCACATACATTAAGTATCTGGCCAGAACGTACTGACATAGCGAATTATTATTCAACTACATCAAATATAAAAACCCATGGAGAAACCTCATTTGTGTGTGTATTATGCCCACACGTATATTTGTTAAGAATTTAATTTGTCTGTCTGTAATAAAGTTGATTTTTCGGCATTTTTTATAGACAAATATATTAATTGTTCATGGCAATCCCAATATTTTCGATTTGGTAAATCAGAAAAATATAGAGGCCAATCGCTCTCAATATATCTACTGAAAAATGTAGAAATATCTTCCCCCCTCCCCTCTAAAATATAGAGATTGGCCTCTATATTTTTCTGATTTACCAAATCGAAAATATTGGGATTGCCATGAACAATTAATATATTTGTCTATAAAAAATGCCGAAAAATCAACTTTATTACAGACAGACAAATTAAATTCTTAACAAATATACGTGTGGGCATAATACACACACAAATGAGGTTTCTCCATGGGTTTTTATATTTGATGTAGTTGAATAATAATTCGCTATGTCAGTACGTTCTGGCCAGATACTTAATGTATGTGGTTAGAGTGGAAATTTTTGTAGTTTGGTCGTAGCTGCCTGATGAGTAGACCATACTTTTCAGTACGAAACCAAACTACCAACAGAACTCATGGAGGGTTCTCATTTTTGCAGAGTTATACATTGGTATAACTCTGGGCCTTCAGCCAAAAGTAAAATTACGGGGAGGGGGGAAGATATTTCTACTTTTTTCAGTAGATATATTGAGAGCGATTGGCCTCTATATTTTTCTGATTTACCAAATCGAAAATATTGGGATTGCCAATTGCCATGAACAATTAATATATTTGTCTATAAAAAATGCCGAAAAATCAACTTTATTACAGACAGACAAATTAAATTCTTAACAAATATACGTGTGGGCATAATACACACACAAATGAGGTTTCTCCATGGGTTTTTATATTTGATGTAGTTGAATAATAATTCGCTATGTCAGTACGTTCTGGCCAGATACTTAATGTATGTGGTTAGAGTGGAAATTTTTGTAGTTTGGTCGTAGCTGCCTGATGAGTAGACCATACTTTTCAGTACGAAACCAAACTACCAACAGAACTCATGGAGGGTTCTCATTTTTGCAGAGTTATACATTGGTATAACTCTGGGCCTTCAGCCAAAAGTAAAATTACGGGGAGGGGGGAAGATATTTCTACTTTTTTCAGTAGATATATTGAGAGCGATTGGCCTCTATATTTTTCTGATTTACCAAATCGAAAATATTGGGATTGCCATGAACAATTAATATATTTGTCTATAAAAAATGCCGAAAAATCAACTTTATTACAGACAGACAAATTAAATTCTTAACACTTATAGTTTTAATAGGCGGGAAATATTTTTTGTTAGTGCAACTGTAAGTATAAGTTATCGCTGTTTATGTGAGAAATAAGTTTATGTTTTATGTACTATAAGTACTACTTACAGTATATTGCAACCGGAAAATATTTTGAAATAGGCATCGTAAATCTAGTTAACATTTTCTTGCTTGGATAAAACTTATGTTTTATTTTTTTCACAAGAAACTTTAGATTTAAAAATCTTGAAAGTACCAAATAATTATTTAAAACATATGTAACAGAATGGATAGCGGACTATCGATCATGTTGCAGAAATTATTCACGCAGAGGCTCGGGTGCGGTCATCTGAGGCCGGCTTAAGCTCAGGGTATCGGGGTGGGGTTTCCCCGAGTATAAGTGAAACTTGTTAGACCGCATAGAATGAAAAGAATGCAAAAACAAACAATAACAAAAGGAAATGAACGAGACTCAAAGCAAGGACCAACTTACCAACGGAGACTGTGATTCACACCCCTACCACATCCTACAACCAAGTTATTAGGCACTCATCGTACTCATCGACTCCTTGAGTTTAGAAACCAAAAAAAAGAAGAAAAAAAAAAGCATGAAATGAGCAAAAGGCTTAGCTAAAGAAAAGAAAACCCACGAGAATACCGGAGAAAGGAACGAAGAGAGAGAGAGAGCTGTAAACAAATGTTATTATTTAAAAAAAAACCGAAACCTATTAAAAATATATGCATGCCATTTAACTATGCGTGTGAAAAAAGAAAAATATTTACATATATGTATATATATTGATATTAATTTGACTGCTCAGAATTTTAATAAATGAAATTTATAAAAAAAAATAAGCAAATTCAAAGCAATAAATTGAAAAGCCATATCATTAAGCAATAACAAAAAAAATTTTAAATCCAAAAAGCTAAAGCAAAAAAAATCATGGAACTGTAAATTTACACTTACATATTAAGTTAAAAAAAAAACTTTACCATAAATTCAACAAATAAAAAAATTAAATAATAATAAAAAAAACGAACGGTTCTTTTCACCCGGCTGCCACAATTTCCGCAATCCACATAAGCAATTCACCGCAATCAATTCACGCCAATAATCAACTCACTATAAATACAGCAAAATATTCCGTAGCGCCGTTTAATACTTTTATTTCACCGTAGTTCGCCAAACGTTAATATAACACAGCATCAGAATAGCAAAATAAAACAGCAATTAGCGAACAACTATATTTGCCCCGCACTGCATTTATTACCACATACACAGACAGTAATAATAAACCGTCAGATCACGGGTTTGATGTACAGTAAATCTGCCACACGCAGTAACCAGTATGCAAAGCGTCAAAACGGCAATCAGCGGAACAACCGTATTGCTCAGCCCTTAATTCACTAGGCTTACACAGAATGATAGTTTATACTTTAAATTCACTATTTCGCTTTTAGCAACCACTTTAATAAATGTTTTCTTATTATTTTTGTTTTAATATCTGTTTTGTTGGTTTTTTTTTCATGCACACAAAAAAAATCAAACTCATAGAAATGCAAAATTATTATTTCTTTATTTTCTTTGTCTTTTTATTTTTTTTCGATTAAACATTACAATTTTGATCACAATTTTTCCAAATAAATTTTCTTTTCTTTGTTTATTTATGGCTCAAAAAAAAGAAATTACAAAATGACTAGCGAATTTCGCAAATTGTAAAAAAACCAAAATTCAAATTTTAACCAATACAAAAAAAACTTTATTGCAGAATTATATAAAATCAGCGTTTTAAAACTCGCTCTGTAAAATTTGTTATTTCCTTTCTATACATCGAATAATAATTTTTACAACTGATCGATTTGAATAGTGAGTAGAAAACCAAAACATATTCTGATGATTATTTATTTTGCGTCGAACAAAGAAGAAAAGAAAAAATATTCTCTACTCAGTCAATTCATTACTACGAAATATTCTATTCGTTATTCAAACAAAGGAGAGAGTGAAACTTAAGAATGGAAGATTAATTTTGTTTAAGTTGCGCATAAGGAAAATACAGTTTGTCGTTTTACACCAAATTATCATAAAATATTCGAATTTTTGGCCAAAATTATTACTGTTCTAACTCAATTCTCGATATAGCCCCAAAAACAAATCAAATCAATTTTGCACCTTTAATAAAACTTGTACATTAAATTCCTATTCAAAAATTATTCACTAATTATTCATTCAGCAGTGAACAAAACAGAAGAAAAATATATTTCTATTCTATTCAGTAGATCGATTCTCTCATTTTGTTTCTTTTCTTCGCTCATTATTTATTTGTTACTGAATAGTATTCGTGAATTTTTGGTTTACTATTTTGATCGAAGAAGAGAAAGAGAATTGAAAAATTCACTTAAAACTAGAAGAAAGGGAATAAAAACAAACTGAAGAGTAATTTTAAACGCTGTATAAAATGAAAGTCAATTATATTTTTCATTTCTGCACGCACTCGGCTTATTATCACTCATGAGATCAAAATCTTGACTGACCCAAAAAAAAATCACCTCCGATTACCAATTTTGTTAATTGTTATTTTTTTTTTTTTATGTTCATTTGTTATCAATCTTTCCCCTCTCTCTTCGTTCAATTGCACTACCAACAGCTACATACAAAAAAAAATTCAGGACAGTGCAACCCTTTTCGCCGCTGTTCACGATGCGCGGGCTGACGCAAAGAAGCGCTAAACACACGTAGGGAAAATCCCAAACCGCCGGAGACGATGAGGAAGAAACGATGAAATTTCGCGATTCGGCAATAAAATAATAATAATAATGTGAGGTTGAAACTTTTCTAACGATTGTAACACCAAATGTTACACATACTTATTTAAAAATACATAATATATCCAAATGGCCATGTCTTTAAGTGATTTGGAATTACTTCTGACAGAAAATGATTCAGGTAAGCACAATTTCACTTAATTAGAGTACCGGTGAATAAAAAATAACCAAATTATTATTTCAATGCCAGACCCATTTGTATGTTGTGGCACCGATTCTGATTATCATCCAGAGTCGTTATCTACTTCGGATTCGGTTGTCGATACATCGAGTTCGTCGAAACAAAATATTGTTAAAACTCGGAAACGAAAAAGGAATTACAAAAACTGGCAAAGGGTGCAATCTAAGCGACACTTTGGTGAGCCATATAAAGATTCAGCAGGACGAATCATTCCACCAAAACTTATGAAAAGTGGATGCTCAACTAAATGTAAATTAAAGTGTCATGATAGAGTACCACATCATATCAGAGTTAAGGTATTCAATTACTATTATAAGCTCGGAAATAAAGAACGCCAGTGGGATTTTATTGCCAATGCTGTTAAAGTAATTGATAAAAAAATTACAAAAATGTCTGTTGGAGAGAGCCGAAGAAAATCGTCACGGTTATACCACTTGCATGATCCCGATAAAAAAGGTATATTAACAAGAGTATGCCTTAAAATGTTTTTAGATACTCTAGCAATATCCAACCAAGTTGTGGATACTGCTCTTGCGAAAATAGTAGATGGCGGAACCGACAATCGTGGTAAGAGTTTATTTAATGTATATCACTTCGTATAATAATTAGAATCAGAACTAATTGAGCTTAATTCATTATTAGGTAGGTACGTTCGCCCGGTAAATGGAGTAAAATCAGCAACGACAAGCCATGTTATGCAGCATGTCGCTTCTTTCCCTGTAGTTGAATCCCACTATTTACGATCCCAAACTACAAGACAGTACCTTTACAGTGACCTTTCAGTATCGAAAATGTATCGCTTGTACCTGGCATCGATTCAAGAAAATAATAATATTAATATCCAGAATGTTACTGAACAATCCCACTATTTACGATCCCAAACTACAAGACAGTACCTTTACAGTGACCTTTCAGTATCGAAAATGTATCGCTTGTACCTGGCATCCATTCAAGAAAATAATAATATTAATATCCAGAATGTTACTGAACGGCAGTACAGGGATATTTTTAATTATAATTTTAATTTAGGGTTTTTCGTACCCAAAAAAGACCAGTGTAATGATTGTACAAGGTACCACAATATGGATCCTTCAGATAAAAATAAATCTAAAGTCATTATTGAAAAGCATGAAGAAATGAAAAACGAAGCAAGAAGATTAAAAAATATTGATAAAGCTTCGGCTATAGTAAATAAAAATATTATATCTTGGTGTTTCGATTTTCAAAAGATTTTGCAGTGCCCTTTCGGAAATACTAGCATATTCTTCTACAAAAGAAAACTAAATTTGCACAATTTTACTGTCTATAATTTGGCTAATCATCAAGGACACTGTTACTTATGGGATGAAACTACTGCTAGGCAAGGTGCATCAGAGGTATCCAGTTGTTTGTATAAATTCATGTTAGAAGAAAAATCAAAAAGCAACGCAAACAAATTTATCTTTTGGACCGACAACTGCCCTGGACAAAATAAAAACAAAATATTATTTACATTTTATTCTTGGGCATCCAGACAACTTAAAGTTGATATATGTCACAAATTCTTGGAGAAGGGCCATACCCAAAATGAGGGAGATTCGATGCATTCAACTATTGAAAAAAGCCGCAAGAACAAAACAGTTTACATTCCTGCTCAATACTACAGCCTCATCAGAAATGCTAAAGTTCGTGGTACGTCGTACAGTGTACATGGAGCGAAAGGATATTTTTGACTTCAAAAAATTATCGGAATCAAATTATTTTACAAAAAATACAGAACTTCAACCATTTATCATTAGTAAAATTCGGGAAATATTAATTTCAAAAGACGAGCCGAACAAATTATATTATAAGTACGAGTTTGACGAAGATTTTCAACAAATAATTTTATATTGTGATGGAACGCCAGCTTTAAAACGTCGAGGAAGGAAAAGAAAACAAATTTGCCGTGACACTGTTCCTAACTTACAATGAAACAGAACCCATCTCAGATGCTAAATATGCAGACTTAATGTATTTATGCGACCACAACTTTATACCTGGAGTGTACAAACAATTTTTTGAAAGTTTGCCTCATTGTAATATAAATCGAGATAATGATAATTGAGTTGATTCAAATACCTACCTCATTTCACTAAATGTATTTAAAATATAATCATGCATGTTAAATATAACTAAAATATTGTTTTATTTTCATACAAAATATTATTCAGTTCTGAATTGCAATAGAACGATAAGTTGAATTACGATATCAAAATAGTTAAAAATTTTTGATAAAAAACTACAACTCCACATACAATTTAAGAATTTAAAATGTTTCCAATCAAAAAAACTATAACTAGTACTTACAATACTGTTTTAATAAAATTGTACACGACGACTAACGCGTTCACCTGTTTAAACTAATTTTTTTAGATTTTTTAAATGATTTCCGAAATTGTCAAAAGAAATGAACTATTTGCATTAAAGAATATTCTTGGTTAAACATGTGATCAAAAAGTTCTGGTTGAAAAACCTAAAAAGCGTTCTCCTCAAAATCAACGTTTTTGACTTATCGTTTTCTTGCACGTATAGTGCGATATATATATATATATATATATATATATATATATATATATATATATATATATATATATATATATATATATATATATATATATATATATATATATATATATAAATATACATATATATAATTTAGGTACATATATGTATAATCTGGAATGTATTAAACTATTAGTCATATGAATATTAGCCGTTTCGTCAACAAATGTCAGTTAAATAAAATTCTCCAACTGAAATTACAACACATTTAAATTTGTAATGTATTTATGGGTCGTTGCCATATTATAGTTTATAATTCATTATGACTCAATTTTGTATATTATTTATTACAAAATTACAGTTAATTTTTTAAATATTATTTCATAATTTTGAAAAAAACGAAAGTAAACAAAACCTTTTCAGCACAAATAATAATTTAATTAGTAAAACACAAATTACTCTCACTTCGTCGGGACAGAATTTCAGAAAAGATGATTTAAGATTTTTTTAATTCAATTATTTCTAACAAAGGAACTAAATTTTTAGAAATTGTTGCAAGTTTTTATTCATCTTCATTATTGGCCACTTTCCATGAAATTATATAGTAATAAAATTCTAAAGTCTCCCCAGACATATACTGCAAATTTTTTTTAAGGTCAGCTTTTTTTTTTTATTCACAGGAACTACTTCTTGGTACGCTTTTTCTGATGGTAAATGAGGATTAACTTTCGGCTTAATTAACTTAAATGTGTGCAAAACGAAACCTCCTATGAACTGACTCGTTGTCAAGTAAATTGACTGTAGTGAGTGCGAAACACTAAAGTTAACACTTGGCTTTTCAGTCGATTTGCAAGTTTTTTGTAGAATAATGTAACTAGATACAGTGATTGGTCTTTTCTTTTGGGAAGCCGCTATCATCTCTTCATATATTTCAGGAAGATAAATAAGATCAGCTCTTCTTATAAGCCTCTTCACAGTGCCAAAATCTCGATCGCAGGGCAAAAATGAGTGCCCGCGAACAGGAAAATAGTGATAAATCTTTGTAAAGCGCTTGGAATAAGCGAGAGTTATTAAAAATCTCACCATTGTGTTGTTCCGATTTTGTCATGGACATCCATCCGAAAATATGTGGAGTTCTGTTATTTCAAGAGGTATGTTATTATTGTTATATAATGCAAAAGAAAACTTCAAACTTCGTCTGGGCTTTTGTCTGCCCGCCCTTCATGGTAGGTATAAAAATATCCTGTATTGCTTTTTAAATTATGTATTTGAAATGCATATACCCACAATTGTCGGTAGTAAAATATTTCTTGGACAGGTATATTGGGCAAAGGCAGGTTTTGCATGAAGTCAAAACTTATGCCAATGACAACGTTTCTTTAAGGCACATTTTTGTTACGGTTTGCATTTGTGTATAAAACTTCTTAGCTCGACGCTTATGGTTCTTCAATTTCAACCCAAGACGTTCACATTCGCTACAGACATCCACTTGTGGTCTACCGAACCTTAACGAATAATTTTCATTAAAATACTTGAGGTAATATTCGTATTTTACTTTTATGTTGAGAGCTGGCCATTTTTTAATAAAAAAATCATACATATATTAAGCATTTAGTTTGTCGTCGAGATATTTAACCTCTTTACTACTACTATAATGTGAGATCTTACACGGAAATTACTGATATGTTCTTTTATTTTGACAATTAATACATGAGGACGATTTCTGTGTTTACCGCGTAGATCTATTGGAACCTTACCTTCCTTTACAAATTGGTTTAAACTTTGTAGTCGGGAATTTGAAATTACATGTAAGCTGAGAAAAGCCTTTTTACAAACGGAAATTCTACCACCTTGTTTTGTTTGCACACACTAAAAGCGCATGTCACAGATTTTACACAATTTTCACTACTTTTTCGTTGTCTTGCTACAGGTCTCGCTTCCATAGGGCCCATTAAGTAGATATCTTGTTCATCTTTACTTTTCAGTCCAAGAAACTTGGACAAAATAGTTTGTTTTTCATGCTGGGTGATCTTTTTTGTGCACTTCTCGTTACATTTAAAAAAATTTGATATTAGATAAGCAAAGTTTCAGTCAATATATGTACATATATATCTTACTCAATTTCTTTTATAGTTTTCTTGTTAACTGTATTTCCAACAGTATTAAAATATTCTTGACCGTGAAGGCGGGCATATTTCAGTTGGTTTTGTTTCCATTTATCAAGTTGCTTTTTCCATTTTTTTATGGTTCTTTCAGTAAAACATTCACTGTCGTCACTAGCACCAGACATTTTTCACTTAAAATTATTTATTAATTGCTCTAGAAAAAAACCTTAAAATGCCAAATGACAGAATATTAATGAATAATATTGAAACAGAGTAAAAATTAACAGTTATTTGCGGGAATAATATCATCGTGTTAAATAAGTGAAACAACAATACAAACGCGCACTTGTATTGTTCTTAAGCCGCGGCTACACGAATGGAAAATGTCAACCAACATTGGCCCAATGTGATTTGTGAAATGTTAGACAAATGTTGGTGAAAAAAAATTTGACTGTCTACACGATTTGACCAATGTTCATTTTTCGAATGGCTACCAATGTATAACCAATTTTGGTGGTTTATATATTGATATTTATCACTAGTTGTCATTACTGGTCATACATTAATTACAATATCTCCCACAAGATGGAAGCCAATGCAAAAGTATTGCTTTAAATTCTCAGATTTGTTTTTGACATTTCATAAACAGAAAGCAATAGTGTGTTAAAAGTATAAGTGCAGAAAAATAATTTAAAAATATTTTTAAAATTGAATTTTAATTTTTTATTTTATGCCAAGCATCATGCACTTCGAGCTTATTTTTATGTTTACAGTGTTTTAAATCCCAAATTTCGGGATACTTTTGATATAAATTTATAAATTCTAGCACTAACTCAGTCGACCAGTCAGATTCCATTTTGGATTTATTTGTTTATAAATAATAAAATATAATGACATCTACAGTTGTATTTAGTGACATCTGCCGTTAAGTATTCAAATATACATTTTTTCTCACCAATAGTGTAGGCGAAGTACCAATATACACTCCAACGTTGGTGGTTTCCTTTGATCTTTTTATAAAAACCGCCTATTGAGCGAATGCATACCAATGTTGGACCAATATAGCCTTCATTTGTATTTGTTATTTTTTTACTGTCTACACGATTGGTTTTTTGGACAAATCTCCAACGTTGGTCTACATTTTCCATTCGTGTAGCCGCGGCGTTACACTAAATCATAAATTACGTAGTATGATTTTGAAGGCAGTTGAGTGGAAAATGTATTGTTATTTAGCTTCTAGATTAGTCTACAAATTTAAAGCAATTTTCATAATATAGTTTAAAACGACATTTTTGGCGTTTATATCGTTCTTTAAATCACCGATTCAATTTTACTACAGCCTAATTCAGTCCAAGCTACAATATGCAATAATTATTTGGGGTGGTGTTTTTCATCATCTATCAACCGCTGCTAGTGTGCAAAACTCATCCATTCGTATAATTTTAAAGAAACCGCATTTAACATCTACTTTGCCTTTATTTAAATCACTAAAGGTTTTATCGTTAAGATATTTATATGTTTTTAAGATAACAAAAATGTTCTTTCCTCATAGTGGAAAACGTAAAGTAAAACTTACGAGATATAATTTAAAAATTTTGAATAATTATGAATATTCCATTCTCAAGAAAGAACGTTTCAGAAAATTTTATGTATCTGCAGCACCAGTAATTTTTAATAAGTTGTATTTTATTTTTTATTTTTTCCCTTCTTTTATTTTTTGTAACCTACACTAAGTTGAAGTTTCTGACAAAAAAGAAATGAAAAAAATCCAAAACCTGACAACAGAAGAACCATTACACTAAAAGTGCTGGTGAAGTTTGAAGGCCATTAACAAGTATTCGTAGAAATAGGTATACAGATCGGACTATGTCATGCTGTTCGGTAGGGTTTCATGAATGTTTGTGCCAAGCGATATTTTTACGTGGCTCTCAGGGGCTGATATTTTTATTTTAACAAATTTGCTGCCACAAAAAATGTGCATGTGGAGTTTGATAGCTATTGACAGCTAATCGCAGAGATAGGTACGCAGATCTGACTATAGCATGGAATTAAGTAGGATTTAATGAATATTTGTACCAAGCAATATTTTTACGCGTCTCTCAGGGGCTGAGATTTTTATTTTAACAAATTTTCTGTCACAAAAAAATGGTAGGTGGAGTTTAATTACCATTGACTGGAGTTTAATTACCATTAAGATCTAACTATGTGTTTGATCCCGTCAATCTAAAAGAAAAAAAGTTTACATTACTTCATTATTTCCCTGTAATTTAACTTACCTCGCTTATATTGAATAGATAAATCCGGTATTTAATTTGTTGTATCTATAAAACAAAATCATAATTAATTATTCATTTAAGTAAATATGTAATATTAAAATCACTTATCTTTAATTCATCAACTTTGTACACAAAAATCTTGAATTTCAATAATTGTAAACAAAATGTCAAATGTAGATGAATTCTTATGTTTAATTTTAATTCGATTTTTAGACGAGATAATCGATAACGAAGATTATGATCGACACGACACCTGTGTTAATTGTACAAAAGCTAATATGTTCGAACATAACCTTCGAATTCGAAAATTTAGTCAACACCCTTTATTATGTATAATTTTTTATTTTTTTATTCATTCCGTGATAATTGCTACAACAAGGTACACATTATTAAAAGTTATTTAAAAAGCCAATAAATATTGTATTCAAATAAACTTGGGAATTAAACGCAATTTCTAATTGCTCAGCAGAAAATTTTATTGTTTTTTTTTGCAATTGGTAATTGCCCCAACACTATGCCATGGTATTCCAAAAGATTCAAGAATATTTTGCCAAACGATATTTTTGCGCTCAGCGGCTGAGATTTAAGTTTTAATAAAATTCCCTGTAATCACAGAGATAGGTTCGCAGATCTGGCTATGCCATGGTATTCCATAGAATTTCAAGGGTATTTGTGCCAAGCAATATTTTTGCGCGACCCTCAGGGGCTGAGACTTTTACTTTAAGAAATTTCCCTATATCAAAAAATGTGTAGGTCAAGTTTGATTAACATTGACAGGTAATCACAGAGATAGGTACGCAGATCTGACTATGCCATGGTATTCCAAAGGATTTCATGAATATTTGTGCCAAACGATATTTTACGCGACCCTTAGGGGCTGAGATTTTTATTTTAACAAACCTCAGACCCTGGGGGCCGCGCAAAATATCGTTTCTTGAAATGTTATGGAATACCATGGCACGGTCAGAGCTGCGTATTTATCTCTGCGTTTAGCTGTCAATGGTAATCAAACTTGACCTACACATTTGCTTGTGGCAGGAAATTTGTTAAAATAAAAATCGTAGCCCCTGAGGGTCGCGCAAAAATATCGATTGGCACAAATATACTTGATGGAATACCATGGCATAGTCAGATCTGCATACCTATCAACAGTGTCGCCAACTATAATTTTTGGTGGATGCCAGGTTTAAGTCAAAATAGAGCTAGATTAACAGTAACCAGTGATATTTTTCTTTCTTTTTTTTTTTTTAGATTTAGCTCAAAATCAGAGATGGGTGGTAGTGCGAAAATTGGTATATATGATACAATTTCGCTACATTCTTTCAAAACCTGTAGTTTTGATACTTTTTGATAGTACCTTTTGACAGAGAAAAATTAAAAAAATGCACGATTTTTGCTTTATTTACGTTCGAACAGTTTCAAAATTTACTGGAGTATTTCAAAAACTTGCTCATGAACCAATAAGAATATTTTGTTTCCATTGTTTTTAATACCACACACAAAGTTGTTGACACGGTTGTTATAAAATATTTTGTGAATTATAGGAAGAACTTACAATTCACGTGTAAAATGTAGCAAAACAACATATTTGATAGCAACCGAATGTTGAAAGTTGACGCCAACATTTATGGTAACTAAAAAATGAATTTTTTTGCCTGGTAGAAAAAGTTCTTTACTTGACTTAATATAATTAGCACAAAAGGCCTTAGTAAAATTAGCAAAATTATAGTAAAATTTATTTTTGTTATGTTGGTCAAAAATTTACCAGGATTATGTACGCACATATTTTCCTCTTACAAAAAGTTAACATGATTTTCGAGTGGGTTCGTTTTATAAAATTCAATATTTTCGTTTGTTGACGTATGCGGTTCATTTAAAGGAATTTGGTTTTTAAATAAATTTGATTTAAATTTAATTTTTGAAAAATAGGTGCAACAAACAGCAACAACAATATGAAAATTTACTATCTCGTTCGGAAAAAGATTGACAATTTTTAAATTCGAATTGTTGCTAGAAATTTACTTAGGTCATTTTCGATTCGCTTTTACCACCTCTTTCAAAAATCAATCCGTGAATCGAACAAGAAAATCAAATTGCCCGATTATTTTTATGTGTGTGTGTGTATTTTTGATTTCTTGAAAAATATTATTGAACATAATATTTGAGTAGGCATAGCAACAAAATGATAGTTCTAGTGAAAATGACAGCGAAATGACAGTATTTTTTATTGGTATTAGTAAATGAGGGGTAAATCCAGAACCATCTTGATATGAATAGAGCCGGCATGTAAAAAATGAACTTAAAATAAAGGACAGAGAAACACTAAAAAATAATTTATTTTCATAGAGTTTGTATGAAAAAACGCGATTTCGATTGACGAAAAAATATGAATTAAAAATTAAAACTATATAAATAATTTTTTCTGAAATCACTAATAAACAACTCAATGACTAACTCATTTAAAGCACAGATTCTCTAGCTTCCCCATTTTCCAGATATAATCAAAAGAAAATAAGGGAATTAAATTAAAAAACGTTCTACAACAACAACAATGTGTATTAAAAAGAGAATATTCTATTTAATGACGTCATCACTTATTTACAACTAAAATCAATGGTAAAAAAAAGACAATACGTTGAGAACAGCCAAAATTAAAATAAATGAGAGAGTCAAAGAGAAAAATTATAATAATAATATGCATTGAGCGAGAAGAAACCAAAAAAATCAAATCAACCCAGATTGTTATGCATCACAAATAAACGACATAACCAACAAACATTAACTGTAATATAAATGCCTTATTTATTTCTCAAGTATTAGAAATATTATTTAAATTAAGTCACAGCTGAAAATAAATACAACATGATTAATAATTGGCATCGATTTTTATTCCCAAAAATTAATGACCCATTCAAAATAAGCTTTTGTTTAGAATATTTGAATTGTTATAACATTTGAGAGAGGTGTATAAAATAAAATAGCTCTTACTTATTATTCCCATTCCTAGATGTCACTTAAAACACAAATAAAAACAACAGGGATTCGGGCTGAGTAAACGATTTGAAAGAAAACTTTTTACGTAAAATTAACATAATTTCTTTCATAGCAATGGTTTAATTTTAGTAAATTTATAAAAAAAATTATATTAAATTAATTATTATTACAATTTAGTTATTACTATAGAGGGAAGCCAACAAAAATATGTTTAACCGAATCAAAAATCAGACCGATTTTAGAATCCGACCGGTTCGACCACCTATTTGATTTTTTTTATATGTTTTTAATTGTAGGCGACATCTATGGTTTAAACAAAAGTCGTTAATAAAGCATTGCCACATGATATGAATCTGTATTCGGGCAGAATTTTGCCATGTGGCAATGCTTTTAGAAGGAGACTAAAAAGAGATGGTTATAATTGTTTATAAATTTTATGTTATGACGTATTTCACAACAACAACATTCCATAAAAGTTTAGCAATAGTTTATATTCCAAGAGGATTTTCACTAAGAAATAAACATTTTCATGATTTGATTTTTCAATCAAATAAAATTACATATTTTATGAACATTTTCGTATAAAAATAATGTAAAAGCTCATAATTCTTATAGACTAAAAGTGTAAATGAAAACAATCGTTTTCTATGTACTTTATTTTAAGCTTAGTAAAAAATACAGTCAATGTGGAGGCTCTTATTTATAGAGTAGGCTCTGGTAAATCTGACAAAAAATCGAGATTTATAACCGAGCAAAAATTTTGCTCGACCATTGGGTGCATCGAATAACTGATTGAGTGCGAGTTTACGACCATTTTCTGAAAATTTTCAGCAGATTCAATATATTTTAAATGGAAAACAAAAGAATTATGTTCGGAAGGGGAAATTTGTTTACAAAATAGACTACGTCGATTGGTTGCCTGTTGAAAATTTTTCATCAGAAAATGGTCGTAAACTCGGCATGACAGCACAAAAATCAATCGATTGCGTCATAGTTTGATTGTGAATCGAAGACGACATTAGATATTTTCTGAATGTCTTCGTTTTGGTATTATAAACCACAAAATCACTTTTTTTAGATTATTTAAACAAAATTTAGAAATAAGAAAATAAGAAAATCCAAAACACTTCGTCTTATATTACGAGTCCAGTCAATCAAGTTTACTATAACTCTGGATTAGTTTTTTTGGCGTTCAGACTGTAAGAGAAAATCGCGATCAAAAATAGATGAAAACTGTTCAAACTCCTATTCTTTATTACGGCAATAATTATAAATGTTACGCCTGCTAATATTAACCAAATTACAGACTAAACTTTTAATTGAAGTTATTAACGTTTCGAATAAAAAAATTATTTGGCTCTGACACCGCAACATTTTAGAAGCTCACGCTACTTTAATCAAAAATTGAAAAGGAATTTACTTAATTTCCGTCGTTTACACTATAAGAAAATCTAGGTTTGCTAGTTAGTCGAGATAACTAATCCCTAATCTGAACATATCATAACTTTAACAAAATTAAATATTTAAAAAATCATTCTTGCTAAACATTTTCTCAGAAAAATTTCGAAAATAACTATCAAATGTATTATTTAGACATAATATAAACAAGATATACCTATTACAATTTTATAGGGAAGAGTTAACCCAACTCTGAAAATTAAAAAAAAAATTAACTCGAAATAGTCTACATTAAAAGTTAATCTAAAATTCAACCTAATAGGTTGAATCTGAATAAAATTATTTGATTTTTCTACTTCCATTGTATATGAATTAGTAGCTTTTTCAAAATGTTAAAAAAGTGCGAAATTTACAAAAATATTACCAAATTGCACTTAGGTCCAAAACTGAATTTTAGGGTGCCAAAATAAAATGAATCGTGCTAAATGTGGCACTTAAGGTGCTAACTTGGCAACGCTGCCTATCGCTGTGATTGCCTGTCAATGGTAATCAAACTTCAACTACACATTTTTTTGTGGTAGAAAATTTGTTAAAAGTCTCAGCCGCTGAGGGTCGCGCAAAAATATCACTTGGCGCAAATATTCGTGAAATCCTATCACGGCATATCCAGATAATAAACGACAAAATATATTGTACGAATCATTATTCTTATCGGATTTTACTGAGAGTGTAATATTGGCTGCTACACGTTTGGCTGTTGTGAGGTTTTTTGTCAATTCGTCATAAACTTCACACCACCGTACCCAACAACAGACTTTAACTATTATCTAAGTTTATGATAGGGGGTTTCCAATACTGATCGTTTATGATCACGGAAACTACCTAGCTCCATCCATTTCAATTTAACATTATTTACTTTTATTATTTAACATTTAACATTTCATTATTTAACATTTTTAGTACTTTTTAAGTTATTTTGTCAATAATTTCTGATTTTTATATATTTTATTAATTATTACTTTACTGTTGTATTATACATTTTAATTTTCTAAAAATAGTGTACTGATTTTTTTGTAGTTTAAGGTTATGTAATGGTTGAATGAATAAAATAAAATAATTAAAAATAAATCCGTAGTGATGGTCTAAGCCGTTGGTGTTCTTCCAGTTATTTCATTCGAAGGAAATTGATTATTGTTTCTAGCATCTTGGAAAGGACAGAGGTAATGGCTCTCGAGTGACAATTAGACGCGGATCAGATTTCATGCCTTCTTGTGCACAAGATGAACATTAATTATTTTCCTGATTGAAGAGGAACAGAATTGATAAAAGTTTTGTCAAATTTATAACATTTTTTAAGAACAATTAGCTTACTACCATCGAGGCTAGTTTATTTGTTGGCATTAATGTCCGCAAGAACTTTAGTAACTACCCCTAGACCTGAATCTTATGCAACGTTAGAGTTCGTGGCAAATTTTATTTTTCATTGCAATGGTAGAAATGTCAACGTAAATGGAGCTTCAAAATTTTTTAACGAAATATGCGTACTGCTCACATAATAAGATTTAAATTTTACGTAACTGTGTTTTGGTACGGAAAAAGGTATATGAGGGGTCGTTTTAACGATCACAGGCAGAATATTTGTTGCTCCCAACTTTGATGAGAATTCTAAAACAGAATGTTGTTTGAAAAATGTTGGTACCCCGAACCCATTGTGATCGAGTTTCAAAATTAAATAAATTTCCCTTTTCTAGAATTTATACTGCAAGCAATTCGTTTTGAGAGTTTCTCAGAAAAAATCAAAATTGGATTATGTAGAAATGGATTTTGTTATACGTCAGGAAATATTTTCTTAAAATGGATCGTGAGGTAATGGATTTCGTACGTAAATCTAATGTAATAAAACAAAAAATTAAGTTTGGTAAGAGCATTAGCTCTTCTGAAACTGAGCTTTGCTATAAGCTCTGAATAATTGTTGCGAAGAAAAATGTTTTAACCAGCAAGCGGCAACATAAAAGGATTTCTCCAACTAAGCAACACCAACATTACAAATCAAAAATGTATTTATTTGTATTGTTGGTACCGCTTAGAGGCTATTTTCTTAGGAGTTGGAGAATGAAGAAATATTAAAATTTTAGGATGCTGATTTTCTGTCATAAATTGGCCAAAGAATAATTTAATATATATTTTCAGGAAATAGTCGAAACTAAATCTTCCAAAAATTGTGAATTGTGAAATGATTACACAAAAAGTTGCTGGTCCTCCAAGGTAATTTTCTTACTTCAACTAAATGGAATAACTAAGCAATATGTTTGATTTTGTTAAAACGGCTACCTACTTAATGTATTAGTTGGCGCTCACTAAATGCATTGAAACAGTGGTAATACCTCGCAACTCTAAAAATGTAGGACATGCATGATTCTTACGTTTAGTCTTGCCTTTCGCTCTACATGTGTTCACATCTGTTTTAAAAAGTTGGTACATTTATATCAAGATATAATTACTTTAGTAATACATTATGCATATTTATATAAAGATTTTTATCTTTTTTTTTTTTTCAAAATGCGTCCTATAGTTTTGGCCACGATATTCTCTTAAACGAAAATTTGAACGAATTTGAAAAAAAGTAGAAATATCATTCTCGACCCTCCGCTCTCCCCACCCCCAACCCATACTTTAGGCCAAGAGTTATACCAATGTACAAATTACTCTAAAAATGAGAACCACTAGATCAATACGTGGCCAGATACTTAATGTAAATGGCGAGAATTGTATTTTTGTAGTTTGGCTACATGATGGTTAGACCAACTTTTCAGTACGAAACCATTTTAAACCAACAAAGAAACTCAAGGAGGCTTCTTATTTGTTAAGAGTAACACATTAGTATAACTCTTGCGCTAAAGTACGGGGGGGCGGGAATGATATTTCTACTTTTTTCAATAGATATATTATGAGTGATTGGCCTGGCCTCTTTATTTTTCTGATTTACCAAATCGAAAATATTGGGAATGTCATGAACAATTAATATATTTGTCTATAAAAAGCCGAAAAAATCAATTGATTACAGACAGACAATTTTAAATTTAGAATTAATTAGTAGTAATATTTTAGCGCCCTTTGAATTTGGCACCAAAAATGAGGGCCTTGCAATTTCCACAATCAGCCAATTTCCACAATCGGTCAACTTAAAACACATACACACACATACACACACACACACACACACACACACACACACACACACACACACACACACACACACACACACACACACACACCCCAAGGGCTCCCAGCCGTTGTCATCCAGTAACCGCAATGTTCCAGCAGTGGAGAACTTGGCTGTTGTTGCATTAAATACTACAAGTACGCGTACGACAGAGGCGGAATCTTTTTTTAGGAGCAATCGAGTGATGAGGTCACCAGTAAAGGAAAGTCAGCCTAGTGTGGCAGCACACGATCTCAAACCAAGGCAGCGAGCGAGAGCGATGGTAATGTAATTGATCAGAGACTATAGAAACTAAAGTCGCATATCGAGAGCTGAAGGATAGGCACAACGTCCATCAGGAGATAAAAAGGATGCTGCGCCTGATCAGGACATCTTTTGGCGATCTTGAGATGGAGATCAGATGCGTGAGTACCGGAGCGGAGGACACCGACAAACAATCTAAAGAAGCGGTTAAAGCACCTAACAATTGGATCCTCAAACCACAAGCAGGAGGAATATTAGTGGAAAATACCCTTCCGGAAATAATGACGACTCCATCGGGTCAAACTGGCACCGGTTGGGACTCAGTGAAGAGAAGAAGGGAAAAGGAGAGTGATCCGTCCGGGCGAACCCCCGATCAAAAACAGAAAAGAGGTGATACCAGGGTGGTAAACCCGGCGAAAAGGAAGGAGACCGATGTAAGCACGAGCGAAAATTTAGGAAAGGAAGGACAGGATGAAAATCAGGAAGAATTGACGAAAGTAACCACCAAATCAGCCAGAAAGAAGAAGAGTAGAGGCGCAAGAAAGCGCAAGAAACCGAAACCGGACGCTATAATCGTCGGAAAACTAGGAGATGTCTCATACGCCGATATTCTCCGCAAAATGAAGTGCGACCCGAATCTGAAAGAGCTAGGTGAGAATGTTGGCCTCATAAGAAGAACCCGGGGTGACGAAATGCTGCTCGAATTCAATAGAGACTCCAATAAGAAGAGCTCTGATTATCGGGCGCTGGTGAAAACTACGTTAGGAGAACAGACCAATGTTAGAGCTCTATCGCAGGAATTCACCATAGAATGCAGGGACTTAGATGAAATGACAACGAACGATTACATCCAGTAGGCGCTTAAAGTTTTCGGGCTGGAAAACTTGCACGAATCTGCTATCAGGAATTTGAGGAAAGGATATGGGAGCACACAGATAGCAATAATTAGTTTACCTATGGAAGCAGCATACAAACTACTAAAAGCCGGGAAAGTAAAGATTGGCTGGGTAGTTTGTAAAGTTAGGGAGCTGATCCAACTAAAAACATGCTATAGGTGTCTAGAGTTTGGTCATATCGCAAAAGACTGCAACAACTGCGATAGATTTAGATAGATTTAAACTCTGTAGAAGATGTGGCGAAATCGGGCACATGGCGAGGACATGCAAGAAGGAACCAAAGTGCATGCTCTGCACTGGTGAACAAGGGCATATCGCAGGGAGCAGTAGGTGTCTACTATACAGGAAGGAAATCTCAGCCTGGAGATGAAAGTAATACAGATAAATCTTAGCCACTGTGAGGCAGCTCAAGATCTCCTTGGGCAAGTTGTAAGAGAAAGAAAATCAGACGTGGTCTTAGTGTCGGAACCATTCAAAATACCCACAAATAATGTATGGATAACAGACCGGACCGGAAAGGCGGCAATATGGGTTTGCAGAGAATATCTCTTCCAGGAAGCTAAGGTGCGGCAAGAGGACAGATATGCACTGGCAAAGATTAATAATGTATATTTCTTTAGTTGCTATGCCCCTCCAAGTCTACATCTGTCAGAGTACGAAGCGATGCTCGCTAAAATTGTGGCGGAAGCAAGAGGGCACCATCCAATTGTTATTGCTGGGGACTTCAATGCATGGGCCGAGGAGTGGGGTAGCAAATATACCAACATTAGAGGCAACACACTGTTAGAGGCGTTTCCCAACTGGACGTCATTCTAGTGAACAGAGACAACACCAGCACCTTTCGCAAGAATGGTCACCAATCCGTGATTGACATTACTTTTACAAGTAGTCAACTAGCGAGGGAAATTAAGTGACATGTCAGGGAACGATATACTTACAGTGATCACCAAGCGGTGTTTTTTGAAGTAGGATCTCAGAGCAAGGCAAAATTGAAGCCAATGACCTGGAAAAGAAGAGGCTGGGTGCCCGATGCTCTGGACGAAGAACTCTTGCGGGAATTGGTCCAAAACATTAGTATACCAGCAAGCACAGCCGAAGACAAAGTTAACCACGTGGCCAGACAACGCTACAGGGCATGTGACGCGTCTATGCCGAAAAGGACAGCAAACCATAGAAGGAAACCAGCCTACTAGTGGAGCGAGGACATTAAGGAACTAAGGGCTAAATGTCACAAGGCCAGAAGAAGAAATCAAAGATCTGCAAGATGCCCCGAATATGAGGAGCTAAATCGAGAGTACATAAGGCTGAGGAAACTGCTTCGTGATAAAATAAGGAGAAGCAAAAGGGAGAGTTTCAAACGGCTGTGTGACGCGGCAGACGCAAGCCCATGGGGCAGCGCTTACAGACAGGTCATGTCCAGAATAAAAGGCCAAAGAACCCCTCAAGAAAGGTGTCCAGAGATGCTGCAAAAGATCGTCAAGACTCTTTTCCCGCAGCACTTTCCAAAACCTGGTAATCGAGAGGACGATCATACGAAGGAATATATGAAGAAAATACCGGAAGTGACGGTAGAAGAGACATTGAACACGTGCAGCAAAGCGGGTGTAAACAAGGCCCCTGGTCCAGATCTAGTACCCAACAAAGCGCTCAAAGTAGCTATACGAAGTAACCCTAACCTCTTCGTCAATATAGCGCAGTCCTGCCTAGAGGAAGGAGTGTTTCCTAGGATATGGAAGAGGCAGAGATTATGGTACTCAATCTGCCTGCTCGATACATGGGGGAAAATACTGGAGCGCATTATTCAGAATAGGTTGCTCCCGATTACAGAAGGAGATGGCAGTCTCTCGTTCTCAATAATTCGGATTTCGCAAGGCACGATCCACATTGGATGCCATTAATACAGTGGTATCTAAGGCCAAAGGAGCCTTACAGAGAAAAAGATGGAAAGGAGGAACTAAACAGTACTGTGTGGTTGCCACACTCGACGTTAAAAACGCATTCAACACAGCTAACTGGGCCCACATTATGGATTCCCTACGAAAGTTGAATGTTCCGGCCTACCTCTTGAAAATACTAGATAGCTACTTCGAGGATAGAGTGTTAGAGTACGACAGCTAGAGTATAACAGCTGGAGTTCCACAAGGTTCCGTTCTGGGCCCAATCTTGTGGAACATTATGTATGACAACGTACTAAAGCTACGAATCCCAGATGGAGCAGAAGTGATAGGATTTGCCGATGACATCGCGATCGTGATGTCTGGAAAGCACCTGGATGAAATTGAAATGATCATTAACAAGGCGATTGCAATAGTGAGGGACTGGCTGGAATCCGTTGGCCTGGAACTGGCGGAGCACAAAACAGAAGCTGGGCTGACTAGTAGCAGTAAAAAACGGGAAACGGTATCGTTTAAGGTTGGGAACCACGTCATAAAGTCCAAAGAAGCGGTAAAATATTTGGGCATTATGCTTGATGACAGATTAAACTTCAAGAGTCACACAGATTATACGTGCGGAAAAGCATCGAGGGTGTACTCGGCGCTCTCCAATAGGCTACCAAATGTTGGAGGTCTAAGAAGCAGTAGACGTCTTCTTCTGTCTAGAGTGGTAAGCTCAGTGCTACTGTACGGGGCTCCCATCTGGTCAGAGGCACTGGAGCTAAAATGCAACAGGAGACGGCTGGCACAAGTCTATAGGCTAAGCACCCTTAGGGTCATCAGTGCATATAGAACCACTTCAGAAGAAGCAGCATGCGTTATAGCCGGAATGATACCGATTGACATCATGGCGGACGAGGCGAAAAGAATATATGAGGCTAAGAAGCACAGTTCTACAGTCGGTCAATCTATCCAAACGACAGAAAGAGCCAAATCCGTGCAAAGTTGGCAGGAACGTTGGGATAATGCGACGAAAGGACGTTGGACACAGATTGATTCCGAAATCCGAATATCAAACCCTGGATGAATCGCAAACACGGAGAGGTGAATTACCATTTAACCCAATTCCTAACGGGACACGGTGGGTACCGAAGCTATCTGCATCGTTTTGGGCATGATGACACTCCTCTCTTTCCAACGTGCAATAAAGTAGAAAACCCGGAACACGTGTTATTCGAGTGTCCGCGATTTGAGACCGAGAGAATGGACCTGTGTATTACCATAAACACAAACTTAGGTCCGGACAACATAGTGGATAAAATGCTGAAATCACAGCAAATATGGGATGGCTGCTGCGCTACCATAACTAAGGTGCAAAAGGAGCTAAGGCGATTAGAAGTGGCTAGAAACGTGTGAGTAGAAATACTAAGACCGCCCCCCGAAGTAATACTTTGCAGTGGTTCCGGGTGGAATAACGGTCCGGCGAGAGGAGGCGGTTTTAGTGGGTAAAAATCCCACACGGTGGTAAGTACGCTTACCGTGTCTTTTGAAGATTTCCCCTCCTCGGAAAAAAAAAACACACACACAACCAACTCCTAATATTAAAGTTTTACCAACTCAAAATATAAAGAATCAATTCCGGCCTACTAAAGAATCATTTCCGGCCTTCTAAGTTCTTGGAAGATAGGCAATAAATAATTTAAAATTATGATCGTTTATATTGAATATTTTGCATTGGAAATACGTACACTGTATAGAAAAAGCTGGGATGGGATGAAAAAATGTAATGATCATTTTATTTTTTATTTGGGAGAGGCATAAAATATCCATTAATAAAATACCCAAGCACAAAATCCCCAAGGTTTTGAGAAATCCCCAAATTAAAAATTCCCAAACACTAAATCCCCAAGTTCAAAATCCCCAAGCAAAAAATTATTTGCATATGGGTCATTATGGATTTTATTTTGTTTTTGGGGGATTTTAAGCTCAACCCGTTAATAATAATAGTATGTAAAATTGTTTTATCTTGCACAGTATTCCTATTTCCTACGCTGATCATTATATCTTAGAATTGTGATTGTTTTAATTTTTTTTGCGTTTTGATTATTTTTGATTTTGTTTAATCATATTTAACATTGATTGTAAATCGTCGCTGTGTAAAATAAATAATTTGTATGGAATTAGTGCTTCAAAAATCGAATAAAGGGAACGAAAAATTATTCGTGGATGGATATGCATATCATTTGCATTCTAAAAATAAAAGAAATGATTATCGCTGGTCTTGTGCACAAAGGAAGCAACTGTTGTGCAAAAGTGTTGTGACTACAACAATAATTGATGACCGACATCACATTAAAAAGTCGCCGGTATGTCATAACCACGACCCAATAGCGCATTTGTTGCCTATATCAAAATGCAATAACAGTCTCAAGGAAATGGGAAGTACATCTGGGCTTAAACCATCACAAATCATCCGCAAATCCATTGTTGACTGCCAACCAGATTGCCGCGTGTATATTCCTTCAAAACGAGCCCAAAAGCTGAAAATTTCACGAATAAGGAAATCCAACGAGGCCATAAATGAGCCGGAAAGTTTGTCAGACATAATTATTCCGGAAATGTTAAAATATTTAGAAGGCGACCTTGTAACATTTGCTTCGGTGCAGACTTATAAATGTTACTGGTTTGCGACTGTATTGACTTTAATTGTGCAAATTTGTATCTTACTCCTCGGTTGAACAGGTGACAATAAAAATTATTATGTAAACATTGGTGGCCAAATAACTTACCATTCTAATCATGGGTTATGTCATCAATTGTTTTAACGGGATGCATTTTCTTTTGTAAAATTTTGTTTTTTTCCATTGGTATGTGGATAACTGGAAAATGGTTCGATAGATTTTTTTTTTGATTTTTTATGAGTTTTGGCGATTGAGAAACAACAATTTTTTTTTTGGGCAGTAGGTTTTGAGTAGCTCTGGTCGAATAGACTATCTTTAAAATAAAAAAATTAAATAAAAATATTTAAGAGCATTATCACAATTCTTGTGAGTGAAAAAAAGCACGCGGTTAATGAAATCGGGCATCTTATAATTCATTAATATAGTTGCTAAATCATATTAGTGTTAACTATACTTATGTAATATAGTGCGTGAAATTAGTATATAAGTTATCGAACAATATAACGAGAATTTTATTAATTATTAAATTTAAACAATTCACTAGTGTAATTCACGAGAACAGTACATATTAATGTTTTTTTTACTAAAACCGTTTACGGTGTGTAGTGTGTTCAAATAAATTAAATTAAATATCGAAAATTGATGATAAATAGTTTTCCATTAATAAACAAATGCTTAATTGTGTTAATATAATTATAGACAAGTTTAAGAAATTGTATATAAGTGATTAATCGAGCTGTGGTTAGACTAGCAAATTTGACTAGAACGGTTCAATGTGACGTGAAATGTGACCATAATAAAATAATCCAAAAACGCTACATCTTATAAAAAAATGCGAATAAATGAAATCATCAATCAGTAAATAAAAAGACTAAAACAATACTACGTAATATAAAGCTAATAATTAGCGTGTGTGACTAGATTTCAAGGACCATGAAGGCAATTTTAGTAATCTGCCAATTCTATTGAAATAATAAAATTCAAATTCAATTATAATAAAGTTCAAGTTATAAATGGATTTCTGATAAATGGTCCTGTGGAGGTTTATGGGTTAAATTAAGCATATCATTAACCATTAAAATTAATACATACTAAGTTAATTTTACTCTTCCTGTTTGTTGATTAAAACAAATTAAAAATAAAATCGAAGTTTCTGACAAGTGATAATATACTATACATGGATACAGTCGGCGAAATATTGATTTTATGTCGTCAATCAACAGCAAGCTTCAGATGAAATTTTTATTATTATTATTGTTATTAATTAAGAAAATTTTCATTTTAAATTTCATTATAGTTCTTATTTTCTTTTTTATTATTTTTTTTTTTATTAAATTTTTTTTTGGTTTTCCTTTGTTTTTTGCTTCTTGTTCTGTAAAAGTTGATTAATTAGTTAAGTTCGGTGATTTTGGTGAATTTTTCTTATCTTATTTATTTTTAGTATATAAAATACATAAAATTCCTACAGGATCAAGGCTTGGAAGCGCTTCTATCGTCTTCGATTTTGCAGGTAAGATTTATTTATTTAACATTATATAATTTTGGTTTCCCGTTTATTTTTTTTTTTTTTTGGATTGATGTTTTAAATCTCCAGGTTCAATTAGTCAACTTGTGTAATGTTATTTTTTTTATGGTTGTTAGGAATAACCCTTTTTATGAATGAATTTTGATTGCATTAATTAAATTATATTTTTTTTTTCTTCTTCTCTTTATAAAGTCATTGTTTATTTTTATTTTATTTAACTTAAATAATAAAATGATTATTTAAAATAACATGAAGTACACAAAAGTTATGGTAGTTACATTTATTTAAAAGTATGTGTTTGTAAGAGAATAGTTTGGACCATGAGTGAGATGAGGTGAGTTGACAGTTGCGCTACAGTTAAGCCATTCCCTTTTACTGTGAATGAAAACCTACGACCAAACTGATACCTCTTACGACTGAGCCGGGAGTGGGATTGGCTTTCAAACAAAACAATTCACAGTTTTTTTTTTTTATGTTAACGGCGGCTAATTAAATTTTATTTTTCTCCATTTATTATTTACCCATTTTAAAGCCAATGTTACATATGGCGCCCAAGACAAGGGACTTTGATAAATATTTTTTTTTTGATACAGTTTTGGTTTCCGATAGAATTCTCAGATATTTTCACCATGTTTGATATTGTCTGCTGTAAAATTCGCTCAGGAATATAACTGTTTGTTAAAATTAAATAAAGTGTTAAGAGTATTTATAAAAACTATTCAAAGATTATGTGTCCCTATTTACTTTAATTATTATTATTTTCAATAGTGTCATATTTCAGTTTTATTATTTTATTGTATGTCAGTGCAGGATTCAAGAGAATATTTTGTCGACTAAAATTTTCTATTGAATTGGGTTTTCCATTCTATCCACATTATTATACATAGTGCACATGTATTTGATTAAGTTGATAAAGATAGAATGTGGACGACTTATCATCGGGAAAATTTTAATAGAGACGACAGTTTTCATTTGACCTGTACGCACCTTGGCCTCTAAAGAAATTATTTTTCCAAATTTATTGTAGATCAAATAACATGATTTATAGGTCAATTCGTAATTATTTTTGAATACACTAGTACAATAGTTTAGACTAATTCGACTGTCTGCTCAACTCACTCACATTCATGCGTCCTTTCAGGTTAATTTTTTTGTCTCAAATTAGTTATATTTCATTTTAATAGTTGATTTTTTTTTTTTAATTTTATGTATAATTTTCAAGTCAATATAATTATTTATCGGGATTATTGAGTTATCCATATAATTTATTCATATGAAATATCTTGTTTTGGAAAAACAAAATTAAAAATATTTAATTGGTTTTAATTTAATTTATTTTTCAAATACGATTTCATTGTTCTATAGTTCTTTTGCAAATAAATTTTGAATTTTTCTATCACGCGAACAAGTTTTATCTCTTGTTCCTCAAAAATATTGTTTCGATTTTTTTTTTATCTCTCTCAGATCTGGTTTTCCGAATTACGTTTAATAATGGACATCGCTATTCTTGCTCCCGATGAATTTGAGGTGGAATGCCTTGTTAGAGGTATTAAGGGAACCCCAGTCAGTAACCTCGCTGCTCTGCAAATAGCAATAATTAACGAAGAGAAAAACCCCGTTCTCCGCCCGTACAAAGCACCTTCCGCGGCCAGACGTAGTCCGCAAAGAGAATTAAAAAAATGTGCTCTGAAGCTTAAAGAGCATCGCGATTGGATTACTGAGATGCAACCTAACGCAAAGGCTGAACAAAGTGAGTTGCGTAAAGTCGAATGTAAGTTGATGCACATTAACGCTCGACTGGAAAGGCTATTAAACACCACTAAAACGTATAAGCCCCAATGCCGAGTCCACATTAACACGACTAATCTATTGTTGACCGCAGTGCAAACTCTAATCCAAGGTGAAGAAAATTTTGACGAGACCCTAGATAAAATCAAAAGCTCCCAACATGAAGACCCTGAAGATTTAACAACCTCTGAGGATGAGGAACCCGCAAAAACCTCAACTCCTGAAGTTATATCTTCCAAAGTATCGTCACAACAGTCATCCTTAAATCAACCAGAAGACGGGGCAACCGGTGTTTCAAGAATGTTGTCCTCAACCAACATTTTCAAAGACCCTGCTTCCTCAAAAGAAACCACTCCAACCAAGACCACTAACCATATTACCAAGTGGAAATTGAGTTTCGATGGAAATTCCGACGATGTACCAATCGAAAGATTTATTTTTCGAGTAGAACACCACGCAGATACGTTCAATCTTTCAAAAAATGAATTAGTCGACCAAATAGGAGTTCTATTAACTGGGGCTGCCTCCAATTGGTATTGGTGTCACATAGAGCGCAATCCCAATATCTGCTGGAGTCGTTTAAAGCGTGATATGATCGAACGATTCCAGGACCGAAGAACGGAACATGACATTCGGAGACATTTAGAATCGCGCAAACAAAAGCCTAATGAGAGCTTTAGAGCTTTTTACAACGATATTATAGCTTTGTCTTTGCAATTCCGTGACCCTTTATCAGATTCTGAATTACTACATATAGTTAGGCGGAACATGCGAGCAGGTTTCCAAGTAATATTAGCTGATCAAGAAATAAGTTCAATCTCGGCCCTTGTGCGACGGTGTCTCGCTTTAGAGGATACATGGAAACGCACAGGCTATGAACCCGAGAGATTATGCACCAGAAGGACTATAAACGAACTTTTGATTGATGACAATGTTGATGAAACCTCCATACACGTAGACGAAATAAACACCCGACCACGAGTGCTAGCGTCACCATCGCGTATTAATAGTGCGTACGATAGTAACAATACGACAATTTGTTGGAATTGCCAGGACATTGGGCATTCATTTTTAGATTGTTCCAGGCCACCCAAAATATTCTGTTTTGGATGTGGCCGTCCTGGTATTTTAAAACCAAGGTGTTTTAGATGTTCGGGAAACGGGAACGTGAGGTTTCGAACTCCTGGGAATCCGGCATCTCAATCTCTCTTCCTTCCCAGACCTCCACAAATGAGTGCGCCAGCAAAAGGAGAAACCGAGGTAATAACTCAGCGGTCTCCGCCACCCCCATAACTCCTTCTAGGAAAATCAACAATTCACCAACTAAGCTTTCCGACCACAGCCTCGCTACCCACCTTGATTGTCCAATTAACTTATCACTAGCTTATCTAAGCCAAGGTTCGCAAACATCCAAAGAACCGAATTATAGAGCTCGCCAATATTGGTACAATAAACGTTCACTTCGTAAACTGGTATCAGAAACAGTTTTCGATAATATTACTGATAACCGACCCTATGCGAGCGTAGTCCTTAATGGAGTAGATTATCGTGGCCTACTGGATAGTGGCGCTTCGATCACAGCATTAGGATTGGGAAGCGAAAAATATTTGGAAAGTTCATACCATAAGGTTTTCTATTTGCCTACTAAAGTTACGATGGCTTCAGGACACTCTGAAAGAGTGTTTGGTTATATTTATGCCAACATAAAATTTAATGGACAGGAAAGGGTACTTAAAGTATATATAATTCCAAAGTTACAGCAGCCCTTGTACTTGGGGATTGATTTTTGGCGTGAATTTAAAATAAAAATAATGCCTCCTTCGGCAATATCCGAATTAACTAAATCCATTGACCAACCACCATGTTTAGATGACTTACGCCATCCCTTAAACCCCCAGCAACGAACAATTTTAGAAGACGTTATCAGGGCGTTCCCTTCTTTCGAAGAGGAAGGTCTAGGGCGTACACATCTCCTGACGCACTTTATTGATGTAGGTGACTCTAAACCTATAAAACAGCGTCATTATGCCGTATCTCCTGCTGTTCAAAATTCCTTGTATGCTGAAATTGACCGTATGCTAGCTCTTGGTGTGATAGAGGAATCAAATAGTTCCTGGAGTTCCCCGGTGACATTGGTCTCAAAATCTAATGGCAAAGTTCGAATGTGTCTAGACGCCCGTAAGCTGAATGAAGTGACGGTCAGGGATGCATATCCACTGCCGATAATCAACGGACTTTTGAGCCGTTTGGATCAAACCAAGTTCATTTCGTGCATCGATTTGAAGGATGCGTTTTGGCAGATCCCTTTGGCTCAGGAGTCCCGCGATAAAACTGCATTCACTGTCCCTGGTCGTCCTCTATATCAGTTTACGGTGCTACCATTCGGACTTTGTAACTCTCCTCAAACGATGTGTAGGCTGATGCACCGGGTGATACCACATCAGCTGCACGAACAAGTCTTCGTGTATTTAGACGATCTCCTCATTGCGTCTGAGAATTTTGATGAACACATTTCGTTGCTGTATCAAGTAGCTTCATTAATTAGATCGGCAGGTTTGACTGTAAACCTAGCAAAAGGTAAGTTTTTGTTAAAAGAAATCCGCTATCTAGGATATATAGTTGGAGATGGTTGCCTTAAGGTAAACCCTGAAAAGGTTGAAGCTATTCTTTCCTTCCCAGTGCCAAATACTGTCAAAAAAGTGCGGCGGTTTTTGGGAATGTCGGGGTGGTATCGTCGATTTATTTCTGGATATGCTACCCTGGCGGCTCCAATATCCGATCTACTCAAGAAAGGGCGAAAATTTAAGTGGAATGATCAATGTCAGGAATCTTTTGAGAAGCTCAAGGAAATGCTATCTACTGCGCCGGTTTTGACTCATCCAGATTTCTCACATCCATTTTTTATTCAGTGCGATGCCAGCAGTTCCGGCGTCGGCAGCGTGCTGTTCCAAATCGGTGAGGATGGTGGCGAGCACCCTATCTGCTATATGTCTCAAAAACTTAACGTCGCACAGCGGAACTACTCCATAACAGAATTGGAATGTTTAGCCGCTGTGTTGAGCGTAAAAAAGTTCAGAGCATACGTCGAGGGGTACTCGTTCACCATCATTACCGACCATGCAAGTCTCAAGTGGCTCATGGGTCAAACGGAGTTATCTGGCAGATTAGCCAGATGGTCGTTAAAACTTCAAGGCTTCAAATTCAAGATACAGCATCGAAAAGGTACGCAAAATGTAGTAGCCGATGCACTTTCCCGAGCATATATGGATGGAATCGAGCTTGAAGATGATGAGAGCATTTATAAAGTAAACTTAGAATCACCCGCATTTGAAAGTCAGGAGTATCTCCAGCTCATCAAAAATGTACAGGATAAACCCTCTGCATACATTAATTTGCGCGTGGTAAAACAGAAGCTTTATATTAATCCTTCAAACTACCGTGGGGATGATTTCACAGACGTGCCCTTTTGGAAATTATATGTTCCAGAAGACTTGACACAAAACCTAATTAAAATGGGTCACGATCCACCTTCATCAGCTCATCTTGGCGTGGCCAAAACCCTTGATCGGATCCAAAGATATTACTTTTGGCCTACTATGTCCAAAGACGTAAAGGATTATGTTACAAGTTGCGAAATTTGCAAACAGACCAAGGCACCCAACTATTCAACTCGACCGCCAATGGGAAATCAAATCATATCAGTGAGGCCAATGCAGCACATTTATATTGATTTCTTGGGTCCGTACCCAAGGTCAACTAATGGGAATTCATATTTATTGATTGTTCTGGATAGCTATTCGAAGTTTATTTTTCTCAAACCCATGAAACAAGCACTGTCTACAGCGGTATGTAACTTCTTGGAAAAAGAAATATTTTCCGTATTTTCAGTGCCAGAAACTCTAACATCAGACAATGCAAGTCAATTCAATGCGGTGTGTTTTAAGAACTTCTTAATTAAATTCGGAATAAATCATATGTTTGTTCCAAAATATTCTCCGCAAGGTAATGCCGCGGAGAGAGTAAACCGTTCTCTTCTCGCGGCAATACGTTCATATATTAAGGATGATCACAGAAAATGGGATCAGCATTTACATGAAATTTCTTCTGCCTTGCGAAATGCAGTACACAGCTCCACGAAATATTCGCCACATTATCTTATGTTTGGTCAACATTACATGGCACACGGGGATGACTATAGGTTATTACGTGAGCTAGATTTGGTTGCAAACGGCGAAGTTACTGTACAAGGGAAGGGTAATCGGCTTAGTCTTTGTCAACAAAAAGTTCTTTCTTATTTAGAAGACGCCCATAATAGAAATGTAAACGTCTATAACTTACGGAGTCGCGACAGAGAATTTCAGGTGGGACAAATCGTATATGTCCGAAATTTTGCCTTAAGTGATGCAGTGAAACATTTTTCGGCTAAATTGGCTCCAAAATTTTTAAAAGCAATCGTTGTTCGGAAAGTAGGGAATGTGGCTTATGAATTGTCCACTACTGGTAACAAATCGATAGGGACATATCACGCAAAGGATATTCGTTCCTAACATCATGTAAGACATGCAAAGACAGTTTAGTAACCTAACCTCTATGCCCGGCTGATGAGACACTCAGTGGTCGATGGGTACGTTCCCACGATTGTAACATTTGCTTCGGTGCAGACTTATAAATGTTACTGGTTTGCGACTGTATTGACTTTAATTGTGCAAATTTGTATCTTACTCCTCGGTTGAACAGGTGACAATAAAAATTATTATGTAAACATTGGTGGCCAAATAACTTACCATTCTAATCATGGGTTATGTCATCAATTGTTTTAACGGGATGCATTTTCTTTTGTAAAATTTTGTTTTTTTCCATTGGTATGTGGATAACTGGAAAATGGTTCGATAGATTTTTTTTTTGATTTTTTATGAGTTTTGGCGATTGAGAAACAACAATTTTTTTTTTGGGCAGTAGGTTTTGAGTAGCTCTGGTCGAATAGACTATCTTTAAAATAAAAAAATTAAATAAAAATATTTAAGAGCATTATCACAATTCTTGTGAGTGAAAAAAAGCACGCGGTTAATGAAATCGGGCATCTTATAATTCATTAATATAGTTGCTAAATCATATTAGTGTTAACTATACTTATGTAATATAGTGCGTGAAATTAGTATATAAGTTATCGAACAATATAACGAGAATTTTATTAATTATTAAATTTAAACAATTCACTAGTGTAATTCACGAGAACAGTACATATTAATGTTTTTTTTACTAAAACCGTTTACGGTGTGTAGTGTGTTCAAATAAATTAAATTAAATATCGAAAATTGATGATAAATAGTTTTCCATTAATAAACAAATGCTTAATTGTGTTAATATAATTATAGACAAGTTTAAGAAATTGTATATAAGTGATTAATCGAGCTGTGGTTAGACTAGCAAATTTGACTAGAACGGTTCAATGTGACGTGAAATGTGACCATAATAAAATAATCCAAAAACGCTACATCTTATAAAAAAATGCGAATAAATGAAATCATCAATCAGTAAATAAAAAGACTAAAACAATACTACGTAATATAAAGCTAATAATTAGCGTGTGTGACTAGATTTCAAGGACCATGAAGGCAATTTTAGTAATCTGCCAATTCTATTGAAATAATAAAATTCAAATTCAATTATAATAAAGTTCAAGTTATAAATGGATTTCTGATAAATGGTCCTGTGGAGGTTTATGGGTTAAATTAAGCATATCATTAACCATTAAAATTAATACATACTAAGTTAATTTTACTCTTCCTGTTTGTTGATTAAAACAAATTAAAAATAAAATCGAAGTTTCTGACAAGTGATAATATACTATACATGGATACAGTCGGCGAAATATTGATTTTATGTCGTCAATCAACAGCAAGCTTCAGATGAAATTTTTATTATTATTATTGTTATTAATTAAGAAAATTTTCATTTTAAATTTCATTATAGTTCTTATTTTCTTTTTTATTATTTTTTTTTTTATTAAATTTTTTTTTGGTTTTCCTTTGTTTTTTGCTTCTTGTTCTGTAAAAGTTGATTAATTAGTTAAGTTCGGTGATTTTGGTGAATTTTTCTTATCTTATTTATTTTTAGTATATAAAATACATAAAATTCCTACAGGATCAAGGCTTGGAAGCGCTTCTATCGTCTTCGATTTTGCAGGTAAGATTTATTTATTTAACATTATATAATTTTGGTTTCCCGTTTATTTTTTTTTTTTTTTGGATTGATGTTTTAAATCTCCAGGTTCAATTAGTCAACTTGTGTAATGTTATTTTTTTTATGGTTGTTAGGAATAACCCTTTTTATGAATGAATTTTGATTGCATTAATTAAATTATATTTTTTTTTTCTTCTTCTCTTTATAAAGTCATTGTTTATTTTTATTTTATTTAACTTAAATAATAAAATGATTATTTAAAATAACATGAAGTACACAAAAGTTATGGTAGTTACATTTATTTAAAAGTATGTGTTTGTAAGAGAATAGTTTGGACCATGAGTGAGATGAGGTGAGTTGACAGTTGCGCTACAGTTAAGCCATTCCCTTTTACTGTGAATGAAAACCTACGACCAAACTGATACCTCTTACGACTGAGCCGGGAGTGGGATTGGCTTTCAAACAAAACAATTCACAGTTTTTTTTTTTTATGTTAACGGCGGCTAATTAAATTTTATTTTTCTCCATTTATTATTTACCCATTTTAAAGCCAATGTTACAACCTTTTTGTCTTAAAAGAGACTACTTTCAACGACAATAAAAATATTATATTGGGGACTTCGGCCTCATTAAAAACATTGGGTAGTTGCAAGTGCTGGGTAATGGATGGAACATTTTATGTTGTTCCAACCATTTTCCGACAACTATTTACTATTCAAGGCCTTATTGCCGGGCAATGTGTGCCATTGATTTTTTGCCTGATGAGCAAAAAAACAATGGAGGCGTACAATGAATTTTTTTATCAACTTTTCCAATTGGCGCTCGAAAGGAATATAAATCTCAATCCCAGTAGGATTATCAGTGATTTTGAGAAAACTATTTCGACTGCCGCCAAACAATATTTTCCGGATGCAAACTACAAAGGATGCTTGTTCCATTTCGGGCAAATTATTTGGAGGCGTGTGCAGAAGGAAGGTCTGGCCCAAAAATATGGCAATTGTGAACAGTTTAACATTCAAGTCCGAATGCTTAAAAGCTTGGCTTTCGTTCCTACTGAACATATTTTAATTTATTATAATGAGTTAATCACAAACTGCGGATGTAAAGATTTTCAAAAAATATGCTTATGGTTTAAACAAAACTATATTTGTGGGAGAAGTCCAAAAAATGTTCCTAAATATAAGCCGGAATTTTGGTGCGTCGTAGATTCTATTGAAGAAAATTTTCCTCGCACACAAAATTCTATAGAAGCTTGGCATCGTAGACTTAAAGTTGTAGTTGGGAAAAAAAATTGTGGCTTATTTGAAATCATTAAAGAACTCTCACATGAAATGATTGTTGTCCAGACTAATTTGCAAAAAATTCAATCTGGCGAAACTATAACTCCTACGAATACCACTCTGGGCCGGTATAAAAAGATAAGAAACGTGATCAACAACCGCGAAAATATGGGCAAAGTGGATTTTTTGAAATCTATTGCATATAACATTACACTGTGTAATAAATGATACATTAATTATACCTGTGGTTTTAAACTTTTTAATAAATATAAATCAGTACTAAAATTATTTTGCTAATACATAGGTTTTTAAAAACTCCCAAAATTTCCCCAAATTTTGTTAAATAAGCTTGGGTTAGATTAAAAATCGCGGCGATTCGTTGGCGATTTTTAATCTAACCCAAGCTTATTTAACAAAATTTGGGGAAATTTTGGGGATTTTGGGGATTTTGTGTTTGGGGATTTTGTGCTTGGGGCTTTTGAATTTGGGTTTTTTTAATTTGGGGCTTATGATTTGGGGATTATGTGCTTGGGGATTTCGTTTTTGGAGATATCAAGCCCAACCCTTTTTATTTACATTTCTAAGATATATAGCAAAAAATTGGGATGGGATGGGATTGTATTACCGGATGAACATTTTTATTTTTTCTGTCCAGATATTACTTTTTGATGACAATGTTGAGTTGTAGGTGTTGGCTTGGCTTCCCTATCGTTCGAGATATTCGAATTTTAGGGTGGACGAACATGTTTGACGTTACCCGCTATGCAGCTTTCGGAATTTTTGAAGAACTGGTTTTGTGTTGCATAATGTGCATTGTTAAGCATTATTCTAGCTTTCCGAAAAGATTACCGTTATAAATGCCAAACCTATTCGTATGGCCTTCGAAGAATGAACTCTTGATTTTACGACATTTTAAAGGTAGATAGAATTTTTATGTTTGGTTTTAGATGTAATACAACATTTTTGCGCGCGGCGAATGAACTCTTTATTTATAAATCAGCTATACTAAAAACACAACTTTGTTGGGGTTGTTTACAGATAACTGAAGAAGTTTGGGAGGATTGTGGTTGCGGTCCTCCCTGACCTGCCGGGTGCAACTGCTTATGGTTTTTTTCCAGCTATTTAGATACAACGGATACCTTATAGTTATCCGTTGAATAGTTCACTGAAGTTATTCTTAGCCACAACTTATTTGTGGAATAAAACCCACACAAGTATTTATAATTAATCAAAAGAACGTTTTTTATTTATTTGTAATATATATGCTTTAACGAATTTTATCAGACTTGTTCCTTTTAGTAAATTCCAGCTCAGACTGGCGTTAAAAATTATAAACAAAATTTAGATTAATTTTACTGGTATACATCCCGGCTAAGGATTCTATGTTTTGTTACCCAGCAAACGTGTCTTGCAAGACACTGATCAGACCACCAAGTAACACGTAATAGTAACTAGCATAAGACAGTTAAAAGACAACTACGTGTATTTTGAGACAACTCGTCTTTGAAGACTTGTTATGTGGTGGTCTTTGGTAAATTGTCTTATGGTTGTCTCTAGTAAAGTGTTTGGTGGTGGTCCTTAGTAACATTTATATTAGTCGATATTAGCAACATGTCTTATGGTTTTTGTTAGTAATGCGTCTTGAGGTTGTCACTGGTAACATATATGGTGTTCGTCTTTGATAACAAATATGGCAATCGTCTTTGGTAACAATAATGGGAGTCGTCTTTGGTAACAATAATGGGAGTCGTTTTTGGTAACAACTGTAGTGTTTGTCTTTGGTAACAAATATGGCAATCGTCTTTGGTAATAATAATCTGAGTCGTCTTTGGTAACACTAAGGAAATCGTCTTTGATAACAAATATGTTGGTCTTCTTTGGTAAATTATATGATGATGGTGTTAATCAAATGTAAGATGGTTAAAAAAAATCAATCCAATCTGTTTTAATTTAATCCATTTATTTAGGACATTGCAGACTTTAAGAAATACATATACTCCAATAAATCAAAAATAAAAAAAATTCAATATTTAAAAAAAAAACTATCACAATTAATAAAATTCATTATTAAAAAATAAAAAATAAATCAAAAATAAAAAAATTCAATATTTAAAAAATATTTTTAAAAAACTAAACTAATTCTCGTACTCTGCTTTTACGTCTATTTTCCCTGTTGTGGGAATCAAATATTTGTTTTTTTATGTTTTTTTCGTATTCGGCAAAAGTATTGAAATTAATTCTCCAGGCATCTATAATTAAATATGACATTTACTTAATTAAATTATAATACGTAATTAAATTCCGAATTACCAAAGAGAATTTTGTTGAAAAGTGTCATGCCTTTTAGCGGTTCCTTTGAACTCATTCCGTCCCAATTATATTTCTTAAGCAACCCGTCGGTGATTATTTTGCTTAGCCCGGTTGAGTGGTGCTTTCCCTCTACTGGTATAAACGGTGTTAAATATTTTGTCTGTAAATAAATCGTAAAACCATTATATAATTTCTAATTATATGTGTAAATAGTTATTGCAAATACTTACTAAATTTGCAGAAAACTCTTCGTCTTCTAACTGGGATACAATTTCATTAAGTTGTTGTTCTGATTGTATTGGTAGATTTATAGTAAATTTGTTGGCCGGTTTTATATGCTTCATGATTTGCGTAAGGTCCAGTTTTATGGATGCTAGCTGTCGACTAATGTATTTTAGCTCTGGGGTTACTAAAAGATAAATTGTTTTAGTTTACTTTATACGACGAGTTTACTACTCGTATGTACATATAAAGAGTTTATACACGTATATACTGTTTGTTTAAATTTTAAAACAAGAACAATTTTACAGATTCGAACTAAAATTAATAATTATAATACATAAGTATCGTCTTGAAAATGATCTAATTTGAAAACTAAACCAAAATTTCTGAAGATCAGAAGGAAATCGTTACTTCAATTAAACTGAAAATGAAATTAGGAAACTACCGACGAAATAAATTACCGGAATTACTGTTTTTCCTCTTATGACTCTATAGTCTTTATAATATATTCTACTACGAGTACGTGTCAGACACTTTGCGTTAAAAAACAAATAGCAAAACAAGTTTGTCCTAGATTTTCTGATCAAGTAACATTTTGTATTTTGAGCATCTATGATTATGGTTATAATTTGTTTATAACCTGTACTCCAAATTTATGTCAAAATATAAAATATTTTAAATTAATAAAATTAAAATTAAGTTATTATTTATATATCTTACATATTAATTTTGAGTTTTTGTTTTGTTGCTGTTGTTCCATTTCGGGTAGCTCCGTGTCTATAAAGGATTGGTCATTTGATATGTTTTGATATGATGGTTCTGGCGGGTGGGTAACATGCAATAAAAAAAAATTGTAGTTTCTTATAAATACATTATAAATAAGTAAAATAGCTTACGCCAAATACGCTCTACATGCCCTGGAATGGCTTTCTTCTGGTTTTTTGAAAATATATTTTCCGATGTGCCAGGACTATGTCCAAGCTGTGATAACATTTCAGCTGTGTTAAGAGTATCGTCATTAACAGTTATAGGTGGAGATGGTGGTTGCGTAAACATCACTATTTCAGTATCTGAATAAATCGTATACATATTAATCAAACAAATATACATTTTTAGAACTAGATCAATTTATTTATACCGTCTTCATTAGAAGATAGACTGCGATGAACTTTTACTAATTTCATTTTTTTAATATGGTTGGTTTTGATAAAATCCACTCTCTTCCTATTTTTATTTAGGTTGATATTGATAATAGATGCGTCTATAATAAGTATGACGATTTGTAATCAAAATCATATTTATTGATCAATTAATATTTAATTCTTACCATTTTCATCGCAAGTCGTCATCGTAATTTAAATCGGTTTGATTACCTATGTGTTTAGAATGTAGTTTTATTATTTGATTTATTGCTATTAATTTCTTTGGATACAAATAAAAGATTTAAAATGATCGATAACATTTAATCTAACCGACAAGAACTATTTTCATGGAGCATTGGTATTAAGAGATATTTATTTTGTGGAATGTTTAATGGTAAACGACAGTACTTAAATTTAATTCGTGAAACAGGGAAAACTTCATTGAATTCTGCGATATCTGCAACTACCAGTATGCCAAGACCTGTTTTAGAATCTAATGGTTTTTCAAAATATGAAGAATAATTTTGAAACCTTCGACCTTTTACTACTTGGTTATTATTTTCTGTCTCGAAGAATTCAATAAAAAATGGTATTTCTTCCACCTGATCAAAAATAGAACAAAAACAATCTTTAAAGTTAATTTTAAACGTATACAAATCAAATTTATAAGATTTATACCTATTACAGTCTTCGAATGTTTCAACGTATTCTAGCTTATTTTCTAAGATAAAATTATTTAAACTTTCCCGTTCGGAAATTCTATTAGCTAATTGTTTCAAAATGTTTTGAGGTTTTTTAATAGATCTTTTTATTTCTTGCAAATAATTTTCGTAAATATATCCAGAAAACGAATCTAATGGGCCATATAATTTAACGTAACCTGGCAAATGTAAGATACTATGTACATTGTAATTTACGTGTTTTAATCCATAAATTTGCGGATACAGTATTACAAATTCATTCAAGAGTATTTGAGCATTATCGATATTTTCTTTAAAAGATTCTTTATCTGATAAAAGACGGAGACTGGAGACTAAAAGCAAAATATGATAATAAATGTTGGAATCGACAAAATCTTTTAAAAGCGGAATTACCCCATATAATATAAAAAATCTAAATTCCGTTGCTTTCCACCTCGGAATTTCTTTAAAATCCCTTGGTTTCCGAGAAAATTCTAAAGGTGCATATCTAGAATAAGACGCGTACAAATTGGAAATTAATATTTGAGTATCCGGTTTTATTTTATCTAACAAAAGAGTTAAAATTTTTTTTGCAATTCCTAAATCGACTAAATGCATTGGGTCTAGCGGAAATTGGGCAACCATGTCAATCCCAGCTTTTTCTAATATATTTGGCTCGACTTTATGATGATGTTTAGCATCTAATCGATTTCTGAAAGAAAAATCAGTTCGTAAATTTCCGGATATGATATTATAAACGGGAGTATTAGAGACACGAAACCCGGTTTGATCACATTCGTGACATCCTTTTATCGCATTGTGGTTTAAAACTGATTTACAAAAAGATTTTGCAGGAGCATCACAAGTAAATGCCCTTAAAATAAAAGGCTTATTAAATTTGTTTGCAATAAAAATACCTTCAGTCTTTAATTTCAACAATTCTTCAACAAAATCTTTAAACATGATATCTACAGATATAGGGTGCCCTTCGCCAACCCAAGCTCCTACAATAAAAGGTGAACGATTACGAAAATTAACGAACGAACCAAGAATGGGCCACAACGTTTTTCGAGAACTTTTATATAGGGGTAATCCATCGAAGTTGAAATCACATACAATTTCTTGTAAGTTACATAAAAAACTTAAGTCATACCTGTTAATAGATTTCTCGATTCCAAAATGGACATATTCTCCAGGTGGGACCTCACGTGGCACAAAACTATCGGAGGAATGGTTAGTGCATCGAAATAATGCGCCTTTCGTTTTTGGAAGATTAATACCAAATTCTCTTAAGATTTTTAACAATTGTCTAATAGGATTTACGGATATATTATGTAAAATAATCCATTTAATTAATTTTGTTTTTAAAATATTAATATTATTGGAAGGATCTAAATACTCAGAACTGTGTAATGACTCATCATCGGATGAATCAGAAATTAATGCATCTTCAAACAAAAAATCATCATATAATGGATCACCAACAGATTCAAAATGTTCGCGATCAATTTCAATTGGTTGTCGTTGAGCCGTGTGTACCGATTTATTTAAATTTAATTCTAAATTGAAACTATTTTCTGCCATTTCGGAAACAATTCTATAACGTTTAGCCCTAGATATGTTATCCATCACTTTTACAAAATAAAATAAAATTAAATTGAATTTAAACGTTAAAAAGAAAATCTCGTAGTATGGGGAAATATCATAAAATGAAACAGATCTATTTAATAGCAATACAAAATACAAAATACAGTACTAAACACTTACGGTTTCCAATTTATAAATATATAATTGTCTTATTGGTTATAGTGTCTTATTAATAATTGATTTTTTTAAAATATTTATTCACTTTTAACACTACTATCATAACACTAGTTGATTTGATAATGGCAAAAAAAAAAAAATATGACGAATATAAAAATGACGTACAAAATGGCGATTTTTAGATTAAAGCGCCCTTTATGTAAAGTGGGCCATGCACGAACTACATTGTTGCATTTGAAGGTAATACCGCCTGAAGCGCTCAAATCGCAAACAATAATCATTTTGAATTTGAATTTTTCAATTAATTTTCCTTTATGTAATTATTCAGTAAATTACCACTCGATATTGCCAAAATTTTAAATGATTAATTTTGGCCGTGAGTGAAACAGTTAAAAAAATTATTAAGAATTAAAAGACGGAAAAACTAATTTAATTTTTGTTTGTTCAAAAGAAAAATTTGAGTTTTCCGTCAAAAATTTAATTTTTAACAATATTTTAAACTATTTCACTCACGGCCTAAAGAAATTTGTCGTTTACTAAGAACCTGGATTTCTCAGTCACAGCGATACAGAAATTCTATTTGACGTTTTGATCTGACAATTGTTAAACCGATAGTAAATTTATATTATGTCTTGTACGTGTTATTAGTAACATATAGAAGACCACCACAAGACAAGTTAAATTTATTTTAAAATAGCACCGATACGAACGCTGTATGTCATGCTGAGACATGTTGGTAGAATGTTACCAAAGACAACTTAAAGACATGTTGCCTTCATGTTACCAATGTCTTTTGTCCCTTTTCCAATTTCGATAAGTCGTATATTTTTCTTTTTCTCAGACAAAGGCAAGACATGTTACTAAAGACAAAAAATTTGCTGGGTAGTTCAATTATCGCGAATGTATACCAGTTATACCACTTCCACTTCCTTATAAAACGTGCCCATTATACCATTTGATAAATGTCATTCATTTTGACAGATTAACATTTCAACCCTCTAAACAAAAAAAGCGATTCGGAAATAACGATACTATTACGATATGAGAACGATACATATGTTTTTATATCACACCACGCACTTTCTTATTTGTATTTCTACTCCCATAGAAACAACGAAAATAAAAATTGTATATTGCGCATTCTCTTACTCGCCATTTAAATTCAAGTTTAACCTAAAACAAAAGCGGACGGCGATATTTGTGTAAAAAGAAACTAAAATCATTAGGAAATATTTGGTGTTGTGAGTTTCATAAAGTAATTATATATTTCTTTTACAATTTATTTAAACCATTTTTGTATATTAATTTAATCCTTTTATACTAATTGTTTATTTTTTAAGGTGTGAACAAATTTTACTACTGCCGATTGAATTAAGGAGCGAAGTCATTCATATAAACAAGTAAATTTTACGTATTATATATAATGCAATAATTATTTTATTATAATTCTTCAACTAAATAAAAATAAAAAAATAATCGTATTATAAAATTGGCTTTTTATTTTTGCTAAACCAAAATAAATACTATCGTAACCAACACGAAAAATGCGATACGTAAATATATCGCATAATTAGATCTGTTTACGATATGAAAAGAAAGCATCGTAAACGTATCGTAAAAATCTTTCTATTTACGTTACGTAAAAAATTCTAATTATCATGGGACGTTGGATTCGTAAACATATCGATTTCGAATCGCAAAAACGATTCGTAAACGATATTTTGTATGAACAACAAATATCATTTTCGTATCGTAAACGAATCGCTTTGTTTAGTGGGAAGGGACCACACGGAGTATATATCTAACGTAAAGTATTTAACCAAAAAATAAAAACGATTTAATATTTTAAACAATTGCCGTCTTACTTTGGTCACTGGAATAGTTATTGGTATAAAAATAAAAATGCAAATTATGCTCAAAATAAAAACCGAAAATAATTTTCTTTTTACTTTTATCAATTGACATTAAAAATTAAATAAAAAAACAAAAAAAAATTTCAAAAATATTCCTAGAATAATTCTATACCAACAAAAACTAGTTTTGAAACTATTCATTCCGGAATGAAAATACATGGCATTGTTGTTGTAAAATGCTCAAAGTAAGACGGCAATTTATTTATATGACTATTTACAGTTGAGGGTCGGCGGGATAAGGTCCATCACCGAAGTAACTACAAATAAAGAATATCTTAATGTTTTAAGGGCGTCGATTGTTATATGAGCCAAAAGAAATATTTTCGTGTCACTGCACCAAAAGAAATAATTTAGGTGAGACCCTGGTTGGGATGAAAAATAAGTTTTATAGAATACAATATTTGTACATAAACGTATTTAATCGTACATATATTTGGGCGAATTTAAATATAAAATTATTTTGAAAAAATTAAAACGATATCAGTATCGCCATCTAACACTTACTTCACCGATGAACTTCACATGAAATTGTTTATACTAAGCTGAATAAAACAAACCATTTCAATTAATCACAAACGAATTTATGTATTGAACACAAAAATTAATACAACATAATTTATTAACTATAATTTGCAAAATCACTTATTATGATCACTTATAATTTTTTTATCGCACTAAAACACTTTTTAATTTACTTTTTAATCTTTATACGGTCGCTTTCCAAATACGAATAATCCAATTCGATCTCGGTCGCTCTTTATATACTCAAACCAAACCTACTAGAAATTTCATTCTTTTTCCAGTAAGAATAGTTTAGAAACATTTAAAAAAGTTTTATCACGGAAAATCCCATTTTAGTACAGTAAATTTTGTGCTATTATATAACTTATTCCATTCTACCCTAGCTGTCGCCGTAACAATATTGTTGCGTGATTGTCCAACCTCTATATGTTTCAAATATTTCCGAACTAACTTGTAACTGTGCTGTGGGCTAATTTGCAGGAACAACACATTAATAATTAGTAATGCAGAAGTTCAAACGCAAGGTAGTCGCATTACTTTGTTTAAGAAACATAGTAGTTTGTATTAATGTAGAAATCATCTTTGTTTCTGTATTGGCATTAAGCGCTGATATTTGTTAATTTGGCAAGGCAAATGAACATTTCGATAAATTGACATGCAAGATGCAAATATACACATTTTTTAGCATTATTTAGTATCATTTATTTTTATTTAAATTATAATAAATTATTGTTGAATACATATAATACTAAAGATGATACAAGCAAGGCAACATTAAAGCTCAGCTAAAATTTAAAAAAATAATTAACAATTTCATGATTTTTTAAAATATAAATTTGACACACCAACGGCCCCTTCGACAAAACTATAAATTGCCAGTCGTATAATAAACTTTCAGTCTCAATAGTCGTTATAGTTAAGTGATAATAAAAAGAGGATGTCTCTGTAACTAGGTACTGGAATGCTGCAAATTTTCCGCTGACCTCTGTTAGGTTGCCAACATCATGAATATTATAAGTGGCTGCTGTCCTTTTTATATTGTCAGTGTGTGAAAAAATATTGGTATTCTCATCTGACACATAGATCAAATTTACTGACATCATATTGCCTGTGCAATACATTTCAATACGCATATTAATTGTTGGTAAAATTGGAAAAAATATTAATACGATTTCGGAGCTATCTAATTCGGACAGTGTATTATATAATACGACTGGATTTAAGTAATTTGGGGTATCTAATTTTAATGAACAATTTTGACCGCCATGACCAGCTGGACATATGCATTGATAACCGCCGGGATTATCCCTAAAATAATAATATGAGAATTAAGGGTTACTGCTATTCTAAATTGATTGATCTAGATAATTTTGTATCTAAATAAATATATGAATACTATACACGCATTGATTGGATTCACAATATTTTCGTTCGCATAGTTTAATCCAAGTTTCACATTTTTCACCGCTATATACATTTGGTACACAATTGCATATTGGTTTATTGCTAATTTCCGTATCAATTACGCACACCCCATGATTATTGCAATCCCTGTTGTCGCAGCGCTCTCCCTCACAATTTCCAAATTTAAATAAAAAGGTTAGTATTAATATTAACAAATTAAACATTTTGAATGAAGCACATTGAAATTAATAAAAAATCTGTCACTTGAAAAAACGTGATTTGTTTATTGAGCGACTACTGTGATTTTTATACGTTCGCACTCGAAAAATAATTTCAGTAACTTTTATGGTAATTTCGCAACAGAAGAACTTGACGGACATACAATTTTCTTATATTTTGGTAATTTTTTTCCCCTCCATGCCAACATATAAGTTCGGCTAGAGGGGAAAAAATTGCCAAAAAGTTGAGAGTACCATAAAAGTTACTGAATTTATTTTTCAAGTATGCGCCATTATGCCGCATACTCGAAAACCGTCGACAGTAACTTTTTCAAAAGTTACTAAAAAATTTCTCGTCGTCAACCCGTTGCGAAATTAACGAAATAGTTACTGTCGACAGTTTTCGAGTATTCAGCATCATGGCGCATTCTTCAAAATTGTCGACAGTAATTTTATTGGTAATTTTGCAACAAAAATCTTGCCGGCGCGAAATGTTATATTAATTAGTAAAAAAATGAGGAAATGATATTTAAATTGTTACTTTTATGAATTTAATATTGATGTTATTGACATCTCGGTGGATGGTGTAGTCGTGGGACGTGAAGAAGGGCTAGCAGAAAGAAGAGGATGAAAGGACACAAGAACCTTCTAGAAATTTCGATTCGTCACAGGTGATGACTACTATGAACCATATGATGAGACAGATGGCTTTAATGAAACAACAAAAAGTGCAGCAAGGAGAGCAGTCAAACCAAACAACGAAATATCAATTGGAGAAGATTGAGCAGTAAAGCCAAAAGACGGAACAACAAAACGAGCGACAGTTGGAGACAATAAATCAGTCAAACCAAGAAATGAAACAACAGTTGAGCGAGATTAACAGTCAAATCGGGAAATCGCCGAAGCCCAAAATGGTGAAATAGAGAAATTGCATGCGGAATTACAAACAGGAATTCAATGGATTAAAACAGAGTTTAAGACGGAGATTCAACAGGCTTAAGAAAAGTTTCAACGTCTCGAGAAAGAATTAACTGATATCAAGGCAAATGGAACAACGACGAATATTTCGTTGTACAGACCGTTCAATCAAACGGCGGCCAATCAAAATCATTGGAACAATGAACATCGTATCGCGGCGTTAATAGTAGCTGTTTATTAACAGTAACGCACTGATTATTATCGAGTTTACTCTGGTGCGTATCCCATGAATATTATATACGAAATTATATTAGACAATGCAATGTTATGTACTTTAAGAATAATAAAAATATAAATGTAAATTCTTTATATATTAAAGTGAATATGTACAACTTTATGATTTCATAACAATTCCTATATATTTTATATTATGTATTTTAACTGAAAAAAAAATTTGAAAATGTCTCAGCGTTCAGTTCTTCGTGCGCTTCCAAATAAATATCTTCAAAAATTGTAAATTATAAATAAATTCAAAATAATAAGATAAATATTTGCGAAATTTATAATAATAAATAAACTCATAATCATATAAAATGTTATAAAGTATAATGAGTTTTATTTGAAAGTACAATCAAAATTTTCTACTTAAATGAAAGATATCTCTTCGTTATAAAATTATCATCAACGATATCTTTCATTTATTTTGATCCTTCTAGACGGATAACGGTAATTACTGTGGTCAATATAATTTCTTCGGAAAAAATTTGTGAACGAGTTATGTGATAATATAGTTGATCATATACATTTAGTGCATTTAAACTATTCAATATTTCAAAAGTTTGCCAATAAATGCGAAAATTGTTAATTGTGTAATACAAACAAGCAATAGTGGTGTAAAATCTGCTACATATTATTCTGCCTTCGACACACAAGTGTAACAATTGCTATTCGCAAATCAACCGCGCAACGGGAATAAATTATCACCTAATACTTATGCTGAAACGTGATTTATATAAGATACAGTACATCATTTTCGAGAATCAAGGTGTAACTCTAACGGATTGTTTGGAAGTTGTACGTAGCATTCCAGGATATATTAACCATCGCATATTGACTGGACGGATAATTAAGTAGGGTCCAGCACAATAAACCTTTTAGTTCGCCGTGCGAGATGGCTTATCGCCCACATGGCCCTTCAATCAATAATAATAATAATATTATTAACCATCGCAACTGGAATAAATTACCGCATATAATTGTGCTGAAACCGTGCGTTACAAACGGTACATTATATCATCTTCGAAAATCAAGGTTTCACGGATTCATCAATAATTAAGGGACTATTTGGAAGTTGTAAGCAACATTTCCAGAATAAATTAATCATCATCGTCAGTGTACATTATCTTCGAGTCTTAAACCAAATATCATCATATTCATCACTGTTGCATACTAACTGTTTATCGCATCGTACATATTTTACAACGGAGATTGGATAATCAACGAATTCGCCATTACAACAAGGTTATCAACCAATATAAGTGCATTGTAAGGTATTAAAAATTATTCTTTCTTAAATTTAATCATATACAATATACATATATAGTATTTAATTTAATTTCTATTAATACGAGTATATGTATACATTATTCAAAAATTTGTGGAATAATTGATTATCATTAAATTCATAATAGTGTAACATTAAATTGAACTCAACTTAATTTGACGACCATTAACCGCATTGAATTTCGATTTTCATTGTTTTCTTATAAAATCCCACTTAAATTTTTGGTTCTTGTGACAAAACATTGATCTTCAATTGTAAATCGTGTTGTTAAATCGTTTGTGAGTGTTATTAATCAGAACCAATGTCTGATTCTGAGAACATTGGTTTAGGTGATACGGGTTCCAAGTCAAGCGCTTTTAAGGGTCAACTTACGCAATTTCGAAATAAGCTGTCGTCCCTTACTACGTTAGGATAAATTGAATCTAACATCCGTCGCTTACAATTAACATACGACAAATATCACCAACTACAACTGAAATTAGAAATACTAGGCGAGGGTGCGTCAATCGATCGTGAGTCTTTCGAAAAAGACTACGAACCGACTACGAATAAAAAGAAATGAACAAAAGCAAGCGATTAACTTCGAATCATCACTTGAGCAAAGCATTTCATCAATGTCCATTAAACTTCCAGAATTGAAACTATCGACATTTAGTGGGTCGGATAGCGATTGGTTGGCATTTCGGGATGTTTTTCGAAACTTGATTCATAACAAAACTCACATTGACACGACAGTAAAATTCGTTTACTTAATATCCCATATTCGTTCAGCCAAAGCATATAGTCTTATTGAAAGTCTTCCTGTGACCGCTGATAATTACAAAATTGCTTGGACAACGCTTTGTGATCGATACGATAATTCGATTTTAATTCAAAGGGTGCATATGAAGGTGTTATATGATATCAAACGCCCACTGGACAATCCTTCAACATCACTTCAAGCTTTCAATGATTCATCAGTTAAAAATTATAATACATTAAAGTCGCTGCTTATTAACGTTGGGTCATGGGACTTAATGTTAATTCATCATTTGACAGAAAGGTTAGATAAATCTTCGAAAATACATGTCATCAAAATGATGCGATCTGCGAATAAATCAAATTTTTCAGGAAATACCAGAAAAACTATGATTGTGCTACTACTATGTTTGTGCTACTTAAATATGAATATTTTGCATAAAAAAATAGAGTTTTTAAATTAAATAATGTCGTTCTTTTTTATGCGTATATTTACATATGTATGTACATATTTGGAAATACACCTGTCCCTCGATTAACACGGTACTTGATTAACACGGATTTGATTTAACACGGTCAATGAATTGAGACAAAGTCTTGATTAACACGTACAGAAGTTTCGCCGCGTTAATCAAGTACCGTGTTAATCGAGGGACAGGTATATTAGTCGCGATTAACACGGTTTTGAGTTACACGGTAATTTGGCGCAACGTAATTACCGTGTTAATCGAGGGACAGGTGTATATTTACTAAACATAACCTGGTAATAGTAACAACATATTTTTATTATACAATTCATATAACGGTTTGCCAATCGGTATGTGGTTTCACATTTATAACAGCAAAAGGATGTCCGTAACATTAAAAATAAATTCGCTCTTAAGAACACGTGGTTACACGTTTTTTACAGCGAAAGAATTTTTATTTCCGTATGGTTACTAAGGAATGTACCTAGGTAGGTTGTATCGAAAATAGAAATAAATTCCCTGTAACATTACAGCGAATTTATTTTTATTTTCGATACAACCTACGTAGGTGCATTCGTTAGTAATCATACGGAAATAAAAATTCTTTCGCTGGCTGTAAAAAACGGGTAACCTCATGTTCTTAAGCATTATTACTTTTCGGTATGGTTAAATTTGGAATAGTAAAAATATTTAAGAATTACATTCTCAGTAATAAAATTAATGGCGTTAAACTTTTTAGGAAACTATCACCCCAATTATCGAAGTCGTGTCACGTCACTTTAGATGACTAAAGTCACGTCGCATTAATATTGCTATTGTCGAAGTCGTTTCTTACGCCTCAAGTCACTTGAAACGACTGCTATCACTTTAAATGACTTTCTTGTCACACCATTTTTTCAAGTGACAAGAGAATTTTTTTTTTTAATTATATTAATAATTTAATAAATTTTATTTTAAATTATACATATATATTTTTTTATACGCTTTATAAATACAAAACTAAAAAAAAAAATTAAAAAAATTTATTGCAATATTTCAAAACCGATAATTATCCAGTGTAATGGAAGGACGCAAACAGTAAGTTTTTGGTATATTGATTTTTTTTATAAAAAAACAGTTAAATTATTTTTATATAAGTTTGTAAAAGTTTAAAAATTATATAAAAGTATATATATACATACATACATAAGTTTAAGGTATTTTATATAAATTTAAAAAAGGAAAAAAATAATTTTTTTATAGGTTAAAAATAACCAGCTGCAAGCAGTTTGAACGGATAGTTCAGTTAATGGAAAAAAACATTACCATCGCTAGAGGCTTCTTTAATTTTGGCAGCACAAAAGATGAATTCTCAAACATATGGAATGGATTTAGTGACCAATTAAATAGCCTCGATCCTCCAGTACGGACAACCCCTGAGTGGCAAAAGGTAGTTTACACTTTGAAGACAAGATCAATTAAACACGATTTTTTTCTTATTTTAGGTGTGGAATGATTATAAATCAAAAGTTAAGACAAAATTGGGACATAATAAGAAAGAATTAAAGCCAACAGGTGGAGGTTGCAACAAACTCTATACATTTTCCGCTCAAGAGGAAAGTGTTATCGACATATTAATGCTCAGAGAAGTTTCTTAACCTTCTCGTAGAACCTTTGGCTTGGGCCCAAGCAACTCCATCGTCGTGCAAGTTATTTCGGTTTTCGAAGAATTACGTAGCCACCCAATACATGTCGATTCGTCAGACTCACTAAGAGAATATAGCATGGTAGAATATCCCTGCGAAAATCAGCCGGACGAATCCGATTTACCGCCTGAACCGAAAACCTCGAAAAACAAAAGCTTCCGGGTCCAAAAAAGCAAACGAAGGCCGTCAAGAAAAAAGAAACCGTCTATTAAAAGAGCAAACGGCATCAATAAAAGAAACTGAGAGGCATAGTAAGGAAATGGCACGTTATATCAGGAAAAGGTATGAAATTAAAGCAAAACAATTAAAGTTATTGCAAGATGATGTTTTGGAAAAAAGGAAATTCCGAAAGGAAAACCTTGAAATTAAATTAAGAGAAATCCAATTAAAAGAGCGCAAGTTAGCTTTAAAGGAAAGGCGCGGTGCAAATAGTGAATACTAAGCACACCACTACTTAGCAATGTGATAAGGACGAACTGAAATTCCATTTATATTTTGTTATGTTTTATATTTTTTATTTTATGTTTTATATCAAATAATAAAGATGAATTATTTTTTTAACAAATCAAATTCATTATATTTAGCCTAATGCGATCTCCAGCATTTTGAGGACCGTCGCCTTCCGGTGGTGCTAGCAGGTCTTCCTGGTCAATATGTATACTAGGTTCGTCAAAATGAACATTATATCGAAGGCATAAATTATGCAAGGCGCAGCAAACGTTAATAATTTGCCTTGCTTTATTTGAACTATAGTGCAGCTGTCTTTCGCCTAGTAAACAGCGGAATCGATTTTTGAGGACCCCTGTGGTCCTTTCTACAACATTTCTAGCTTTAGTGTGTTCTTGTTAAACTCCTTTTTTCTTGGGTCGCCTTCTTGTGTCGACCGAAATGGTACAATTACGTAGGGTTTAAGCATATACCCAGCATCACCTTTAAATGAAAGATGATTACATTTTATGGTATTGCACAATCATCGTGTGTATTCGGTAGTTTTATAGTGTGTGAGTAGATCAGATAATATGGTTTGAACGTATCTCTCTAATATCTTCTTTTTATTATTTGCATAATACGTAAAAGCAGGTTTTAAGTATTACTAATTAATTAAAGTGATCTCGACTGGAGTGTTGTGTTGTGTTATCTGTGAAAATAATTGAATATAATAAAATAAAATAAAATAAAATTTTACAATAATTCGTGTTAAAATAAAAAATTTTACAATTTGTGGAAAAGTTAAAGTTAAGCGGGTAAGGAAATATAAATACAAAATTGTGAACATGTACACCCCAATTACCGAAGTCGTGTCACTTCAGGCGACGTGACTATAGTCGTCTTAAAAATTGAAATTGTTGAAGTCGATTTAAGCGGAGACGACTGTAACTAAAAATATATCTGATAACACTAATAATTGCTTAAATTTGACAAGCATTTGCTCTAATTTTACAGGTTATTTTATGTTAAAAATTATGAAAATAAAATTTTTGTTATATCGAACAGTGCTTATTTAAATTGTTTATGTGAAAAAATTCATTTTAAAAAAATGAGCAGTGTAGTATTTTATGATACAGATAGTGATGAGGAGGGAACAAATGGCGATATGGCAGTAGAACGAAAAATTCTTCGCGATCGTTCCAAACCAATGCAAATACAGGATGCTTTGTGAGCGTGATTAGAAATTTGCATATATGTATTGTTTTGATGTAATTTTATTTCTAGGTTTCTAAAATATTTTAGAGTGAATAAATATGCATTCCAATATTTATTATCTGTCGTCACATCAAAACTAAAAATTACAGTGCGTTCGTCTTCAGTGCCACCCGTCCTTAAATTAGCTTCCACGTTCAGACAAGTACAGGCAATGAGTTTGTGGCGGGAGTTGCACAACCAACTTTCTCAATCCACTTGGCAGAAGTGTTAGAAATATGTGAAAGCGAATTATGCCCAGAGCTGATAAAATTTCCGAATGATGAAGAAAAAACCAATATTAAACTGGGATTTTTTAGTAAATTCGGATTTCCGGGCGTGATAGGATGCGTAGATGGCACGCATGTAAAAATTGTTGGACCACCAAAGAATGAGAGGCACCTATACTATAATAGAAAGGGATACTACAGCTTGAATGTGATGCTAGTAAGTTAAATTACTTTAACTCCAATCAAACGTATTTTGAATATTTTGGCATTTTTCGGTGTTTGCCCCTAAATTGCAGGTCAATTTTTTTTTTCAAAAAATTACGTCATACATGTATTTAAAATGAAACAATAAACCAATTGCTTTCAAAAGTTTTGTAATATTAGCAAAAAAAGACTCCAATTTGGAATAAATTTGTTTGCCCAATTTTTTTTTACCAGCACTGTATGAAACGAGTCTTACTTTGGTAACTGGAATAGCAATTGGTATAAAAATAAAATGCAAATTAAGGAGTGATCACTAAGAAATTAAGGAGGCGTCAAATTTTAAATATGTACAGGTTTTTTTGCTTATGTAGTGATAGGAAATCATAGTTTGTGCAAAAATATAAAATAGGTTTCGCGGCGGCGGATAAAATTTCATATTATAACATTTATTTAAAATTGTAATTTTTCTATTAAAAATATAAACTTTGTAAATGGTTTTATGAATACACCATCAAAGTTTGTAGGCAAACCACAGTGATGTTATTTTCAACCTGAACAAGAACTACTTTACTGAGTAAAGAATAAGGCTGCGGTCAAGAATTCAACCGCTGCTCGTTTTGTACTACAAGTCCGTCAAAAATTTAGTTTTATATCCAAATGATCATATATAATTTAACTCACCTAGAAAATTTGTTTTAATGGCGGTTTAGCTAAGATAATGTGCCGGATTCGAGAGGAAACATTCATAGAATAAAGATTTTATTGCGTATATGATGAGATGGAGCCATATTAGTATGGTCGTGGGGGTTGTTACATGACACTGTCTCATAGATGAGCATGGACGGAAACTAGGAGTCTCCTCGAATGATTACTTTAGAAGCTGCGAAGCTCCTTTGGGTTATTTTAATTTACATATCAAAGATGAAGCCACTTATGAAGCATTAAAACAATTTTGTTATGCATGGATCAAGTTTGAATAAAAAGACACTAAGTTTTATTATTTTATTTTCACCAACTAATCTAACTGATCTAAAATAATTTCATACTAAGAAGAGTTCCGTTTTTTTTTATTTAGACTACTTTCCCCCCTAAGAATTCACCATAAATTGAGTTTCTAAATCATATATGTATATAAATCGAAAAAGTTCATCGTGAGAGATATCTGGTTTAGTGATGAAGCACACTTCTACCTCAAGGGTCACATGAACAAACAAAATCAAAAATATTAGAGTACAGAAAACCCCAGGGAATTACATGAATCGCCATTACACCGTCAAAAGATATCTGTTTGGTGTGCTTTATCGGCTTAAGGTATTGTAATGATTGTGTTACGGCTGTCTTATATTTTGTTTCACTGCCAACCTGTCGATGATGATTAGGACGGGTGGGTGCTACCGTATAATGGTAAAATATTATATAAGTGTATATTTCGTGGTACAAGTATAATATATACTACTTCTTTAGGGTTAATGAACTTTATTTAATTTTGTTTAATTTATGTACATAAACGAGTTGGTGGTATACGTAGATTAATATAGAATACCATTCAAATAGGTAGTGATAACGCTATGTTATTTTATTTTCTCCCCTCCTACTTCATGATATATTTCTGTTGTCTTCGTGTGATGGTAATTTGGACATATCATGACGGTTATATCAATGCCGTCTAGAATATACAAGCCATACTGCTACAAGCAAAAATTATTTTTTTTTAATTCATCGACATAACCTAGATGGCAATTAACATTCGAAAAATGAAAGAGTTGAGAGAAACAGAGAATAAAACATTTTAAAAATAAAAAAATTATTTAGTATTATCTCATGCGTACGAAAGGAAGGTTGTACATATTTTTATCTCTGCTAATTGTCTGCATAATTTAAAACTAATAAAACTATTAATGAAATAATGATATAAATATAAATAAATATTAACTAAAAATGTAATATGAGTTGGAAAAATTTATATGAACTTTTTTTTATTAATAATTTCAAATTATGAAAAAAACACACGACGTACAACCTTCTTTTCCTGCGCTTGGATTAATACTATTTTTTTTTTATATTTTCGCATGTTTTATGCTGAAAACAGATGTGCGGAATTTCCGCATGCGGATACGCATGCGAAAACGCAACCAAAACACATGAGCGTTTTATTTTTACTTTTGCGTTTTATTTTGACATTTCGCTTAATATTGTTTGGGACGCCATATTGTGTAATCGAATTGTGTTGTATGTATATCTTTTGTGTTTAAAAAATTCAAGAAAATGAAACTAATGAAATACGATTCATTAAACAAAATAATTTTGGTGTACCTTTGTTTTTTATCTTATAAAAAACTGATAAAAATTATTCAAAATCAGCAGAGAACATCAAACAGAAGGATTTGGACTCGAGAAATTTATGCTGAAAATGAAAGAGAAATGCATGGATTTTTCGCAAAAATATTTTTAATAATTAAAAATAATGACGAGGATCAATTTAGGAAGGCAACGAGAATGGGCATTAAGGAGTTTAACATTTTAAATAGTTTGTTAAAACGAAAGCTACAGAAGCAAAACTATGTCCGAAATGCTATTGATCCAGAATTGCGATTAGTGCTAACTTTAGTGTAAGTACAACATACTATAAATATGTAATATAGTACAAACATTTAAATTATATTTAATTTTACATTTAGGTATTTAGCTCATGGCGCAGCGTGGCAAATACTGGCGTGGTCGTTCAGAGTTGGTTTGTCAACAGTACGGGAAATTATCTTGGAGGTTTCTAAAATTATTTGGGACGAACTCAGTGGAATCTACTTGTCGCCACCAACTGAAACTGAATGGAAAAAAATTGCCGACGAATTTTATAAAAATACTGGAATGCCTAATGTCGTAGGTGCAATCGACGGCAAACATATTCGTATAAAATGCCCACCACACGCTGGCTCACTGTACTATAATTATAAGAAATACCATAGTATCGTCCTGTTAGCTACGTGCGACAGTAACTATTTATTTTCTGCTGTTGATGTTGGCGCATATGGGAGCCAGAGTGATGGTGGCATTTTACAAAAGAGCGCATTTGGAGACCAAATTTTAAATTTAACAATTAATATACCAAAAACGATGGTATTTCCGAACAGTAACGAGGAGTTTCCTTCTTATTTTATCGGCGATTCGGCTTTTCCTCTAAGGACCAATTTAATGCGGCCTTATCCTGGGCGAACACTTCCGGCTGACAGAGACCATTTTAACAAAAAATTATCAGGAGCCAGAGTTAAAATTGAGAATACTTTTGGAATTTTGACCGCGAAATTCCGAGTATTGACGAATTCCATAAACTTATTTCCTCAGAATGCCGAAATAATTGTACGTGCAACTCTGGTCCTGCACAACTTTATTAAACTACACGATTCGTCGAACTATGTACCAAATAGTTTTGTTGACCATTGGAGTGAACAAAATGAAATGATACAGGGTACTTGGCGAAGTGAAGTTGAGCCTTTACCTCAGTATAGGCATTTCAGCCGATTCAATGCTTCTAGAGATGCATTCTCTATCAGAGAAAACTTAAAAGACTATTTATATAATATGTAAATAAAAAATTTATTGAAATAATATTTATGGCTTTTCATATAACATTTTATTTATCACTTTTATTATTTCGATTCGCATTTCCCCAAAATCTGCTGGTGAGATTTGGGCCTCGATCACTTCTGTTGCAATTGAATCGAAAAATAATGAAATTGGATTTTTTTCGGCTTCTTCCGGGCGCACAAATGATTTTTTTGCCAAAGCTAACAATTGCTTCATCTCATCATTCGCCTCATTAAGTAATGCTTCATTTTTGTTTTTATTTGAAGCTCGTTTTTGTGTTGTAGATGACGAAGAACTGCTGTTGGAATCTAATCTCCTTTTTGGTAGTGCCGTTGACGTACTCGGTGAGGGATTACCTATGTCGTAGTCTAGTTCCATGTCGAAAAAACTAGTTTCTATGTCCGATTGGATTTCGATAGATTCACTCGTATTTGAGTATTCATTTACATCAACTAGTTCTCTGCTATAATTTCCAGTTGTTCTAAAAAAAAAAATAGTCATCAAGTTATTGTCCATAGTATATACATATGTAATTTCTATATATTTACTTTTCGTTTGCGGTATCAATATCTAGCATGAACGACATTATGTCGAACCATTTCCATGTTTTAGGTGGAGTGGATGCTCCACTGCCAGAAGCACAAGATTTCATGGTTTTTACTTCTTTTTGGAATGTATCTCTTAAATTCCTCCATTTCGTTTTTACTTTTTCAACTAGAAAATAAAAAATTTGAATAGCGAAAAATTGTTTAGATTATATGTAAATACAATATGTAACATATTTATGTATTTATCTATAACGATAATGCGATAATGTATCAATTTTAATTACTTACTGGGAATTTTTAATTTTTGTGACAATTCAAGAAACTTTTTATCTCTTAAATATATATTTTTATAGTTATGATGCTTTTTGTTGTAAATAAATTCGTTTTTCTTTATAAATTCTATTATAACCTCCTCCATTTTGGATATAAATTGGAATGTCAAACAGGAAAGTTATGTCGTGAAGTTAGCATTAATTATTAGTATTTTACTTTTTTGTGTTGTCAACACTGCTGCCGTGCGTTTTTTTTAGAATTAGAGACAACTTGCGGAAAAACGCAAGTTATGCGAAATACATGTACATATTTCATTTCATATAAAGTAGTGTATTCTAATTTAGAGGTGCGTTTAAACGCGCGTTTTTCCGCACATCTGTTTCCAGCATTAATCTCTTCGTTTTCAAGTTTTGTTCTCTTTCATTTTTCTAGCATTAATGCCATCTGCAGAAGATTAATGGAACTGTCGACATAAATTGAGTGACGTAGACAGCAGTATGGCTTGTATATTCTAGACGGCATTGGTTATATCGTACCCCGCTTGACGGTTAGAGTTGTGTTGGGAATTCATCGTAGAGGTAAGGGTGTACTGAATTTGAAAATACAGATGTATGGATATTACTCTATCTATGTAAAGCAATGAGGTATTTGATTTTTTGTTGCATGGTGAAGGATTGGTCATAATATCTAGTGAGGCCACCGCGAACAAGTCTTAAGGAATGTGAAAAATTATTTTAATAAATATTTTTATTATTGACCGGGCAAAGTTTTGAAGCGAGACTAGTGATAACATATTAAATTCTAATGAGAATTGATTTTTATTCAATCGGTGAGATCCTTTTTCTTAAGTGATAATTTTTTGTGTGTAATTCGTTTTGCTAAATTGATCCGTCTTACTTTAAGGTCTATAATTGGTCAACGGTATCGCATCATACAATTTTTTTCCGGAATTTTCCTGTATGAACAGTATACGGAATATAATATTATAATAACGAGTATTCACAAAGCGGGGCTTCAATATAAAAAATTCCGGGTTAAATAATTGGACAGTTACTTAATCAGATAATTCTTAGTTATCTCAGTTACATCTACTATTACGTGTTCTCAAATAAATGTTAACATCCAGCAACCGAATCCGATAGTTTAGTGGAATTGCAACAATAGAATCACGAGATAGAAGACATCAAACGTCCGCAATTAGACTTTCGGATACACAATCGGAAGCTATTGGGCATTTTTGTATTTTGAATGAGTCATACATTGACAGACGGAGGAATTGTCGTGCAGAAACACTAGTGCTAAAATTTTTGTTATTTAATTATATTTTATCATAATTAGTTTCTAATCTACTACGTTCAATTCGAAATTAAGTTTTTTTTTTTGTGTGGCTTGGGCAAAGCGAAATTTCTTTAGTGTTATTATATATTCTTAACAACATACAAATTATTATTCAATAAAGTTAATTGAATCCAGTGAAGTTGTTAAAAAAAATGGAGTGAGTTTTTTTGTTAACTGATGATGATGAATCTCGAGGGTGGCCCTTTTTAATTTGCCCGGGATATTATTATTATTATTATTTCTTTCTTCTTATTGCACGTATGATTTGTATGAGCCATGAGTGTATCTGTTGAAGACCCTCCCAGCCGTTGAGTCTACCCGATAAAACGTGCATTCACAAAGACGGTTCGTTACAATTGCGGAACGAGGAAATGCTACTTCAGCAAGTTATTTGGAGCTGCTTGATGAATACTTTATTCCAACACTATAATAGGAATGGAAGAAAATGAAATCGTTCTGCATGGTTTAGGGAAAATGGTGCTCATCCGCATACTGCAGATGTGGTTTTGGATTACCTGCATGATTTTTTTGATAATAAGAGTCATCTCAAATTGCTTTCCTGACCGTTTTCAGCAGGGACCCTATCATAAAAAATTATCGCGTTTCGGTATTATAAAACGATATTTTCGCAAAAAGGCGCTTTTAATCGAATGATTCGAATTATTATAAAATGCGATAACGGATTTGTCGAAATAAAAATTGACAAATGCGACTACTTAATAGCAGTTGGATATCGCATTTTCGAAGTGGTTGTGTTAATAAATTTTTTTTTTTCTGTTTGTATTTAATATGCATTTAAAATCTATTTTATTAAGAAATATTAAATCTATTTTGTTAAAACTAAATTGAAAATTTTTTTTTTTTATTTAAAATAAATTTTATTTGCTTATTTTATGTAATTACAATCTAGTCTCCTGGACTAATGAGTAATTTGTTTCTGACTTAATTTTAGATCAGTACAATGCGTTTTAAACTGACAATCACACCAGCTCAAAAGATTTGGTTCTTTTAAGTCTGCGTACTAAATTCGTGATGCTTAGGAGCTGAGTTGCCTCAATGTTCACATGTTAGCGGTTCTTTATGTCTCCGTACTTTTTCCTGGATTTCGTTTAAGATGAGGTTCATTTTAAGGTCCCTATGAAGGTCATTGTTCCTGACATACCAAGGTGCATCAACGATGTTCCTTAATACCATATTCTGAAATCTTTGGATGATATTTACGTTGCTCTGTTTGGTACAACCCCAAAACTGAATACCATAAGTCCAAATCGGTTTCAATATTTGCTTATAAAGTAGAAGCTTGTTGTATGTTGATAAAGAAGAGTTCCTTCCCATCAGCCAATACATTTTTCTGTATTTAAGTCTTAATTCTTCACTTTTCTTCTTGACTGTGTGCTTTCCATTATAGTTTAGCATCCAGGGTCATGCCGAAATACTTAGCTGTGTTCGCATGTGGTATTATTTCCCGATTTATGGTAATCGGAATATGTTCGAATCGTCTGTTTGTAAAGTTGATGTGAACTGATTTAGCTTCATTCAGTTTTATTCTCCATCTTTTTGTCCATTTATATGTTTGAGTTAAAGCTGATTGTAACTTCTGTGTTGATTCTTCGTTGCTTTTTCCAACAACAAAGATCGCCGTGTCATCTGCAAAAGTCGCCACTGTATTGTTTTCTAATGTAGAAAGATCATAAGTGTATAGTTGGTTGATTTCTTTCAATTCAGAAAATGTATCATCTAACTTAATCCTGAAGAAGCTATCTTTAGAGTATAGATTCCAGAATCATAGCAAATTGCATTGTTAGAAGATTTCTTAACTTGTGGTTAAGTCCTTCATGCCACACTCTATCAAACGCTTGTGCAACGTCTAGAAATACTGTTGAACAGACTTTTTTTTCCTCTAATGCTTTCTCAATTATACTGGTTATTCTGTGTACTTGATCAATTGTTGAGTGTTGGTTACGAAAACCGAACTGATGATTTGGGATCAAGTTTTTACTCTCGATTATCGGATTTAATCTTTTTACCAGAAACTTCTCAAAGAGTTTGGACATGACTGGCAATAGCGAAATTGGCCTATAAGACGATGTTATGTGTGGTGGTTTCCCAGGTTTTGGGATCATAATTACTTCTGCAATTTTCCATAGCTTGGTACACATTTGATTCTAAATGCTGCATTTATATGATTGGTGAGCTTCACCAGAGCTTTCCTTGGCAGTTCTTTTAAGTAACCAGGAGCTTTTTTCGTATTCATATTAGGTTTTATCTCATGCATGACTTCTTTTGGTGTTGTGGGTAGGATTTCTTTACTTTCTTGCACAGCTTGTTCAGTTATTATCTCGGCTTCCAACGTTTGGTCTTCATGTGGCTGGAATATTTTTTCGAGGTGTTCAGCAAATTCTCGAGCTTTGTCGTCATTATTTCTAGCCCATTTCTCACCTGTTATTCTTATTGAGGGATTTTGCATTATTGGTCTTTTAATTCTTTTGGTTGCTTTCCAAAGAGAATAATCAGTACTGTTATCATTAGTTAATTTTCTTAAATAGTTGCTGATTGATTCATCTTTCAATTCTTTGATCTCTCTTCTTAATTGTTGAGTGAGATTGTTCAAATGAGTTTTATCTTGGGGGGCCCTTGTTTGTTGAAATACTCTTCTCGCTCTTCGTATTTCTGCGAGAAGTTCCCTAATTTCCATAGGATAGTTGTTTCCCTTGATTTTCGTTTTAATTTCAGGAGTATTTTTGCAAGCTGATTGGTGTATATCGTTTACAAATTTGTGAATCTAATTGTTCTTCAGTCTTTAATGGAACCATTAAGTTAATTTTTTCTTCTAGCGATAGTCTAAAGCATGCCCAATTAGTGTGATTATTTACTAGGAATGGGTTTCTTTCTTTCTGAATGATTTTTGCACTTAACGTTAGACGTATTGGTGAATGATCGAGTTTAAGTCATGGCTTTCATCTACTTGTACATAATTTACAGATATGTTCTTTTTATGAAGAAATCAATCAGATCTGGTACTTTGTTTGGATCAGTTGGCCAGTAGGTTGGTTTCCCAGTTGAGAGGGCTTCACAACTACATTTCCTGATAGCTTTTAGGAGTTCTTTACCCTTAGTCGTTGTTAATCTGGATCCCCAGTGGACATTTCTTGCATTAAAGTCTCCTCCAAGTACAAATCGTTTTCCTAATTTACTGAGGAACTCGAGACAATCTTTTTCTTTCATTGAGTGCTTCGGTGGACAGTAAATACTAGCAATACAAATAGAAATACTTTGGGTTTTGACAATAACAGCAGTTGCTTGTATTTCTTCCGTTTCATATTTTAACTCCTCATAGTGATGAATACTATTTTTAATTATAATAGCACTACCTCCTTTAGCAGTGTTTCCAGGGTGAATAGTGTGATATATTTGATAATTTTTAAATTTAATGATTGATTGTATAGTGAACTGTGTTTCCGTGATGAGACATACATCGATTTTGTCTGTGTCCAGGACCACTTGCAGTTCTTGTTGATGTTGCATCAGTCTATTGGCATTCCAACATAAGATTTTAAGATCATTGGCCATTTTTCTGTTTAGGGATGGCTCCCTTAGTGCTGTACTCTAGTTTCTGTAATCGCTCATCAAATGTATTTAGTCTGCAAATTAATTTAAGTGTTTGACTTATATCATCATTTTGAGCAGATTTTCTTGGATTTCCGTTGCTCATCATTACTTGAGCATAAGTCATTTACCAAATCGTCCATGAGTAGTTCCCGACACTCTACGATTTACTTCGGGTCGGTTAATCTTAACCGCTTGCTTTCTGAATAAACTTGGATTTTTTCTAGCAATCACATTATTATTTTTGATGTTTTGCAGTTCAATAGCAACGCTGCATCCTCTGTAGTTAGCCGGATGGTTTTCTCCACAGTAAACGCATTTAGGTTGAACATTTTGGGCTTTTACACAATCTTTGGTATGATGTTTACCTAAACATTTGACACACCTGGGTTCCCTGTTGCAATATTTTTGTGTATGTACATAGGCTTGACATTGTTTACATTGTGGTATAAGCTTAGATCTTCTTAGTGGCTGACTAACCACTTTGCACCCCAAGATGTACTTAATTTGATAAATTTTTGCGATATCTTCATCAGTATCGAAGGTCAACATAAACATGTTGAGAGGTACTTTGCCTCTCCGTTTTAGCTTAATCGATGCTTCAGTTGCCTTAAATCCTTTTGCTTTCAGGTCATCAATTATTTTATCTGGTTTACACGTAGAGTGTAAGTTTCTAGCCATGACCCTAATTGGTCAATTGGCTTCAAACGTGTGCCAAGCACGTTTTTCTTCGTTTAACATTTTTGTCATTTTTCTGTAAGTTTCAGCATCTGCCAAATTTATTTTGATGGTGTTTCCATTTATCACCTTTGCATTAAACTTATCAGTAGCAGTTATTGTTTTTATTTTCTCGTAGAGTAAATCGTAGTCTTTGACTTCATCTATTACTATTGGTGATGGTGGAGGTATCTTTTTTAGTTGTTTCTGGATAATATTTGGAACATCATCCTTTAATTGAGGTGGGGAGGGCGTATTATTCCGTTTCCTATTTTTTATTCCACCTTTAACTCTTATCCACTCAGTTTCTCGAGCTAGTTCTTCTTCATCCGTATGATACTCTTGTGGAGTTGTATTCTGGTTAGGAGTAGAATCGATGTCCTCCTTTGGCTTAAGAGCTTTAACTTCGTTTTCAAGCGTCTTCATACGCTCCTGCATCCATGCAATTGTAAGATTCAGCTGCTTGTTTAAATTGTTGGCTTCAACTAATGCATTATTATTGCCCGGGCGTTACCACGTTGAGGTATACTAGACACATTTGGTGGTTTCTACATAGTTGCAGCGTTGGAATATAGACCACGAGATACATGGCTATAGACGGTCAACCCCTACCCTATTGAAACGCACCCAACAACACCCAATTTGAAAATGATAAAAACAAATGTATATTTGTCAAAATAAAATTTCTTATAAGAAATGCGAAGTGCGATAATCACTTTCCATAATATACACGTACGAAGCGAATCGCATCCGCAAAATCACAAAACATGCGATCCACTTCTTAATAGAACCTCTGATTTAAACCACTGACTTTTTCTACGGGACTATTTAAAAGACCGGGTGTACGTTATTATAATTCAATAGAAGTGAATGAGTTGGAAAACGCGATTCGAACGAACCTAAGTGAAACTACGACTGATCTTCTCCTCCGAATTATTAATTCCATACCTACAAGGATAAGAATAATTAATAATGAAAATGGAGGACATATCGTATTGTATCCTTAGTACACTACTTAGTACATGACTTTTGTAAAATAAAAATATATTTATAAATTTCAAATAGTTGCTTTATTGTTTTAAAAAAAACGTAGAGGCGCATTTTCAATAGGACACCCTGTAGATGTTGTTGATCGTCAAATTAAATTAATTTAACTAAATACTTGTGTAAATTAAATATTTTGATCTTATGGTATTTTATTGTTTAAATTCTGTTCGAAGAAATCGAACAAAATTCAATATACATAATAAGCGTATTTTGTTGGCCAAAATTTAATTCAAATTATTTTGGCTCTTTATTTTTCCAAGAAAAAAGCCCATTTGATTTAATTGACAAAATCCAACCTTTCGAAATAAAATATAAATTTAATATGTATTATGACTCTGGTGGCAGGTATTACAACCAAGAATTAGAATTATGTTTAAATAAAATTTATTATGCATAGTTTAATAAAACTTTTAATAAATTTAACAAAATTGTTTGGCCAAAACAAGCACCAGTTTTCTTGATGATTCTTTTAAGATTATTGATCTCTCATTATATTGGTTTGATCCTGTTAATGTAAATTAATTATTATTATGTTGGATTTTCTATCTTTGCTCTATACAACAATCCACAATATTCTTTCGGTTTTAAATCTGGTGGCGGCTCAAACTTTGCTCTGTACGTCAACCCGCAATAGTTGGGAGGCACTTCATTAGGTAGAAAATCTCTACTTTCGAAATCACTCCAATCAATATTGCTCAGTAGTTCCGTGGCATAGTCGATTTGTGAATTAATTGCCGCATTATTTAACGTTCCTCTAATATTTGGTATTTCATTTTCGATCGGTTCAGTATAATCGATTAATTTGGATGTTTCTTCTGGTTCCGACCTCTCATGCTTTTTGCAGCATAATTTTGTTAATTTTGATAATTTGTCCTTACCGTAATCGAGTAACGTATAGAATTGTTCATGTTTCTCCTCTTTAAGTTCCTCCAAATGATACATAACCACCGTAATAAACATATTCATAATAAATATATTAAATCCAACCAATAAAATAAAATACAAAACCAGACCCATTGTGATGCCACCAAACAAAAAATCAGTCCATGGCATATCGTCGTTAAAACCAAACGACAGTGCGGTCAATGTGGTCAAGACTTTGAAGAAATTATAAAATAGAAATGAATCCGAACCATTAACAACGAAAACGGCGAGTCCATATCCCATCAAGCATATGATCATAAATACGGTTAATGCTGCAATCGAGTTCATACTTTGTTGTAATGTTTTCGTTAGCGCATAAAATATTTCGAAATAATTTAAAATTTTCCACAATCGAATTGTTGAAATGCCTATTAACAGGCCGCCAACATACGCAAATGTTAAATCAAATAGGGCCGCATAATAAAAGCTGATAAATTCATTGTTACGCGTGCGTTCCATTCTGCGCAGCAAATTATGCACATAAAAATTGCGAATAAAATATAGCACAAGCATAACTGAAATTATGAGAACAATGACCAGATCAATTATATTCCAAATATTATAAATAAAATTTGGTCCATTTTTGAGTAATTCCCGAATTAAAATAATAAAAAATATTAGTGTTACTGCTACCAAGACTAAAAATAGTACGATTACAAAGATCGATAAATCTTCTAAGACCAATAATAAATTCACTGTTTGAATGTACGGTGTTACAATGTAATTCCCATAAACCGTCTTTTCCATAATTATCGTGTTCACATTGAATAAGTTTGAATCAACGCCGTAAAATGTGTACTCGACAAAAACAACACGAGTTTTAGCATCAATCCAGCCCGTGGTCCGCAGAAATTTCGTTATTTTTAATGAATTTTTTATGTTACGGCCCAGCTGGGAAATGTAGCCACCAGATGGATAGAATTTAATAGTTCCGTGCACTGGGAGGCTTGTTGACTCGGCACCTGTAAAAAAGATAAATGGGTGAATATTTTGTTGGTTTATCATATTTATATTATGTATGTCATTGGAGTATGTATCAAAAAATGGTATTTAGTAACCTTTACTGTCCCTCCCGTCACAAGTGGGACAAATCAAATAGTTTCTGCTAACTCATCTCTTCAAAATATAAAAATATATAGTAACTTACTAGTAAGTTCCATTATTCTTTCGAAAATGCATCGAAGGGACAAAAGTAATAGTTCCATATTGTCGACCCTGTTTTTATATTTCACAACAATTCTTTATTCTTATTGTCGATATATCATACAAAAAAAAATAATAGGGTACGTTGTTGCTTGTTAGTAATGGACCAAATTTATTAAATTTAATTTTTTTGTAAACAGGGTGTTTGTACTTGAGTGTAAGTATTTTAGGGATGATTCCTTGATTAATTTTAACCAAAATATCGTTCCTGAGGGGAAACGGTCCATTTTTAATATTAACTGAGATATAGTGCATTAAAGAAAAGTAGTTCAGATGCTTCCTTGATATATACATATTTTTCTTAATTACTCTTAAGGTAGGTAGCATTTGTAATTTTATTTTTAGCGATAATAATTAATATTAAACAATAAAACTCAAACCGTAGAAAAATTACGCGCGTGCTCTACTTCTATTGATCGATTTTCTGGTAGTTGTGTTTTTTTTTATGAGGCGGTTTTTGATATTACAATGATCTATTGGTATTTGGTATACTGATAAGGAAACTAAGTTGTAATTGTTCTGTTCTGATCGGAATTAGGTGGTGGGGAAATTAGCGCATGTTCACTACGATAGTGTGCTGATTTAAATGTATAGGCAAAATTGATTATCATGCGATATTATCCGTAAATGAAGAGTCTCTTCTTTGAGTGTTGGTCAACGTACCAATAGGTTGAAGGGAAGTTTTAATGAAGTAGATCTATTTATACGTACCTATACCAAATGTATACTCTACCCTACCATACATACATAAGCAAATAATTTAAAGAATAATTACGTTAACCAAATTTCCAAATTTATCTGACAATCATTAGATTCCTTTTTTCTTGTGAGATCACTGTGACAAGAGTTTGTGCTTCTAAATTTAAATAAAAATTTAATAAAAATCTGATTGATTAACTTATCCAGCGTGTCAATAAATTACATATAAACTTTTACATTACAAGTAACTATACTTCGGATACACATAGCTGAGCGTTATTAGCGGGTAAGAATTTTTTTTGTTGTTGAATATAAAGTGGTTCTCGAATTTACGTTTTTTTTTATTTTCTGTCTTATTAGTTAAGCCTGAATTCCATTGCGAATAAAAGTTTGTCAGTCAAAATAAAGGGAGATAAAAATATAAAATAAGTGGTTGTGTGAGATTTTATGGTAGAGATTTTTTCAATTTTTTATTATATGACGGAAAATATTCGAAAAACAATAATTCTGATATGGGTATTAATAATAATTAATTGTTTAGATAATTTTGAGATGTGGAAACAATCGAATTAATGCTAATACTTAATTTGTTTAATAATTGTTGATTATGTTTTTGTCTGATGTCAAAATTTAACCATAAAATTTTGATAAAAAAAAAATAAATAATGTTTTTTGTTTGTCACTCTAATGGATTAGGTTTTTTTTTGCCCTCTTTTGACTTGAAGTCAGTTCAGTCAATTATTCATAGTGGAATACAAACTTTAATCATTTATTCGGTTTTTCAAGGCCTATCTAACTGGAAAGAAAATATTTCCGTTCAACATCTTGTACGATATTAGCGAGAAGCGGCATACAGCCGCTGTCTCCATCGGCAGGGTTTCACTTGGGATATAATATGGCGGACATGTTACACACAAAATTGGAGATATAATGAAGAATCATATCTTTTGGTTGTTATACAGCATATCGCTACCTTGGAAGAATACTGGCACATCTCAAAAAATACAAATCACAAGAAAATCGCATTTGAAAGTTTTAATTAAACTGAAGTTCTATTATCAGACCCCCGGGAAAGTCGGAGCGACAATTGCTTTTTCCTTTGTAACGCAAGTACTTTTAGCCGACTTTATTGGAGGTGGTCTTGCAGAACAAAAAATTGTATGTGCACTGCTTAAAGGATTGGATACAACTGAACTTATGACACTTTTACGTGTGTAGTTCAGTTCGGCCGTTCTAGAACATAAAAATATGACGATAACACGACTGCTTTATGTAAAAAAGTCAATTTTCCAATTTTTGGAGTTGTGCCGGTATTCTTCCAAGGTAGCGATATGTATATGTATTTGGAGCATCAATTTATCGCGATTGCTAATTAGTGTACATTTTTGGTCAGTATACATGTCGTGATTAGTGCTAATTGTTTGTTTTTATATAAAAACAATAGTTTATTAGTTTTTTTTATACTTAAAGTAGTTTGATTAATTATATTTTTTTCTGTTTTAATTTTATTCAAATTAATTATAATTTTGTGACATAGTGTTATGGTGTAATGGATTGGGAAAACTAAAAATTGTATTTCATTAGTTTAGTTCCTGCCATAAACCACCACCAGGGCCCCAGGAAGTACTCGTTGCACGCTTTGTGGGTGAGTTTTTATTTATTAAATTTTTTTTTGTTAGTTTTCTAACTGATCACGCACTTCGCCACAGAATTGGTTTGATTTTGTCAAAATTGTCAATGATTTTTCTTGTGATGTGATGACTGTTCTTTTGAAGTGGATATTTATTATATTATGTTTTTATTTATATATTATTTATTTATTAGTTTGTTTATTTTTGATTTTAATTGTTGTTTGTTGTATAAATCGAATATATTGCGAACGATAATAATAACTAGAAATTTCTAAAATTATGTTGTTTTAATTGTGAATAAAAAAATTTCATTTGATTCGGAATAACGCGAGCTTTTCATAGATACAATCGTCCCAGCTGATCGACGAATGATCATTTACCTAGAGAGGAAAATTGTTATAATTTACATACATGTTTCACAGGTTTTTATTATCCATGCAAAAAAAAAAATGTTTTATTTACGATGTATTATTTTTGTTTTAATAATTTTACGTAAAAATAAACATCTCATTTCAATTATTCTTTAGGCTGATGATAGCACCTAATTGTTCCGCCCTTTGGTTTATATTTTTTTTTTTTTTTTTCAATTTGAAACAATTTTTTTTCTATTTTGAATATTTATACACATACAGTGGTGTGCAAAAAAATAGGACAGTTCATTTGCTTTAGTTTCATCAATAAACTATTCTATCAATATATTTCATGTTATTTCTGGCCAAATAATATTGGTATAGTGTTTATTAAACAAATATAACGGGAAAATGTTTTATTTTTTCGTATATTTTGGGAAATCACCGAAAGTAAAAAAAAAAATATATTTTTTATGCGTTCAAAATAATACGACATTAGTATTTATTGAACTTTTGTTGCGTAGGGATCAATAAACAAATTAAAAAAATAGAAAACTAGTAAATTATGGTCAAAATTAAACATTTTGTGATTTTCATAATACATTTTAATCGAGTAGATTTTGCAGAAATGGGTCGAGCAAAGCATTGTTCCGATATTGAGAAAAATATTGCTTTTCGCTTAAGAAACTTAGGCAAAAATATTTCGGAAATTGCCAAAACTCTTGGAAGATCAAGAAATATGGTTCTAAACGCACTTAAACCACAACATACAATAGAAAAAAGGGGTCACCTTAAAGTTACTACTGTGAAAATGAATGCTATAATTATTCGAACGGCTAAGAAAGACCCGTTTATGACATCAAACGCCATTAAAAACGAATTAAAACTAAATTGTTCAACTGCTACTATTCGCCGTCGGCTTCTTAAACAAAACCTACGAGGCTGTGCTGCCCAAAAAGTGCCTTTACTATCAAAAAAAATATTAAAAGAAGAATTAGTTTCGCTAAAACCCACCTGGCAAAAATGGAGCCAAAAAAATGGAATAATATGATATTTTCTGATGAAACAAAATTAAATTTGTTTGGTTCGGATGGCCGCAAGTACTCGTACGTTCGACGGCCACCATGCTCGAGTTTGTCACCCAGATACACACAAAAAACGGTTAAACATGGTGGAGGTTCCATAATGGTGTGGGGTGCCTTTTCATGGTATGGACCAGGTCCAATTTATTGAATAAAAGAAACAATGACTGCAGATGTTTATGTCAAGATATTAAACGATGTGTTGCCATGCCCTCAAACTGGGTTTTCCAGCAGGACAATGACCCAAAGCCCACATCAAAAAAGGGAAAGTCGTGGTTCCAGTTGAAAAATGTTCAAGCTTTAGAGTGGCCGGCGCAATCCCCCGATCTGAACCCGATCGAAAATTTATGGAGAAGCTTTAAATTAGCCATCAGTTGCAAAACATATAAGAATAAGGAAGATTTATGGGATGCAGTTAAAGATGCATGGGAAAACATCCCCGTTACTACATGCAAACAGCTAGTAGAGTCAATGGACCGTCGGTGCAAAGCCGTATTGCAGCAAAAAGATTACACCTGCGGTTTTCAAACTGTGGGTCGCGACCCACAGGGGGGTCGCGTAATAACTTCAAGGGGGTCTTTTTAATTTCTGTTTTACATATTTTAAAAAAATACTTACAAAAATCTATTTAATTTTTGTTGCGATATTACTTTATTAAGAATCCCTGTAAATGCCGATAATCCTTGTTTTGTTTTTATTATATCAGAGAGATGAGAGAGATCAGACAGATAATTTATCAGAGAGAACAGAGCGATTGTCATCTGAAAAGGTCTTTTTCAGAGAGCTGTGTTACCATTTGAACTGCGTATACAACTCAAAATACCGAATTTCATTATTACATTAATTTTTTATAATTAATTGGAAAACAAAAAATTATAATAATAACTTTTTATTTAAATTTATTAGCTTTTTCTATTTAAAACAAATTATTTTTTGGTATTAAACTTATATATTTGCAAATTGTTTTATCAAAATATAAGCGTAATAACAAAAATAGTTTTATTATAATAAATAATAATTATTAAACTTTTAATTAATTAAACTATTTAGAATTATATTTAATTTAATTACAATTCTCAATTTCAATTGAAGAATCATCAAACGCTTCAGTTATTTTGTTGTCAAATTTACATTTATCTGTAATATCTGAAAAAAAAATTCAGAGAGAAAATTTTGTTTCAGATAATGATCTGAGACAATAAAAAAACGAAACAGATTGCGATCTGAATTATCTTAAAAATAAAAAAACGCAAAAGGCCTTTTTCAGATCTCTCTGATATAATAAAAAAACACAAGGAATATCGACTTTTTTCTCTATTTTACTATACCCTGTGCTTTATTTTGACAACTAAATAAAAACAAAAACAAACGAAAAACAAAAACCAACGAAAAAAAAAACTATTTGTGTATTCCCAGTTGTACTTTGCGTGAGCAATCGAGAAATTTTGTTTGAGATGGCACGTTAAAAACATGAAACAGAAGTATAAAGCAAAAAAAAAAGAAATCTTCGGTTTTCTTTAATTGGTTTTTCATGTTAAATTACAATGTTCGCATTTTTTCGTGCCTTTTTTACGAAATATGGTGTAAAGTGATGATCACGGTGAGGTATAAGAGAGCATCACCGTGATTGATCATTGATCGCTCTTGGAGCGCTCAGTCGTACAACAGGGTTGTGTGTTGTGAAAAAATTATTCGTTTTCTTCTCGTTTAGTTTCTTTTATTAAGTTAAAGTTAATAGTAATGTGAACACCTATTTTTATTTCTTAAAACTGAATTCTTGGGTGAGATTTATAGATAGAATATTTTTTTTAAGTTTTAAAGAATTTATATTTATCCCTATCAAAGGAATGGATAAGTTTTTAATCGGTTATAAAAGAAAAATAAGTAATAATGAAGATACCGATGCTAGTACCAGTAAAGATAGTGGAAATAAAAAATACGCAAGTGAACAAGGAAGTAACACCCCCAAGTCAAGAAAATACGATTCATCATATTTATCATTAGGATTCACTAGTGTTCTGGTAAACGAATTGGAAAAACCAATGTGTGTGGTTTGTACGAAAGTTTTGTCTGTTGAGAGTATGAAACCAAGTAAATTAAGGCATTTTGAATATATTGATAAATCCATAGATTTTTTTCAAAGAAGACTAGAAGAGATTAATAAAAGAAAACAAACATTTAAAAAAACAGTTTCTGTTCCATCAAAAGCACTGTTTGCATCATACCAAGTTTCCTATAGAATTGCAAAATGTAAAAAACCCCATTCAATAGGTGAAACGCTAGTACTACCAGCAGCTATTGATATGGTTGAAACAATGTTTGGAGAATCATATGCACAGCAGTTGCGAAATATACCGCTCGCTGATAATACAGTAGGTAGAAGAATTGCTGATATATCTGAAGATCTTTGCGATCAGCTAGTTTATCAACTACATACTTCAAAAGTCGCTATACAAGTAGATGAGGCTACAGATGTAGGTAAAGATGCTCATTTAATTGCATATGTTCGATATGTTAAAGAAAATAATGTAAAAGAAGATATATTATTTTGCAAACCTATTTTGGGCAAGGCCACGTCTGTGGAAATTTTTAATATAATAGACAATTGTTTTGTTGAGAACGATTTAAAATGGGATAATTGCATTGGACTCTGTACTGATGGTGCACAAGCAATGTCAGGACGCAAAGCAGGTCTTCAAGCATTGGTTAAAAATAAATCACCTAAACTTATATGGACGCACTGCATGCTTCATAGAGCAGCTCTTGTATCAAAAAATATGAGTGAGGAATTTAATAACATATTTCATATTGTTTCCAATTTTAAATTATGCCGGTACCAGAAACAATATTAAAGCAAACAAAAATCTTTTTATAGAACATTTGCAAAGTTTACTAAAACATTTTTCACATTATTTCAACGATATTGATTTTACAAAGTTTGCATGGATCCAGAATCCATTTTTGAATAACCAACTTGATGCATTTGAATTGACAATTTTCGAAAAAGAACAACTGATTGAAATATCTTGCGATACTTCATTGCAACAGGAATTTGATAGTAAAACTTTAATTCAGTTTTGGGTGGAACGAAAAAAAGATTATATTACTTTGCCGGACAGAGCTATAATAGTGCTGTTACCATTCGTAACATCATATTTATGCGAAACCGGATTTTCTGCTTTAGCAGCTATGAAATCGAAATATCAAAATCGTTTAGTAGTGGAAAAATAACTTCGGGTGGCTATTTCAACACATTAAATTTTTTTCTATAAATATACATACTAAATTTTTATTAATTTTTGTTTAGTTTTATTCTATGAATACATTACTTTTTACAACTTGAAAATGTGCTAATATTATTTTATTGTTTTATCTAATAAGGGGGCCGCCAATTTTGAATTGTTTTCTTATGTGGGTCGCAGTATCAGAAAGTTTGGAAACCGCTGGGTTACACAACCAAATACTAGGGTAATACACACAAAAAAAACTGAAAAATGTGAATGATATAAAATAACGAGCTTAGTGTCCTATTTTTTTGAAAGCGCTAATTTACAAAAAAAAAATTTGAATTGTTACTTTAAATATCTGTTATGAAATTAAATATTTTTTTTTATAATTTTCTATTTTGTGTATGATTAGAATATACTACAATAAAAAAATAATTGCAAAATTATTTTTACTTTTTTAATAATTTAACTTGAGAAACTAAATATACCTACTGTCCCTATTTTTTGCACACCACTGATGTTTCATATGATCGTAGAGTAGTTTTCTACTAGTTTAAAGACATTTTTCATATAAAAATATCAAATAAATTCACAATTAAAACATCAAAATTATAGAAATTTCATAAAATTTGTATATTCAATCATTTAGATTACTACTGTTATCATTCACAATAAAATCTATTTTATAGAAAAAACAATTAAAACCATAAACATCCATATGCAAATTTTCCATATTACGAAATTTAAATCGGTATCCATCATACCTCTTATAGTTAAAGTACCCTGAGTATGGCTCATGCTGTTGCTGAGCTTGGTTCTGAGGGGTTTATAGGAAACAAAAACTATAAAAGTGGTAAACAGATCGGAATGACATTTCCTAAAGATAGCGGCAAGAAAGAAGCCGCAGCGATGTCACTTTGCTTTGTTCGCCGGGTTTGCCGTGACCATTCACAAAAATGTAAATTTGGAATCTTGAACAAGATTGCCTTGCATATCAGTAAGGTTTGTCCGAACCGAAAATAAAATAACTTATTGACTTTTTAAACCAAAAATCTAATGTAATTTAAATACTGAGCAAACAATAGCCATCTGTCTGCATTGGTTTCTCAGGACAGGTGGTTTTTTATTTTCAAATGTTGTCGTCCTGTTGAAGACGTGATATTTATCATTTAATTTAAAGCAACGTTTCAAATTTAAAGAGATTCTTGAGAACATTTTTTTTAATTTTGTTTTCTTAATTTCGCGTTTTGTTTCAACAAACTACAAAGTATGTAGTCTTCATTATCTAGTTACGTATATATTTGACAACTAAATTATTTATGCTACCAACTCATAAAAAAATAATAAATCAAAAATAATTTTTGCGGTTGTTGTTTAGGGAAGAAATAAATAATATGCCGTTTCTCTCAAGTAAAGACTACTAGAGTATCAATAGATATTTCTCCTTAATTGTCCAACATAATGAATTGTTAATAATATCCAAAGGTCGTGCGTAATACTGGCATCTTATTTTCAGTGTTTTAATCAAATTAAAAACCGGTTTTGATGTATTGTGAAGTTGTTTCGATAAAAATAATTAATTTATTATTTTTCTACAACATTATTTTTTGTTTGTCTAGCCAGCAGATCGTACTTATGAAATTTTTTTTTGGGGGAAAAGGTCTATAATTAGCGTATTTACTTGGGAAGGTTTAAGCAATTCCAAATTTTATTTGGATTAATTTAAATCTTATTCTAACTTTTAGTTTTCGTACTTAGCGATAGACACCGCCAAATTATATTTTTATTTTCAAATCCTGATAATGATTTCCCGTTTAATTTAAAGTAGCTTCTCAAGTTTAACGAGTTTTTTGAAAAATTGTTTATTTTAATTTCATATTTTAAATATTTTTTTTTTTTTCAACAAACAAAATAACAAACTAAATTATTTGCGCTGCCAACTCATAAAAAAAATTAAAAATCGCGCTGCGGTTGCTTTTGTGGCAAAGAATAAATCCCAAACAAATTCTATTCCTTTTTACTTTCTTTTACTCTAGTAAAATAAAGTATAGTAATCATGAAAATTTTGGACCTTGAGATTTTTAGAGATTTATTTGTTTTGAGGTCCCCTGAGTCCGAAAAAGTGGGTTTCGAAATGGTGTCAGTCTGTCTGTGTCCTCTCTACAGCCCAGATGGTTTAACCAATCGAACTGAAACTTCAGATTTAAGCTTTTTTGATAAATTGGGAGGTCCCAGTAAATTTTACTCCAGATCGGCTAACCGGAAGTGGCCACTCGCTTGGTCCAGAAAATTTATGTTGCAAATATCTTAAAAAGTATAAGGTTTACAAAAAACTACTTAATGCAAAATGTTTCCAAAAATTAAAAACAAATAAAAAAAAAAATTAAAAATTAAAAAAAAAAATTAAAATTTAAAAATTAAAAAAAAAAATTAAGAAAAAAATAAAATTTCTCAAAATTCTCTGTTCGTAAAAGAAAGTCGTGTGATGGCCATACCTCCATTTTTTATCAAGTTAAAGCGATTGGTGTATCAATCCCTCTATGCAAAATACCGTGTTAATTTTGCGAAACCAAATTAAAACAAAATTGACATCCCAACTTTTACATAAAAACACTACACATTCTCATGTTTTTACATGTATGTATATATAAAAATTATCTTTTTATTTTCTTATCGGCATGCGCAAAATTATCATCATGAAATTTTGTAAAGCACGTGCATTATTGCATTGGCATTCATTTCATTTGATTTTATTGTTCTGTGCGCATACACAAAGGCAAACATTTACTAAAATTTTAAGGTTATAGTATTTTTTTTAAACGTAAAAAAGTTATTACGAGTTTAATACAGAAATTTTATTAAATTATTATTAAAATATTAATTTTTATTAAATTATTAATTAACAATATATGCAACGTTGCTAAAATTATAGTTTGCTTTGTGCTTTGTCGCATTTCATTTTGTTGGGTTAGCGTTTTGTGTATGCAAATAAAATTGCAAAAGTTTAAGGTTAGTAAATTTACTATGGATAAAAAAAGTTATTATGAGGTTAACAGAGAAATTCAAAGTATTTGCGATGATGCTAAAAAACACTTTGAAAGAAAAAAGAGAGCAATTATAATAAACAATAATGAATATGTCAAAGCTACAGCACCAACGCACGTGTTAGTGGAGCCGCAAGAAAATTCTTACGAAGAATTTAGTGAAAATGAAGAGATTGAAAATGAGGCGAGTGAAACTGATTCTTTAGCATCAGATATTAGTACACAGCTCAATAATTTTGAAATTATAAACATTTCAAATGATATTACAGAGTGGTGTATTAATTACAATATTAGAGTTGACGCAGCTAACGCGCTGCTCAAAATTTTAAGAAAATATCCTCCAAATATTCCAAAGGATATCAGAACTTTGAAGAAGAGCAATAAAGAGAGTTCCGAAATTATTCCTATGGGCAGAGGATTTTATTCTCATATTGGAATAAAAAAAAAATATAGAGAATTTTCTCGAAAGGAACCCCGTTTCTCAAAAATCCCTATATATTGACGTTGGAATTGATGGTGTTCCGTTAGCAAAAAGTTCCAACAGTCAGTTGTGGCCGATCCTTGGAAGTGTATATCCACACCAAGATGTTTTTCTAATTGGTGTTTTTCACGGGTATAAAAAACCGTTTATTTATTTTCAAAAAAAGCCAATACATTATCAACATACGGTCCTTTATTTGTGATGCCCCAGCGAGAGCTTTTATCTTGGGTAAGTTCAATAATTATAAAACCTAATATTTAATTAAAACATTCGAAATTAAAATTGTTCAGAAAATGATGAGAATTACAACTAAATCTAAATTAATCTATGTTAAATTGCTTCATTCATAATTTTTTTTTCAAGTTTTTACTGCTTAAATGGACTGCCAGAGTTATTATGTAGATGCCCTAAATTCACAAGAAACACAATTGGATGCAGCAGGTAAAATATTTTTTAATAATACGCACATAATTACATAATTATTTTTTAATGTTTTCCTAAATTATTTAGATGAAATTTTTCTAAAACAAAATCAAGATAAAAATATTGCAACCCTTGAGTCAGAATATTTTGGATCGAACGAGCACTGCAATTATAAACATAAATTTTTAAGAATTAATCAAATAATGCCAACCATGAGTACGCCATATTCGGAAAATGTGTTATCACCATCTCCAACAATTTTTGCATACAAGACACATAAGAAAATAGTAACAAATGAGGAACCATCATCACCATATTCTTCGACTAAGACCCACACAAGAACATCAACATACAATAAGGCACCGTCATATCCATATTCGGAGAAAACCTCAAAGCAATTAACACCGTTTGATCCTGAACATTTCGGGCCTAATGACCATTGAAATTACAAGCGTAAAAACGTAATACAACCAACAAGCACACCCATCCAGTACACAGAAACAAGCACAACAAATGAGTATTTTGACAAAAATATTCCGATCCAGAATTCCAAAAAAATTTTTTACGAAAAAAGGCAAAGTACTAATACAACAGATTCAATATTCAAGGCACCAAAGAAGGCATTATCAGAAATTCCAGTACATATCTCATCATGCATATGCAATTCTAGTGACCTTTCAACCTCCTACGAAGTAAACAGAGATCCGCCATCCTTAAGCTCTAACGATTTAACACAATTAGATTTGCTTAAAGAAAATAACAGTTTAATGAAACAGGTTTTAAGAGAAATTAAATTTCTTCGTCGAGAGCAGAAAGCGAGAGATCAAAGAGACACATCAACAAGCCTAAGCATTTCCGATTCATCATTTAGTATTCCTTACACAACAACAGAGGAATTCGAAGAGCTGGAACAGCTTATTAAAAGCGATACCAGCGCCAGTAAAAAATTGGTATGGTATTTTATATTGATTGCAAATAAATTAAATTTTAATAGATAATTCACAAAATTGCGAGTGCGTTTGATCAATCATTGGACAAATTCATCAAACACTCCTTAGCTGGCCTTTTATCAAACAAAGTCGCTACTAAATATTCTTGGTTTGGTAAAAATCAGAAGCTGCCCGTTAAATCATATCAGACTATAAATGTAATTAAAGGTAATCGTTTTAATTAAATCATTAAATCAGCATCTAAATCATTTATTTAAATTACAGAAATGGCTATGAAAAAGTTTCTAACTTCTAGACCGAGTGACATTGTAAATATTACAAAAAGTTGGTTCAATTATTCCAAAGACAGAATGAAGAGAGAGAAGGAGAACTAATCAAAAATTATTTAATCATCATAATTTTATATTTTGTTAATTTTATTATTTTTGTTATTATTTTATTATTTATTTACATACATATATTGTTTTATAAAGAGGTAGAAATTTAAATCCTTATATGTTATATTATTTATAAATATTACACTATTTTACCTGTGATTTTAAATTTAACAAAGGACATCATCCAGGTTTCATACGTTTCTGGCCCAATTTTTTTGAACTCAAATAAAACCATGTAGAATGGTGCCATAATAACAAATGCTTAGGAGCACAAAATGGATGATGTCTTTTATATTATTATTTTTATAATTTATATTTTTATACATAAATATGTACACAGTATATTTTTATTTAAAATTACATAAATGAAATAAATAAATTTAATTAATTAAAAAAAATCGAATTATTGTAAATTTGTTTTTTATGACTAATCACTCCGCTACAGTTTCGATACTGTATTTCAAATATGGTTCCTTTTGGGAATTTAAAATGTAACCAAAAAACATATCAAATTAGTATTAAAATTGCGTTTCCCAACTAATTCACTTTTGTGAATCAAAAATAAAACAAAATATTGATTCGGCAATTTTTCTAATATTCTCACTCCAGTTGTCTCTAAACCGAATAAAAACTAACACAGAAATTTGATTCAAATTTGAACTCGCCATATACTGGAAACTTCAGTTTAGAGTTAATTTCGTTTCAAATTGTTTAGAGGGATAGTAGTATTTTGTGGAGAAAAATGTAATTTGAATTATTTTAGAATTATTATTTTCTCAAGAAAACAAATCGCGAATTATTTTTGCAATTTAGTTTTTTTCTTGTATGTTAGTACTGCTCTTGTTTTCTGTGAAATATTTACGTATTTAATAATTAACAAAAATGTAAAAAGAAAATATGTTTTTACGTGTCATTTGCCTTGTTTTCGTGTAAGATTCAAACTGGCTTGAGTTGGAGTTAGTGTTTATGGAAACGAGGTTGGAGTTAGCAATTAGGTTTTCTTTGTCATTTTAAATCCAACGAAGCTATTGGAATAAAGTAGAGTTGAAAACCAAAATGGAGAGGCGAATATATATTAAGGATTTTTATTATTACTGCCATAAAAAACTATTACAATAATTAGATACAACAAAAAAATATTGAAAAAAATTAGGAACGCAATACAAAAGTCATGAGTGTATTTATGATATAACTGACTGTAAAACTTTCAACTCAACCTAACTCTGTAACTCACTTCCATGGAAACGATCGACGCCATTTTGAAATTTAACGGAAACCTAATTTCAATCGAACTTAACTCAGCCTCGTTCATAGAAACATGATATTTAATTTTTTTTAAGTTTGGACAAAATTGGAAATTTGAGATAGCTTCGTTGAAATTGTTCAGTTAATTTAAGTCTTAATTTTTCTTAATTTAAGTTTATTAGCTTTTATAAGTTATCTATGGTTACCACTTTAGTCGTATCGTTTGTCACGCCAAATAACAGTAAATGTTTAATATTCCTTCTATAAATCCTAGGCGCCTGCTACGGAAAATATCATAATGTACTGATCTTTTACGACAATAGCCATTAAAAGTGGCTACCATCACAGCTGCTCACTTGAAAATATACCACCATAAGAAAAGTTATTAAAGGCCCTAAACGATTGCATTTTCTTTTTATTATTTAATTCCTCTGCCCAGTGCAATTATTGTTGCAAATTTTTCAAGCAGAAACGCAAAATTGTAAAACAACTGCTATTTAGCAGCAACAATGGAAATTTCAATATTAAATTACTTTATATAAAATAATTAGGACGGGATGCACAATTCATCAGTGAATTGTATAGGCTAAAAGACTGGTTTGAATCTATGCTGAAATAATTGTAAAATGACATATATTTACGTTTTAAAATACGTTGTAAAATTCTTTAATAATTATTTTGGTAAAGGGCAAATTTACTTCTTTTCTTATTGAAACCTCCGCTAGTGACGAATTGTGCATCGTAGCCAATAATGTACATACCGGTTCGATATTTCCATGGATTAGTTGTTCGCCAATAATATTTACCATACCGAAAACTAACGTATGGTTCCCAATTTGGTAAATATTTTTTTTTATCTTCATTAAACGCATTCAACTCATCATGAACTGTTGAATCATTATTAATCCGCAATTGGCGTAATCGTGCCACACCTAATATTTTCAAAACATGGCCATGAATCCAACCATTTTTGTATTCATGAATTTTTTTCAAAAAATCATTTTCAATAAACGTCCACACATCATTATCATCGTAAATCTTATCCAATGGCATAGCATTCAATTCGGCACTGAGCAAAAATTTTTTACTATGATCGGTGCTATAATAACCAAGTGAATTCCTTGTCCCATAAATTAATAGTAGTAAAGCGATCAAGTAAATAGATTGTCGGTATAGTTCAGTTGATAATCCATGAAATTTATGATTTAAAAATTCATGTTGCTTCTTAGCTTGATAGTGGAACTTAAATATTTGTAGACTATATAAATTTTTCATATACAAATAATTTTCATTTTGGGTGTCCGGTAATGTTTTTTCTGGTATTTTGTCGCTTTCACCATGAATTTTAGAAGTTGCTTCGGATATCTCTGGCGGAGGTTTTTTATATTGCATATAGGTTACAAATAAACTAAAATTTGATTCAATTAATATTTCAATTAGCACAAATGCTACAATCACAGAAAGTATCCATATTGTCAATTTAATGGAAATGTAAAAAATTCCATAATAAATTATAATGAACATAAATAACATAAAATTTGCAAGAACGAGCAGATAAATGAATATGATTTTCATTATTGAACGACTGTGTCAAAATTATGTTGATTGCTTTGATTTTATGCTTGCTTTATGTTGATTGCTTTGATTTTATGCCGCTCAGAATTCAAGCTTACCCTATTTTTTAAATAGTAGCATGAGGTCAAGCATTCATATGTAGCATATACATAATAAGCTGCATAGTTTACAAGTCACATTATTATTAAAGAGGATGCAATAATTGCAAACTGCAAATTGTATGCGTAAGATCTATAAGAATTTATTTACTTGCACACTTGAAGCTAACAAAATTAAAATGGGTAAACTAATTTAAAAAAATTTCAGATAAACAAATAGCGTGAAGCAGCTAATTGAGAAATTGCAAATAAATTTTCCCCAAGTAGTAGTTATCTCGGCGAATTGTCCATCACAGCAAAAATGATGCTGTGGCAATGTCATGAAATCCGAAAAATCACACAAGATAGTTATAAATTTAAATAGCTAAATCATAAAAACGGTATAAAACACACAGAAATGAGAGTTTTCCTTGAGTTTTTTGATTTGGTGAATTATATAATTCGCTAAGTTAACGCGTTCTTGCCTCATACGTAATGTATGAAGTTAGAATTATATTTGTGTAGTTTAGTCGTAGCTACCTGATAGGTAGATTAGACAGAACATTTAAAGCTCAAGGAAAGTTTTAATTTTTTGGAGTCGATACACTTTGTACTGACCACGGGTTAAAGTACGGGGGGGATTTTGATATTTCTACTTTTTTCTGGTAGATATATTTATAAATGATTTTCCTCTTCATTTTTTCTGATTAACAAGTCGAAAATGTTGGGAATTATATTTGATATATTTTGTCTATAAAAAGCCGCAAGAATCTTATTGATTTAAACAATTTATACTGAATTATGTATTAAATTTTGTGAAAAAACTGTCATAAAACTTAATTTCTGCATGTAACACTTTGCATGATCTGGACTCTAGAGAATATTCAAATTAAAAATTGATAAACAAATGAAAAAAAATTAAACCCACTTTACCAAAAAAAAAAAATTAAGAGCAAAAAAAACTACGAAAACTATCCTCCAAATCATGTACCGTGCTACGGTAAATGATTTGGAGAACAAAACGAAAACTTCTCTGCGATGCAGCCTGTTGATATTGTTGATGATGTTGACTGATGAAGTAACACAAAACCAACAAAAACGTTTATACAAGCCAAACAGTACAAACACTTAAGATATAAAAAAGTACGTTAAGGCGTAGTATTAGTGATGCATATAAAATAAATCAGAAAGTCTATATACACAAAACTAACACAAATGTCTATAATTCTACGAAAAAATCTGTCAAATGCCGATATATAAATACCAATACATAAATAAATATAGCGTACATTTTTTGATAGGATCTGCTGTTCGCTCCTTAGAACGAGACGGCTTGTATAAACACTTTTGTTGGTTTTGAGTAACAGCATTTAGGCATGCACATAAATTTATTTGTGTTATAAATATTTTTTTTCTGTATTTATTTAAAATTCGCTAAAACAATACGATCACTGATTCAGAAAAAAAAAAATTTTTTTAATGTTCCCAATGGCTTTATTCTTGAATCCTTCTACAAAAGAAACTCACAAGAAGTAATCAAAGCTTAGGCTAAAATTATTACATATTTTAGTCTTAACCAATCTTAATACTTATTGTTAGTTATTGTTACTGCTCACAATTTAATTAATTTAAATTACACTTATATGTATAACATAATTCATTTAGTAAATTTATCAGTCCGAGTGGATCTGTTCTTCTCAGTCGCCTAGAGAGGCGGTCTTGTCATAGGTGCAAATGTTGCACTGCAACCGGGCGCAAAAGTAAACGTATAATCTGTTAAATGGCAATATATAGTTGACATGAAATATATAAAAAATATTTTATTTAGTATCAAAATTAACAACAAAATCCAATTTACATATTGGCAGCTTTATTAATTTTTTAATTCAAAAATCTCTCTCCAAATAAATTTAAAATTATCAATAATGTCGCATCTTACCTCAATATACTATTAACTAAATATATCAAAAATGATAATATCATCTTTGCTAATTTGTACAAGAAACAAATATTAACTAGCTATTTACTTCATATATTTTTAATATATTGAGGTGAGATAGACAATAAAATAAAATGTATTGATTGATATGCACAGGTTTTAAAAAAATTGTGAACCAAAAAAAAATCCTACATACAAATATAGTACATTGTGTCATTAGGATTAAAAGTGATACTTTGTTTGACGAGCAATTATATTTGCATGCGAGGCGAAGCGCAGCGTAGCCGAGCAAAAGCAAATATTTGCGAGTCAAACAAAGTCACTTTTAATCCGAATAACACATACTATTTTTTCTTCAACGAAGAAATGCTTATTATAAACTAATTATACAAGTAAGTACAAATTATGTAATTAAAATTTCAAAATTGAAAGTAATTTTGTTGAAATATTTTGTGAAACTAAGGAGATCATGACTTTTGTTTGGTTTGACTATTGTAAGTGTCAAACTGCCAAGCTATAATTATAATATTTTTCTTGCGAACAAAATGTTTGAATCAGAAGATTTATCAAATTTACCTCCGGATGTGGTTCAAACAGCAAAGGAAATTGTATTAAACCTATTGCCATCAAAATCACGTAAGATTTACGAGTGCGCATATAACCGATTTTTGAAGTGGTGTACTGAAAAAAATGTGCAATCTGGATTATATTCAGAAAGCGTTCTATTGGCATACTTTGCCAATTTGTCTACGAAGATGAAAAGTTCGACTCTTTGGGCGCAATATTCTATGGTTAAGGCCACATTAAATTATAAAAATGGCGTAAACATCGAAAAATATTCCAAATTGCGAGCATTTTTAAAAAAACAGAATGTTGGTTACACAGCAAAAAAATCGAGGGTTCTCGATAAAGCACAAATCGACTTGTTTTTAAATTTTGCTCCCGATAAAACATATTTAATGATGAAGGTAAGCTTTAAAACTTAAAGATAATATTTTTTAAATGAGTATGTAAATTGAGTTTTTTGTGTTAATGAATAAAAAAAGTTTTTCCGAAATAAAAAAAATAAAAAATACTTTCATATATACATTATACATATTATTGTGTCTTCACTATAATATTTTTCTCCTATAGTATTAAAAATACCTACTTTTACACCAAGGATTAAAAGTGTAGCTTAGCAACACACACATTTTATAAAATAGTAAGAAAAAGGCCAACTTTAATACCAAAAAACAGTATTAAAACAAGAGGCTTTTAAGACGTTGGGAGAAAAACAATATTATCAAATAATTTAGTATCATATATTCACATCTCATATTTCCTATTAGAAAAATATTTGGTTCACTTTATTTTTATCAACCAGAAAAAAATAAAAACCAAACGCATAATATTGTATTTGTTCGTATTGGATTTTTTTCTTGGCTCTCTTAATTTCTCTTCTGCTCTTATCCATAAAAAGGGACAACACAAGCTGGTAAATTATATAACGCTCTATACGGTGTGAATTATACTTGCATAATATTCGTTTGAATAACATTGTTTTGAAGTTGATTTTTACTGTTTTTTGTGCAATAAAGTGATTTGCTTGATAAGGCCTGTGATTGTGATATATAGATGTGATATATTGATGTAATATTATAGAGTGATCTGATTGATAAAATCTGTGTTTAATTGTGCAATTTAATTTGATTTCTAAAATCGGTATTTTTGTGCGGGAAATTTTATATTTCGTCAGTGTAAATTATATTTACATTTTACATATTAGTTATCGATTGCTATTTAAAATGAGTGCGAATAAAAAATTATCGGGATGTGAATTTCGCAAGCGAAAAAGCAATCGCGATCATTTGGATAAAACACAGGCAAGTTCTTTGTTAAAATATTTAGAAACAAATTTACCTCTAACAGAGTTCTTTGGTTGAAGACACGACTGCGATTAGTTGTACTTTAAATGATTGTAGTACAATACAGTCTAGTTCGAATACTCCCCTGATTGACGATCAAATAATTCTAGACCCAAATTTAGTATCTAGATCTGTTACACTAGATAAAAATGATTTAGAAAAATTAAGTGTTGATCAAGCTGTCTTAAATTCTTCTCACGAAGTTGAACATAATTTGCATGTTTTAGTTGATTTAAGTGATCCAGCGAAATGGCCAAAGCTAAGTGAAAAGATTATTCAACTAATTGTAGAAATTGGTCCCGTACAAGTTGATAATTTAAAGTTCCCTATTAAGAATAAAAGAAAGTTCAATCCAAATATTTGTGATAGGGTGATGGCAAATGGGCAGATCGTTAAACGAAATTGGCTCATATATTCTATTTCAACGGATGCCGTATTTCGTTTTTGTTGTAAATTGTTTACTTCCCGTTGTGATGATAATATGACCCTTATTAATCAAGGACTTACAGATTGGAACCATTTAATCAGATTAGTTCAGTCACATGAAAATAGCGTGAACCATTTACAATATTTTAAATCATGGAAAGAATGAGAAAAACCCTTAAGATCAAATACAACTATAGATTTTGATCTTCAACGACAAATGACTGTAGAAGTTCGACACTGGAGGAAAGTGCTTAAGCGGTTAATAATATTTGTTGAATTTTTAGGAACACAATCACTTGCATTTCGGGGATAATCTGAAGTATTGTATGAACCAAGTAATTGGAATTTTCTACAACTAGTTGAATTTGTAAGTAAATTTGATCCTGTGCTTTCTGAACACCTTCGAAGAATAAATAATAATGAAACTAAAAACAAATACTTGAGTAAAAATATTCAAAACGAGTTAATTCAAATTATCTCACATTCAGTAAAAGATAAAATTATTTCATTAATATTAAATGCAAAATATTATTCTATAATAGTTGATTGTACTCCAGATAAGAGTCATGAAGAGCAATTAACGTTAATTATTCGATTTCTTTGTTATCAAAACTCTATGTTTGAAATCAGAGAACATTTCATAACATTCTTAGAAGCCAACGATACTAAAGGAACTGCTCTTACTGAAATTGTTTGGAATGAATTGAACGTAATGGGGCTCTTACTGGAAAATTGTAGAGGTTAGGGTTACGATAATGGTTCAACATGAAAGGCAAACATATTGGTATGCAAAATCTTATACAAACTAAAGAGCCAAGGGCTTTTTTGTACCGTGCTCGTCCCATACATTATGATGCGGCACAGTGCTCCCGAGATGCTGTTAGTTTATTTGATATTGTTCAAAATTTGTATGTGTTCTTTTCGAGTTCTGTTAAAAGATGGGCAGTATTATAAAAACACATTAATAATTGTACTGCATCTACAGTAAATACAAATCCATGCGTTGTATCTCTGCAAAGGAATTCAAATAGTGGCGATTGTCCTTTGAAGTATCAGGCAACTTGTTGGTATTTCGCCATCCTGCTTGAGTAACTGCTTTTCACACCTGCTTTTATTAGAGTTGTAGTCATACAGCGGGTGATGTATGTTGCAGAAATATTCTCCATTTAGATGAGTGCAAGTGTTGAATTCATGAGCAGAGAGTGGCATGTATTTATCCTGATAGCTTGTTTCCATTAAATAACCTGAGAACGACTGAATATACACATACTTCCCTTGATTTAGCGTGGCCACCGGTATTATGTTAAATAAGGTGTATCGGGTTCTCTGTACCAACGGGATTTTAACCTCGAAGATTATGATTTCCTGATTTATTATGGCTTTGACGGTGGTGATTTTATATATATGAGCTACATCTCTATTACGAAATGGCACGTCTTGGCTTGGTTTGAGATAATCGACTATCTGTCTGGTTTGCTCCTGAATTTGGTGTGGTGTCAAGATGAGCGGACTAAGTTTACCTTGGTGTACTTCCGTTATGGTATCGATTACTGCAGATTGAAATGTGCGGAGTTTCATCATTTCCAACATTATGTGGAGAGCAATGTCAGTGAATTCTTCCTGAAATATGAGGTTTATCATTATTTGTTTAAGCGCTGGGAATCTTTGATTTGTTTCTTCGTGGTCGTGCTTGATGTCGATTCTATTATAGATATCTGTTGCTGCAAAAGTTTCTGTTGATGTTGTTGATTTGGATTAAGATTTCTTTTCTTATAGAAGTTTCCGGAACATTAATCAAGTATGCCAAATAGCTCATTGGCTATGGTATCAACGAAGTGAAACGGTGATCTTTTTAGACCGGCTGTTTCGTTACTTCCTAACATATTCAGTATTTCGTTCTGCTCTTCTAAGTCGATGTAGAAGTTCCACATTTGGTATGAAATTAATCGACAGTTTATTGTATATGTAGACTTGGAGTGTGTTTTATTTTTGCTGCCGAGTGGATTTTTCCAGATGATTGAGCTCTGCCCAATATGCTGTTAAATTGAAGTATATTATTAGTTTCCATTCTCCATTGATCAAACTGCACTGACCAGTTTTGTCAAAGTAGATGCCTGAATGAGACGAGAACTTGGATATGTTGTAATTGGATGTTGTTTCTGATGCCACTATTAATAATATGCAAAATATTGACAGCGTGCACAGCAAGAGATATGATTTTGCTTGTTCTGGTTACTCGTCTCTGTGGTGGTTTCCGTGTTTCCTGCTGATTTGAAACATCTGTGACCATGCTGTGTTAATCTGTCACTTGTGGCTCGTGTACTGGTAGAACGGATACTTTGGTAATTGCTCTTTTATAAAGAGCGTTATTCGGGCCACGTATTGAAGCTACGCAAACCAATCCGTCTAGTCTCGGGTGTGTTTCAACAATTTAAAGTGCATAAAATATAAAGTGCACTTCATAATAATTTACACACACAATTTAATTTATTTTATTTGATTTATTTATTAAAATTTATTTTTTTAATTAATTTATTTTATTATAATTAAAATTAGATAATTTAATTTATTATTATTCACCATTTTATAATTATTATTACCACTGTGCGAGTTGGGCGGCATGCCACCGCATTGACGATCGAGAGCAAACTGAAGTAAAAAGAAAGATTTAATTTTATTTTGTTTTGATGTCTCTTTATGTGGAAGAGACAGTAGTTCATTGGTTGAATGCGTGTGTTCCCAAATGGTAATGTCAACGTTGAGCGGCGTGAATACGTTGCATTAATGGTTGGGTGAACTCAGACGACAATGTATGTGAGTGATACTTTGTGGCGGAGCACGCATGAGTGAGCCGCTACAAATTCTACCTCTTACCTATTTGGTAGGAGGTACATTGTCTTCAATTAAAATCACAAGATTGCCAACTTATAATTGTGGCCTTGGTTGTAGCAATTTTGGTCGTTGTTGTAGTATTCGCAATTATTCGTTTTTTCATTTTTTCAAAAAATCTTATTTCAGTTTTTGTAGCATCTACCATATTGACAAACGATGTACCATTATTTACAATTATGTATGTTTGAATCTGCTAGATTTTCTTCTGGCACTGTAGTTAATGATGAGCCGATTAAAAAATGGCCAGGTGTTAGCACATCAAGGTCTGCTATATCATTGGACATTGGACATATTGGCCTTGAATTTAGAACGGCCTCTATTTGATTTAACCGTGTTATTAATTCTTCATAGGTGAGCGTTGCATTTCCTATGATCATTTTTAGGTGGATCCTAACTGATTTGACATCAGCTGCCTACTGCCAAGTTATTCCCTCTGTTGCTAATTGTTGAGCGACAATATCACTGAAGTTAGCTATTTTTTGTATCCTTTTTAGGTGATTATTAGCTCCAACAAAATTCGTACGGTTGTCATTATATATGTGAGTACATAATCCACGCCTAGATGTGAACCTTTTAACAGCCGCAATAAATGTTTCTGTGGTAAGAACCGTTACTGCTTCTACATGTATTGCTTTGATTAATAAGCAAACGAAGATTGCAATTTATGCCTTGTAAGTTTTACCTCCTCTCCCTTTGGTTGTTTTTATTTGCACGCGGAACGTGCATAATGCACTCCGATATGCATAAATGGTCTTCTTGATATAAAATGGTCTTCTGCCATACAATTCATTTTGAAATTACTGATTTAGTTGTGGTTCTGCCTCTTATAATCCAAGACTTTTTCCGGATATAAGAGAGAGTGAGTTCGATTCCTCCATGCATGGGACCTACCTTCCTTGTTTATACAAATCTGCCGAAACATTTTATCTATGTCGCCATCTCATTAAGATATGCCAAAGGTCTTGTTGTATTGTGGAACCAACATGCATTAGATAATTTAATGACCAGCCGTTGGTTGTTTTGGCGGACGCGTCAAAGACTACTCTTAACTTTGTTGTAATACTTGATGGCTTGAGGGGCGCATGATTTGGCATGTAACATTTTCCGTCGTTTGATTTTGTCTGAGATACTCAGCTGTGTTCGCATGTAGTATTATTTCCCGATTTATGGTAATCGGAATATGTTCGAATCGTCTGTTTGTAAAGTTGATGTGAACTGATTTAGTTTCATTTAGTTTTATTTTCCATCTTTTGCCCATTTATATATTTGAGTTATAGCTGATTGTAACTTCTGTGTTGATTCTAGGTTCCTTCTCCCAACAGCTAAGATCGCCGTGTCATCTGCAAAAGCCGCCACTGTATGGTTTTCTAATATAAAAAGATCATAAGTGTATAGTAGGTATAAAACCGGCCCTAACACACTACCCTGTGGAACTCCTGAGTTGATTTCTTTTAATTCAGAAAACGTATCATCTAACTTAATCCTGAAGAAGCTATCTTTCAAGTAAGATTCCAGTACTTTAACAAATTGCATTGGTAGAAGATTTCTTAACTTGTGGTTAAGTCCTTCATGCCACACTTTATAAAATGGTTGTGCAATGTCTAGAAATACCGTTAAACAGACTTTTTTCTCCTCTAGTGCTTTCTCAATTATACTGGTTATTCTGTGTACTTGATCAATTGTTGAGTGTTGGTTACGAAAACCGAACTGATGATTTGGGATCAAGTTTTTACTCTCGATTATCGGATTTAACCTTTTTACCAGAAGCTTCCCAAAGAGTTTGAACATGACTGGCAATAGCGAAATCGGCCTATAGGACGAGGTTATGTGTGGTATTTCCCTGGCTTTCAGATCATAATTACTTCTGCAATTTTCAACAAGCTTGGTACACATTTTATTCTACATGCTGCATTTATATGATTGGTAAGCTTCACTAGAGCTTTCCTTGGCAGTTCTCTTAAGATTTCTGCAGTAATAAGATTGTACCCGCAGGAGCTTTTTTCGTATTCATATTAGCTTTTATCTCATGCATGACTTCTTTTGGTATTGTCGGTTGCATTTCTCTTCTTTCTTGCACAGCTTGTTCAGTTATTATCTCGGCTTCCAACATTTGGTGTTCATGTGGCTGGAATATTTTTTCGAGGTGTTCAGCAAATTCTCGAGCTTTGCCTTCATTATTTCTAGCCCATTTCTCACCTGCTATTCTTATTGGAGGAATCTGCATTATTTGTCTTTTAATTCTTTTGGTTGCGTTCCAAAGAGAATAATAAGTACTGTTATCATTAGATAATTTTCTTAAATAGCTGCTGATTGTTTAATTTTTCAATTCTTTAATCTCTCTTCTTAATTGTTGAGTGATATTGTTCAAATGAGTTTTATCTTGAGGGCCCTTGTTTGTTACCATAATCTTCTCGCTCTCCTTTTTTCTGCTAGGAGTTCCGTAATTTCCATAGGGTAGTTGTTTCCCATGATTTTTTTTGTAATTTTAGGGGTAATTACCCAAGCTGATTGCTGTATATCGTTTACAAATTTAATGGAACCATTAAGTTAATTTTTTCTTCTAGCGGTAGTCTAGAGCATTCCCAATTAGTATGATTATTTACTAGAAATTATAGTATTTTTGATTGATTGATTCAGTTTTTTTTTAATCATTTACGAAAAACGACATTTGATTTTTTAATATTTAATTTAGTTTCGTTCATCAAAATATATTGTGAAGTTACTAAAATTTGAATTGCCATTTCAATTGAGTTTTCTATAAAAAAAACCACAACAAAAATTCTAAAACTTTTTAACTAAATTTATTTAAAAAGATGTGTGGTTTCCAATCCAAATTCAATTTAAGTTAAAACATGTCTCTGAGCTGCATCGCTTCTACGATCCGATCCAGTACCCCTTAGGTTTATTAGATCAGAAGACGGCTACTACCTAACCATAATGCAACAAGATAATCCAAACCGAGGGCAAACCAAAACGGTCTCTTGCACGGAATATTATTTGTACAGACTCATGGATAGAGCAAATATTATTAATCAAATACATTTGTTCAAGAATTTGTTTAACCAGTATTGTGTCGACATGTTGGTGAAAATGATATCCAAGAGATTAAATTTTATACGTCGAAACCCAAAAAACTACGTTCTGACGATTTCATACATTTGCGAGGTGCAATGAATCGGAATGCTAACGAGAATGCCTCCAACATAGGTCAGTACCTTATCCTACCGTCGTCATTTACCGGCCCATCACGCTACTGTAAGAAAAGACGCAGGACGCCATGTCGTGTGTACGTAACTACGGACGTCCAGATTTGTTCGTGATATTCACGTGTAAACCCGATTGGCCGGAAATAAAAAATGAATTATTTCCAGGTGAAAAAGCTTGCGATAGACACGATGTAATTTCAAGAGTTTTCAAGCTCAAATTGAAAAAGCTTATAAATCTATTTACCAAAACTGAAATATTTGGTACGGTAAAATGTTACATGTTGAGTGTAGAATGGCAAAAGCGAGGTTTGCCCCACTCCCATATACTTTTGTTGCAGCCAAAAATTCAGCCGGACGAAATAATTAATATAATTTGTACTGAGCTCCCTGACAGGGGAACGTGACCATCTTTTATATGAGATAGTGTGCAAAAACAGGTTACATGGAACTTGCGGCGAGCAGAACCGAGCCTCACCATGCATGATAAACAGCAAGTGTTCGAAGAAGATCTCCGAGAATTTATTACCGAAACACAAACTGGCGATGATGGCTATTCCACATACAGGCGAAGGGCTCCTCGAGATGGAGGGCAAACTACCACATTTAGAGTACGTGGAAAAACGGTGACAGTAGGCAACAGATGGATTGTTCCGCATTGCGCAACATTGTCGCGATGCTTCGGCGCTCATATAAATGATGAATACTGTCACTTCGTGCAGGCATTCAAATATAAGTATATAAATACGGGTTCGGATCAAGCTACGTTCTGCATCCAAAACGACAAAGATGAAATACAGAAGTATGTGAACGATCGTTACATAAGCATTTCGGAGGCAGTCTTCCGAATATTTGAGTTGCCCATCCATGAACGATATCCCACTGTCATTCATTTGGCTGTACATTTAGAAAATAGTGAACGCGTGTAGTTTACGGAGGACAACATACACCAAATCGTGCAAAATCCACCAAAAACTACGATTATTGGCTTTCTTAGCCTGTGTAGTTTGGATGATTTTGCCAAAACGTTGTTATATCAGGTGGTTCCAGATTACTTCACATGGAACAAGGATGTATTTTCCAGAAGAAAGTATGGGGGAAACGTTGAAGGATATCCAGATATTAAAAAGGATCCAACTCTCGGTAGAGTCTGTAATATCCACCCAAATCAAACCGAGTGCTTTTATTTATATATGTTGCTGCATCATGTCCGAGGACCAACTTCTTTTCGGAGGTTGAGATCTGTGAATGGTATAGTTTACCCAATTTTCCAAGAAGCTTGCCGAGAACTTTACCTTCTAGAAAATGACGATCACTCGTCATACAAGTTAAGAGAATTGTTCGCAATAATCTTGGTTTTCTGTCAACCAACCCAACCCAACGTATTGTGAGAAACATTCCAAAAAAATATATGTGATGACATTCTTCACAGAGAGCGGATACAACGCAATGAGAACACTGTACCATTTTCCAGAGATATCTTTAACCAATGCCTCATTGAAATAGAAGACAAGTTTTACAATATGAGTGAGAAACATTTAGTTGACTTAGGCTTGCCTTCACCGATCCGTTCCCAGCAAAATGCCAGCAAATGCTACGAAAGTAATTTAAGGCGTTCTTATGATACCACTATGTTGCGAAATTATGTACAAGGAAATTTTCCTAAGTTGGAATCTGATCAACGACGAGCTTTCGATAAAAACGTCGATAGCGTTAACAACAACCGTGGTAAAATATTTTTCGTGGATGCTCCTGGTTGAATGCAAAAGACATTTCTTTTTAATATTTTACTGGCTAAAGTTAGCTCTGCAGGTAGTATGGTCCTAGTCCTAGCTGTTGCATCGTCAAGTATTTCTGCCACACTCATCAGCGGTGGTAGAACAGCACATTCCACGTTTAAACTACCTCTAAACGTTTCTCTTCAACAAAAATCCGTCTGCTACATAAGAAAAAATGGTCCTCTCGGAAAAATATTACAAGCAACTAAGTTTATAGTGTGGGATGAGTGTACGATGACTCATCGTACACTCATCCCACCCTATAAGCTTAGTTTCTTGTAATATTTTTCCGAGAAGACCATTTTTTCTGATATAGCAGACGGATTCTTGTTGAAGAGAAACGTTTAGAGGTAGTTTAAACGTGGAATGTGCTGTTCTACCACCGCTGATAAGTGTGGCAGCAATACACACATTAAAGCCATCGACCGAACCCTAAAAAATATTAAATCAAACAGGAAACTGAAGGGCGGCATGACGTTTGTTTTTTATGGAAATTTCCGCCAGACTCCACCAGTTATACTAAAAGGAACTCGGTTGGATATTGTAAAAGCATGTTTGAAATCATCGTCTATCGGGAACTTCATAGAGAAATTGAGTTTGAGAACAAACTTGAGAACACAACTTGGAAGAGGTAGTGCCGAATTCTCCCGGCAAGTACTTCTAATCGGAAATGGAAAATTTCGAAATGTAAATTCTATCATCAGAGTTGATCACCACATAGGAACCGCAATTACCACCGTAAAAGTGTTGATTTTGACAGTTTATCCAGGAATAGAAAATATTTTGCAGAAACCATATCATTGGCTATGCGAAAGAGCAATAGTTTCACCATGTAACTCATCTGCAGAGGAAATAAATCACATCATTTTAGAAAAATTCGACGGAGAAACTCGAGAATACAAATCCATCAACACTATCATTAATATGGAAGATGTAGTGAATTATCCGCAAGAATTCTTGAACAATCTAAATCCCGCAGTCTTTCCACCATATAATCTTAAATTGAAAGTTGGAACTCCAATTATATTGCTGCTAGCTGAATCCGCCCAATATGTCTAATGGCACCAGATTGCAAATCAAAGCAATGCGCAATAACTTACTTGAAGCCATCATTCTCACAGGAGCAGCAGTTGGAGAACTAGCATATATACCCCGCATTCCCATGATCCCTACAGATTTGCCTTTTCAGTTTAAAAGGCTACATTTTCCATTTGTCAAACCTTTAAATATTTAGGGGTAGACTTGCGATTAGAATGTTTTTCACATGGTCAATTGTATGTGGGTCTGTCAAGAATTGGAAATTCCGATAACCAATTTATCCTAATACCCGACTGGAATAAAACCAAAAATATAACTTATTCAGAAGTGCTTTAAATAAAAAATTATATTATGTAAATAAAATAGATTTTAATTTTATGTTCACCATTGAATATCGAATCTTTGTCACTAAACCAAGCAAAACCTAAAGTAAGCGGTTGTTTATTCACTGTAGATTCGGTACGCGCAGCTGCCGCTGGCTGCTAGTTAATAATAAAATAATTTTTAAAAAAATTATATTCGCCTTTAAAGCGCCGCGAGAGGCGCCACAATTTTTATGAGCCAAAGCTGATAACCGATTATTTATCTACCGCAATTATATTTAAATACAAATATTAATCGATAAATTAATTACCATTGAAAATAAATTTAATTTTTTAATTGCAAAAAACGATTATTTTGAAACAAATTGACCAAGAAAAATGTCTAATTATGAATTTATTTATCGGTTGATCACCTTTGGCTAGGTTGTAAAACCGTACACCCAAATTACCAGAGTTGTAAAGTTTTTTAGAAAATAAAACTGATCTCTAAAAATTGTAATCTCAAGAATATGAGTTGAAACTGTATACATACTATTATTTAATAAAATTTGAATATATAAATTTAGTCAAATACTTTTAAATTTTTACTACACATTATTAATTACTTTTATTTAAGTTTTTCCTTTTTAATTCACTACCAACATTGTCTTATGGTCAGCTACTCTCATTTTAAAATTGGGAAAGAAGAGACAGATGTCGTCTTAATCCAGGAACCTTAGGTCATTGAAGACCGGATAGTTGGGCTCAAGACTCCCTATTACAGATAAATGCACACGACAAAAGAAGGTAGGGTTCGGTCGTATATTCTCATTAAAAATAATATTAGTTGTTTTCTGCTATCAAATTTCAGCAATGGAGATGTAGCAGCAGTCAGCATTGAAGTCGATAAACGAAACATCTCGCTAATATCAGCAAACCTAGCTTATGATGAAGTGGAGGACAGAAGCGCAAGGTTGGAGTCATCCTGGGGAGTGATGCAAATTCTCATCACATGATCTGGGGTACGGACATAAATGAACGAGGTGAGTTGCTCCTTGATTACATTTTAAATACTAACCTTCATATATGTAACATAGGCAATAAGCCGACTTTAATAACTAGAAATAGACAGGAGGTATTGGATATTACACTAGTCTCAAACTTTTTGACGATTAGTCTATTAAGGCATTGCCACATGCAAAACGGAAAACCGGCATTTAAAACCGTCAAACCCAATTTATGGTTAAATTGTTTCACTTTGCAATATGAAAATTATTAATAAATAGTTCAAATATATAAGTTCCACCTTAATCTAAGAAAATTTTATTAAAATGAATTTAATTTCATTCAAAAAAAACCCAATTTTATGTTTTGTCGGCCGACAAGCAAAAATCCGTCCGTCAAAATATAAAATTGGGGTTTTTGAAATGAAATTAAATGAATTTTAATAAAGTTTTCTACGAAAAAGGTAGAACTTACCGAGCAAACGGCGCAGTGGTTAAAGCTGCGGCGGTTGAATCGGGAGGTACCGGGTTCGAATCCCTATAGGGGCGGGATTCAAAAGTGATTTTTCATCATCTGATTACGATCAGTACCTGTTGAGAGTGCAGAATCCATGGGCCGACCCACCTTTCATGTCAGCACTACAGGTTGGCATGAAGCAATGCAATGTGCAGGTGGTTTTCAAAGACGGATCTGTAGCCGCCCGTCCTCGATTTGGCTACTCCAGGCGTAAAGTAGGGCGGTAAAAAATAAATCAATAATTCAAACAAACAAAGGTAGAACTTATACATTCGAACTATTTTTTAATAATTTTGATATAGAAAATCAAACAATTTTGTCAATAATTGGATTTGACGGTTTGAAATGCCGGTTTACCGTTTGTGCATGTGGCAATGCCTTTAAACTGGAAAGTGCCGGAAAACCACTCCTTTTCTGATCATTGTTATCTTCAATTTAAAATGGATTTGGCTTCTCCAAAAAGTCCAATCTACAGAAATAGATCCAGTCTAATCTACAAAAATATCTACAGAAATAACTGGGATACCTTTAGAACAATTCTATGTAATTCACTACCAAGAAAATCAAAAGCCGCTGTAGACTGGGACTCCTCTAAAGAAGTCCTCAAAATTTACAAATATCAATTGAGAAGTGCCAAAAACAGATCTTGGAGACTATACTGTGGTTAAATTCAGGAGTCTTCAGAGATGTCTAGGCTACACAAAGTACTATCAACTGGTCCTTCCATCCCAAGTTATCTTCAACGGCCGGATGCGATATGGACCATTAATAGTGCAGAATCGTTGGAATTTGTACCTACCACATCAGTAGGTAATAGGGCTAGTAGCCTTGCAGGCCAAATTATTAGCAGAAAAAAGATCCTGTTGGCGATAAATAGTTTTAAAGCATATAAGTCGCCTGGACTCGATGGTATTATCCCTGCGGATATTCAACAAACAACGGATCTAACCATTTCCTGGTTAGAGGTAATTTTCAAAGGTAGCCTAGAACTATGTCGCATTCCTAGTAATTGGACGGAAGTGAAGGTTGTATTTAAATATGGTAATTTTTGTTATACCTAAGGCGGGAAAACGCTTACATTGCAATCCCAAAGACCTTAGACCGATTAGCTTGTCTTCTTACGTTTTTAAAACACTGGAAAGACAAATAGAAGCCCATATTCGAGGCACGATTGTACCGGGAAAGCTGTCTCAATCTCAACATGCTTATTGCAAAGGGGGATCTGTAGAAACTGCTCTTCATTCTCTTACTATTTTATTGAAAAATCTTTCGATTATAGAGACTAAGCAATCAATGGTAACCTTTTTGAACGTTGAGGGAGCCTTTAACAACGTGCTACCAGGAGCTATAACTCGGGCACTTTCGAATCTAGGAGTGGATGAATCACTCAAGGCCTTGATAGATCCAATGCTAAGAGGCAGAAGATTTGCAAGCAGAGGTACGTCACACGTGTTTGTTTCTTTTTTTCCGGACATTGTTTTTTAGTTAGTAAAGTGTTGTACTCCTTCACAGAATTTACATTCTCGATTTTTCTTACATGCATGTGTTTCGTTTATTGTTGTTGGTTTGTTACTGAGCGATAAAACTTTTTCATATGTCCATAGGTGAGACACGCTGAACAGATTCTTATTCTTGGCATAAAAATATCTGTGTGAAATCCCCCACTATTCCTTTTACTACTTCCTCCACATGTGTATAGGTTTTGGATATATAGCATCTATAGTCTTTTTCCAATAGGATTTTGTTGATCGGATCATCTTTTCTTACACACTTATTTGCTTTATCATAGGAGTCAAATTCTATTCTTGCGATCTTTTTATTTACTTCTCTGATTTTTTTTACTTTTACATTCTTTTCTTTAAAAATTTTTGATATAATTATTTATATCATATTTTTCGGTATTTTGGTATACATATCTATTAACACATAAAATGGGCCTTGTCTGTATATTTGTTTTCCACCATATTTTTATTTTGTTTATTTTCTTCCTCACTTTTTGAGTCCTCCATTTTGTTGTCAATATTTTGTACCGAAGAAATTTCACTCAGTTTTGGGAAACTACCTTCTTCAAAGGCAATACATGGTCAAACAAAACAGCGCAACTACTTGCTTAAATAATATTAATGCAGGTGTCCCGCAAGGCAGCGTTCTAGGACCAATATTATACTTGTTGTACACAGCTGATATACCTGTAACCAACAAAGTATTAATATCAACATTTGCCGATGACACGGCCATCCTGGTGTCTCACACTAATCCTGAAATTGCCTCAAATGAATTAAAAGTTGCCTCAAGTGAATTAAATAAAAGTGAACGAAAACAAATCAACTCATATAAAGGAAAGAGTTAACGTTAGTTTGGATTTAAATATAAAATTGTTTAATTTAGATTTTATATGATTTAATTTAAATGAATTAATATTATATCGCTACATTGGAAGAATACCGGCACATCTCAAAAAATACAAATCACAAAAAAATCGAATTTTAAAATTTTAATTAAACTGAAGTTCTATTATCAGACCCCAGGAAAGTCGGAGCAACAATTGTTTTTCCTTTGTAATGCAAGTACTTTTAGCCGACTTTAATGGAGGTGGTTTTGCAGAAAAAAAATTGTATGTGCACTGCTTAAAGGATTGCATACAACTGAACTTATGACAGTTTTGATGCAAAGAATAGAAAGAGTTGCAAATTGGTTGGCGTACTGGTTTTACGTGTGTAGTTCAGTTGCGCCGTTCTAGAACATAAAAATATGACGATAATACAACTGTTTTATGTAAAAAAGTCAATTTTCCAATTTTTGGAGTTGTGTCGGTATTCTTCCAAGGTAGCGATATACAATTATAATAAAAATCTAAATTAAATAAATGTATTTTATTTAGTGATCCGTCATAAAATCGAGTTTATGTACCCGTAACTGGTTCTCTAACCTTTGGCATTAATGCTACAAATATCTATGTCTATAAATAGCACCACGGGCTATCGAACAAATGTATTAGCTCAATGTCACCTGTCGAACCATGGGCTATTTGATAAAATTTTGGCTATTTCTCCACAAGAACAAGATAAATGAAATTTGAATATGCAATTCAACAATCGAAAACTGTTAATTTATTCAATTTGCATTTTCAAAATAAACGTCAAACATAAATAGTATTCGATCAGCTGAAAAAGAAAACAATGTTAATAATGTTAATTTAGTTATAAACATACATATTTATAACTAAATTAACATTATTTTGAAAATCGATGCATTTATCAAACGAGCCAAAAAGACATACCCCAAACACATTGACGGAGCGAACAGCGGCGCTAAATTAGAATACATGGAATACGTTTATGCTCAGAGTCGAGTCATCTTTTAGTTAACTTTGGATCATCTTGTAGTTATCTTTTTTAGCGTTTATTGACGATTGTAAAAGTAGAGAAAGCGCCTCTCGAGGAAAAAAGTTAAAATGAGGCAACAGCCAAAATGACATTTCTCATAAATGCGACGAAAGAAATTTTTGCAATCCGGTAGTTAAAAATTGTTTTTATAATCCAAAATTGGAATTATTTACAATTATTATCAATCTGGTAGGTAAAAATCGTGTTTATAGTTCAAAATTGGAATTGTTTACAACAATTTCGAACGTCAAATTAGCAGCTACCTCAATTTAAAAATTTTCCACTAGGTGGAATCTGTGATGCTCCAATCGTCAATACTGCAGAGTCAAATCGTAGTCGAGTCGAAACTAGGTTGAAACCGAGTCAGAAACGTCAAAAAAAATCATTTACTATCGTATGTTTAGATGTTTTTCTTGTATTATTTTCTGAATTTTATAAAAATAAAATAACAAAGCTTTATTGCCACACAAAAATCGAAGATTCGCACACGAATTAAGAAATCAAAATGGTGTCTTTTTATTACTAATTTTTTGTTGTTTTTATTTTTCGACTCGACTCCGTTTATAGTGGCTGTTTTTAGAGTTAACTCGACTCGACCCTAGAAATTTTTTAGGTCGAGTCGAGTTAACTACAAGATGACTCGACTCCCCCGTGAAACGCAAAGACCGCTTAGCGACCAACCACGGGAACCAAAATAAATTTCGGTCGGGAACGTAGGTAGGTTATTAGAATAGTATAAATCAGTCAAAAAACGTGGATACTTCCAGTCTTTGCCCCGACCGAAAACTTGGGTGGGAAAAGCGTCGGTAAAAGTCCGTCATATGCAAACTAGGTTTAGTTACCTGTCCTTGATAAGACCCACCAAGTGGGTTTAAAAACCTACTTGAAAAGTTGGTAAAAGACCACCATAAGTAAACTGATTTTAGGGCAAATTCAGTCCTGAAGAGGACCTCTACAGTGGATTTAAAACCCGACTTAGACAGTGTATTTTTAGGAGCTTAATTAAATAAATAGCAAAAAATTTAATTTTATAAAAATATCTGTATTTCTGTATTTATAGTATATAATATGTATATATATATATATATATATACATATATATATATAAATATATATATATATATATATATATATATATATATATATATATATATATATATATATATATATATATATATATATATAAAATTAATAATTAATTATAAACATTTTTTTTTTCATTTTGGTCTATTCAGAAATTCCCCATGTACAGATTTCAATTATTAAATTAATGAAAATAATCGCAATCATTATTTGAATTAAAAATTATATAAAATAAATTGAATACAAAATAAACAAATAATAATAAACAGAAAAATACTACAAATTCAATAATTGAATCTTTTTAGATTGTTAGTAATATCACAGATATTAACATATGATTTAATATCGCTTAGTTTTAGCTTAGAATTTATTTAAGTTGAAATTATTTATTTTATTAAAAAATATTAAACTCGTTTTAAAAATTCTTGCATGAAATCTTTGCAGCCAATGAAGGATCCACTAAAACCACTAATATTGATTTAGTCAACCCAATATTTAAATCTTTTGATAGTCCTTTGTGCGCAATATTTACAAAATACGAAGTCTAAACAATGAGTAAATAATCTAAGTTAGTACATTATGTATACTGGATTTAATATATTAATTATGTATATCAAATTATTTTTGAACGGCTTTTTAAAAGACTTTTTAAATTTTATTTATTTATAAAAATTTAGTGCCAAATTTCGGTTTATAAACCACTTTCAAGGCATAAAAATGATAAAAAATAATAATTATAGTTTGTTGTGTTCGCCTATTCACTTCTGAATAGGCGAACGCATCACAAACTATAATTATTTTTTATTATTGTTATACCTTGAAAATGATTTACCAACCAAAATATTGGAACTAGATTTTTATAAATAAATAAAATTTAAAAAGTCTTTTAAAAGGCCGTTTAAAAATAATTTAAAACATACGACTTTTACACAACTATTATTATCTTAATTATATAATGATACTTACTATTTTAAGCCGATAATTAGTATCTTCTTTAAGACGGGTTTCAAAATTTGTTAGGTCGTCTATCGTTTTAAAATTTAATTGTGGCTTGTCCGACGCATCTATAATTTGTGAACCTCCTTCAATTAAACGATCGATTTTTAATTCGATGGCTACCATCATACTACAAATTTTGTTTAATTTATCCTCCAAGTTTGCTTGGCCGCTTAGAATATTTGCATATTTTGATTCAGTATTTCCCAATGGATCGTTATTATTATTATTAAGATTCGATGTAAAGCTATTATTTCTATTTACATTTATAGTCGTAGTTGCTTCAACATCATTATAGGTTAAAATGGCATCGCTTAGAACAGAAGAAAGTGAAGAGGTCTCTGCAACTGTAAATAATAATTTAAATACATTAATATTTAAATAAATGCTTAAGCTAAGATTTAAATATAAATATGTACCCTCTGTATTTAAAACATCAATTACGTTCACCGATTCTTCTGGAGATTTTTCTAGAATAAATAAAACATCAGGACAATTCAAACATAATTACCGTTTAAATACCATCATAAGTATATGCCACGGTCTCGAATTCTAAGTTATAATTTTTTTGCAAATTATATTTTCTTGTTGGGTGTTTTCTATTGGTCAGCTTGGCCTTATGATTTTCACTCTCTGATTGAGAGTCATTAAATGCAATATATTTTGCAAGCGCAACCTTTGCATCGTCCATTGTGGCTGTTAAGAGAATTAAAAATTAGTATTGGAAAAACTTTAAATTTTAACTTAAACTTTTACCAATATTGATTTTAAGTACACAGCAATTATATAATTTCCAAGTTTTATAATCTGCATCTGATACTTTCATGTTAATGAACGTTCGATATCTGTTGGATGCTGGAAAATATACTTGTCCGTTTAGAACCCAATCTGAATGTACAATTTCGATGGCTGCTATATCGTTTGGATTGGATTTTTCGAATTCCACAATTGCAAACATTCTATAATAAAAAACTAAAAGTTAAATATGTATTTATATGGTATAAAAAATACTTAGGGTTATTACAGCGACACGATAAATTAATTTTAAAATTGAAGGCTGGTTTAATTTGGTTTATTAGGAATTGATGGCGAAAACAAATAATTTGTTATTTATTGAGTTTGGAAATTGGGATAATTATTATTTAGTTGGAACATTGATAATAAACTTTAGGAACATTGATAATAATTTAATAATTTTATTAAAACAATTTTAATCGAGAAAACTGTTCGAATCAAATTCGGAGAGTGCGAAAAGCAAAATTTGATTTGGATTAGATTTTAAAAACATTGGAAATAATTTTCTCTGAAAAATTGTAATCGGGAAAATTGCTGGGCTTCCGAAGATCATTTTACACCGAAATATATTTAGAAGGCTTGATTTTAAGGGTGAATTATATAAATCTGTTTTGGAATGTAGTTCTTTAGCTTGGACATATAAACCGTTATCAATCTTGAAAAAAAATTCACAACATAAAATTTGATTTGATTTTGTAAGTATAAAATTATTTTGAGAAGAAGAATTGATCGTGTAATTGTGAAATTTTAGCTCAGAAAATCGGTTAGTGCTTGAAATTGGTTTCTTAAGAATGGCTTCATCTTGATTCGATAAACTTTTTATGGATGGAATCGAACTCGCATTACTCATTTCAATTATTCTATTAGAGACTTGTTGCAATGGTAATTTATGAGAATGAATCATCATTTTAATTTTAGATAAGAAGCTTTCAAATGGAAATGCTGAGAAATTATCCAAAGCCCCAAATCTTTTTACGTCTTCAACGATATGGGAAAGCATATGTACATTATGAACAACATTTTCTTCGCCATATAGTTCAGAATAATCTGAAATGAAATCGTTTAAAATTGAGTGCGCAATGTCAGCATATTTAAGACACATTTGAGAATCACATAATATTGTCAAAGCGACATGTAGTTGGATAAATATAGCATAGTCTTGAAATGGAATTTCACCATATAATACAACAGGTCCTGTATAGAGTAGAAAAGTTCTGAATTCAGTTGCTTTATAATCGGATAAATAATCTAGAGAACGAATACGTCTTTGGAATTCGATGGGTTGTGTTTTACATAATTCCAGCATTTTCTCAGAAATTTTGTTTTTGATTAAATTCGAAAATAACGGTTTTTTTCCAAACCAAATTTTCATTAATAAGCGTCGTACTATGCCCAACAAAACGCAATGGAGATAATCTACAGGTATTTGAGATACCATTCCAATGCCTAATGCAATTAACGGAGATTTTTGTAAATGGAAATTTACATCAAATCTACTCTCGTCTGTAAAGCTATCGTCAGATCTTAAAATCGCATTAGATGACCGTAAAAATGTCATCTTTCCTTGCATATAGACACCTTGAATAGTGCATTTGGGACACCCGAATTTCGAATTATAATATTTAGTCTCAGAGACAAACGCTCGTGCTGGTGCATCTACACTCAGAATTCTAAACTCAACATTAATCTTTTGATTTTCAAAGCAATAATTCTCTTGCAATGTTTTAAATTCCAAAACAAATGTCTTTAAAAAATCAAACACGTTCTCAGGTTTTTTCGTACCATGATATATTCCTATTACGAATACGTCATCGGAATATTTGTATATTTTCCCTGTTATAAGCCAAAAGCTTTTGTTAGAATCTTTGTAGATCCCAACTCCATCTATATTGATATCTAAATGCAGTACATTTGGTTTTAAGTGAAGTGACCTAAGAATAACATCTAAATGTCGTTTTATACCTAAATGAGTATACTGTCCTGGACGAACATCTACAATTAGCGTAGAGCGAGGAGTTCCTAAGAGGGATCTAGAATCGAGAGGTATTTGTATAAAAAACTGGTTCAGGAATTTTAATAGTACTGATAAACTCGAACGAGTGATGTTGAATTCAATACTCCATTTTTGGAGAAACTGTTGAACCTGTAGGTTTATTCCTACATTATTACATTCAAAATTCGGACAATTTAATTCGGTTGACCGAATTGTAATATTAGACATAATATTATTATTATTTCCCTCATTATTTTTGGTATTTCCTATATTTTCAAAAATTCTGCCATTAATGTGACTAGATGCAGGTATAGGCTCGTTTTCTCCAGATGTTCTAAATTGTAAATTATTTTCAATTTGGGTATTGTATGGAATAGGTAATTTAACAATGGAGGTATTTTGAAAACGTAAAATTGATAAACGTCTTATTCTATATTTGAGGCCTTTTAATGATAGATCTGAAATGTTTTTCCTATTTTCCATTTTTAAAAGTCTAAAAAGGAGCAAATAAAAACAGAGTTAGTTTATTTATGAATAAACTTTATATAAAAAACTTACTCATTAGTTGTTCACTACTTTGCAACTTGCACAAATAAATTAAGATTATGGAGAGGTTATAGGTAAAACTACAGAGAAAAATAACAATTTCATATACATATTATTAATTATTAGATACGTATGAATTAAAGATGAAACACACCAAGCGCTGTGCGACGTGCTCTACAAAATCCCCATACGATAAACCTATGTATTATCTTCTAATGATCTTCTATGGTATTTATAAAATATTAGCCCGTCGCGCAGCGCTTGGTGTGTCTTATCCTTTATGAAATTATTTTTCCGCGAAACGGCCGCCATTATTTTATTTTATTATCTATTTTATTTTATGAATCATACCTAAAATATAAACGCGATGACTGAATATATCACTTCAACGAATGGCGATCGCTTTTCGGGAAAAACAAAAATACATATTAACAGAAACTACATTACTACACCATTTTTGACCACACATCATAAATACACTTGCATAAAGCAACAATTTTTTTCACAGTAGGTATAATAACCATTACAAATAAAAACAAAAAGGATTAATAAATAAATAACCTTACCTCTGATTCGCCACTTTGCACAAATTAAATCAAATTTGATGAAAGTTGGTACGCACAAAAATCACATCTATAGGAAGAAAAAAATTGTTGTACAGAATTATTATTTTGTGCGGCAGCCATTTTTATATCAAATTGTAAAAAATTCTTGAGAAACGTGAAAACACAATTTTTATGTCCACAATTCATATCTCGGCATCGTTTAGTTTTTGTTTAAAACTATTTATTTAATTTACTTACATGAATTATTTAAAAAATAAACACAATTTTCACTTTATACGGTGTTAAGTTAAAAAAAGATTTGAAAGTATCTTTCTATTATGCACGAATAAGCGTGGTGTGATGAATGATGATGCGCAAGGTAATAGCAGTTTTTTAATCGCTTTAATTCGTATTCGTATTCGTACCAAACATCAGTATTTTCTACGAACAATTCTGACACATAAAGAGCCCTAAAGACGATTTTAGGTAAACCATCGTATAACCAGATGTACTTGTATGCCTAGAAACAGTAATTTGTTTCCAGTCATTCGATCGACATAAAAGTACTGCTTTCAGTAGCGATTTCAGTCTAAATTCGGTTGTGCATTGCCCCAAACATAATTGAAAGAAATATTTTGATTTCGATATACTATGGGTTGTTCTAAGACCGTCGTGGGGAAAAAAATTGAATTTTCAGTCGGTTTGTGTTTCACGGGTCCGTTTATAGTAAAAGTTAACCTAGGTTCAAACCAGGTTGAACCCTAAGCATAAACGTACTCATGTGTATTTCCATAAGAGCGAACACATAGAGCGGCGTCAAACTAGCAAAGTTTGTATTTTTTGAGGCAATGAATGACATTTGTATTAATTGTTGTTGTTTTTCAAGTAAATGCTTGGAAACCTCTAATTTTAGCTGAATTTTACATCCAAATGTGCATATGAGAAAGACAATTGAAAAATAAATCTAAATTTGAACTTAAATTTGTTCGTAATAAGGCCCTTTCCGAAAGTTATACTTATTTATTTAGACATACTTATTTGCCGCCATCTTAAATAAGTATGTAAAATCATCCGAATTGATTTCACATACTTATTTTTTATTTTGACTATTTTGTAACTATAAAATAATTATTTAATTAAATTTTTTATAAAATTTAATTACTGCATAATATCACAATCTGTATGCAATGAAATTAACAGAATTTTGGTTTTCGTTTAAGATTTTTTTTTTTGTAAGAACATACTTATTTTAAGTTACCTCGCCAACATACTTATTTAAATAAGTATGTATGTCTAAATAAATAAATAAGTATAACTTTCGAAAAGGGCCTAAGTCATTAAACAAATAGTTTTTTATGAAAATGTTTTGTTGTAAAAACCCAAACAACAGTTTTCATATAAATAAACGTCAAATTAGCGGCGTCTATGTACTTGCAAAAAATCACAAAGACGAAGAGAAGCGAAACCAGGCGTAGAGCGCCGCTTATGTATTTGGGGTATTACCTTGGTTGGATTAGGGTGAAAACGACATGTCGGCGTTTCACACCACCAAAATTGGTATAGAGCCATCTATTAGAATTTTTCAAACTAAAATCCCTCTTTCGTTAATTATATGCGTAACTACTTCTAAGGCCCTTTCCGAAAGTTATACTTATTTATTTAGACCTACTTATTTAGATAAGTATGTTGGCGAGGTAACTTAAAATAAGAATATTCTTACAAAAAAAAAATCTTAAACGAAAACCAAAATTTTGTTAATTTCATTGCATACATATTGTGATATTATGTAGTAATTAAGTTTTATAAAAAATTTAATTAAAAAAATTACTTTATAGTTACAAAATAGTTAAAATAAAAAATAAGTATGTGAAATCAATTCGGATGATTTTACATACTTATTTAAGATGGTGGCAAATAAGTATGTCTAAATAAATAAGTATAACTTTCGGAAAGGGCCTAATGCCCTTTCCGAAAGTTATACTTATTTATTTGACCTACTTATTTAAATAAGTATGTTGGCGAGGTAACTTAAAATAAGTATGTTCTTACAAAAAAAAAATCTTAAACGAAAACCAAAATTCTGTTAATTTCATTGCATAAATATTGTGATATTATGCAGTAATTAAGTTTTATAAAAAATTTAATTAAAAATTATTTTATTGACGATTGGAGCATCACAGATTCCACCTAGTGGAAAATTTTTAAACTGAGGTAGCTGCTAATTTGACGTTCGAAATTGTTGTAAACAGTTCCAATTTTGAACTGTAAAACCATAAAAACAATTTTTAATTAACGGATTGCAAAAATTTCTTTCATCGCATTTATGAGAAATGTCATTTTGGCGGTTGCCTCATTTTAACTTTTTTCCTCGAGAGGCGCTTTCTCTACTTTTACAATCGTCAATTGACGATTGTAAAAGTAGAGAAAGCGCCTCTCGAGGAAAAAAGTTAAAATGAGGCAACCGCCGAAATGACATTTCTCATAAATGCGACGAAAGAAATTTTTGCAATCCGGTAATTAAAAATTGTTTTTATAATCCAAAATTGGAATTATTTACAATTATTATCAATCTGGTAGGTAAAAATTGTGTTTACAGTTCAAAATTGGAACTGTTTACAACAATTTCGAACGTCAAATTAGCAGCTACCTCAGTTTAAAAATTTTCCACTAGGTGGAATCTGTGATGCTCCAATCGTCAATAGTTACAAATTAAAGTCAAAATAAAAAATAAGTATGTGAAATCAATTCGGATGATTTTACATACTTATTTAAGATGGCGGCAAATAAGTATGTCTAAATAAATAAGTATAACTTTCGGAAAGGGCCGAACAACTACACCATCACTTGAGCATGAGTAGTTGCGAGTAGATACAAGTACTTGTGAGTAGTTTGTTAACGCCAATGGAACACGCTTATTAAAATGTCAAAAACTACAACGGGAAAATAATTACCACAGTATTCGAGCAGACCCTAGAATTAGAATGATTCTAAACTAACAAAAACTTGGTTTAAAACTATGCATTCCGGAATGAAAATAGACGGCTTGCTGTTGTAAAATTCCCAAAGTAATACGGCAATAATTTATTTGGATTGAACACGTCCATTGAGTAAATCTAGCAAAGACATGAACCTTAAGTGCTTAAGTTGTTGCGGTGGTCGATTGCAAAGCCACTAACTAACTAACACCAAAAATTATGGGAATATATAAGATAATTTAAGTGGTGTATTTCTTGAATGGTAATTTTTTTGTAGCGACACACAACATATTCCAATTTTTGGAACTACCCTCCCGGCGCAAAAATGTATACAGCAAAAATGTACAGCGTACGAACAGTTTACGAACGCTTTTTTTTATAATACACTACTACATTTACATTCTCTATACACAGTGCTGTCAATTATATCTTGCGGCTTTGTTTTATTTTCAATTTTTTTTGTACAAATTAAATTAAAGTTGTCGTATTGTGAAAATATAAAAACTTCTGATAATTATTGTTAGTTTTTCGTGGCATTCAAGAGGAGCACTATATCCATAATATCGTATAAAAATAATTGTAATGAATATTTTAAAAGGTATTTAAGAAATACTCGAAGTACTTCATCTATGATTGAAACATTTTATTTCATTTCAGAAAAAGATTAATTAACAAATTTGGCACGTTGTGTCTTGTGTTGTGGCTCACTTGAAGAAAAATACAAATAAAAGATAAGATTTAAAAAATTGTTTTATTCTAATTAAATGGGGCAATTCGCACTAAACCGTTCGTCAATGTTACGCTTAAGTAGTTCGTAAACATTACGTTTAAGGGTACACATTATGAACACTTTTATACATACTAATACATACAAATGTCTTCGCAAATTTGTTTCACTTCTCATGTGACAAAAGTACACATTACGTACTATATTCGTACTGTTTTAGTGTAACGTTTACGAACACCTTAGTATAGCAAAGTCTTCGTAAACCGTACGTTTATGATACACCTGGTCTGGAGGGTACGATGATCGTCGCTATTATATACGGACGAGTGACGACCAAGTTAACAACATAAAAAATACAATACATAAACAATTGTAAAATTGTGTTGATATTGAACACATATACTTATAAAAATTATTTTTGTTTCAACTTACACACGAAAACGAGACACTAAATAAAAGCAGCTAGAAAGGACCCTCCAGACCAGGTGTATCATAAACGTACGGTTTACGAAGACTTTGCTATACTAAGGTGTTCGTAAACGTTACACTAAAACGGTACGAATATAGTACGTAATGTGTACTTTTGTCACATGAGAAGTGAAACAAATTTGCGAAGACTTGTGTATGTATTAGCATGTATAAAAGTGTTCATAATGTGTACGCTTAAACGTAATGTTTACGAACTGCTTAAGCGTAACATTGACGAACGGTTTAGTGCGAATTGCCCCATTTAATTAGAATAAAACAATTTTTTTAAATCAGTCTTATCTTTTATTTGTATTTTTCTTCAAATAAGCCGCAACACAAGACACAACGTGCCAAATTTGTTAATTAATCTTTTTCTGTAATGAAATAAAATGTTTCAATCATAGATGAAGTACTTCGAGTATTATTTAAATACATTTCAAAATATTCATTATAATGATTTTTATATGATATTATGAATATTGTGCTGCTCTTGAATGCTACGAAAAACTAACAATAATTACCAGAAGTTTTTATATTTTCACAATACGAAAACTTTAATTTAATTTGTACAAAAAAAAAATTGAAACTAAAACAAAGCCGCAAGATATAATTGACAGCACTGTGTATAGAGAATGTAAATGTAGCAGTGTATTATAAAAAAAGCGTTCGTAAACTGTTCGTACGCTGTACATTTGTGCTGTATACATTTTTGCGCCGGGAGGGGAGTAAAAGAAAATTATTTTATTTTAGTTTTTAATGTACGAGTAGCAAACAAAACCGTTTTTGTTTTATAAAATGAATTGGATTCAAATGTTTTCAAATCCAAACCATGTAAATAATAAAATTGAAGATATCCCTATTTATTTACTTCGTTTCTATATTTTTACAGTCGGTTCTGGTTGTAGATATATATGTATATGTATATAACAAAAAAATATATTTAAGGAAATTTTCAATGTGTTTATGTTGTTTTGGTTTTTAATATACATACCTAGCCAGTTTGACGAAATATCCGTATTTTAAACAAATTACAATTATATAACCAAATAGGATACATTTAGCAGTACAGGTGCAAAAAAAAATATTTTGTATTCGATTACATAATATTACATATGCATAAATACATAATACATCTGTATGCATTTTAAGTTCGTAGTTCGTAGTTGCATACCAAATTTTTACTATTTATTGAATTTTGAATTATTGAGCCGTATATATAGTATGTACATATGTACAATAGAGGAATATTGTGTTTTTATTTCGCTGTCGTCAATCTGATTTTCGTTATTAGATTTTACCGAATTTATTCTAATAATCAAATCTTGTTTATTATTACTTATTGTTTTTAGATAATTTTTCATTTTATTACTTATTGTTTTTAGATAATTTTTCATTGCCGATATTTATTTTTGATTTTAATCGATTTATAGGTAATTATTTGTACTCGTTAAATAAAAATATCATTTTTGTTATTATGAGTAGACCGTCGGGTGTTCAATGTGCAGTTTTGCACTGTAATTCTAAATTAAAAGATGGTGCTCGTCTTTTTAAATATTCAAAGCATTATTCGAACCACGAACTTTGGCTAAAAAATTGTGGCATATTACCATTCAGTAAAAAGAGAATATTTATTTGTTCAAATCATTTTGAGGCAAGCTGTATTCTTAAACGCAAGCTTAAACGGACAGCTGTACCAACATTATGTTTACCCCAGCCTACAAATTCAAAACAGAAACCTTTATCGGAAACGTCGACTAACTTAAATAAAAGCCCCTTATTACAAAACGAATGCATGGTTAGCAAAGGGGTAGTTAATTTAAATACTGAGCCAACTAATCAACTTCAAAACATATCAAACCCTTTACAATTGCCAGCACCTTATAATGCCACTTCAAAGTTAAAAACCTACTCAAATAAGCCACAGGAAGATATGTGTTTAGCAGAAATCGCATAATTACCCCATCCGTATTTTGACAATACGTTGCAAGTAAATGCTCCAACTTGTAGCTATTGCGAAAAAAATGAAAAAAATATCGAGGTTTACCGATCTTTAAATCGAAATAATTTTTTTCAAATTACCAAATTGCGAAATGATAATAAGGAATTACGAAGAAAAATTAAAAATTTAGAGCACAGAAATCGAATTACAAATAAAAAACTGATCGATTTGAAAAATCAACCCAAATCATGTTTAAGTGATTTAATTACCAAAGCAAATAAAAGTGATCACTCCAAAAACTTTTGTCGGTTGCTACTTTTAGAAAAAGAGAAAACGCAAAAGTGGCCCGAAACATTTAAAATACTTGCGCAAAATATTTATTACCGGTCCCCGAAATCATATAATTTTTTGAGGAACAGGTCGAATTTCGATTTACCATCGAAATCTTCGCTTATACGGTGGCAACCAATAAAACATTTTTTCCCAGGTTCAAATAATGTACAAATTTTAAACAAATTAAAAGAAATAATCGGCACTTTAGATATTTTCGATAAACAATGCAGTTTAGTTTTTGATGAAATTAAGATTCGCAAGGATTTGAAATATAATTCAATCCGAGATTGTGTAGACGGATATGTTGACTTGGGCGACGATTGCAGAGAAGCTAAGATTGGTAGCTATATTTGTGTTTTCATGGTTCGCGGTATTATTGGAAACTGGAAAAACATTTTATGCTACTACGTCTCTGAGAATGCCATTTCATCAAATACATTAACCAATTTAGTAGAGATCAACTTGAAATTGTGTAATTCTAACGGTTAAAGCTGTTATATGTGACCAAGGATCGAACAATCGAAAAGCTCTGAATAATTTGGGAGCTAATACTAATAATCCAATTTTAAGCTATGTTAGCGCTTCTCAAATTGTAGGTTTATTTGATCCCCCGCATTTATTTAAATCTTTCCGAAATTGTATGCTGAAATCTGACCTCGAAACACCTGATGGTATTGCGAGCTGTCAAGTTGTTCGTTAGCTGAATACATTAGAACAATCGTCCTCCACTCGAATGTGTCCTAAGTTAAGTGATAAACACGTGAATCCAGGCCATTTCGATAAGATGAAAGTTAAACTATCCACCCAAGTATTTAGCCGGACCGTGGTAGCTGGAATAAAATCAGCATTTGAGTTAAATAAATTCTCTGATTCTGTCAAAAATAAAGTACCTGCCACCTTGATTCTTTTTGATAATTTTGACAAATTGTTTGATTGTTTAAATTCAAAATGTTTATATGCTGCAAATAAATTTAAATGTGCTCTAACAGTTGAGGAAAGCTGTTGCATATTCAAATTCCTGAACGAAATGTTGATTTACATGCAAAACATAAAACTAGTCAACGAAAAGAAAGTTTATTCATTTGATGGAATGGTGCAAACGATTCGCGAAATTCTTTTCCTCCTTAAGTCATTTTCACAAGATAATGTCCATTTTAAATATTTGCTTACTTCAAGGCTAAATCAAGATGCTTTGGAAAATACATTCTCTTTGATTAGATCCGCCAATGGAAATAATTTCAATCCATCCGTCCAAGAGTTTAGTTACACAGTCGCTAAATTGTTATCAATTAAATATATTACACCGTTGACAACACTTTCAAATTGTGAAGAAGATACAGATGCAACCTTATTGGACGTTATTCGCGAGGAAAAACAAAATGGCTATCTTTAATAGATACTGGAGAACCTCAATCAAGTACCACCGAACTTTGAATATTTAATGACCAAAAGTGATAGCGACGATCATTTAATTGTAATCGAGATCGAAGAGGAATTAACTGATTTAGGCTCTTCGTTTTGTCAAACTAATACCAACTCAGATCCATCAACTAGGTATTTTACAGGATATCTAGTAAATAAAATACTAAAAAAATGTAATTGTGCTGTCTGTGTCTTAACACTTTTAAAAGAAAATGATTACCTAGAATGTACTTCCGAGTTGTTAATAAAACACAAAAATTACATGACGGACTGCTTTGGCAAGCTTCAAGCACCGTCTCAATCATTTGAATGAAAAATGTTGAATATATCATTTTATGTTTTATGGGTTTTAAATTAAATTTTGAAATTTCAACCAAGAACACAAAATAAATTGTTAAATGAAATATCTTAAAAGTAACCAATATAATCTTTTTCGATTCATTCCGAAGAGATGAGAGACAAATAATGTCACCATGTTCTGATTTTACCAAAAAAATAAATTTTTGAAACTCTGCGATTGAAAGCGAATACTATACATCAAAAGCACTTATGTAGGTATTACATTTACAATTTATTGAAGAAAATATAATATAATGTTTCAATTTAGGTAATAGTTTCATTGAAGAAATGGAACAAAGCTTCGTAAATTAAACCAAAGTCTTTGGACCAGATGAAAAGAATTCAGAGTGGCCTATAAAAATATATTTTGAACATTTTTATTTACAAATATAAATAATTTGATATTAAATATATCGAAATGTAATTTGCGAACAATTTTGATTGAAATTAATAATTATTTAAAATTTTGCATTTTTATAAAGTTATTTTGTTCTCAAAACATCATCATGCTTCGTGCTCCTTTAAACAATTTATGTTCATTTGCGTAAAGTAATAAAACTAATCGTATACATAGTAATCTATGTACGAAATGAAATTTTAAAGAAACACGAAGCCTGACCATGTTTGAGAATAAAAATCAATTTACTAAAATGCAAAATTGTGAGTTAAAATTTTATTAATTTGTATTCAATATATTTAATTTCAAATTATTTATATTTATAAATAAAAATTTTCATTTAAATTGAAAATAAAGACGATGAATTTTAAAATCCCATATGATTTTGTTTTCGTGTCGTAGGAAAATAAAAATCTTTATTCCCTTCTTTATTTTAGAGATTTGGGTTTTTTAAAATAATGTGCATTTTTAAATGCGTACACACACAAATAAAATATAATTCGAAAAATAAGAATAGGATACACTGACAAAATCCTCAAAATAAAAAAAAATAAAAAAATCTATAAGCGAATGGTATGGTATGGAAACGATCGTTCGTTTCTTAATATATACACATCCTAGTGAAACTTAATCATATGGTTGCGTTTTTTATTGTTTCGTTCATTCTAAAGTTTTGTTTACTATACTCGTATAGTATAAAAACGAAAGAATCTCCTTTGTTTTCCTTCGCAATAATGTACAACAAGGATAGGAACATAATTAAAACTACAACTTTGTGTGCGCACGTGAACGTATTAAATAAAAAATAACAAAAAAATTTGGATGGATTGTTGGTTTTGATTCTATTCTTTTCTAAGGCATTTCAATAAAGTATTTTTTTTTTTCATTTTTCTTTATCCATTTACTGGATATGCTCTTCATTCTAGTTTCTATATGCACACACAAATTCAAATTTAGGTATATTGTACAATTTAAATGTATGGTAGTATAAGTCATGCGACGATCAACGATTTTAAATTTTTTACCGCTGATTATTTTAAGCGCCAGCTATATCCTTAATCTATCTTCTATATTCCTATAATCTCTGTGCATATATAATAAACTAAAATATTACCTGAAAATGTTTTTACACAAATAAACTTTTATTCAAAAATGCATGTATATACTGTAACAATAAAATTAATGATCATCCTTTCCTGGTCCCGGACAATTTTCCATCATATCGGTAACATCATCAAAACGAACACCACACCAATGACAATAATCGTATGAAGTTCTCAGAAAATTATTGATCAATCCTAGCTTTTCGGAGGGCTGGCAAGAAAATCAGAAACACTAGGAAATCATGAAATTGAGTGACATATTTAATTGATACCTCATATTGCTCCTCTTCTTCGTCGATGTCGCACTCTTCTTGTTCCTCGCCTTCATCTTGGTCATCAGACGGTTTTTCACGTTTAGGCCAAAACCATGAGAGTGCTGGTTCAAGTATACCGTCTTCTTTGTCCAACCTTTCGCAGACCTTTTGGCATTTACTGAAAATACATTCAATTATTTTAGTAAATTTTTGTAATAATTAAGACGTCTTGCAAGTGTTGTAACTCATACAATATCGCACTCTCAATCATTTTCATATCATGTTTCTGTGAAAATCGTTTACGAAATTCTTCTGTTGAGATTTCCTTTTTATTTTGATTTAATTCAGATTTCTTTCGCAATAATTCGCTGCGCATTTCATTTAATTCTTTTAGCGCCGTATCGCGGCCCAATCCACACCGATCCGATTTTATTTTAATCCCTATTGGTTCAACGATACCCTGAGCACTTTTTCCTATCGCCTGCCCAACTTTATATCCCATTTTAGCCAACATTGCAAATCCTTTATTATCTGACTTAATACATTTCGATAATCCATCCTCTCTTCTTTCACGTTCAACCACTTTTGATGGTTTATTTCTATTCCTTGTTTCATTATCGAATTTGGCCTTTTTAGCTTGAACTTCATTTTCTCGAACTGTCGGACGATGTTTGACTAGCCCGGGGTTACATTTTACAGTGCTGAATGAAAATGTAATAGAAAATTGTATTATAATTCATTTATCAATTTTAATTAAATACTAACGCCTCGATCAAAAACTTATCCGACATATAATCCTCTTCTTCGGATGACATTTTGTTTGTTTTGATTTATTTTGACGTTTATTCATATTAACAAACTGTTGTATCGACTGGAAGTTACAGGGTGTTTGAACGTTTTTATTTCCACAACAAGATATGTCACATCTCAGAATTTACATAACCTTAAAATTAACACGTGAAGGTGAATGCAATTTTGTTAGCAGTTATAATAAACTTTAAACGAAGTAGTTTTATTAAATTAATATGGGAACTGTAAGTTCAATTATGATGTTATATAATTAATAAATAAATATTGATTAGATTCATATGCCTATATATTTAGACAAAACTTAAAATCAGTTCTGCAAAACGAGCTCATCATGTTCGACAAAAGAAGAATTTTTCAAAGCCGAACCGACATGATGTGAATAAATTAAAAGGCTCGTCGAATACCAAACAAAAAACGGAATTAAATAGCAGGGAGGAAAAGAATAAGCGGCCGAAGAAAAAACGGAAATTTTACGAAAAATCTGTAGTTGCTGATGGACCTAAACTTCCCGAAACCAAAGAGGACAGCGAAGTAGAGCCGGATGATGTTCTCGATATGTTGGAAACCGATGATTTGGGATATCTGGGTGCAATGAATTTTCTCAACACCAATTTCGCTTCGAGTTCATCCGATAAACCACGTAAACGTAAACGAGCACAAACCGTGGAAGAAAACAATGATGCTGATGAACATGAATTGGAACACAGTGAACAAAGCAAAATTGCACCAAATAAAATCGAGAAGGCATTATTGCCGATTAAAACGAAAGATGGCAGCGTAGTGGAGAGATCAATGAAAATGGACAAACCGGTAAGAGAAAAAATTACCGCACTAGAAGAGGAGATCACTCAAGATTCGGCAGAAAGTGAAGCAAGTTCTGAAACCGAAGATGAATTTTTAAAAGATGAAGGACCAAGTGAGGAAGATGAATTATTAAAATCAAGTAAAGCTATTTCAACGGCTGATTTGTTAATTAAACGCGAACAAGAAATTAACAAGCAGAAATATCGTATTGGTATTATATGTTCGGGAATTTTAGAAAAACCCGAGGATAAAATGAAAAATTTTGTACCACTTTTTGAATTTATGGATCACAAGAATTCAGATGGGGCTGCGAATTTAACTACAATTCGCAAAATTGCAACACTTTCGGTACTAGAATTATTTAAAGACATCATACCCGAATATCGAATCGGTTTTATTGATTTGGAAAAGACAAAAGTGAAAAAGCACACAATGGAACGAGTTAATTTTGAGAATGAATTACTCAGACACTATAAGAAATATCTCCAAAAGCTAGAATATTTTACTGCACCTATCTCAAAGAAAAGAAAAAGTTTCAGAGATGTTTCAACTTCTGACATAATGGTGATGGCTGAATTAGCCGTAAAATGTCTTTGCGAATTGTTATTAGCCCATCCTTATTTTAATTTGAGCCAAAATATCGCTCAAATGTTGGTCTACTTGGCAAACAGTCGATCGTCTACTATTCGTGAAACAATTCGCAAAACTGTAATCGAAATATATAAAACGGACCAACGTTACGATTTGTCATTGTTTATCATTCGCCGAACCAACCACTTGATTAAAAGTAAATCGAATAATGTATATGTTGAAGTGATAGAACCATTACTCTCACTTCCATTGAAAAATATAAATTTGGATGCCGATAAAGAGAAGGAATTGAAACAGAAAAGATTGGAAGCACATAAAGCTAGAATAATGAATTTGTCGAAAAAAGAGAAAAAACGCCAAAAGAAGTTAAAAGAGGTGGATAAGGAACTTCAAGAAACACAAGCCGAGGAAAATAAACAGTCGAAACAGTTTAAACTAACTGAAATTACGAAAATGATGTTTACGATTTATTTTCGTATTTTAAAAAATGATCCTAATTCGAAATTGCTCAGTTCAACGCTTGAGGGCTTGGCAAAATTCGCTCACATCATAAATATTGATTTCTTTGAGGATTTAGTCAACACTTTAAACTATCTAATGGAACACGGCGAATTGGGTTATCGTGAACAACTGCACTGTATCCAAACAGTATTCACTATACTATCGGGCCAAGGTGAAATTTTTAACATAGACCCATGCCGGTTTTACACTCATCTCTATAAAAATTTACTTGAAGTAAATGCCGGACAGAATCATGGAGATTTGCTAGTTATCATAAAAACCCTGTTCGAAGTAGTAATTAAACGTCGAAAACATATAACCCATCAAAGATTAGCGGCGTTTGTCAAAAGGATAGCCACTTTATCGCTCCAGGTACAACACAATGGTACACTTGGTTTGTTGACAATCATTAAGCAATCACTGCAATTTAATAGCACGCTAGAAATTCTACTCGATACGGATAATTCGATTGGTTCTGGTAGATATGACCCTGAATTAAACGAGCCAGAATATTGTAATGCTAAGTGTACGGCACTATATGAAGTATCTGCATTAACTAGGCATTATCATCCCACGGTTAAAAGAATAGCTAAACATATTGCAGCTGGTATCCCGTCAACCGGTGAAGGAAGCCTTAATCCAGAATTTAGTAAATTATCACCAGTAGATTATTATTTGAAATACGATAGTTCGGAAATGGCGTTTAATCCACCGATTCCAGCACCGAAAAATGTACAACCCAAGGCGAAACCGGGACGGCATATATTTTTGAATGATAATTTAGAGCACTACTGTAAAAATACGTTAAAGGCCGGTAATGGGACTGGTGAGCATTTTAATTTTTGTATTGATTTTTGGAATTCGTTAGATGCTAATAAATAAAATGTTGATAGACTGAGTTTGTTTTACTCTTAATTGGGTAATGGGGTATCCATTTTGAAGCGCTATGAACGACTGCATAATAATAATAAAAAATCGAATAAAAACTAAACATGCATTTACTGCTACACGTGCGCGTGAAACAATCACCCCTATTATGATTAAGGTGCTATTCCACTAGAAAAATTGACTGATAGTAAAAAAAAGAGGAAACGAGAAAAAAGTTCGTAACTCTGTAATAGACAAAGAACGTTTTTTCGATAGAAACATTTTCAGGAGTTGACAGCACACAAAACCATAATCAATAATTATTAACAAAAGCTGTATTTTGTTGAGAAAAAATTAATTCGAATTATTTTGGAGTTATTTTTTTCTTAAAAGAATAAGCCGCGAAATATTTTTTCGATTTAATTTTTATATTCTATGTTGGTATTTTTTCTGTTTTTCATTCCAAGCAGTTACGTATTTTATTTGTTCGAGCTCGAATTAAATAACTGAAATTTTTTGTTCGAATTATTTAATTCCTGTCACGTGCAATTGTTGTTGTAAATTTCTAACAAACCTTGTGTTCAATCGGGCAAAAATGATAAAAAATATCATGATATTTTTTATCACTTTTGGCATTAAACGCACTCATTTTTCACAGAAAAAAAACAACTTTTTTCGTGGTTCCAGCTGTCAATTTTGAATTTATTTTCTTTGGACGTGTTCAATTGGGCAAAAATGATAAAAAATATCATGATATTTTATCCCACCCTAACTTCATTTTGTAATACTATACGTCAAACCCGATTGAACAACCAAAATTGAAAAAAAAATGATAAATTGATTTTAAATGTTACATTTTGTTTTAAATCGCTTTGTAAAATTCAATAAACTCGTTTTGTCGTCAGGTTTTTAATTAAATGTTATATTTTTAATAATTTCTTCTTTATAAATTATTTTGATATTGAAAATATTTGGTTTTTATCGAAATATTGGAGATACAAATAGTTTTAGTTTGAGTTTTGATGTGTTTGTGTTCTCAGACAAAACCTCGAAATATAAATTATTATTTATGTTTAAATAAATACGTGACTGTGTAAATACCATATGAATATCATAAAAAAGCAAATTCAATTTAATTTAAGTACCGAAAATATCATAAAGAAAATAAATTCAAAATTGACAGCTGGAACCAAGAAAAAAGTTGGTTTTTTTGTGTGATAAATGCGTACGTTTAATGCCAAAAGTGATAAAAAATATCATGATATTTTTTATCACTTTTGCCCGATTGAACACTAGCCTTAATTAATTAGCGTTTTGGTATGTGTAAATGGGTGTACGGTGTGTGCTCGGGAATACTGAAGATCCTGTTATAATAATTATTCATTTAAGTAATAAAATTTGGTATTATGGTGATTTATTAATTAAATTTAGTTTTCAGAGTTGTCTGGGAATTTTTATATTAATTTTATTTGTTGATTCTTGATATACTTATAGTACCCAATTGAATTATTGAGGAGTATAGGGTGTTGTGGTGCTGTAACATTATCATTTTTAAATCATTTTATATAAATTTTATAAAATAATAGGATTTATAATTATTTATTTTCTTTTCTGGAACGGTTTATTTTAATTCTTGTTGTAGTACGTAATAATTAATTAGTTAGATATAAGGACCATGAATAATGAAATAAGGGCTGTTATTTAAAATTTTCCTTACATATTTTATCAGGTAAATTATTGAAAGGCGGACAGGGGTGAAATTACAACATTAATAATTTTTTAAGTCCTGTTTTATATTTAGGGAGTCCTGAGTATCCGGCCCTGTATATAATAATGTAGTTAGATTGTGCTAACCTATTTATTATATATTGTACTAATAATTTACTAACTATCGATCGCGATGGTGTCTGTAACCGGGTCGAGTCTGTCCCAACTAATAATCCTATCCTTCGGTTTTGTTATATATAAACAGGTGTACGGTGTGTGCCCAGGAGTCCGGGAGATCCTGCTATAATTCTTGGCCGTATATTCAAAATAAATCAATCAATCAATAATATATACACCAGTTTAGCTTTTAAATAGAAATAGAATTGAAACAAAATGTTTATTTGCACATATTTACACAAAATTTAGATACTGCTGACCTGTTGTTAATTATTTTATAATAAATTTTTATAAAATGCGCACCAGTTTAACTTTTCATTTGTCAACTTCACTTAGTAAAATAGTGAACTAGAATTCTATAATCTGTAATTGAAATGGCTGTGTATGGAATGTGCGTGTAGTAGTGTATTATAAAAAAAGCGTTCGTAAACTGTTCGTACGCTGTACATTTTTGCGCCGGGAGGATAAAAGGCTCGTGACATTTTTGTACAATTCTCTCTTTGAGAATAAGAAAACCCGAATCTGTTATTTGTTGCAACAGTAAAACGACATTATACGTAAATAGAATATCGCTTGTGGCAAAATACTGTGACTGTTTATTAAAAAAAACGAAATCGGCTGAAAATTTTGCAGTAAAATGTTAGCGAAAAGGTTAGTGTGTTGAGTGTACCGATATTTCGGTATCGGCTGATTTAAATAATAAATTTAATAATTACTTAAAAGATAATACTTATGAAATAGGAATAAATTTATCAATAAAAGTGTTACAAGCAGGCGCCTGGCCACTACTTGGTTCGACAATGGTACCAAATACATTTGCGATACCTCAGGAATTTGAAAAATCCATTGGAATGTTTGAGAAATTCTATCATATAAATTTTAGTGGTCGAAAGTTTTCGACCGTAAGTACGTGGCTACACCATTTTTGTCATGGTGAACTCATAGTCTCATACCTCAAGAAACCTTATATCATTACGATGGAAACTTTTCAAATGGCTATCCTATTGTTGTTAAGAAACGCTACAGTCAAATAATGAAACGTTACAAAAACATATTCAAAGTTTAATTGAATCAAAATTGTTGCTGTGTGGGACAGGGGTTGGTTTTTTTGTTTTACTAGGTCTTGTACCTTGAATACAATTTGTAACGCTCTTTTTCTTTACAGAAATTAGAAGATTCAACCGAAATTATTGACTATTCAAATAAAAGGACTAAGTTTAAAATTACTGCAGCTCTCCAAGGTGAAACACCTCAGGAAGTTGAACATGCGATGCACGCAGTAAATGAAGATAGAAAAATGTATTTACTCAGGTGGAGTTAAAATTTATATATTATAATAAATGTAATATTGTAATTTATACATGTAATAAAAATAAAAAGTATTCTGAAAAAAAAAATATATTTTTAATTAAAGCTAGATTTAAATTCAAAAGTGAAATTTTGCCGCCAAAATTTATATTATAAGCCCCGCCCACAAATTTGTCGTACCATAACCTAACTTTTTTGTCCGCATTTTCCGAGTTTTTTGGCCAACTTTCATAGGAAATCTTATAATAAGTCGGACATTATTCCTGACAAAAGTCGGTGATGAAATCCGCAAAATGTCAGGAAAATGTAAAAATTTTCGGAAATAAAAATACTTGGGACCGTTTACGAATACAGTAAAATCTCTCAAAGACGGAATTTCAAGAAACCGACAAAATTTTTCGGGTTCCGGGTTTCAGGCGTTTGAAAAACAAAATGTATGAATAAATGAAAAATTGCTTGTTCAATATTTGAATATACCAATTATATATGGATAGATTTTGTGGAACTTTCAATTTGTATAACCCTTTATAGGTTATGTATTTGTTTTGCTCCATTTAAAATATGCACATATATGTCTGAAGTTGATTTTTTTTTAAATTTATTTGCGTATTTATCTTTTAAACTAAAATTACGTATTGTTTTTCCGTTTTTTTTTATGAACTATCGTTTCAAACACACATTTGATTCCGAAATTTCTAAGTTTAGGCATTTTTTTATTATTTATATTTTTTTATTAACCTATACAAAGTTGGTTAAAATTCCACCTTTGGAGAGTACTTATGTCAAATTTTTGCTCTACGAAAGAAATTCCGTCCGCGTCTCGCAAGATTCCGCGATAAAAGGTTCTTTTGCTTAAAACAGATATTTCCGTGTCTGGCGAGTTTTCGCGATAATCAGATTCCGCCTTTCAGAATTTTACTGTACCTTAGTATAACAAAGTTTTCGTAAACTGTACGCTTATGTTATGCCTGGTCAGGAGGGGTAAAAAGTTTGCTGCATTTTTGTCCAGTAGCTAACACATATGTGTTCATATGAACTACAAAACAAAAAATCGAGCTTTCTCCAATGCTAACTGCTGTATCGACTTTGTCAAACTAATGTGTCAAATAATTTCAACAAAAATTTTCTTTAAAGAAACCCACCCGAGAGGAAATTTTTCTTTTAAGAAAAATTTAAAAAACTTATATTAATGACGTGACACATACTGCAATATAAAATAGAACAAATATTATATTAATGAAATGAATAGTTTAGGATTAAGTATACTATTTAAAATGGGTTGTATTTGTACCAAAAAATCATACATAATAAACGATACGAAATATGTGGTGCGGGAACAATTAGCAACTGGGTAATTAAATCCACTAGTTATTCAGTACATACCTAGCGGATACTCTAATATGAATTTGTTTATTTCTAGCGGTTTTAGTTTAATTGATTTAGTCGAAAACTCGGTTACTAAACGAAAATTTGCCTTAAAGAAAATGACCTGTCACAGCAAAGAAGATCAAGAACTAGCGTTGAAGGAAATCGAGATTACCCGTAAAATTCACCATGAAAATGTTATAAAAATGATCGAATTTGCGATTAAAGGCACGGCCGATATTGTTATAAATGAAATAAGTGAGGTGTATTTAGTATTGCCCTACTATAAAAATGGTTCGCTGCAAGATTACTTGAATTTGAGAAGTAAAACGAATGATCACTTGCCAGAAGCCCACGTACTTCAGCTATTCTTCGGTATTTGTGAAGGAGTGAAATCAATGCACGATATGAAACCAAATCCTATAGCCCATCGTGATTTAAAAACAGCTAATATTTGTCTTTCTGATCAGATGGAACCCATTATTGTAGACTTGGGTTCGGCGACTGAAGCTCGTATCCAAATTTGTGGACAACAAGAAGCCCAACGGTTGCAGGATGAAGCCGAAGAACGTTGTTCAATTGTTTATCGCGCCCCTGAGCTCTTCTCGGTTCAAAGTTATTGTATGGTTGACGAACGAACTGATATATGGAGCTTAGGTTGCGTATTGTATGCGATATGCTTTTACAAATGTCCATTCGATCCAATCTATGAAAAGGGCGACAGTGTTGCACTGGCTGTTTTAAGTGGTAATATTATATATCCAGAAGATTCGCCTTATTCGGGTGATATGCATGCTTTAATCGAATTTATGCTGCGTCTAAATCCAATGGAGAGGCCGTACATATATAGTGTTATTGAACGGGCTCATGATCTTTTGACAAAAATCGAAAGTAGAGTTTAATTCAATTTTATTTTAATTAATATGTTTAACATGGGATGCAAATACATAATGTTTATTAAATTAAGATAAAGACTAATCAAATGCATCAGTTTTACATATTTGTTGTTTAAAATACTACCTACATACATAATTTTAATTTGCATGTATAACATTCCCTATTTTAGGATTATCAATTATTTTTTATACAAAATATTACGTTCATTTAATTACATACATATTGACAACAAATATATTTCAAAATAAAAAATAATTAAATTATAACTTAAGAACATATGTACACTCAATTCGGTCAATACGTTTATGGCTGTATGATACTCACTTTTTTTCAAGTACAATAAAGTGCTGCAAAACTAGTAAAGCGAAACAGAGAAGGGTAGTGTAGACAATACTATAGGCAAATATTTTGAAGTTTCGGATAAACAAAATTTGTAAATAGAATCAACATTTTTTTTGTGTTGGACCATATTATTGAATTAATTTGCATTAGCTGCCGCAATTAATTGAAACGAAATAATTTATATGTTAAGTTAATTTTTATATTTACAAAAAAATGCACGTTTCAAATATTTTGGCAAACAATTAACAATGCAAACCCAAAATTGTATTTCAGTATCAAAAGAAAAATCTAAAAAAAGGGGAAAAAATCATAACAATAATGGCGACAAAAATGGAAAAATTGTTTACTAAATTTATTTTAAAAATAAACAAATAAATTCTCTTTGGTATACAAAATACAAATATTATCTCTAATATTTCGGAAATGTCAGAAAAAAGTATGTATGTCAAAAAAAAGAATCAAATCCAATTCTTTTTTTGCTATAATTGCTCGATTAACTCCCAAGTATAACAAAACCTAACTCAAATAGAGCAATAAGTTTTTCCTAAGTTTTTTGATGAAAAAATTCGAAGCTAACTTCATGCTGTCATATATATACAAAATATACAAGTAGAGTAGTGTGTATATCGTATATGTGCATACCCAAAACCAACAAAAATGTTTATACATTTTATGTTATATGTATAGACGTTTTTTTTGGTTTTGACATAATGTAGAAAATCTACTTTTCAAAATTGTTGTGCGCGTTGGTTGTTTAGTTTAATAATATTTTGTTTTTTTTTTGTGTTTCGATTTTTTTTATAAATATTTATATTTTAATTAAATATATAATCGGACGTTCGACGCCTAATTGTGATTTTCGGTAAGTTTTGTGAGTGATTGTTTAATAAACCATATTAATATTTTATTTTGTGAATGCGTCATTTTCTTTTATAGCCTGATGAGATTGATTGAATACATTTGTCATAGTCTTCATCGGATGGAAAATGAATTGAAAACTATTAATAATTTCACTTCTTCATAATAATCATAATAATAATAAATAATTAATATTTATATTATAATTTAAAAATTAGATTTAAAAGACAAAAGCCGTTTATATAAATATGCAATTTTATTAATGTTAAATATAATAAACAAGTTTTATTAATAAATTACAATATTGAATTTTTAATTTTGTTTCATTTTAAACGTTTAATTTACCCGCCAAATTTTGCTGATGTTGACACATGCATACATACACAAAAATATTCCCGCCCATTTTATTTTTGACATTTACACACACACACATTCATTCATTTTCATAATATTGAGTTAAGTCCAGTTAAGACTTTTCGCGACAAGTTTCATACGACTTTTTAGGATAAGTCCTAACTCAAACCTAGAAAAAGTCTTAACTAAGTTAAGACTTATTCTAGGTTTTTTGACAAAAAAGTCTTAAGTAAAAATACTTGGGCTGCTAGAAAAGTTGAGCTACCACTTTTTTTTTGACGTTTCTATATTTTTTCCAAATCTATGGTGTATACACTCACTCTCACAAATATTTTGTATATTTATTTTTTATCTCACTCCGTTTGTCTTACCTAGTCACAGAAAAAGTGGGAAAAAAAGTGAGTATCATACAGCCATTACCTTTTAAGGAGGGTACGGAATAAAAAGACAACGGTAATTTAAAAAAAAATCATAATACATATGTACAAAATACATATGTTGCGATATGAAACACAACTAAAGTAGATGTCTCCACTGGGCTTCTTGCTCTAAAAAGTCAAAATATAAAAAATACAAGTTTACTTAGGCCCTTTTCGAAAGTTATACTTATTTACCGCCCTCTTATGGCTGTATGATACTCACTTTTTTCCCACTTTTTCGGTGCCTAGGAAAGACAAACGGAGTGAGAAAAAAAATATATATAAATATTTGTGAGAGTGAGTGTATACACCATAGATTTGGCAAAAATATAGAAACGTCAAAAAAAAAGTGGTAGTTCAACTTTTCTAGCAGTTAATCGAGCAATTATAGCAAAAAAAGAATTGGATTTGATTCTTTTTTTTGACATTACATACTTTTTTCTGACATTTCCGAAATATTAGAGAAAATATTTGTATTTTGTATACCAAAGAGAATTTATTTGTTTATTTTTAAAATAAATTTAGTAAACAATTTTTCCATTTTTGTTCGCCATTATTGTTATGATTTTTTCCCCCTTTTTTAGATTTTTCTTTTGATACTGAAATACAATTTTGGGTTTGCATTGTTAATTGTTTGGCAAAATATTTGAAACGTGCATTTTTTTGTAAATATAAAAATTAACTTAACATATAAATTATTTCGTTTCAATTAATTGCGGCAGCTAATGCAAATTAATTCAATAATATGGTCCAACACAAAAAAAATGTTGATTCTATTTACAAATTTTGTTTATCCGAAACTTCAAAATATTTGCCTATAGTATTGTCTACACTACCCTTCTCTGTTTCGCTTTACTAGTTTTGCAGCACTTTATTGTACTTGAAAAAAAGTGAGTATCATAGAGTACGTTTATGCTTAGGGTTCAACCTGGTTTGAACCTAGGTTAACTTTTACTATAAACGGAGTCGAGTTATCTTGTAGTTAACTCGACTCGACCTAAAAAATTTCTAGGGTCGAGTCGAGTTAACTCTAAAAACCTTCACTATAAACGGAGTCGAGTCGAAAAATAAAAACAACAAAAAAATAATAATAAAAAGACACCATTTTAATTTCTTAATTCGTGTGCGAATCTTCGATTTTTGTGTGGCAATAAAACTTGGTCATTTTATTTTTATAAAATTCGGAAAATAATACAAAAAAAACATATAAACATACGATAGTAAATGATTTTTTTTTGACGTTTCTGACTCGGTTTCAACCTAGTTTCGACTCGACTACGATTTGACTCTGCAGTATAAACGCTAAAAAAGATAACTACAAGATGATCCAAAGTTAACTAAAAGATGACTCGACTCTGAGCATAAACGTATTAATACAGCCATAAGAGTTAGTGTATACATCATAGATTTGGAAAAAAATAGAAACGTCAAAAAAAAGTGGTAGCTCAATTTTTCTAGCAGTTAATCGAGCAAATATAGCAAAAAAAGAATTGGATTTGATTCTTTTTTTTTTGACATTACATACTTTTTTCTGACATTTCCGAAATAATAGAGAAAATATTTGTATTTTGTGTGCCAAAGAGAATTTATTTGTTTAATTTTAAAATAAATTTAATTTACAATTTTTCCATTTTCGTTCGCCATTGTTGTTATGATTTTTTTTTTACTTTTTTTGATTTTCCTTTTGGTACTGAAATACAATTTTGGGTTTGCATTGTTAATTGTTTGCCAAAATATTTAAAACGAGCATTTTTTTGTAAATATAAAAATTTACTTAACGTGTAAATTATGTCGTTGCAAATAATTGCGGCAGCTAATGCAAATTTATTATATAATATGGTCCAACACAAAAAAAAATTTTGATTCTATTTACAAATTTTGTTTATCCGAAACTTCAAAATATTTGCCTATAGTATTGTCTACACTACCCTTCTCTGTTTCGCTTTGCTAGTTTTGCAGCACTTTATTGTACTTGAAAAAAAGTGAGTATCATACAGCCATTAAATAAGTATGTAAAATCATCCTAATTGATTTCACATACTTATTTTCTATTTTGACTATTTTGTAACTATAAAATAATTGTTAATTAAATTTTTTATAAAACCTAATTACATACTACATAATATCACAATATGTATGCAATGAAATTAACAGAATTTTGGTTTTCGTTTAAGATTTTTTTTTTGTAAGAACATACTTATTTTAAGTTACCTCGCCAACATACTTATTCAAATAAGTAGGTCTAAATAAAAAAGTATAACTTTCGGAAAGGCCCTAAATTATCGTTATTTTGAAAATCGATGCATTTATCAAACGAGCCGAAAAGCCACTTCTTGGTTGAATTGGGGTTAAAACATCACGTTTCACACAACCAAAATTTGAATAGAGCCATCAATTAGAATTTTTTAAACTAATATCCCTCTGTCGTTAATTATATGCGTAACTACTTCTCACAATTATTCCATTTGAGCATGAGTATTTGCGAGTAGATACAATACTTGTGAATAGTTTGCTAACGCCAATGTAACACGCTTAAAATAAACTATTATGCTATCAACTCGGGTTTCCATCATCATACCAGGTTTCCATCGTCATAGCATAATACTATGATGATGGAAACCCGAAGTTGATAGTATAATTGACGATTGTAAAAGTAGATAAAGCGCCTGTCGAGGAAAAAAGTTAAAATGAGGCAACTGGCAAAATGACATTTCTCATAAATGCGACGAAAGAAAATTTTGCAATCTGATAGTTAAAAATTGTTTTTATAATCCAAAATTGGAATTATTTACAATTATTAGCAATCTGTGGCCCTATTCTGGTAATTCCCGGGGAACGGGGAATAATTTTTTTTTACAGCAGATATTCCCAGATACATATTTCCAACTTTTTATTCCCTATTTTCTTAAAGTGCATTCTGTCAATTGGGGAATAAATATACAGGGGAAATAAATTTAGTTGTATCAAAATTATTATAATAACTCTTATTTATTATAATACTATCTTTAAAATTATTAACAGTATTAATATTATTAATTATTAATAACAACTACATATAAACAAACATTTTCGTTAAAAATCTATTCCCCATCAATTCATTCATAAAATCGGTGTGGAAAAACAAACGTCAAAACTGCTGTAATGGGGAATAATTTTTTCCCAATAAAAAATCTTTCCCGAACACCAGAATACACTTTGGGGAAAAGGGAATAATACTGCAATAAAATTTAAAATTTCTATTCCCCGGGAATTACCAGAATAGGGCCACTGGTAAGTAAAAATTGTGTTTACAGTTCAAAATTGGAATTCTTTACAACAATTGTCAACTGCCTCAGTTTAAAAAATTTCCGCTAGGTGGAATCTGTGATGCTCCAAGTGTCAATAGTTTGTTATAATATTTCAAAATAGCTATCAAAAATATAATAGGTAGCAAATTGTAATTTTAAAAGTGCAAACATGGCAGTGTATAGGCTTGTTTGAATTCTTTTTCAAATTAAATTTTTTTTAGGCTGCGGTCGTAGTGTGTTTTTTATATTTTTTTATATTACTTCAAGTAATATTTATCAGGTAATTATGATAGGAATACACGGGAGTGGTACTACCCTCTCGAAGTCATTGGGTACCAATGCTACCGTTTTTCAAGCAGAAGTACATGCTATAGAACTTTGCGCTAGGATAGGCATAGTAAAAGGCCTAAACGATGCAAAGATTTATATTGTATCAGACAGTCATTCGGCCTTAAAAGCTCTTAGGTCTTGTACCGTTGAGTCAAGGCTGGTATGGGATTGTCTGAAGGTTATTAAACATCTGGCAGGCTTAAATAAGGTAACACTTAAGTGGGTGCCAGGTCATACTGGAATCGAAGGAAACGAGGCAGCTGATGGCCTCGCCCTTGAGGGTTCTGCCTCTCCATTTATTGGACCAGAACCCTTCTGCGGCGTCACTAAGGGACACCTTAGAGCAGCGGTAAAACGCTGGGAGGATGTTCAAAAGTCCTCCTACTGGCGCAGAATTCCAGGTTTACGACAGGCGAAGAAATTTATATAACCTTCGTCTGTCAGGGTTAAAGAGTGTCTTGAAGTTAGGAAACCTGAGTTGAGGCTGCTTACTGGCTTCCTCACAGGTCATGTCCCCTTAAGGTAATACCTTAAGAAGATGGGCCTAAGTACGACAGATGGATGCCGCTTCTGCGATCTGGAAGCGGAATCAGCGGAACATGTTCTGTGCCATTGCCCAGCCATTTTCCAGCAAAAACTGCAACATCTAGGAGGGAGAACAATGAGCCCAGATAGTATGTATCTTGTACCGGCCAGTAGTATTATCATATTCATTAAGAGCCTGAATATTGACTGGACCGATAATTAAGTAGGGTCCAGCACAAGATCTTTTAGGTCGCGGTGCGAGGTGGCTTATCGCCTACATGGCCCTTCAATCAATAATAATCAGGTAATTATAAATATGCATAAAATATAGGAGAATTGCGTCCCATACCAAAAAAATATAAAACGATTTTAACTTCACACCAAATGATGGAACCACGATAAGGAAAAATAGTATAATAGTATTATACTATTTTGCTATTGTACTATTCTGCCGTGCTAAACATGTTTTACTGATGTGCAAAAATCGCATTTCGAGGAAATTGATGATTAAGTTTTTCGAAATATTTGGGGAATAACTTGCTTAAAAGCGGATTTAATTTACTTTCAAAGTCTTCAAATTATGCATTAGATCATAAATAATATGTTTTTCGATAAAATAACAATAAATTACACATATTTAATTAATAATTTGTAGAATTAGTCTTTTACTTTAAATAGGCTTTATAAATAATCGATTGGTACTAAACAAAAATAACTTAAGTGCAATTAAGTCATTTATATCACAAAAGAAAATCTAAAATCCTGTGTGAATAAGAAGAATATATACCTTATCTGCCATTTAAGGTATTTATGTTTAGTTAATCGTTACATTTATTTTCAAAATAAACTATAGAATACAATCTTAAATGCTACCAAAGTCGTGTTTACTACAAAGAGAAGTTGAAATCGTTTATTATATATAAAAAATATATACCTTATCTAAAATTTATGATGTAAGACCTTAAGCACTCTTAGTTTCTCGGATTTTATGAAATACGATTTGCAAATAGGATTTGGTAAAATTTTTGTAACAAAAGACTAGTTTAATTGGTATGTTATATTTATTTATAACAAAATAAAAAACAACAACTATTGAAATCATAAAATTATTTATAAGATCGTTTTTTAAATAGCTTAAAAATCTAGTATGTAGTTTAAATTAATTCATAACATTTCTTTTTTATAAAAATAAATTCAAAACATGTCAGTCATCTGAAAAATTACAAAAATTCAATCAAATTGAATTAAAAATTAATATTTTTTATCACAAGAATAAAATTCAAGACTTATAATAATTGACGATCCATTAAAACAATTCAATCTCTACCGATTACCAGAGGATCCGAAATTGGTAAATTCATTAAGTGGTCCATTTGTAGTACTGAATAACATTACATTAAGATAAGTTAAAAGTCCTTGTATATAAGTTATTATTGATTCAATTCACGTATAGAAAATTTCAAATAAGTCAATTTTGCTATTGAAAATGAAAATTCTTAAATTGCCATAAATGCAATTTCAATTATGAAAATAAGCAAAAGTAACTTAACTTACATATTTGAAAGAAAAGGACCTTATTTGTGCCATAAATAAGGCGTTCATGTTTAATATCAAGTAGTTATGTCGGTGTTACTTCAAATTTGCTATTTTTTTCGATTAGACCGAAATTTATTTTGTTTAATAATGCATTTATTAAAGTAGATTTAATTATGTTTATTTATGTAAAATATAAAGGATATTAATATCTTTTAATTGGCATCAATAACTCAATTTCGCCAAAAATGTAGCACGGCAATATTGACGGCATGGACATTTTCCTATATGGGGAATTTTTTTCACCTGCTTATCCCATTCGGAAATATTCCCTTAGTTTAAATTCAAAAAATTCAATTTCAATTCAATCAGGGCCCCAGGGGCCCTATTCTCGAATTCCACATCCATTTTCCACATGTGCACATCTGTCAAAATTCATAAAAATTGATTTTTTTTTTGTACTAACTATGGGTTCTCACCAAAAGTAGATTGCAAATATTTGCAATCTATTTGATTTTCGTTCACTTGGATAGTACACATTAAAAAAAATTATATATCGGTACACACAATATACAAATTTACAATGCGATTTGCAACCAAAAGTAGTCAAGCATACATCTTTTTACTTTGTAAATAAAAAATTTCCTGTAATGTGTAAAACCGACTTAAGTGACTCAACCAACCAAATTTAAGTTGCCCGAACTCAGACTACTTTCAGATAACTTTCAGTCACTGATTTTTATCCCATGGATAAGACACAAAACTAAATTACTAAAGAAAACAACAACAAACGATGGTACAAACCAACAAACCAACTTTTTATATATTCCACTCACTTGAATTATACATACCTCTTACTCTAAATCGTATTACCGAAAATGTAAAGTAAGAGCCGCACTGGAATAAGTTTATTTCCGAAAATTATTCAAAATCTTTTTTTTTTCCTAAACTTAATATATATATTAATATAATAATATAATATATTAAATCATAATTTAATAAATAAAACACTTTGCTGATACAGAAATTAATAACAATCATATTTACAAATTGGCTAAAACAATAATTAAATGTTTTACTAAGATAAAATATTCACAAATATCCAAAGAAATCAATGAATCAAATACCATACATATCCGGCAGCAGCTAAGAAGTTTAATTTTCCGACACGAGTGAATTGAATTAATTGATATATTATATAATCTATTACGCAGAATAAATATTTTTATTAAACACTTTTCATAAAACAATAAATCTTGAAATACTCATCTATACTCAACTATAAGCGTGTTCCATTGGCGTTAGCAAACTACTCACAAATACTTGTATCTACATACTCGCAACTACTCATGCTCAAGTGCTGGTGTAGTTGTTAAGTCGACTGCACAGTGCACGGGCGAGATTATTTCTGAGATTATTTATAACATTTTCCATCCAATGAAATCACTGTACATATTGATAAAAAAAAAAATTCCCTTTCAAGATTTCCCCTCACGAGTTAAAATTTATTGAAAAATAATCTTTGGATAAAAATAATCTTTCTCGTGCAGCGAGCTTTAGAAGTAGTTACGCATATAATTAACGAAAGAGGGATTTTAGTTTAAAAAATTCTAATAGATGGCTCTATTGACGATTGGATCATCACGGATTCTACCTAGTGGAAATTTTTTAAACTGAGCTAGTTGGTAATTTGACGTTCGAAATTGTTGTAAAGATTTCCAATTTTGAATTGTAAACACAATTTTTACTTACAAGATTGCTAATAATTGTAAATAATTGAAATTTTGGATTATAAAAACAATTTTAAGTTACCGGACCTATTTTAAGTAACTGGACGCCATAATCAACGCCAGTCCACCAACGAACACCCGAGAGTTACGTTCATTTATGGGGCTTGTAAATTTGTACGAGCGATTTATACCGAAATTGCACGGCACAGCATCTGATTTACACACACTATCAGGACAAAATCAACGTTTCAAATAGACGAGTCATGAACAAGCAATTTTCAACGAAATTAAGCCGTTCCAGCTTTCACGCGCACAGGTCTTACACCCGTATTATGATGAAAAGGATCTGTATGTTACAAGCAACGCATCAGACAAAGGAATTGGTGCTGTCCTTAGTCATCGCAACAGCGACGGGATTGACTTACCGATTGCGTTTGCATCAATAAAATTATCAGGTGCTCAGTTACATTACAGCACAATTGACAAAGAAGCACTTGCAATCATTTTTGGGGTACAAAAGTTCGACAGATTCCTAGCAGGTACACATTTTACATTGGTCACGGATCACGAACCGTTGACGCGCATATTTGGCAGGAATCGCAATTTGCCTAAACTCGTTAACAATCGTTTAATTCGATGGACATTGCTATTAAATTCATATAGCTATGACGTCGAGTACATTCCGGGAAAATTAAAAATTGTTGCTGATTTTTTATCACGTATACCGACTACAACAGAAGAATCACACTCCGACAGGCAAAAGATTGAAGACGACGTCAACTACATTGGCAAAGCAAAGATGGATGACCTCCAGTTCTGCAAGAAAAGCATCTCAGTCGAGTCCAATAAAGATAAGGAGGTTTCTCGCATTACTAGTGCAGTGAAACAAGGGTGGACCCAACAGATGTGCCAACAATCACAATTCCAATCGTTTCTACAGCGCAAAGACGAACTGTCTGTAGAAAACAATATCCTCGTGTGGCAAGGAAGAATGGTGCTATCTGCATCATTGCGTAAAGCCGCACTCCAACCTCGTTTGAACCTCGTTCACGTCTCACGAATTCAAACCATTTTGTGAGAAGGAGGGAATGAAACATATTGCGTCCTCGCCATACCACCCAAAGACAAATGGATTAGCAGAAAGATTCATTCAATCATTTAAACGACGAATGAAGTCAATCGGGAATGATAACGAAGATCTCGATGCTCAGCTCAACGCATTTTTATTTAGCTATCGCAACACACCACATAGTACAACGGGCAAAACTCCATCTGAGATATTTTTGGGACGACGGCTTCCAACAGTCTTCGATAACATAAAGCCATCTATTCAATGTAACATAAACAGACATAATTTAAAAAGCCAGTTGTACCACGATAGAGACAACATCAAAGAACGCCATTTCAATGCAGGTGATAACGTATGGGTGCGAACAGACAATGATACGAAATGGAACCCTGGTACAATCACACAGCAAAATAACAGATGGGCATACAGCGTTGCATTTCCCGATCAAACCACCAAACGCAGACATACAGATGCAATCCGAGAACGACAGAGCCCGCCGACTGCGGCATTAGATAGCAGCCCACACCAACTACAAGGATCCGCAAATTCATCTGCCACCGTTCAACAGAATCGCAGTCCTCAAAATCAACAGGTTTCGGTAACCGGGTCCGAACCAACAACGGCAACAGAAGATCCAACTCCAGTTATTCGACGAAGCCAACGTCCACATAGGGCACCAGTTCGTTTGGATTTGTGATCGCAGCACTCAACTGTGGTGGGGAGGAATGTCATGTGAAGCCAGCTTTAAAAGTATAAAAGGTACTATTTTATACTTTTGACAGTAGTATGTGTTTTCCCTCCAGACCAGGGGTGCTATTCTTGAAACATTACGAAAACTTTCGTATTGCGAGTTAGTGTCAAAGTATTACGAAAACCCTAAAATCGTATTCTTGAAATCGAATTACGAAAATTTTCGCAACGGAACGTTACTAAAATTTTCGTAATGGTTTTTTCGTTGCCCATTGCATTTCGTAATGAAATCATTTGGATTTTTGTGTTAATTATATTGATAAGGATGTTCATAAAACTCAATATTTTCTATTCTCAATATTTTATAAAAAAGTGAAAACAAAATCGTACCTTTTTTTCTTTGTTTCACGTGTTCTTAAAAATATGTATTATTTATTTCGAGATAACGATGTACATAACTATGCATTCGGTTTTGTTTACTACCTAACTAGAACAAAACCATATTTTCTTCTAAATTTTTGTATTTACATGTCGTATACCTAAATCTTGGGATATTTTTTTAAATGCTTGACCACTTTCTAATTTTAAACAATACGTGTAAGGGTATGAGATTTTTTCGTAATTGACAATTGGCTATAGCGGACCAAAATGGAATATGTGATTCAATACAACAAAAATATGTTATTTAAAGCTATATTGCCTATTTAACTTTTATATTTATTTGTTAAAATTGTAATGATTGGAAATTATGTGTAATTTAAAGTGTGATTTTTATCATTCATTAGTTCATTTGGAACAATTTTGTTTTATCATTTTAAATGCCCTGTCTTCAAACATTACGAAAATTTTCGTAATGCACAATATTTTCGTAATCGTAATGGTGAAATCATAAATTAGTATTCTTGAAAATCTTGAAGCCATTACGAAAATTACGAAGAGAGGAATAAAAAACTAAGAAGATTTCGAAAGAGATGATTAAAAATGTTAGTTTAGTTTAGTATAACTGAGAATATTAAGCGAAGCGGACGCTTTCTTTACTTAAAATTATAAATTGTTGTGAATTTTTGTCAATAATGGCTCATTTAATTAATATTAAATTAAATATATTAAAAATGATTGTGTATGCTACTTTTTCGTTTAAAGGGAAAATTACTTCGGTCTAAAAAGACCAATGTATTGAAATCTTGTCAAAAATGGCCAAAAATTTGTTTGATCCAAAACCATTTATCTCGACGTTTTGAAAATCCTTGAGTCCGAAAAAGAAAAAAAAAAATGTCTGTCCGTCTTTCTGGACGTCTGGATGTCTGTACCCATGATATCTCGAGAATCGCTTATCCGATTTAGAATTTTTTTTTCCAAAAATCTGTTTTTATGGTACGGCGGTACATACGAGTATGATTGTATGATGGTACGATTGAACGATGATATAATGTTATGTCGTGTATGATGGTGTGATGGTATGGTAGTACGACAATACGATCCTATCATCCTATGCAATGCCACTACCATAACCTGCTAAAATTCTCTCTTTAGAGAGAATTTTAGCAGGTTATGCCACTACATAAAAAGCCATGAAAAAAAAAACTTGTAGTGGTGTTAAGGCAATAAAGATTTTTATTTTCCAATGGAACGTAAACACAATCATATGGGATTTTGTGTTGCCTTTATTTTCAATTTAAATGAAAATTTTTATTGATAAATAGAAATAATTTTAAATTAAATACAATCTGTTTCGTCGGCAAGTGACCCCTTGTGTGTTGGTGATAGCTTTTCACATTTTTCATCATATCTCCCAAGTTATGGGCTCGATTTTAATTCTGTTTGCGGTTTTTTAAAGCTTTTGAGTCACTTTATTGGTTAATTTGCACACTAAGCCAGGTTTTTGTAAAGAATGTAACAAATTATGGGAAAATCACATTTTTTTACTTAAACGATTTTTTTATTTAAAAAAACCTCTACTTTTAAAAAAAATGAACTGTAACTCGAAAAAATGTCCCATGGCATGGGTATTTTATTTATAATTATTAAAACATTGTTACTACCTAACTCATAAAATATTCGAACACCAATTTGTCGAAAAAATGGCGTTTGTAGCCGTTTAGGTATAGTGATGTTATCTAACCAAATCTTTTAAATGATCGAAAACTCAAATTGGTAAGTAATATTAAATAGTTCAGTTGTTCGCTAACCAATCGTGTGACACTTTCACACATGTACTCTCGTGTTCTGTGTTTTAACAATTTTAAGTTTGTGTGAAAATTAAAAGGACAGTTTGTGTTAAGTAAACGCTTAATCATTACAATGACACATTTGCGTGATCCACCACCTTCTCATGTAGCCAATATGCATTTTGTAAACCTGTTCTCTAATGGAAATGCACGCGTTGCTGTCGAAAAATACAGGCGTCGATATCCAACAGGCCAGTACTTGGGTATAGGATATTCATTGCAATACATCGACGTTTTCCCAAACAAGGATTATTCCAACAACAACACGAGTCCAGCGTGAATATTAACGTACACGTTGGAAGAGGATTTATTACGATTAATACGCGCTGAACCTACGACAAGTATAAGCCGCCTGTCTATTAGATTAGGCATATCGAGGTGAAGAAGGCCTTAATCCTTATCACTTCCGTCGTGCTCAACATCTAGGAAATGTGGAACATCGTGCCAGATCAGTTTTTTGTAATTGGATAATTTCACAGCAAAGAAGTGATGTCAATTTTATAAGGAGAATATTGTAGACAGATAAAGCTACTTTCACCAGGGCGGGTATAACAAATTATAGAAACCTCCATGTTTGCGCTGTCGAAAACCCAAACGTCGTAAGGGAGACAGCTTTCCAGAGACAATTTGCTATAAATGTATGGGCGGGAATGATCCACGATTAACTTATCGGACCTTACGTGGTAATAAACAGGCTTGTTCAACATGTATTATTAGAATTTTCAGGAATCACGTTGTCATGGAAAAAGTGCCATTGTTGAGAAGAAGGCGAATGCAGCTGCAATTAGATGGAGCTCCAGCACATTTTGCAAAGATAATACGTGATAATTTGAATGAAAATAATCCACGGTGGATCGGTAGAGGAGGTCCTGTAGCCTGGCCGCCAAGGTCCCCTGATCTTACGCCCCTAGATTTTTATTTCTGACAGCAAGAATTTTCGCTGCTGCAGCAGAAACAAGAGGCAACCCTTAACAATTGCGTTGGACAACAACTAGTGTGATCAGGAGAGCCCTTGTTTGTTTACAAGAGAGTGGAGAGCATTTCGAACATGTCATTTAATTAAAAATGTTTAATAATTTAAATAACTTTTTTGTTTAATTTCCCTACTTTCTCTAGGTGACTTTTGCGCGGTATTTTTAAGAGTTAGCTAGTAAGAAAGTTTTGTCAATTTGTAGATATTATGCTGTAGATTAATAATAATAATTAAAATAATTAACTTAATGGAACATTTCCACGGTTTACATTTCAGTTTTTTTAAAAAGTATAGGTTTTCTTTACTAAAAAAAATGTTATTTTCCCGAAATTTTTTACATTCTTTAAAAAAACCTAGCTAAGTGCGCAAACTATCAAATAAAGTGACTCATAAACTTCATCTTTTCAAAAACCGCAAACAGAATTATAATCGAGCCCACAACTTGAAAATGAGACACCCACCTTAAAGGATTTTTGGCGATAATTTTACTTAAATATTCAGAATTTTCCGGCCGGTCACTTGACGACCAAACACATTGTATATCTTGCAGCTTGTACAAAATTTTAATTGAAATTAATAAAATTTTAATTAACAATTTTGCATTTTAGTAAATTGATTTTTAGAGAAATTTAGGGAAATCGTTAGGCTTCGTGTTTTTTTTTAAATTTCTTTTCGTAGATTACTAGATTAGTTTTATTATAAATCATGGCTGTTTATGTAGTAGCATTGGTAAAGTAATAAAACTAATCTAGTAATCTACGAAATGAAATTTAAAAAAAAAGCACGGAGGCTAACGATGTTTGAGAATAAAAATCAGTTTACTAAAACGCAAAATTGTGAATTAAAATTTTATTAATTTTAATTAAAATTGTGGACAAGCTGCAATTCGATATATTTAATTTAAAATTATTTATATTTATCAATAAAAATGTTCATTTAAATTGAAAATAAAGACAACACAAAATAATTCCAATATGATTTTGTTTATGTTTCATAGGAAAATAAAAATCTTTATTCGCCTGGGGATTTGACTGTTTAGACTGATGTCACGGCTGTTTATGTAGTGGCATTGTCCTTTGATTCTATGGCGATATGATTTTAGATCGTACTGTCGTATGATACTATTATGGTATGATGGTATGATTGTATGACTTTACGTACCATTAGTATTAGCCGCCTGTGACGGTATATCAATCCAATTCCAATTACAGGTGGTTTGGCGTCTATTGGAGGGGGGGATCAAAGTTGAGTAGATTAATCTACCAGCTCCGTAACCTTCCAGTAGGGTGCGCATCACGTGAGCTGTTCTGGTCTTGTCATTAGGCAGCTGCGTGATGGGTACAATTGTGTAAGAGGTAACCTGTTCACAATTCGCAAGTGTACGTACTGCCTCCTCGTGGCAACCACTGGTAACTAAGGCCACTTGGCATATTTTTGGCCATTTGGCACAGGCTAAAGTACGGCGCTAAAGGAGAAAACCTTGACAAAAAACCCTAATCTAAGGTGGAACAGCATATGCCGAAAGATGAATGGCTGATAGGTTAATCAGCCCAAAATATGCGGACTCTGGATACCAGGCACCCTCCAGTTTTATTTAGCCTTCCTGTAGTAAAGCTGGGTGACCTACAGGTGATTTGCAATTCCGAGCAACTCGTAAGAGTAAAATCAAACGGAATACGGGGCAGGAGTAGGAATATACGAGAGTGGGACAACCCTCTCGAGGTCCTTGAGCTCCATGCTACCGTCTTTCTAGCGAAACTACATGCTGTAGTAAACATCTAGGAGGGAGAGCAATAAGCCCAGATAGTATGTATCACGTACCGGGAGGCAGTATCGTCAGGTTCAATAAGAACCTGAATATTGACTGGACGGATAATTAAGCAGGGGCCAGCACAATAGATCTTTTAGGTCGCAGTGCGAAGTGGCTGATCGCCCGCATGGCCCCCCCAATAATAATAATAATAATAATTCCAATTACAACACGCGACATTTAAAAATACATCCCAAATTGTCAATTAGTATTGTAGCTATTACCCTTATTTTTAAGAAAATAATAAACATACCACAAGCAAATAGGTACCTTTTTTTTGTGGTAATAAAATAATAAATATTTAGCGAAATGTAAATACATATTATTTTTAACCATCAACAGAAATTATTGAGTTTTATGAACGTCTTTGTATGAATATAATTAAAACAAAAATCTAAATGATTTCATTACGAAATGCAATAAGAAACAAAAAAACCATCCGAAAATTTTAGTAACGTTCCGTTGCGAAAATTTTCGTAATCCGGATTTCAAGAATACCATTTTAAGAACATACATTTTCATCTTCTCTCTCGAAATTTTATTATTTCTTTTTGCCTCTCTTCGTTATATTCGTAATGGTTTCAAGAATACTAAATTATGATTTCACCATTACTATTACGAAAATAGCATTACGAAAATTTTCGGTTACGAAAATTTTCGTAATGTTTCAAGAATAGCACCCCAGGTGTATCATAAACGTGCGGTTTACGAAGACTTTGCTATACTAAGGTGTTCGTAAACGTTACACTAAAACAGTACGAATATAGTACGTAATGTGTACTTTTGTCACATGAGAAGTGAAACAAATTTGCGAAGACTTGTGTATGGATTAGTATATGTATAAAAGTGTTCATAACATGTACGCTTAAACGTAATGTTTACGAACTGCATAAGCGTAACATTGACGAACGGTTTAGTGCGAATTGTCCCATTTAATTAGAATAAAACAATTTTTTTAAATCAATCTTATCTTTTATTTGTATTTTTCTTCAAATAAACCGCAACACAAGACACAACGTGCCAAATTTGTTAATTAATCTTTTTCTGAAATGAAATAAAATGTTTCAATCATAGATGAAGCACTTCGAGTATTACTTAAATGCCTTTTAAAATATTCATTATAATGATTTTTATACGATATTATGGATAAAGTGCTGCTCTTGAATGCCACGAAAAACTAACAATAATTATCAGAAGTTTTTATATTTTCACAATACGACAACTTTAATTTAATTTGTACAAAAAAAATTGATACTAAAACAAAGCCGAAAGATATAATTGACAGCACTGTGTATAGAGAATGTAAATATGTATAGTAGTGTGTTGTAATAAGAAACTTTCGTAAACTGTTCGTAAACGAAATACTTTTGATGTATACATTTTTGCGCCGGGAACGTTATTGAAAGACGTTCATCGTTTATTTCGTTATCCTGTTAAGTTGGTACAATTGTTATGTTTTCACATGTGTTATATCCCAAACACATTGACGGAGCGAACAGCGGGGCTAAATTAAAATACATGTATTTCCATAAGAGCGAACACATAGAGCGGCGTCAAACTAGCAAAGTTTGTATTTTTTGAGGCGATGAATGACATTTATATTTATTGTTGTTGTGTTTAAAGTAAATGCTTGGAAACTTCTAATTTTAGCTGAATTTTACATCCAAATGGGCATATCAGAAAGACAATTGTAAAAAAAATCTAAATTTGAAATTAAATTTGTTCGTAATAAGTCATTAAATTAAACAAATAGTTTTTTATGAAAAGGTTTTATTGTAAAAACCCAAACAACATTTTTCATATAAATAAATGTCAAATTAGCGGCGTCTATGTGGTAGCAAAAAAACTTAAAGACGAAGAGAAGCGAAGCCAGGCGTAGAGCGCCGCTTATGTATTTGGGATATTATTCTGTGAGTGAAGTGTTTACATGTTTACATACTATATAACGTCCCCTCGTATTTATTTATTTTTTATTTTTTTATATTATACAGTTTTATTAATCCACTCGAAATTACTTTCTTTACTGTACTTTCTACTACAACACCATTTAATTTCAAATAATAAATTTTACATCTAACTAAAATCTTTACTTAGTACATTAGTCTTTATACCTTTCCGGTTGTCTTATATTTCTTTTGGATCTCTCTACTTGTTGTGTAGTTGGAGTTTCCGACTCATTTATCCCTCTTTCGACCTCATTATGAGTGACCTCCTCTGAAATATGATCTTGAGTATTGTTTGATTTTTTTATTAAGTCCTCTGTTGTATCTTCTTGGTTTATACGATTTGATGAAATACCGGCCGGTCGAATAAAGGATCTATTACGCCTATATTGGCTTCCGTCTATATTGACTATACACGACGAGTCGTTTAAATTTGATATGATATAACCTTTGGACCAATATTTGTCGGTTGGAAATTTCCTCACGAATACTTCTTGTCCAAAACTAAGTGTTGGTAATGGTTTCGGTGATTTGTCATAATAGTATTTAATTCTTTTTCTATTCTGTTCAATGGCATTACTTGTATTGTTATCAATTTTTTGTTTCAACTTACTCTTTGAATATGGAAGATTTCCCTTTAAGTATCTGTTGAATAATCGTTTTGCATGACTTATTCCAATTTTATTAGGTGTGTTCCTCCATTGAAGTAAGCATTGATAAAAATCCATATCACTATCTACACTTTTTTTTAATTAAATATTTTGCAATTTTTACAGCCGCTTCTGCCTTCCCGTTTCCTTGTTGATGATGTGGACTGCTTGTTGAATGACTAAATTCCCATTTCTTTGCTAATTCCTCAAATTCTTCATTTACGAATGTCGCTGCATTATCACTAGTAAATACTTCTGGTGTGCCGTATATGCTGAAATTTTTTCTACATATAGTATGTCAATTATTGTCGTAGCTCGCATATTGAAAATTTCATCTATTTCAAAAAAATCAGAGAACTGGTCTACCGTAATCAAAAACTTTCTTTGTTTCCCGTTTATGATTGTTACCACTCCGGTAACTTAAATTTATATTATTAATTAAAAAATGCACTTTGTAAATCTAATGTTCGAATTTATTCTTTATGAGTTAGATGAATCATCACATCTCTTGTTTTTATTTTAAAAGATGATGCAATCCCTCCTTCCTTGTACATCCACTGAACTGTGTTTTATTTTATATTAGTGTTGTCACTGCTGCCAACATCTCCCTCTTTTAATTAGATAAATCGAAATCCCATAGGCGATTGGGAAGACGCCGAAATCGTTGTGGACGGCGTACAGGCTGTGGTGAATTTGAAGTCTCGCAATTTCCTTGATTTGTTATTGTTGTCATTAGTTCATTACTATCTGATTCTAGTGGCGGTTGATAGACTAATGTTGTTGATGGTTGCGTTGGTGATTGATTTGTGTTTGCTGATGACATGTCACTGGTTGGTGCTATTAACAAATCTAAAGGAAGTTGATCCTCATTGATTCTGTCGTCATTCTCTGTGTACCGACGAATTAGTTGGTTCACAGATGATCGAACTAAACGGTTTGTTTTGATCAGGCCAACAAGGTACATCACTTGTCAAATTCGCTTGATGACTTTACCTTGAGCCCAGGACATCTTGTTATGACGGTAGATTTTAGCATAAACTTTATCTCCAACCTCAAATTGTCTTGCACGAGCTCCATGATGTTTGTTAAACTGACGTTCTTTTTTGCGTATCTCGTTCTGTGCTGGATTCTGGAACTGACTTCAACAAATCCAACTCGTTTCGAATTTCTCGTCCCAAAAACAGTTGTGCAGGTGACTTAGACAGTTGAGCTCGTCGATTAGGTGTTGAACGGTAAATATGGAGGAATTTAGTTAAGTTTTCCTTGTTTGATCCTTCCCCCTTTGATTTATTTAGTGTCCTTTTTAATGTATCTACGAATCGTTCCGCTCGGCCGTTCGACATTGGGTGATACGGCGGAGTTTTGATATGATTTATTCCTCGTGACCTCCAAAATGACTTGAATTTCTCACTTACGAATTGGGTGCCGTTATCTGTTACTAGGTTTTCTGGATTTCCAAACAAAGCAAAAAATTCACTGAGCTTTTCGATACACATTGATGATGTAATGTTATCACACTCACGTACTTCGGGGTACATAGACTGCGAGTCGACACTAACGAGGAAGTATTTTCCGTCAATCGGGCCGGCAATATCGGTGTGAATTCGCTCCATGGGGCGCGTCGCCCGTGGCCACGATTGTAGTAGTGTGAGATTTTGCGTTTTCTGTGCAACGACTACATGATCGCGCTAGAGTCGTGATGGCATCGTCGATCCTCGGCCAGTATACATGTGATCTCGCTAGCATTTTCATTGCATCTGCCCCTATATGTTCAACATGTAGTTGACGTAATATGAGTTTGCGGAATCTGTATGGCACTACTATTCGATTACCAAACATGGCACATCCATGATTGTATGACAATGCATCGCGACGATTATAAAATTGTAGCAACTCATCGTTGTCAGGTAATTGGTTCCCTGACTCTGGCCACCCTTGTTGGATGTATGAAACCACTATTTGAAGAACTTTGTCATGGTTTGTTGCGCTCGATATCATGTGTCTTTTGATCGGTAAGGCGTTTATGGTCTCTTCAAACCCATCATCAATCTCCTCTTCCGCGCGCATACAAGCGATGACCACGTCCTCAGTTTCGATATTAGTCGAGGCGATGAGACGTGAGAGTATGTCTGCGTCGCCAAATTCCCCTGTGGACTTATATTGTACCTTGAAATCATAAGATAACAATGTTAGTCCCCACCGTTGTAGTCGATTGGCGGTGTACACTGGAATACCATTTTTGTTTCCGAAGATACTTAGCAGAGGCTTATGATCTGTGACCAGAGTAAAACTTCTACCATATACGTAGCGGTGGATTTTTTTTACAGCGTATATGAGAGCTAACCCCTCTTTCTCGATTTGGCTATAATTCTGCTCGGCTTTTGTGAATACGCGTGATGCATGCGCGATAGCTTTTTCCGTTCCGTTGTCGTAAGCATGGTTGATTGACGCTCCAATTCCAGTGTTACTAGCGTCAGCGTATATTTTTACTTGTAGAGCTGGGTCGTAGTGTGTTAGAAGCAATTCTGATGTGAGAATTATTTTGAACTTTTCGAATGCCTGTTGGCATTCATGAGACCATTCCCACTTAACATCCGCTCTCAAGAGATGATCTAACGGTGAACGTAAGCTATGCATTTGTTTAACGAACTTTCCATAGAAATGTATAGCTCCCAGAAATGAACGAAGCTGATTTATGTTCTGAGGGACCGGCATCGAAGTTACTGCAGCAATTTTCGATGGGTCTGTTGTGATTCCTTTGGCATTAATGATCACACCAAGGTATTTAACTTGGTGTGTGTAAAAATCGCATTTTTCGAGTTTTACCCGGAAACCATTTTCCTCTAAACGTTGAAACAAGCGCTTGACATTTTGTTTGTGTGTGTTCTCATATTGTTGTTGCAATTCTGCTATAAACTTATCACGACTACTGGCTTGATCGCGTATCACATTGCAAATAGAACTGATAGGCTGATCCCAAAGTCCAAATGCTTTTATCCAGTCGATACCTAAAATATTGAGGCCTTTAATGCTGGTCACATAACATTTCCCAAATAATACTTGCCCGGTAATTGGTATCCCCATTTCACAGTCAAATTCTGCAATAATGGGGACAGGGTCCAATTATGCTGAGTTGACTTTCTTGTCGCTCGGTCTAGTTGTAGGAAACCCTATGGCTCGCCATACTTGTTCGGTGATAACTGTGAAATCTCCAGCTGTGTCAATCTGCAATATGGTTTCACATCCATTTATCTTCACAGCGACATATTTTCGGTCACTATACGTCTCGGCTTGATCACCATCATCATTGATAGATCGGATTACACTGGTTTTGAATTGTCCTCGGTGTTTTTTTTTTCTTTGAATTCCGAGGTTTATTGGCAAAATTGGAGAATCCTTCCTTGTGTCCGATCGTGTGACATTGCGTACACTTGTGCGTGCGGAACTGACAGTTATATGTGTAGTGAATGCCACCACAGAGCCAACATGGTGTCGATGGAACCATGTTTGTGGCTGGGAATGATTCGTGATTGGCGCAGGCGATATGTGGGAATGTTTTCCACCTACTTGTTGTGCATTTTGTGTTGCCATTGGTTGACGATTGTTTTGTTGTTTAATCGCCTGTATGGCTGATGGCAATGCCTTGGTAGTTCCACCAATCATCGCCGTATCTCTTTTTAAACTGAGCATACGTTGTATTTCTGCCTCAAGTTTGTCAAGAGTGTGTTCATCCGCAGTGTCGCCGTCAAGCTTTGATAGTAGACGCTTGCGGATTTCAGCGAAACGAGATGATTTTATCCCACATACAAAATAAGGCACTTAAACTGGTTTGTGGACAGATTCTCTAATTGAAAATCTTCACATCTGCGATTTATTTGTGCTTTGTATGTTGAAAAATCTGTGCTGTTATCCATAGTCGTCTGCAGACATTTGAACCGCGTGTTGAAAATGGATTCCATTCTACCGAACGTATCTTTGAGTTTCTGGATGATCTCATCGAATGTGAAGTCCTTTGGCTCCTTCGGGAAAGCATATCCTTAAACTTTGTATATACTAATGCATCCAATTTTCGTAGACAAAGGCGAATTTTGGCTGCGTCATCGAACTCCTTTGCATCCTCTATGAATAACTCCTTGTAGAGTCTGTACCAGCTCTCAAATGTTTGACCAATTTCTGGGTCCTAGCGAAAAGTTTGCATACTATTCGCCAAACTTTCCATGCGTTGCTCCACATTAGAATTTCCAGGAATATCCCTTATTTTTCCAATTAATTCTTGCAATTGGATATGTTGTCGCTGGATTTGGTCTTGGAATGCGATTTCACGTCTTTCGGACTCGTCTTTTTGAATTTTTAGTTGCTCCAAAAATTCTTTAACCAAAACGTCCGTCATTTTGACTCGTGTGTTTTTTTTTTTTTTTTTAAATAAAACCACTATCCTCGTCGCCACTTTATTACCACTCCGGTAACTTAAATTTATATTATTAATTAAAAAATGCACTTTGTAAATCTAATGTTCGCCTTTATTCTTTATGAGTTAAATGAATCATCACATCTCTTGTTTTTATTTTAAAAGATGATGCAAAATGCAATCCCTCCTTCCTTGTACATCCACTGAACTGTGTTTTATTTTATATTAGTGTTGTCACTGCTGCCAACAATGATTATTTCCATTATGTCTGAATTTACACGTTGGAATGGATATTCCGGTATTTTGTGTGTTACCATCGGTTCTTGTTGTTGTTTATTTGCATATTTGATACATGTGTTGCAATTTACATTTATTGTTTAGTGATATCTTTATTTATACCTGGCCAAAATACTACTTCCTTAGCTAGCTTGATAGTGTTTTCTATTCCTTGATGACTAATGTGTAGTTTTTGCATTTTTTTCGGTATAACTACTCTATCGTCTTTAAATAACAATCCTTAATTTATTGTCATTTCATCTTTAAAACTGTAATATTGGTATAATGGATTCGTTTTAGTTAATTTGTCTGTCCATCCATTTTTTACTACTTTCATGACATTTTGGATTTCCATGTCCTTTGCACTTTATGTTTTTATGTTTTGTATCGTGTTATTAGATATCCTTAGTTCTTCCGTAGCATCCGTCTGTTCGATTTCCTTGAACATATTTTCTTCGTTTATATGGTAAATATCGTAATTTTTCAGCATCTCATTTTCTGTATGTGGTGATCTTGATATGCAATCTGCAATTACCATTTCTTTCCCTTTTTTATATTTTAAGGAAAACGTGTATCGCTGCAAATACAACATCATTTTTTGTATTCTTTTTGGTGCTTTTAATATTGATTTTTTGAATATTGAAATTAATGGCTTGTGATCCGTTTCAATTGTAATATCATTCTTTCCGCACACGTATTGATCAAATCTACGCAAAGCAAATAGAACCGCAAGAGTCTCTTTCTCTATTGATGCGTAGTTTAGCTCGGAACCTTTCAGCACTCTTGATGCAAATGCTATTGATTGGTCGTCTTGTATTATTGCACATTCCAAAGCAAACGATGATGCATCAGTCTGTATGATTATCGGTTTGCTTGTATCATAATATTTCAGAACTGGTAGAGTTGTCATCATTGTTTTTATATTTTTAAATTCCTTCTCGTGTATGTCACTCCATTCGAATTCTGTTTGTTCTTTAACCAGGTTTCTCATATTTTGTACTTTCTCAGAGAAATTATTGATAAATTTTGATATGGATGTGAACATACCCAATATTCTTAACAATTCTTTTTTGTTCTTTGGTGATGTCATGTTTATTGTACTTCATTGGATATAATATGTCCATAGTACTTTACTTCTGTTTGGCATAATTTCATTTTCAACAAGTTTAGCTTAAAATTCGATTCTTTTAGTCGTATCAATAGATTTTCTAGGTTTTTGTGATCGATTTGCGCTAATTCTATAGATTTTCTCCTTTCCGTTTATGCCATCTGCCATAACTTCAACACCGTGTAATCCATGCAATATTTCATGTTGTCGTTTTTGATATATTTCCATGGCTGGACCTATGCCAAATGGTAGCCTAAGCCATCTGTATCTTCCGTACGGAGTCCAAAATGTTGTCATTTTGCTGCTGTTTTCGTTTAGGACAAGTTGCCAAAACCCATTTTTTGCATCTAATGTTGTAAATACTTTTGCTTTATCTAATTCCGGTAATATTTCTTCTATTTTTGGGATTTGGTAATCCACACTTTTAATCGCTTTATTTAGATCGGATGGGTCTAGACATATTCTTAATTTGTTGTTTTTGTTGACCACCAATATATTGCTCACTTAATCTGTATGCTCATCAACTTTTGTAATCATTTGTTTTGCAGGAGTGGTTGTCTTAATTTCACTGGTATTCTTCTAGGCTGTTGAATTACTGGATGATATTCCGGATTTATTTCGATATTAACTGTCCCTTTTAGTTTTCCAATGCCGTTAAACACGTCGTTATATTTATTTATTATTTGCATTGATGATTCTGTCGCAATTTTATTACATATTTTTATTAAATTTAAATTTATACTTGTTTTTGCTGAGATCGTTGGTATTGTATTGATATCCACCAAAAGCACTTTAATTATACAACTTGTGTTTTTGTGAAGGCATTTTAAATATGCTTCGCCAATTGGAAATATTATGTTGTCACCAAATGATTTTAAAATAATATCAGATTTATTTATATTTTTTATATCACCTACTATTTTTTTCTAATCTTTTACATTCATCGCATTGCATGATGCACCTGTATCTATTTGACATAATAATTTAGTTGATTTTTGTTTATCCGTTTCTGAAAATTGTAATTCTAGTTTTATTTCCGTCTCCGAATCTAGTCATAGTATGTTTTCTTCCTCTGCTGTATTGATGACGTCAATCTTAACATTTGTTTTTCTGCATTTTGATTCAAAATGATTGTGAATTCCACATTTTTTGCAAATATGTCTCCATGCTGGACATTGATTAATTTTATGAGTATTTCCACATCTGTGGCAGTTTTCTATCATTCTATTATCACTTTTATTATTATATGCATTATTTGTTTTATTATTATCACTGTTATTATAATTATTATTTTTATTATTTTTAGACATTTTAATTTTATTTATTTCTTCAGGATTTTCCAATTTTTTCATTTGTATTTCCGTTTGTTCATTAATTCTACATATATGCTTCCTGCAGCGTTGTTTCCTCTTCTTCCCATAATCGGTCTTAATTTGATATTTTTTATTGACACTACAATTCTATCCAATAGTAGTTCATCCTCCATTTCCTTATATTGACAGTTTTTTATTAATTCCCGCAATCTATTGATGTACTGGGGGTCAATTCTCGTTCTATGAAAAGTAAAATGAAAAGTTTTTTCAGTGAGAAATACACATTTCCGATTCATGTTCCATGAGAAGGAGAAAAATGACGTCAAAATCTTTTCATATGAATAAAACTTTCTCACCGACCATTTTGGCGGTGAGAACATCATAAATATGGAAATAAAATTCTATAAAAACTAAATTTGTATTTTTACCATTAAATGTGCATTGAAGCTATAATATAATTCACTTTAAACTTAACTAATAAGTAAATCTATTAAAAACTATTCCGTATATTTAAGAAAAGCCTCCAAATAATTAATTAAGTTAAGTTTTAAAAATAATTTGGTCAATTTTATAATTTACTTTATATTTTGACAGCCAATGACAAAAATTGATTAACTAAATCTACTTTATCATTTATTTAGCTAATATTTAAACCAATTGTTGTATCAGCTAGCGGAAATATACATGAAACTCGAAAAAATATGTGTTTACAGTGTAGCTTACTATGGAAATAACTTATTCAGCGTTTTTCTCACGATTCTTTTTCATTTGGACATCGAGAATCGCTTATTGTCGTTGTGTGAAATGTTATAAATGAAAAAGACTTGATGGAATCAAAATGAAAACTTTTTTTTCATTAGGTTTTTTCATAGAACGAGAATTGACCCCCTGGGGGTCAATTCTCGTTCTATGAAAAGTAAAATGAAAAGTTTTTTCAGTGAGAAATACACATTTCCGATTCATGTTCCATGAGAAGGAGAAAAATGACGTCAAAATCTTTTCATATGAATAAAACTTTCTCACCGACCATTTTGGCGGTGAGAACATCATAAATATGGAAATAAAATTCTATAAAAACTAAATTTGTATTTTTACCATTAAATGTGCATTGAAGCTATAATATAATTCACTTTAAACTTAACTAATAAGTAAATCTATTAAAAACTATTCCGTATATTTAAGAAAAGCCTCCAAATAATTAATTAAGTTAAGTTTTAAAAATAATTTGGTCAATTTTATAATTTACTTTATATTTTGACAGCCAATGACAAAAATTGATTAACTAAATCTACTTTATCATTTATTTAGCTAATATTTAAACCAATTGTTGTATCAGCTAGCGGAAATATACATGAAACTCGAAAAAATATGTGTTTACAGTGTAGCTTACTATGGAAATAACTTATTCAGCGTTTTTCTCACGATTCTTTTTCATTTGGACATCGAGAATCGCTTATTGTCGTTGTGTGAAATGTTATAAATGAAAAAGACTTGATGGAATCAAAATGAAAACTTTTTTTTCATTAGGTTTTTTCATAGAACGAGAATTGACCCCCTGGTCTATTGATTCATTCTCTTTTTGGTACGTTGTATTGAAAATCGCTCGTTCGTATCCCTTATTAATTTTAGGAATTATATTTTCTTCAATCTTTTGCAATACAATTTCTGAATTTTAAATTCAGGTATATTTTTAAGCAATCATCTCCTATTGCCGATAGAAGAATGCTGATTTTTTCTTCCTCCGAGGCATATTTAATCGAACTTGCAACTAGGTAATTTGACCATTGGTCTTTGAAGAATTTCATATTTTGTTTTATATTCCCCGTTTTTACGTCTATTGGTTTAGGAAGTGGAATGTGAATCGACGGTCTATAATCGTTTTTGCCATCATCTTGCTTTATTTTCTCCAATTGTTGTTTGAGTTGCAAAATTATTAAATTGTTATTTTGCAGTTCCAAATTTTTTTTTCCAATTTTTCAACTTTTTCTTCCATTTTTTTTTTTTTGTAGTACGCTGCATTACGGAATTTATTTCTTTAGTATGGCTGACGCAATTTTTATTTTTAAATTGATTTTATATTTCGTTGCTGATTTTTACCTCTTTATTTTATTATAATTTTGATGAATTTAATATTCAATTATTATTTTTCAAACAATCAAAATGTAACCTTTTATTTTATTTTATTTTTTTTTTCGTTATTTTTTTTTTACTTCACATCTGACACCATGTTTTATTGAAAGACGAGGTTTGGGAACAGAGAGTGAGTTTATTTCGTTATCCTGTAAAGTTGGACAATTGTTATGTTTTCACATGAGTTATTCTGTGAGTGATGTATTTACATGTTTACATACTATATAACAGTATGTTAGGTTAGAGTTTTTCCTGTACAGGAACAGACACATGTAATTCTAAATATTAATAAAGAATATTAATCCACACTTATTATTTTAATCTACGAACAATATCTTGTTTAGAAACACTAAACATAACAAACATGCAGGTGTAACGGTGTCAGTCCTAGAAGTGACTCCATCGCAGCGGTTGGACTTGTTTTCATTGAGCCCGTAACACCGATGCAGGCTATACGCTGAACCTTATTCAATAAAATTTGCGTTGCCTTCTGCTCAGTGTTAGGCTACCATACAACCGATTCGTAACTGACCATAGGCCTAATGATTTGTAAGAAATGACCAGTAGATCATTTTTGGTTGTAGTCCCCAAATACGCTCATAGAATCTTTGACAGTCCCAGAAAGCCTTGGTGGCTCTATCTTGAACTTTCAACAAATGTTGCTTCCAGTTCAGTTTTGATCTAGGATAACCCCTAGATATTTAACCTCGCTGGAATAAGGAACAGTAGTACCGTTTAACAATGACAGTTTTGTTTGGATTGACACTGAGTCCTTCCTGATAACACCACTGCCATATTATATTGAGTGCATTTTGCATGCGATCAGAAATGACCTAATCAACCTTCCTCTGATTATGATAGCCACATCATAATTTACGGCCCTGATGGTTACTGACTCGCCACCTAGTCTGGCAGTAATCTCACGATGTTCCAGCATGGAACGGATCTACCTAATTATAGAAAGCGGAACCCTTTTTACAATTGCTGCCCTATCTATCGATCCATACGAGGTATTATCAAACGCCCCCTCAATGTCCACAAAGGCACAAAGAACAATTTCTTTGTATGTCACCGCTTTTTCAATCCTCGTGACTAGACCGCTAAGGGCCATCACAGTGGATTTACCAGTTTGATAGGCAAACTGGTCCCGATGCAGCGGATTTTTTCCAAGGACCTAACTTCTTATTTGATAGTGGATTTTTTCCATGCCTTGGCTTAGGTGTCTGGACGACCCCCTGCCTTTGGTATAAACACCACATTAACCTTCCTCCACAATTTCGAAATATAGTTAAAAGCATAACTTGCCCGAAACATCTGGATCAAGCTGGGGAGCATTTCCTCAATACCTTTTTGAAGTAAAGCTGGAAAGATACCATCCCCTCCAGCGGATTTGAAAGGTTTGAAAGACCCAATAGCCCATCGCACCTTGGTGGGTGTGAAAATTTTCCCAGAGAAACTCCAGATCCTACTGTGAGGCGCATAGGCCTCACTTGAGGGATCATGCGGGTCCTCTTGAGCTCCTACCACTACTGAATCCGGAAAGTAGAGACCCCCCTAGCAGTACCTCTAAGGTTTCCTTCCGGTTTCCAGTGAACCTCCCATCTTGCTTCTGGAGAAGTCCTAAGCCATTTGAATGATCTCTGGAAAGGAGTTTCTGGAGACGAACTGCAGAGGGCAATTCATTGATTCCCTCACAGAAATTCCTCCAGGTAGCCCTTTTGGATCTTCTCAATTCGAGATTATATTCCGTCAAGGCCATCTTATACTCGCCCTATTCACCGGTGCGTTTAGCCTTGTTGAATAATCTTCTCGATTTTTTCCTCAGTTTACCCAGCGTCCCGTTCCATCAAGGGACCATCTTTGTGAACTCTCTTCGCTTAACCGAGTGTATAAAATTATGCAGCTGGTTTGAACAGATCTCCAAACCCTCTGGAGACTCTATGTTCCCCACAACCGAGGGCAAGGGCATTTGTGATTCGAGTGAGACTCTATAAGAGTCCCAGTCGGTCAGTTTTGGAATTCTAATTTCCTGCGCCGCTGCATGGTCTCGGCCGCCAAATTGAATCTGATGTGCAAGTGATCCGATAATGAGGCCTTTTCAGATACATGCCAGTTTTTGACCAAGTCGCTGAAATGCGGACTAGCAAGTGTCAAATCTAGGACCTCTTGCCTGATCGCATTTATAAAAGTAGGTGTCCTTCCGCTATTGACAATGGGCGCTTTCAGTTCACACAACATGTTGGCACTGAAAACTTACTGATGGAAAAATTGACATTCGATCTATCACATTGCCATGAAAATTTCGATAAATCGGTTGCATTCAGAAAACATCATGATTATTTTACTCAACATGTTGCCAACAGTTGGCGGACCTGAAAGCGCCCAATGTCTACATTATTTGAGATCAGAAACTCAAAAAGGTACTCACTCTTGTTATTGATGTCCGTGCTACCCCACACTGTGTGGTGCGCGTTTGCATCGCATCCTATCAGTTAGGCCAGCCCATTGCGTTTGCAATGAGCTATGAGCCGCCTAACTTCAAGTAGAGGTATAAATTCTGAGTCTCCAGGAAAGTAGGCGGAGGCCATTATATAGCCTCCTGTTTGCCTCTTTCACCCAGAACCTCCACCATTACCTCAACCAAGTCCCTGGAGATGAATTCTGAAATGGGAATAAAATTAATTTGCGAACTGACCAAAATAGCCGCTCTTGGACTCTCAGTTCCGTTATGATAAATTAACTTACCCACTTGATTTGGTATACCTCTAATCTGATTACCTGTCACCCATGGCTCCTGGATTAGAGCCATGCCAATGTTTTGGCAGATAAACCTACGACAACACATTTTCACGCGAGGAGCCGCGACAGGTTTTTCAGTGGTGTTGACATTACCTTTCGTGTCCTCCCCGACGTCCATGTTCCCCCTGCTCTCACAGAGGTGATACCCCCACTTACGGGGATGGAGTCCTCATCTCCTGAGGTGTCCATGTCGGAGTTGAGAACTAATTTCTCAAGCCCCGAACGGAGCTCCCCAGCCGATGGACCACTCATCGAGAATCCCACAGTGGAAAAAGGGCCAAAGTCCTCGAAAACCACCACGGAACTATGACTGGTGAGTGACGCTTTAGGAGCGTCACCTTCCTTATTTTTATTTACTTGGTTTGACATGTTATTCCCACGACTTGCTGGGAAATGAAAGTCGCCTTGGAACACGCAGCTTTACCACAGGAAGGCTAAATAAAACTGGAGGGCGCTTGGCATCCAGAGTCCGCATACTTAGGACTGATTAACCTATCAGCCATTCATCCATCGGCATATGCTGTTCCACCTTAGATTAGGGTTTTTTATCAAGGATTTCTCTTTTAGCGCCATACTTTAGCCTGTGCCAAATGGTCAAATGTACCAATCGGTCTCAGTTACCAGTGGTTACCACGAGGAGGCAGTACGTACACTTGAAAATTGTGACAAGGTTACCCCTTACACCTACTCTCCACCTGCCATTAACATCGAGTTATACCATTAAAATTCGAACAGTTGCTAGTGGAGACACGAAATTGCAACGACTTGCCATATGTCATACAAGCATTTGCTGCCAAGAAGGCATAACTTAATTGTATACCAAAATTTAACATTTCTTGGCTGGATTAAGAAACATGGTTACCAGTTTCGAATGGAAGTTTTCTAATTTGTAGTTAGAAACTTTTTGTACAAAATTTTTTTGTTCCACAAAAAAAAAATTTTTGTTGAGATATTTTTAAATACACACTTAAAAATGTGGCAGCCAAAAAAGAATCATTAAAATATATATACGTGTGACGATTTTTTTTGCAACAATTCTTGCACAATTTCTTTAAAATATCAAAACCCAAATGATTTCTAACCGTCAAATTTATTGTATGTTTTCCTCACCCGATGCCATTTTTTATATTTTTGTTACCAGACATGGTAATTGTAATGGTAATTTTTATGTCAGGTGGAGTAGGCGGGTTACACCTACTCTCCACTTGCCATTAACATCGAGTTATACCATTAAAATTCGAACAGTGGCCAGTGGAGACACGAAATTGCAACGACTTGCCATATGTCATACAATCATTTGCCGCCAAGAAGGCATAACTTGCTTGTATACCAAAATTTTACATTTCTTGGCTGGATTCAAAAACATGGCTACCAGTTTCGAATGGAAGTTGTCTAATTTGTAGTTAGAAACTTTTTTTACAAAATTTTCTTGTCCCACAAAAACAAATAAATTTTTGTTGAGATATTTTTAAATAAATACTTAAAAATATGGCAGCCAAAAAAGAATCATTAAAATACATATACGTGTGACGATCTTTTTTGCAACAATTTTTGGTACAATTTCTTTAAAATATCAAAACGCAAATGATTTCTAACCATCAAATTTATTGTATGTTTTCCTCACCCGACGCAATTTTTTATATTTTTGTTACGAGTTATGGTAATTGTAATGGTAAAATTTATGTCAGGTGGAGTAGCCGGGTTACACAATTGTACCCATAACGCCAGCTGCCTAAAACATGACCAGTACAGCTCGCGTGATGCGCACCCCACCGAAAGGTTACGGAGCTGGTAGATTACTATACTCAATTTTGCCCCCCCCCCCCTCCAGTAGACGCCGAAACTACCTTTTTTGGTGATAAATGTGTGTGTTTTATGACAAATCGTGATAAAAAATATCATGATATTTTTTATCAAATTTGCCCGAGGAAATACAACCTATGATATTTTTTATTACCCTAACTTCACTTCGGTCGTATTCACTCGGGCAAAAGTGATAAAAAATATCATGATATTTTTTATTACCCTAACTTCACTTCGTTGTATTTTATGTCATGCCCGACAAAACAACCAAAATGAAAAAGTAATACGTCAAACTTCTGTAGAGCATCTTTATTTGGGCAACATCAAAACCAATTTATTATGTTTCTTCTTTATCAAACTTCTTTATAATTTCTCGTAATTATAATAATTAAAAAAAAACACGTTCTTATCTTTATTAATTATTTATCTTTATTCTTGTTTAATTCACACGTTACAAAACTTTTTCTCTGTTCGCCATCTTTTTATCTTCTCCTCGTCAAAACTCACCAATCAACCATCATTCCCTAAAAACTCTTTAAGCGTGATTTACACGTTCCAACAATGTTTCCCAACAAAAAATGAAGAGATTAGTATATCGCGAATTTCATTTGAAAGACAAGAACAAATATATAAACAAACAAAATTTTGTTGGACTGTTTTTCTTTTTTTTTTAACTTTGTTTCCATAAAAAATTTTTTTGACTATAAAATATACTCGACCCCAGTATATTTTATGGAAACAAACAACAACAAACACATTAAAAATGGCGATTTGTAAAACTTTTATAGCGCTTTATTTTTATTTTTTAAAATTTTTATTTAAAAATTAAAATTTACGTTCGAACAGTTTTCATTTTAGCCATGAAAAAACGTAATTTTGATAAGTAAAGTGGTATCGCTGCGGCATTCGTCAAAAATTACATTGTCGATTTTATACCGCCAAAAAATTATAGCATGCCCGACATTTTTGTTTTATTTTTTTATAAATTTTTGTTTAAAAATGGAAGTTTACTTTCGAAAAGCTTTATTTTAGCCAAAAAAGTTGTAATTTTGAAACATAAAGTTGTATTATCGCCCTATTCGACATCGTAGATTTTATACCGCCAAAAAGTTATAGCATGACCGACATTTTTGTTTTATACTTTTCTCTTTTTATCGCATGTAAATATTTTCTATTGCCTGTAGCTCTAAGTCTCAACAAAAAAAGTTGGAAAAACATTGTTGGAACGTGTAAATCACGCATTAAACCCATTCTTGTCATCTAATAATTATGTACCCACTTAACAACTTTAAGTACATACACAACATCTCCCTTCATAAGATATTTTATCTATTACTTAAAATATAACCAAAATTAAATTCAACACAGTTATAAGAGTATAACTTTTACATATTTTTATGCTTAATACTACAACAATTTCATTTATATATATTTATATATATATATATATATATATATATATATATATATATATATATATATATATATATATATATATATATATATATATATACATATATATAGGTATATATATATAATTATATATACATAACTCAAATTTATCTTAATATCTAACATAATCATTAAAACGGTTTGGTATTCTACGAATCCTCTGAGGTCTCACCTTCTCTTGAACACCCTCATCTAACCTCGTTTCTTCTAAAATTCTACCATTTTCTTCACCACTTATTGCTACCTGATCATCGCTACTATTTTCTTCACCTCTGATTGATATCTGATTATCGGGCATAAAATTGAATCTATCTGAATCATTATCCATAATTTCATACTTTAATACTGACTTCCTTAATTGGTTAACATGAGCTCTCTTTATTATATTACAAACTAAAATTTTGTAAATCATCGTACTCTCCTTTTCAATTATTCTAGCTTTTAACCACTTATCATAACCTCTTCCTCCTGAATTTAAATACAACACATCCTCTCCTTTAAGGAAATTTTCAATTTTCTTATTTTCATGTCCCGAATTCATCCTACCTTCTTTCTTAATACAAAATCTCACTTTCTTTTCCTTTATATTTTCCATATCTTTGTCTACTACTAAACTTTTCTCATTTTTTAATAAATCCAATGTTGTTCTGGGTTTATATTTGAATACCATCTCAGATGGAATAAAACCAGCCTCCGTGCACGGTAAGTTATTATAATTTTTAAGAAACGCTTCTACCGACTTTCTCAAATCAAATGTAATATTATTCCTTTCACTATCCAACACGAACTTCTTAAGAACTGTCTTCGTCGTCTGTACTGCCCTTTCTATCTGTCCATTACTAGCCGGATGGTACGGTGGACTATGTATCAATTCTATCCCTTTACTTTCACAATACCTTCTAAATCGCTCACTTCCAAAAGGGGGACCATTATCAGCTACCAATTTATTTGGAAACCCAAAAATTCTAAATTTTTTTTCTAATTTCTCAATAATTTTCATTGCACTTGTACCATTCATTTCAATCACCTCTAACCATCTACTATTATGCATCAATATAAATCAAAAATTCTCTACGCTCAAAATAAAAAAAAATCTATATGAACTCTGTTAAACGGATAAGTTTCTTTTGACCAACTACAATAAACTTTACTAGATTTATTATTTGTCGTCACCTGACACGATTCGCAACTTTTAACATAACTCTCTATATCGCCATCTATTCCTTCCCAGAACACTGTACTCCTAGCTACTACCTTCATTCTCACAACACCTGAATGATTAGCATGCAACAACTTAAGTACACCCTTTTTGAGAGATTCTGGAATAACCAACCTAGTTCCATACCATATACAATTCTTTTCTACCGATAAGCCGTCATTTTTCAAATAAAACCTTTTAAACTGCCTTGGAATATCACTCTCTTTCCAACCATTTAATATATAATATTTTAATCTCCTTAAATACGGATCATTTTCCATCTCTTCACCAACCTTATCCAAATCCAATGGCATCTCACCGTCCACATTTTTAACCAAACCTCCTTCCAATTCTATTAAATCTTTTTCCGACATTCTATCTTGTATAGGAAGTCTGCTAAGACAGTCAGCATTCCCATTCTCTACTCCTTTCCTATACACCAACTTATATTCAAAAATAGCTAACCTATTTATATACCTCTGCAATCTAGACGCTATAACTGATGATTGACATTTCCCTTGATTTAATATCCCTTCTAACGGCTTATGATCGCTAAAAATTGTTACAAAATGACCGTAAACATATTTATAAAATGTTTCCATAGCGAAAATTACCACCAACGCCTCTCTATGTAAAATAGGATAATTTTTTTCTGCCAATGACAACGTTCTTGATACAAAAAATACCGGTTTTTCCTCTTTATCTATAATATGACACAGAATTCCGCTTATACCCGCATCGCTTGCGTCACACACTACCACTATTTCCTTTTTGGATCATAGAATTCCAGAATAGGACTGTGTACCATATCTCGTTTACACTTATTGAATACTTTCTCACATTCCGATGTCCATTTCCATTCTGAACCCTTTCTTAATAACTTATAAAACTCACTACTTCTTTCATTTAACTTCGGAAGGAACTTCGAATAATAATTCAATAATCCAATCAATGATTTTAATTCCGTCACATTATTTGGCCTTGGTGCATCCACAATCGCTCTAACTTTCTCTTCACACGGACCAACTCCTAACCTTGAAACTTCATGTCGCAAATATGTTAGCTTATCTACAAAAATTTACATTTCCCAAAATTTACTTTTACATTAAAGTCCTCCAATCTTTTTAACACTAATACCAACCTATCATACAATTCCTCTAACAAACTGGCTCCTAACAATATATCGTCTATATAACAAAAGGTTTTTGGTATATCCTTCAAAATTTGATCCATTATAGACTGGAATATGCATCGCGCCGGCTTAAGTCCATAAGGCATTCTTTTATACGAAAACAACCCTTTATGAATATTAATTGTCAAAAACGCGCTGGATTCCTTATCAAGCTTTAGCTGCATATACGCCCCTGTTAAATCTAACAAAACAAACCATTTGCAACCTGCCAGACCAGCTAATATTTCATCAATCACTGGTAATGGGTAATACTGTGTTTTCACCTATTTATTCACAGTAACCGAACAATCTACACAAATTCGAATTTTTCCATTTTGTTTTGGCACTACCACTATAAGTGAAGCCCAATCTGAAACTGCCATTGGTTCAATTATATCCTCCTCGACCATTTTCTCTAATTCTCCTTCAACCTTTTCTCGCATACTAAATGGAAGCGAATAACATTTCCGAAAAATTGGTTTAGCATCCTCCATTAGTGGCACACTAACCTCAAATTGCTTAATAGGAAGTTTTAAATTTCCATCAAATATATTTTCAAATTTCTTTCTTATTTCTTCCAGAGACTTATTCCTAAAATCACTATTATCCGACACCTTTTCAATTCTAAACCATTCCCGCCAACCCAGGAATAATATATCTAACCAACTCCTCCCCAACAATGGAAACATATTTTTTTTCGTATCTACTACTACCAACTCCACTTTTAAATACTGATCCTCTTCTTTTAATTTGACTTTTACTTTTAACTTGCCAATTACTTTGATTTGTTCTCCTGTCAATACTGATAGTGGTATATCATTAACCTCCAATTTAACATGTGCGAAATCCTTTTTATACTGTTCCCATGCACATAGACTTACACAAGCTCCAGTATTTATCTCCATTCTAGTAACTTTATATTCTACAACAACATCTATAAATTCTACATTTGAAAACATTAGATCTGCCTTACCGATATTACCTACATTCAGTTCCGTACTATTCCGATCAACTAACTCCATTCCATCCGTTACACCATTGAATTCATTGGACTTATTTATTTGTAATTCCCTACAACTACCAACGTTATTGCCTACCAGCGGTATTGCCTAATTTGCTAACTATTTTGACATCCTGAAACGATTTGCATCTACCAATATTACTTATTTTACTATTTTGCATAATTTCATTGAGTGATAAATTTCCAAAATCCAATTGCTCAATACTATTACAACCCTGTTTACTTTTCTCTCAATTTTCCTTATTACCCAAAAAATTTTCATTGTCGCCATTATATTTTGAAAATGTATCCCCATAATTATTTACACATCTATCCTTATAACTAACTAGGTGGTTTGGCGTCTATTGGAGGGGGGGATCAAAGTTGAGTAGATTAATCTACCAGCTCCGTAACCTTCCAGTAGGGTGCGCATCACGTGAGCTGTTCTGGTCTTGTCATTAGGCAGCTGCGTGATGGGTACAATTGTGTAAGAGGTAACCTGTTCACAATTCGCAAGTGTACGTACTGCCTCCTCGTGGCAACCACTGGTAACTAAGGCCACTTGGCACATTTTTGGCCATTTGGCACAGGCTAAAGTACGGCGCTAAAGGAGAAAACCTTGACAAAAAACCCTAATCTAAGGTGGAACAGCATATGCCGAAAGATGAATGGCTGATAGGTGAATCAACCCAAAATATGCGGACTCTGGATACCAGGCACCCTCCAGTTTTATTTAGCCTTCCTGTAGTAAAGCTGGGTGACCTACAGGTGATTTACAATTCCGAGCAACTCGTAAGAGTAAAATCAAACGGAATACGGGGCAGGAGTAGGAATATACGAGAGTGGGACAACCCTCTCGAGGTCCTTGAGCTCCAATGCTACCGTCTTTCTAGCGGAACTACATGCTGTAGTAAACATCTAGGAGGGAGAGCAATAAGCCCAGATAGTATGTATCACGTACCGGGAGGCAGTATCGTCAGGTTCATTAAGAACCTGAATATTGACTGGACGGATAATTAAGCAGGGGCCAGCACAATAGATCTTTTAGGTCGCAGTGCGAAGTGGCTGATCACCCGCGTGCCCCCCCCCCCCCAATAATAATAATAATCCTTATAACTATAATTATTATTATTATTATACCTTTCCTGTTGTGTCCGAAATCCTGACGATGTCGTTGTCCTCAACCTGCATTCCCTCGCAAAATGTCCATACTTTCCACAGTTAAAACACCGTAGATTCTTTATGTGTATATTTTGTAGCCTTGTATCGCCATAATTCCTGCCTTGCGAACTGCTTCTCATCCGTCTATCATCCCATGAATTATTTGTTTTAATTTTATCTTGATTTGCCAAATTTGATTTTGATTTGCCTTCATTTAAACTAATATGTTGGTTGTGTACTTTATTTACATCCACCTCTTTCAACACTGATGCTCCGAAATTTAAATCAACATCTTTTTGAATAACCTCAGCCGCCATTGCTCTTTGCAACATCTCATTGAAGGTTTTTTTTCATCCTACGCCATCAAATTGGCCCTCAGGTTCCTATTATAAACACCTGATATAAACTGATTACGAAGAGCCTTATCTTTATAATCTCCAAATTGGCACGACTCCGCCAAAGCCATCAATTCAATAGCAAAATCATGTATCCCTTCTCTTCTTGCTTGTACTCGTCTGTTGAATTTAACAGCGTTAATACAACTCGTAAATTCGCGAATAAATCTTTACATTTTGCAATAATTTCATCGTATGTATACTCCTTCGGTTTTTTTGGTTTGCACGCCTTGCTTAATTTATGACTCGCCTCCGGTCCAATTAGATTACTCAACAGCATTATCTTATACTTTTCTTCGATTGCCTCGTTCAACTCCATATAATTCTCCAGCCGCTCCAAATACACATTAAAATTTTCTCCTGTTACATATGCCTCCATATAACCCACAATTTGTTTCCCTGCCATTTTCGTACTTTTTCTAACCGCACTTTTTTTTTCACATGTATAACCTACACTTTACTTATTATTTTTATTATTTTTATTTTTTTTATTTTTTATATCCAATCTATCCTCGTCGCCAATTATTATGTTTCTTCTTTATCAAACTTCTTTATAATTTCTCGTAATTATAATAATTAAAAAAAACCACGTTCTTAACTTTTAACAATAAATTTGATTTAAATCAATTAAAATTCCATTTTATCAGTAGCAGCACAAATTGGAAATATTCTCACAAAATCACAAAATTGTTGTGTAACAACAAATACAAAACTGCATTCATTGGAAAAAGTTGAGTCATTCCTATCCGCCGTCGTTTACACTCTACTTTTTTGTTTTGCTGTTGTCTAATATCTACCCCCTCATCAAGATGATTTAACGATCAATCAAAATCATCCAATTATAGTCGTTCGTCAGTCATTTCTCAAAGGGCTATACAAATTTTTTTTTTTTTATTATTTTGGTTGGATTGATTTGTACATACATAGAATACGTTTATGCTCAGAGTCGAGTCATCTTTTAGTTAACTTTGGATCATCTTGTAGTTATCTTTTTTAGCGTTTATACTGCATAGTCAAATCGTAGTCGAGTCGAAACTAGGTTGAAACAGAGTCAGAAACGTCAAAAAAAAAAATCATTTACTATCGTATGTTTATATGTTTTTCTTGTATTATTTTCTGAATTTTATAAAAATAAAATAACAAAGTTTTATTGGCACACAAAAATCGAAGATTCGCACACGAATTAAGAAATCAAAATGGTGTCTTTTTATTACTATTTTTTTGTTGTTTTTATTTTTCGACTAGACTCCGTTTATAGTGAAGGTTTTTAGAGTTAACTCGACTCGACCCTAGAAATTTTTTAGGTCGAGTCGAGTTAACTATAAGATGACTCGACTCCTTTTATAGTAAAAGTTAACCTAGGTTCAAACCAAGTTGAACCCTAAGCATAAACGTACTCATAGTTGAGTTAGGAGTTTTGTTGTTGTCCGATTTAAACGTTTCCTTGAAACAAATTTGGCTTTAATGTCGGGAGGGTTTCTCTCATCACACAAAAAACCAACTTTTTTCTTGGTTCCAGCTGTCAATTTTGAATTTATTTTCTTTATGATATTTTCGGTATTTAAATTAAATTAAATTTGATTTTTTAAGATATTTATATGGTATTTACACAGTCACCTATTTATTTAAATATAAATAATAATTTATATTTCGAAGTTTTGTCTGAGAACATAAACACAACGAAACTCAAACTAAAATTATTTGTGTCTCCAATATTTGGATAAAAACCAAATAGTTTCAATATCAAAATAATTTATAAAAAGAAATAATTAAAAAATATAACATTTAAGTAAAAACCTGACGACAAAACGAGTTTATTGAATTTTACAAAGCGATTTAAAACAAAATGTAACATTTAAAATCAATTTATCATTTTTTTTTTTCAATTTTGGTTGTTCAATCGGGTTTGACGTACAGTCCCAATGTTCAGTCGGGCAAAAGTGATAAAATGTATCATGATATTTTTTATCACTTTTTGCCATAAAACACACTCATTTATTACCAAAAAAACCCAGTTTTATTTTGGTTTAAGCTGTCAAAATAAATACATACATATTTGAAAACAAAACGTTTGCCTTTTCTTAGGGTAATGAGTTAGGGTAATAAAAAATATCACTATATGTTTTATCACTTTTGCCTGAGTGAAAACGACCAGTATTACTAAATGAAGTTAGGGTGGGATAAAATATCATGATATTTTTTATCATTTTTTTCCGATTAACACAAGGATCATGATAGAAAATATCAGTGGATTTGCATAATGTAGACCCGGGGTGTACTATCAAAACATCGGTTTTACACCGGATAGTAAAATAGTTTTCGTCTTACTTTGGTCACAATTATAGTTATTGGTATAAAAAAAAAGCAAATTATGCTCAAAATAAAAAACGATAATAATTTTCTTTTTACTTTTACTAATTGACATTAAAAATTAATGGTTTTCCAATCGACCACCGCAAGTACTTATGTATAACAAAAATTATGGGAATATATATATATATATATATATATATATATATATATATATATATATATATATATATATATATAACACTTTGTGTGCGCACGTGGACGTATTAAATAAAAAATAAAAAAATGTTGGTTGGATTGTTGGTTTTGATACTATTCTTTTCTAACACATTTCAATAAAGAATTTTTTTTTTCATTTTTCTTTATCCAGTTACTGGCTATTTTCTTCATTCTAGTTTCTATATGGATAAACCTACATCCACATAAATTCAAATTTAGGTATATTGTACAATTTAAATGTATGGTAGTATACGTTATGCGACGATCAACGATTTTAAATTTTTTACCGCTGATTATTTTAAGCGCCAGATATCTTCTTACTCTCTCTTACTAATTCCATTTTCTTTATGTGTATAAGCACTTATGGTTTATGTCTTAGCTAAATCGTCTACTCGCAATACTGGGGCCCTATTCTCGAATTCCACATCCATTTTCCACATGTGGACCTCTGTCAAAATTTCATAAAAATTGAATTTTTTCGGTACTAAGGGAATATTTCCGAATAGGTATAAGCAGGTGGAAAAAATTCCCCATATAGGAAAATGTCCATGCCGCATGTGAATTATATTTTTCGAACGTTTTTGTGTGAACTTTGACAGATGTACACATGTGGAAACTGGATGTGGAATTCGAGAATAGGGCCCCTGGGGGCCTATTCTCGAATTCCACATCCATTTTCCACATGTGGACATCTGTCAAAACTCATAAAAATTGAATTTTTTCGGTACTAAGGGAATATTTCCGAATGGGTATAAGCATGTGGAAAAATTCCCCATTTAGGAAAATGTCAATTTTCGAACCAATTTTTGACAACTTTGACAGATGTCCACATGTGGAAAATGGATGTGAAATTCGAGAATAGGCCCCCTGGTCTGCCTATTTTTGCATGAGCAGCTACAAGCAGTTATGTCAACATTCTCCGCTAGGTGATATATGATACTAATTTACAACAATAAAGCTAAAATTTATTGTAATATTTTATTATCATACGTTTAAAAAATTAAACCAGGGGTGAGATGTTGTAACTATCACGTTTTTCGCTTCGATGCATTTTCGATAGAATAACGGTATTTTAGAACTAAATTGTTTTAAAATTTTATATTTTAAACAAAGCAGTACAGTTATTCTATCGAAAATGGATCGAAGCGAAAAACGTGATGGTTACAACATCTCACCCCAGAATCGCATTATTTTCTGGTATTATGTGAAATGTGAATTAAAAATTTAGAAGTTCCTTGTGTTCAATCGGGCAAAAATGATAAAAAATATTATGATATTTTATCCCACCCTAATTTCATTTCGTAATACTGTACGTCAAACCCGATTGAACAACCAAAATTGAAAAAAAATGATAAATTGATTTTAAATGTTACATTTTGTTTTAAATCGCTTTGTAAAATTCAATAAACTCGTTTTGTCGTCAGGTTTTTAATTAAATGTTATATTTTTTAATTATTTCTTTTTATAAATTATTTTGATATTGAAACTATTTGGTTTTTATCCAACTGTTGGAGACACAAATAATTTTAGTTTGGGTTTCGTTGTGTTCTCAGACAAAACTACGAAACATAAATGATTATTTAGGTTTAAATAAATAGGTGACTGTGTAAATACCATATGAATATCTTAAAAAATCAAATTTAAATGCCGAAAATATCATAAAGAAAATAAATTCAAAATTGACAGCTGGAACCAAGAAAAAAGTTGGTTATTTCTGTGATAAATGAGTGCGTTTAATGCCAAAAGTGGTAAAAGATATCATGATATTTTTTGGACGTGTTCGAAGCTTATGTAATAATTTTGTTTTTGTAATAATTTTGACAGGAGTGAAATAATTTTCTCTTCTATATTTTGTAACAAGTTTTATTTGTACTATTTTTTTTAGAAATAAATTAACGTAATACGGCTTAGTTATTATTATTGCGCGCTTTTGTTTATTAATATTATTACAGAAGTGTCAAATTTACAACACGTAGTGGTTGTGATAATTTGGTTGCATACAAAATAATGTCATAAAATTATTACAGCTGGAATAATTATCACAAACTTCGAACACGTCCTTTATCATTTTTGCCCGATTGAACACAAGGGTTATATTTTGCCATGTCATAATTTTTTGTGTGTTCCAAACGACATTTAGCCGAGACATATTTTTCGCACTTATAAGTACTTGCGTTGGTCGATTGGAAAACCACTATTTTTCGCACTTATATGTACTTTCGGTGGTCGATTGGAAAGCCACTATTATATAAAAAAACAAAAAAAAATTTCAAAATTATTACTAGAATAATTCTATACCAAGAAAAACTTGGTTTGAAACTATAATCATTCCGGAATGAAAACACGGCATTGTTGTTGTAAAATTCCCAAAGTATTGTCGGCAGAGACCACGCAGAACTCAGTATAATTACTCGCACAAATGGACGCAACGAAAATAAATTTTGAACACAACAATCAAATTATGTATTCATTTTGATATTTTCTTATGTCGTGATCTATTAACTCAAAAAAATGGAACTAAGATCAAAAAATACTGAATTCTTCATAGAAATTAATCTGTTCAGATTTTTTAATCTAGATCAGATTTTTCGCTTTAATAGAATACGACGTTATTTATTATATAAAAATTTTGCCGTTTTAAATTTACACTTCAACTTCAATACACATATTATTCTGAAACCACATTTCACAGTAACCCAATTTTAATAGTCTATTATTACTATTTAAAGCAAAAATGATAGCCATGATAAAATTAAGCAAACGCCACCAATTGGTGCAGCTTTATTATATTTTGGGTTTGCCGTAAAAGCTCGATAATAGCATGGAAAACAGAACAATGTCATTCCTGTTATTAAGAGTGCACCAGTCTGAAATGGAAAAAGTATTATGCTTTAATAAAGAATTTTAAGACATTGATTGTCGTATGTATTACAATTAATGGTCGCCTTGCCAACGGTACACCCAATAGAGCTAAGCTATGGAAAAAATGAAATCTATTAGAAGTCTCAAATACTTTTCTTAAATCAGCATCTTTGCAAGTTGGGAAAGGTTTATGGGCGCCATATGCTCCTAGTACAACCGCTGACGCTCCGCTAAGGCCGGCAATTCGTATAAACCATATATTGTGACCAGCTAATTTCCATAATGAGGTAGACATATTATTTGCAGCTGATTGAATTATGAGCCCGGTCCCTGGTTTTTCAATGTGTCGTGTTGTTTGTGTTCCCTTCAACAAATGAGAATAAAATAAGAAATTCAATAGAAAACACAAATAGAAAAAGTATTTTACAGAATGTTTGGTGAGACCGGATAATCCTGATAAGATTGAACTACTTATAGGATTATTAAATAAAATATAATTTGTGGTATCTTTTAATGACATTTTTTTAGGTTTAATTAACCGTAAATTAATATCACAAGCTCACGAACCTATCCAACAAAATAAAATGTAATGTTTTGACAATGCAAAATTATTTATTCTCAATTGGAATATTTAGTACAAGTCCTAATAACTGTCATATGTGATAACCACTGAGGTTAAATTTAAACATGGAAGAGTTAGTGGCGTATTGCTTTGGTAAAATAACAGAGCATTCACAATGAAAAAACTTTTTACTTACTACAGCGGCCCTATTATCGAATTCCACAACCATTTTCCACATAAGGAAATCTGGCAAAATCTATGTAATTATGTATTGACATTTTCGTATACGGGGAATTTTTTCCATCATCTTATGACCATTCGGAAATATTCCCTTAGTACCGAAAAAATTCCATGTGGGAATTTAAATTTCCGAACGTTTTTATGAATTTTGACATATGTCCCCATATAGAAAATGGATGTAGAATAGGGCCCTTGTGTGAATTTCCAGCGAACGAAAACGAAGAAAAATGTTGGAAATTTATACAAATCTGTAAGTAAAAAATTTTTTCATTGTGGATGCTCTGTATGAGTACGTTTATGCTCAGCTTCGAGTCATCTTTTAGTTAACTTTGGATCATCTTGTATGTAGTTATCTTTTTTAGCGTTTATACTGCAGAGTCAAATCGTAGTCGAGTCAAAACTAGGTTGAAACCGAGTCAGAAACGTCAAAAAAAATCATTTACTATCGTATGTTTATATGTTTTTCTTGTATTATTTTCTGAATTTTATAAAAACAAAATAACAAAGTTTTATTGTCACACAAAAATCGAAGATGCACACACGAATTAAGAAATCAAAATGGTGTCTTATATCATGAAAAAAAGTCCACTACGCATATGCCCGGAAATGAACCGATACCCACTCCAATTGCATTTCAAAATTTTTAGGATGGCACACTACCTTGATGTAAATGCCAATAACTCTTCTAAAAATTAAGACAACACAATTGTTTTTCTATAATTTTAAAGGCACAGAGTGCTTATTTCTTCTCTGGAAGTAGGAATACCATGCATCGTATTTTCCATAAAGAAACCATTGGTGGTATTAAAAAAATTGTGCGAGAAATAATACAAAAATTCATTAAACTCATTTTTTCTCGAAAAACTCACTTAATAATTTTTGTTTTTTATTTCAAATTTAAATTTAATAGACTATTTAATACAAAATCGCTGCATCGTTTTTTATCTAATCATGTATAGTTTTTGAGATATTAAGATTTCAATGTAGTGCTTAATAATTTATTGTATGAATTTCTAAGTTTTCAACTTCACAAACAATTTTCAAAATGATTTCCATTTTGTAACAAGCATAGTTGCAGTCGTCTTTTAATGGCAGCAGCCATATTAAAATTTCCTAAATTTTCATTTATTTTGTTGCCGGCATTATTGATTCGATCAACCAACTGCTCCCTAGTCTGAATGTTGGTTTTGTAGACTTTTCCTTTCAAATATCCCCATACATAAAAGTCTAATGGTGTTAAATCTGGAGATCTAGCCGGCCAAGCTATAGGTCCGCTGCGATCAATCCATCGCCCTGGATAATTTATATCAAACCAATTTCGAACTTGCCTTCCATGGTGTGCAGGAGCTCCATCTTGTTGATACAAGAAAGTATTTCTCATCATGAGTGGAATTGAATCTAGCACAGTGTGGGAGCTGCTTCATTCAAAAATTCAAGATAGTTTTGTGAGTTCAATCTTTCAGGTAGTAAAGTTGGCCCGATAAAATTTATCCAATTGTACCACACCATACATTAACAACAAAAGGTCTTTGAAATGATGATTCTCGCTTAACGTGTGCGTTTTCTGGTTGCCACTCACGAAGATTGTGGAAATTTATTATTCCATCCCTCGTAAATTTCGATTCGTCTGTCCATAAAATGGATGGCAAATATGGAGGATTATGTTCCTCGTTGTTTAACAATAAACGGCAGAAATTTGTGCTGTTTGGTAAATCGACTGGTAATAATTCTTGCACGGGAATGTAGTGGAATGGGTGTAGATGGTTTCTTCGAAGTACCCTCCAGACTTTATTTTTGCTAATACCAAGTTGAATCGAAAGACGTCTCGTGCTAATGGTGGAATCTGTTTGTACTGAATTCAAAACTTGTTCGTCGGTATTGACTTCGTATTGAACTCGTCTAACATTTTCGTATTCATAGCGAACCAATGTTCCTCGTTCTCGTAATCGTCTGTGAATTGTTTTAAATATTCTATAATCTGGCACTGGCCTACCTGGATAACGGTTTGCGTATTCACATTCTGCAGCTCGTCCATTTCCGTTACATAAACCATAAATAAAATGGATGTCGGCGAGTTCTTCGAATGTGTAGCGTGGCATTTTATTATTTCTGATTACAAACGCGCAAAAAATTATTTTCAAAAGATTAACAACGATTTTAGCTGTACGTTTACTAACGATTAAAAAGATTTAACAAATGCAACATATGGACGTGCATACTAGATTGTTGTTTTTGTTTAAAACGATTGCTTTGGTTTTTCATAATAAATTTTTTACTTCTAACAACTGGTTTCTATAATAATTTTTTTTCAACAAGTACTACACTGAAACGTTAATATCTAAAACGTATCGTTTTTTATCTAATCATGTCAAAAACTATACATGATTAGATAAAAAACGATGAAGCAATTTTGTATTAAATAGCCTATTAAATTTAAATTTGAAATAAAAAACAAAAATTATTAAGTGAGTTTTTCGAGAAAAAATGAGTTTAATGAATTTTTGTATTATTTCTCGCACAATTTTTTTAATTCCACCAATGTTTTCTTTATGGAAAATACGATGCATGGTATTCCTACTTCCAGAGAAGAAAGTAGTACTCTGTGCCTTTAAAATTATAGAAAAACAATTGAGTTATCTTAATTTTTAGAAGAGTTATTGGCATTTACATCATTCAAGATAGTGTGCCAACCTAAAAATTTTGAAATGCAATTGAAGTGGGTATCGGTTCATTTCCGGGCATATGTGTAGTGGACTTTTTTTCATGATATTGATCCAGCTACATGCCCTACTCGTTTGGACTCGTACCTGTGGGACACCCTGTATATGGCCTAATGTAGTTTAGAAAATGTTTAGCAACCCCTCCCCCCCTGAGTTATTGGCATTTACATCATTCAAGATAGTGTGCCAACCTAAAAATTTTGAAATGCAATTGAAGTGGGTAACGGTTCATTTCCGGGCATATGCGTAGTGGACTTTTTTTCATGATATTGATCCAGCTACATGCCCTACTCGTTTGGACTCGTACCTGTGGGACACCCTGTATATGGCCTAATGTAGTTTAGAAAATGTTTAGCAGCCCATTTATAGTGAATTTAACATTAAATTTCTCCAAGTTTTACGCACAGTTTTCTGGCATTAAAAATTTTAAAATCACGTTGTAAACTGGCGTAGGCTCATATCGTTCGATGAATTATGGATCGCTTAGTTAATATTGAGCAGATCCTGAGTCTTTTTTACAAACGTGTTTTTTATAAGTCGCAAAAAAGGTGATTCCTTCGCTCTGTGTACGAAATTATGGGCCTTATACGGAATTACGCAGTACCCGGAACCACTTATTGCTACTTAATTTATCCACTTTTTTTTTTTTTGGTCCGTTCCGTAACGCGTACAAAACGAGACTGAAATTATTTCTTTTATCGGCGTAAAATATTCCAAAATTTTTGCGAATTGAAAAATTAAAATTAAAATAATATGAAAAGCTACGATTTAAACAATGACATTAATAAAAAATAATAAAATAATCAAAAGAAATTGTGATGTTAACGTTTAAAATACCAAGTCAAGAACAAAAGTCGTTCACTCGTGTCATAAAAAAAATCCGGATATTTTATTAAATTGAAGTTAGCGGGGGTAACATCTGTCAAATATATCCGAATATTTTCTGTCAAAAGGCCATCAGTGAACAAACGGGCTGTGTGCAAAATCCCAGTCCAGTGTTTTAATAGCATGGCGATTTTATGATAGAGATTCATTTAATTTTTTATTATATGATATTCGATTATATAATATTCGAAAAATTTATGTTTTTTGTTTGACGTCAAAATTGTCCTCTTTTGACTTGAATTCAGTTCAGTCAATGAGTACGTTTATGCTTAGGGTTCAACCTGGTTTGAACCTAGGTTATCTTTTACTATAAACGGAGTCGAGTCATCTTGTAGTTAACTCGACTCGACCTAAAAAATTTCTAGGGTCGAGTCGAGTTAACTCTAAAATCATCCACTATAAACGGAGTCGAGTCGAAAAATAAAAACAACAAAAAATAATAATAAAAAGACACCATTTTGATTTCTTAATTCGTGGGCGCATCTCCGATTTTTGTGTGTCTGTAATTTTGTATACTGTAAACTTGTAAAATAAATTGCTTTAATCATAATTTTAATAATCATAATTTTTATTGAAAATAAAAATTATGATTTTTTTTTGACGTTTCTGACTCGGTTTCAACCTAGTTTCGACTCGACTACGATTTGACCCTGAAGTATAAACGCTAAAAAAGATAACTACAAGATGATCCAAAGTTAACTAAAAGATGACTCGACTCTGAGCATAAACGTACTCAATTATTCGTAGTGGAATACAGACTTTAAACAAATCCCGAGTAACCAAAATGTGTGATCACCATGCGGTCCGATCAATTTATGACAAAAACATTTGTCTTTTTTGGTCGTGTTCAATCGGGCAAAAATGATAAAAAATATCATGATATTTTATCCCACCCTAACTTCATTCCGTAATACTGTACGTCAAACCCGATTGAACAACCAAAATTGATAAAAAATGATAAATTAATTTTAAATCCTAGTGTTCAATCGGGCAAAAATGATAAAAAATATCATGATATTTTTTATCACTTTTGGCAATAAACGCACTCATTTATCACACAAAAAAACCAACTTTTTTCTTGGTTCCAGCTGTCAATTTTGAATTTATTTACTTCATGATATTTTCGGTACTTAAATTAAATTGAATTTGCTTTTTTAAGATATTCACTTGGTATTTACACAGTCACCTATTTATTTAAACATAAATAATAATTTATATTTTGAAGATTTGTCTGAGAACACAAACACATCAAAACAACTAAAATTATTTGTGTCTCCAATATTTCGATAAAAACCAAATAGTTTCAATATCAAAATAATTTATAAACAGAAAATAATTAAAAAATATATACATTTAACTAAAAACCTGACGACAAAAAGAGTTTATTGAATTTTACAAAGCGATTTAAAACAAAACGTAACGTCTAAAATCAATTTATCATTTTTTATCAATTTTGGTTGTTCAATCGGGTTTGACGTACAGTATTATAATATGAAGTTAGGGTGGGATAAAATATCATGATATTTTTTATCATTTTTGCCCGATTGAACACGTCCAATGTTACATTTGGTTTTAAATCGCTTCGTAAAATTCAATAAACTCGTTTTGTCGTCAGGTTTTTAATTTAATGTTATATTTTTTAATTATTTCTTCTTTATAAATTATTTTGATATTGAAACTATATGGTTTTTATCCAAATATTGGGGACACAAATAATTTTAGTTTGAGTTTTGATGTGTTTGTGTTCTCAGAAAAAACTTCGAAATATAAATTATTATTTATGTTTAAATAAATAGGTGACTGTGTAAATACTTTATGAATATCTTAAAAAAGTAAATTCAATTTAATTTAAGTACCGAAAATATCATAAAGAAAATAAATTCAAAAGTGACAGCTGGAACCAAGGAAAAAGTTGGTTTTTGTGTGTGATAAATGAGTGCGTTTAATGCCAAAAGTGATAAAAAATATCATGATATTTTTTATCATTTTTGCCCGATTGAACACTAGGTTTATCACACACAAATGTCGACAAATTTTTCACAAAAAATTGTTGCAAATTTGTCGAAAAATAATTTTTATCTAGTTAGTCATTCTACCCACAAATTTTTAACCCAAAAAAGTGGACATTTTGTAGAATTGATTTTATTGACAAATTTTTCACCCAAAATTGTTGGAATTTTGTCAATCAAGTGATTATTTCCTAAAACTCAAATTGTTGATGACAAATTATTAACAAAAAAATGTGGACATTTTGTCGAAATATTTTGTTGGTCAAAAATTGTTGAAATTTTATCGATACTTGATTATTTCGTTAGTACAAATTTTTAATGGCTTATTCAACACAAACAAAAACGTTAACGGAAGAATCGTTGAATACGCCTCATTCACAAATTAATCAAATTTCAGTAAAGTAATTGTTGATGCTGCGTTTAGCTAAATTAATAATAATTTAAACTCATAATGAAATCTCGTCAAATATCTGATTGTAAATAGTCAAAATGCATCGTTTAATTTCGCTACTAAAAGAAAATTTAGGCCTTTCTGGTAATTACCGTTGTACTACAACAATAAAACACGTATTATTTTATTTTGGTAATGATAGAACAATAGGAGAGAAAGAGAGTATGATATACTTTGCCGTTTGCCCTATTATTTCGAATATGATTTTCTCGAAGAATTGTTGAAATTTTTAGTTTGACTTTTGCTTTCATTTCATTAAGTAAACTTAAATTTGTGCTCTAAGTAAAGCTAAGTTCATTCTTTTGCGATTTGGGTATTTTTTCTTTGTGTTTTTATCAGTTATATTTGTTTTTTTTTAAATTTTTAAGTGAGTGTAAGTTCTGATTATATTAATTAATGTTAATTGTCAAAGATTTTTTATAAGATAAGATCAATTACTAATTAATTAGGATGAAATTAGTAATTTTATTAATAGCTAATCTATAAAACAAAACACTAACTTATACATTTGTTGTTTTTTGCAGAAAGTTTAAAATTATTCCGGCTAAACCAAAAAATACAAATCTTACAGCAAACATTAACAGAATGGCCAGCAAATATTACCTGCATATTATCAAATTAATCAGACGACGATAATACCAAATGATGATAACGATATATCTTTTCGTGTCAGTAATAAGGAGATATTTGAACAGTACAGTGCAGATGTGGGCATGATGACGTTGGAAAAATAATTGGTAAATATTTTATTTATTAGCATTAATTTTCTAAAAATAATAATAAATTCGGTAATTTTCAGAAGAGGAATTTTTCAACATGCGGACGAAGTGAGCAAAAGCTGTAAGGAGATTAATTAATAAATTGTTGTCGCTAGATATGCAGAGCCAAATAAACTTCACGAGAAAGAATGGGAAAATAAAGTTGAAACAACCACATTTCGGGCCATCAATCTTATAATGAATAAAATATTTAAAATCAAAAGCTGTTGATTTTTTATTTAAAATAAATATTTAAAAATATATTTGACCCAAATCACAAAAATTTCACAACCATTTTCCGCAAATTTTGTCGCAAAGTATCAAATAGTTAGACACAAAAATGTTATCCATATTTCACAAATTTTGTCATAAAATATCATCAAATTCATCACAAAAATATTATCCAATATTTGACAATTTTTTAACCAAAACGTTTCACAATTTTGTCGTGAAATTTGTCATTTTATTAAATAAAAAAATGTGGATTAAAAGAAAGAAAAAACAATTAATTTTTCACAAAATATTCCACAAATTATCCACCAAAATTCGATGAATTGGTCGACAAAATTGTCCTGCAAAAAAGTGACAGTTTGGTGATTTCAGGGTACTTTATTTATTTATTTACATAAATTTTGGGACACCCCATTTTGAGCCGGGGCTCATTTTCAATGGGTTGTTAGAACAAAACAAGAAGTCAACGGCATAATAATAACAGTTCTGCTCTTAATTGCATAGTTAAAAATCCCTTATCGATCTTCTTGAAAAGCATATACAAATTTTCTAATGTGCTGAAATTCGACCATTTTAGATTATCCTCCAAAAGGTATCACAGGATCCGCCCTTTACGGAGTTATTCCATATAGCACAATTTGCATGCATAGGTGTATTGCGAATTTTAAATTAGATAATATAAAATAATTTACTTTTGAAGAAGCATGACAAAAACCGTTTGTCGACAAATTATTCACAAAAAATTGACAAATTTTTAAACGATTTGGTCGACAAATCACAAATTTATGTCAACTTTTTGTGATATGTGGTTACTGGGGATGGCAATGCAAATGCAACCAATTCCAACCATAGAGTTAAACAAATAGAGCTGAAATAGTAAACTTCAAACGTGACAATTTGGTGCGAAAAAGAGAAAGACTAAAATATATAAGAACCGTATTTAGAATTTTATTCAATGGTTTAGAATAAAGGGGGTTGCTTAAAATAAAACAATTAAAGTTTATAAAACATTTTTATTTTAGATGTAAATACACTTATTTATAATTATTTTTAAATTCAATACTTTTCATAAAATTAATTTTATTATTAAAAATAACTTTCCTAAAAACGCGGCATTACGTTACATTTTTAGTGCGGGGCCTGGGGGCCTATTCTCGAATTCCACATCCATTTTCCACATGTGGACATCTGTCAACGTTCACACAAAAACTTTCGAAAATTGTAATTCGTATATAAAACACATGCGGCATATGTTCATATGAACATTTTCCTATATGGGGAATTTTTTCCACATGCTTATACCCATTCGGAAATATTACCTTAGTACCGAAAAAATTCAATTGTTATGAATTTTGACAGATGTCCACATGTGGAAAATGGATGTGAAATTCGAGAAAAGGCCCCCTGGGGCCCTATTCTCGAATTCCACATCCATTTTCCACATGTGGACATCTGTCAAACTTCACAAAAAAACGTTCGAAAATTGTAATACGTATATAAAACACATGCGGCATGGACATTTTCCTATATGGGGAATTTTTTCCACATGCTTATACCCATTCGGAAATATTCCCTTAGTACCGAAAAAATTCAATTTTTATGAATTTTGACAGATGTTCACATGTGGAAAATGGATGTGGAATTCGAGAATACGGCCCGTGGTAAAAATAATTGAGGAGTGTCTGATCAAAAGTCGCTATTTACATTTTCCAAAATGATATTTTTTTTTTCTATCAGGGCAGAATTTTTAAAGTGAAATAGACCAAAAGTGGCTATTTCCAGCATGGACCAAAAATTGCCAATTTTTCTATGAAAAATATCCCTAAAATTTTTGTTTTTGGCCAAAACAAGCTATTTACTACAAAAAAGTGATCAAAAGTAAGTAGCAAAAAGTGAGATGTAAATAGCGACTTTTGATCAGACACTCCTTAATTGTAAACCTATCATAAGAACCCAACAACAACAACATTTGTTTTTTGATAATGTTTGATAATTACGTAATAAATTTAAATTAAAAGTGAACTTTTTTTATCACAAATTACAATATTTATATCACAATTTTAATTTCGCTATATATAAACCACAATCAAACATATCGATGAAAAGAAATTCCAGGTAATTTGTTGGGAGTATTGTTAAGACATTTTCTGATTATAAACTTCATTTTTCATAAATTTTTAATATCACGAAACTACGCACAACCAATTTTTAACAACAATACAAACTAAATGGTTTGTTTACATAAAGAAAGCGCAACCATTTATTATAGTAAGAACCCATATATATATCCGTCCTTCTCCAACTCTCTAAGCTTGAAATAGAAGATATTATATGGGAAAAACTTTGTTTCAAATCTACAATGTTAAGATCTAATGTGTCAATCACAATTGTGACAATTCAAGACGTCAAACATTCGTCGTTTTTAATCACTCCGGAATTTTTACAAATAAGTTGTGTTATTAAAATAATTTTTGTGACAAAATCTGTGTAATTTTGTTCATAATCAAAGCAAAGATTTACTGACGGTTAACATAACCTCAAAAAGAAATCATACATGCTGCTTGTGCGTACGATTGGGCATCAAAACTTGTTTTTTTTGACATGACAGCCCAATCGAGCTCGACATTAATATCTGTTTTAAAATACTTTTTATTTTGTATTTATTGAAAAATAAGAAATACACCTTTAAAAAAACAAAAATTAGTTTTATATAATTTAAAAGTTCTAATTAATAATGTTAATCCTTTGTAAAAATGACTACGTATCATGATGAAGTAGAAATCGAAGATTTTGAATATGACGAAGATGAGGATATGTATTATTATCCATGTCCGTGCGGTGATCGATTTCAAATATCTAAGGTATAATTTTATCTTGTAATTTTTTAATTTAAATAATTGTAATAAAACAGCTTTTATTTTGTTTCAATCAGGAAGACCTAATGGCTGGCGAAGAAATTGCTAATTGCCCAAGTTGCAGTTTAATAGTTAAAGTTATTTATGACGTGGTAAGGTTAAATTCAACTGATTTACCAACTACTAGTTTTATGTTGCTTTGTAATTTAAACGGTTAGTTCGTTTTAAAAAAAATGTGCCCCCGCAATTTTAGAGAATTGAGGCATCTTTTCAATATGACATTCAGGTCGATTATAGAATCGGCGGAAGCGAATCAATCGCGGAACGAAAACAACATAAAAAAAGTGGGAAACAATTTTATATCATAGTTTCAATTCGTTAAAAAGAAATTGTTTTAGAAACGCAACAAAACTATTGCTTTTGCACGGGGAATCAAAAAACTAAATTGCATGTAAATCAATAGAAGTTTTCCAAGCCCCCCGCGATTAATTTGCTTCCGTAGATGTAACATTTTGGTCGAAAACTTGTTGCCATTTTTCTGGTAAAAACCATTATCCTGACACTCTAAAATTTCTGCGATTTTCACAGCTTTTGAAGTCAATTTTACACAACAGAGTTCTGCAGGGAACAAAACAAATGATGGTCTAACGATGCAATGTCTGACTATACGATGGATGTATTAAAACTTCCCAATCAAGCTCTTTCAATTTCTGCCGAGTCATGAAAAATGTATGGTCTATCGCGTTGTCGTGATGGCACACAACTTCTTTTCTGTTGATTAATTCTGGCCGCTTTCTTTCTTGTTGTGAGAAGAGAACATAATCAATCGGTTGACCTGGTTGTAGCGGTTCATGATACATGATTTCCTTCAAATCCCACCAAACATAAAGCATCAACTTCCTTGACGGTAAATGTGGCGTTGCCACCGTTTACGAGGTCTCACCACGGTGCTACTGATTTCCTATATTTTCAAAAGCGATTCACAGATTTTTTAAAACAAAACTTTTTAATGGTATGTTGAGGTCTTCGGTGATATTATGGCTGCAATAAACTGCACACATTTTTTAGCAGCCTGCTGTTCACTGAATAAACAAATAACAACATTTTTTCTTTTTTGAAAGAGCCATGTTCCGTGCTTTATTCCAGAATTTTATATAAAAATCATTTTAGATTACCATTTCCATCGTACATCTTGAATTTCATCATAATCGGTTAAGAAATAGCAAAATTGCCTCATAATTTGACTAAATTTGGCTTGAAAATGCTAAACTTCTGTAGGAGATATTCAAATTTTCTACATTCGAAACTAAGCGATAATCGGAAATAAGAGCCAGGTCAATTAGTCTTTTTTTTTTTTTTTTTGTGAAATTTTTTTTTTTTTACATAATGTAGGAAAATTTCTTAAAACTACAAATCAATCTATTTTTTTATATTGTCTTCCATGGCTAGATTTCTAGCTCTCAAAACATTATCATTCACTTATTTAATTAATAATACACCCATCTGGATTAATACCTGTGCAACCAGGTTCTTTTTTCCTCTAATATATAATAGAAATTATTTCTACAGTTGCATTCTCTTCTTGATAAATAAAAATTTATCGATCCTTATTTGTATGTACATATACATTTGTATGTCATATGACCAGAAGGCTTAAATTACTAAGGAAGACACATAATGATGCATAATGATTATAATATATCACATTGATAATCTCCTTTATTTTTAACTTCGTAACCATCAATATTTTGCCTTCGCTTTTTGGTGCTCTTTACCAAAGATATACTAGTACTAAATCTTTGTAAATTAGCGTTGTTAATTGTTGGCATCCAAATATATAAAGGCCTTTGGAGGGGGATACTCTTGTTCAATATAATATATAAACGCCGTCGTATCCATCAGGTACGGTCCATATATTAAAGAACATTTCATCGTTCGTACAGCATCTGTTGATATGTTGTCTAATTAATTTGATATTACATGAATCGATACATATTATGTCCGCATAATTATATAAATTTTGATTTGATATATACTCTTTTAAATTATGCAACTTTCTGTACCTAGCCGAACAAGCTCGTAAACATTTACGTTCTAATCTTAATTTTTCCATATAAGAACTGCTTATATTGTACCATATAGGTGCGGCATACGTTATCAGTGGACGAATTATCACCTTGTAAGCCATTATTTTTACTTTTTTTTTTTTTCAGATATTTAGAGAAAAATAATCGCAGGGGAGTTTTAAAAGCAGCGTGCGTTTTGTTGATCTGTATTGTTATACGAGGGCGGATTGAAAATGAAGCTACCTAAGTAGGAAAACAAAATTTTTTTTTGCCAAAAACCATTTATTTCTCAACATAGTCTCCATTTAATTCGACACACTTAGTAAGACGATATTCCAACTTTTTTATACCATCTGAATAATACGATTTCGGGAACCCCTCAAAATACGCGTTAGTTTCGATAATCACTTCTTCGTTTGAGATGAATCTTTGTCCTGCGAGCCATTTTTTCAAGTTTGGAAACAGTAAAAAGTCACTAGGAGCTAAATCTGGACTATAAGGTGGATGATCAACCAATTCGAAGTGTATTTCACGTAATTTTAGCATCGTATCTAATGCTGTGTGAACCAGTGCGTTGTCTTGAAGAAAGAGCACTTTTTTCTTCTTTAAATGTGGTCGTTTTTCCTTGATTGCATCAACCAATTGATCCAATAATGCACGATAATACTTTCCTGTGATTGTGGATCCTTTTTCAAGATAATCGATGAGCAATATTCCGTGTGCATCCCAAAATATAGTGCCCATAACCTTGCCAGCCGATTTCACTGCCTTTGCCTTCTTCGGAGCACTTCCACCAGCTTCCACCCATTGTTTCGATTGATTTTTGGTTTCAGGTGTGTAGTGGTGGACCCACGTTTCATCAACAGTAATTAATCGACGCCAAAAATCAACAGGATTACGCTTTATCATGTCCAAACACCGCTGTGAAGTGGTCTGTCGAACTCGTTTTTGTTCGACACTGAGCAAACGCGGCACCCATCTTGCCGATAGCTTTTTCATATGCAAATGTTCATGCAAAATGTTGAACACACGTTCATATGATATGTTTACCATTTCAACAATCTCACGCAACTTGACTCGGCGATCATTCATAACGATATCGAGGATTTTCTTGATATTTTCTTCAGTAACCACCTCTTTTGGCCTTCCTGTTGATGGTATTGTTGCAGTGCTTCTTCGGCCGCGTTTAAATTCAGCAATCCAATATTTTACCTTGTAATCTGACGGAGCAGACTCACCGTAATGTTTATCGAGCTTTTCTTTTGTCTCTTTCCGTTTTCCCTTTCAAATAATAGTGTTTAATCACTGCACGAAATTCGTTTTTTTCCATTTTTCAAGAAACACAAAAGTTGCTTACTTCAAACGACTACAACAAATAAACTAATCGATGAATTTGGGTGAAATTTTAACAGCTGACGTTTGACAGATCGCAATTTCTAAAAAACAAAAAATGTTTGTGTTTGTGCTGCCATCTAGCGCTAGGTAGCTTCATTTTCAATCCGCCCTCGTATGTTTGTTAAAGTATAAATATTGATCCAAGTTGACTCCTAAATATTTGACCATTCATGCCGAGTTTACGGCCATTTTCTGATGAACAATTTTCAACAGGCAACCATTCGACGTAGTCTATTTTGTAAACAAATTTCCCCTTCCGAACATAATTCTTTTGTTTTCCATTTAAAATATAGTGAATCTGCTGAAAATTTTTCATCAGAAAATGGTCGTAAACTCGCACTAAATTTTGCTTTAGTTCACTACCATTTATTTTTAAATTTAGATTTCGCCAGTTTTTTCGAAAAATTATTTTACTTTATTTAACGGTCGCCGAAATAGGATTGTTTCACATTTTACCATTGTTTTTATTTTCCATTTTGTTAAATAATTATTTATATAATCTAGTCCTGTTTGTAACCTATGTCCAATCCGTAAAATATTATTATTTGCCGAATAAATTATGTGATCATCCGCATATGCTATGGTTTGACATTCCGATGAATTTAAGCTAGAAGTCCCTAATAATTTCGTGATATATAAATTAAATAATATCGGTGCTAAAATTGTACCTTGTTGTAATCCATTATGAAGCATAAATATATCATCCATTACTAATCTGCTATTTGAGATACAGAATTTTCTTTGGTATAATATTTCAATTAATATCAGGATTAAGTTATCATTAAATTTCATTTGTTCTAATGTATGTATAAGGCCATCTAACCAGACTGAGTCAAATGCTCTTTTAATGTCTATTAGAACTGCCCCCGTTACTTTACGATGATTAAAGTCTCTTATTACATCCGATACTAAAGAGTCTTATTACATGCGATACTACTTTGTTAATTGCGTGTATTGTCGAGTGTCCTCGTCGAAAACAAATTGATTATCGGATAGAATTTTATTTTCAGATACAGTATTTTCATTCTGTTAAAAATGACAATTTCAAATATTTTACTTATATTTGCTAACAAATTAATTGGTCGGTAGTTTTCACACTTGCCCGGATTTTTTTTCTTTTTCAATAGTGGTAATATGTAATTTAGCTGTTTTCCAATAACTTAGTTTAAATAAATTGTTTAAAATGTTATTGAAAGAGTATTCATTTATAATTTCCATCAGTATATGTTTTAGTGCTATGTTTGGGATTTTTTCTACTGTTAAGATGTTTAAAGATATCCACTAGTTCTAGTGGATTTATAAATAAATTATTGTTTTCACAAATAATGTTACAACTATTTGCTTGCAAATTGCTGCTGAATGTAATTTTTTTGCTTGTGTTCATTTTTTAGTATCCTAAATTTTTGAAAGTTTATTCCTACTTCGTTATCTAAAGGGGAAATAACAGTTGTTTTTGATTCGTTTTCATTAAAAGCGCCAATTAATTTCAATTTATCAATTTCGTCCGTTACCAGTAAAATATTATTGTTAATGGCTATAGTGTTATCGAGATTAATCTTAGCTGTTTCTATATTTTGCATTGCTCATACGCTAAATTTGTCAACCTCTAGGTCAGCAATTTCTATTTGTTAGTTAGGTCTAAATAATGTGTTGATTTTTTAAAATATACTATTATTTCCGTTATCATTTTTTTTTTTTCAATTTTCGTTTGCTAATGTTTGTTAACTTATATGTTAATATTTTGTATTATTAATTTCTTTATATTTTTTATTATTGATTTGTTATTACTGTACATTTCTTTTACAGTTTTCTGTCTATAGTTTTTCGATGTGGTTGTCTCGATAGTTTTTAAGATTAAATCATCAATTTATTTCAGGTGGGTTTCATTATAGTTGTTAAATTCCTATTGTTTGAAACATTTGCGTTTTATTTTCGGTTAGGTATTTTTGATAATTCGATGATATTTAATTTTTATATTCGAACCAATTGATATTATTCAATACATTATTCCTCGAATCGTTATTTTTCACATTTGTGTCTAAGAAAGCTATATCATTTAAGTTAAATATAAAATTTGTTATGTTAAGTTGCCATTGAATAGTTCTGTGATCACTTCCATATCGTAACGTGGATAAGCTATTTGATACATCAAGCTAGCTGTCATGGAAAACCAAATCTAAATAAGATTCATTTGAAATATATGTTGGTTTTTCCGAGAATTTTAGCTGCATTTTATAAAAATTTGCATTTAAATCTAACCATTTTTTGAGCATAATACCTCGCGGGTTCTCTGTAATGTTATTCCATTGATGATTAAATTGTTGGCACATAAATTCCCAATCCGCTGCGAAGCTATTGTTTGAACTATGTGGAGCATAGCATGCTGCTATAATTATTTTATTTTGATTGTCCAGTTTTATTTCTATCGCTGTTAGGTAATTCTAATATTTTTAATTTTTTACTTATTATATTTAATACTTTATATTTAAATATTTTCTTAATAATAATGGCCGTCCCACCACCAGCTTTATTATCCGTCTCTCTATCTTTGCGTATTATGTTATAATTATTGATTATCATTTTATGTATTTTACTGAGTTTAGTTTCCGATATTAACAATACATCGGGTTTATGTAGTTCTATAAAATTTATTAGATTCATTCTTCTGCTTATTGGTACTATCGAATTAACATTGATAGGAAGAATTTTTAAATTTGAGATTTTGCTGTTATTTGATGCCATAAAACATTAATATATATAAACAATAATAATATAATAACAATAAAATAAAAATTTTATATGATAACATTGAAACAAATTTAGAGTCATCTTTTATTTTTCTGTTGTCATTAGACTGGATAGCATATTCATGATCATAACCATTCTTTTATTATTTTTTATTATATATTTTTGGTAAAATTCTAAATTATTACTATTGTTACTGTTAGTTCCTATACCCTTTGAATTTATATTTGGAATATTATTAATATTATTATTTAACACATTACCACTACTATTGTTAAGAAGATCTGCATACGATACGCCTTATCTCCGTAACGAATTAAATTCATTTCTTTTATTGCTCTGGTTATTATTCTTTTTTACTAAAAGTTCATTCTTTTTTAAATTTAACTTATGTAATAATGGTTTGTATATTGGACATCCCTTGTATGACGCTGGATGTCCTATGTTTTTACTGTTGATACAGAATGTCTTATCTGTGCTCACTTTCTCACCTTTATATTTTAAAGCCAAATATTTTTTATATGAAGTTTTTGTTAAACAATTGAATTAAAAATGATAGTTTGGTGTTAAATAAGTTTAGTTTACCAATAAATAGCGCGTCAAATTTAAATTTAGGCGTAGAAAAATGACGGCTCTCGATAGCAGCTATCCGGAGCGAATAAAAAAACACTACAATAATCTCCTGGTTTATTGGATTGTTTCACTAGCTCTGGTAAGAAATATTTCTTATTTTGATCAATTCTGTTAATTGGCTGTCACCTGTTACGTGCACTATATACACTCCTGGACAATAAATAAAAGTAATAAAAAAAAATCCCGCTGGTCAATTTCAGTGGAATTGGTATCAAATGATCCCAAATTTATATTTTTCTCAAAAGAGGCACAAATATGGCGTTATGGAATTATAGCGCCTATTTTTCATTACAAAATGTTAAAATGTGTCGAACTAATTTTTTTTTTTAAATTTTCAAAAGCGGTTTATAAACATTAAAATTAGATATATACATGTATAGCTTTATTATAATTTGTAATGAGTATTTTCCCCCTGTGCACTTATTACAGCTTCCATCCTTCAGGGCATACTAAGTAGAAGGCTTTGTATAATTTCTTGCGGGATGAGATTCCACTCTTCTTCCGCTGCAACTTTCAGCTGTGCTAACGAATCTGGTGCGGGATTTCTAGCTCTAATGCGGCGTTTTAGAATGTCCCATACGTGTTCGATCTGATTAAAATCGGGACTCATTGGTGGCCACTTAATATCGATATCTTGGAGATATTGTCGTACCGTTGCAGCTACTTGGACTGGAGCGTTATCATGCATTAACATAAAACTGTCATAACCTATGAAGCCCACATATGGCAAAACGTGATCGTCAAGAATGTTCCGAACCTACCAGTCTGCATTCCTCCTCAAACCAATCTCCACCAGCTCCGTACGGCCCTCCCAACTGATTCCACCCCAAAACATTATTGAACCTCCACCAAAGCTTACAGTTTGCACCATGTTACATGGTGCGTAGCGTTCTCCAGGTCTTCTGTATACAAGGTTACGTCCATCTGGTTTCCATAATTGGATTCTGGGCTCATCTGAAAAGAGAACAGTGTCCCATTGATCAGTTCCCCAATTTATATGAGTATGAGCAAATTCTAAACGGCTGGATTTGTGGCGGGGAAGAAGCCGTGGAACTTTTACGGACCGTTTTGGAGTTAGGTTCGCTTCTTTTATTCTTCGTTTAATTGTTCTGGCACTAACATTCACTTGGCGCGCACTAAGTAACTCATTTTTTAGTTGAGTAGAAGTACGCTTTCGATCACTTAAACGAATTAATTTTTAAAAATCAGTCGTCATGCTCGGTTGTGCACCTTTTACGTCCTTGTCCGGGCTTTCTTTTATACTCTCCGGTCTCAAGATCTTAAGTATTCGTGAAACCGAAGACTGGTTCACTCCTAATTTTCGTGCGATTTATACTTGAGTATAATCTTCCTGATACAACATGACGCCTTTAACCGCCTCCAGCTGACGAAACGATGCCACATTACAATGGATCTTATTTTAGGTGTTTGCTTTGGAACACATTTACAAGAACTAATGGTATCGCATTTACAAATAATTGATATGTAATGGAACAAAAGCCGATTGTTGCGTTGGATTTCAAACAGAATGCACTTTTGATGGAGCATTTTTGAAAATTTTAATTGATTGGCTTGCAGTGGAATTTATTCAAGGTGGTTTCTGATAAAAATATAAATGTTCTATCATTTGACACTAGTAGTATTAAAATTGACCAGCGGGATTTTTTTTATTACAAAAAAAAAAAAAATATGCCTTAATTTTGTCCAGGAGTGTGTTAGTATATGTTTCAATTGCAAAAAATATGTTTGTGGTAAATGCACAGAAAAAACAAAGTATCCAAGCATAAAATGTAACGAAAGAAATGTTCAATAAATTCAATTTTTTTTTTAAATGAAATAAATTATGAAATATGTATGTGTATAAATACAGTCATACCCCGTACAACGTCCCCCTCATAATGTCGTTTCGCTGTAACGTCGTTAGTAAAATGCGAACGAACCTCGCTCTATCGTCGCTGTGTTTCGTTGTAACGTCGTTTTTATATTTCCATAAATGAAAAAAATAAAAAAATAATAAGCAAAGCAAAAAACACTCGAGAAAAAAGACAAAAAACAATGAAATTTTCTCGTTTATTCGCTACATACATACAAAATGCATATATGTATGTAACACTCAAAAATATACAATTGTAGTGTTTTTTTATTCGCTCCGGATAGCTGCTATCGAGAGCCGTCATATGAAAAGTGGCTCCGGATAGCGCTCCATATAAATAGGTAGAGCCAAATATTTTTTATATCAAGTTTTCGCTAAGCAATTGAATTAAAAATGATAGTTTGATGTTAAATAAGTTTAGTTTACCAATAAATAGCGCGTCGTAGCGTATCGATAGCAGCTATCCGGAGCGAATAAAAAAACGCGACTATTATAACAATGAGCTGATATCGCCAAATGCTCAGGTTATGTTTTTGTAAACCAACTGAAATTGAAATGAACTGAATTGATAATTTTGATGTGATATTTTTATATTTTTCAAGTACATATGTACATATTTGACAATAAATTTAATGCTAAATAAATTTTTGTCATAAAAAATCGTTTCTTTTACTGTATTATCATGAAATAAAATGATAATAATTCCTTTGCCCCTTATAACGTTGTTTCGCCTAACGATGCGATTTCTCGGAACCAATTAACAGCGTTAGGCGAGGTATGACTGTACCTATTTATATTAAATAATTATTGGTGTAATAAATATTTTTTGAATTTTTATCAAATCATCATTATGACGGATTTCAGTAAAAAATAGGTATGCAATTTTGTCCGTAAATCTAGTGTTAAACCGCGGTTTTTCTGTAATATACTATTTCCTACGGGGTTATTGTGTTACAGAATATAAAATAAATAAATCGAAAACCGGGTGATTACGGGATTTACTGGTCATAATTTTGAGACCGAGATCCCGGATGAGAAAGCCTAAATTTCTTATGCGGTTTGAGCTAAAATAGTACATAAACTAAGGGCCTTATCATGAGTTCCGGTGGAGAGGAAGTTGTTTCTCCACCGTAATTTTCGTACTCAGTAATTTATCCTAGAAGCCAAAAAATGATAATTTTCGGAATAAAATTATTTTATTGTTCCATCGGAACATATTATATTATTTGGTAATTCCAACAATATCTCGGGGAATTTTAGTTTTCGGTGGAGTGGAACATATGTTGAAGCTCATGACAACCCCTTGTATGAATCGAAAACCGGGAAATCGCGGTCATACTTTCGAGATCGGGATCCCGGGAAACTAGGATGTGCTTGAGAAACACTATAGTATTCTCAAGACGTTTGCTTCACTAAAATTTTTTTTGAATATTTTCGTTAAATTCTATGTATTTCAGGAATATACTAATAACACATTGATCTACTATTATTATTAACGATTGTTTCAAGGTAAAATCTATTATTATTTAAAGATTTCTTGTAGATCTTTTTTATTAAAAGATTTTCAAAATAAAAATGTCTAAATCAAATAGTTTGAATTTCTTATTATAAACTTTATGTTTTCCAAATAAATCTTTACTTGCAGGATGACTTCAAAAGTGCTGATGAAGAAGAAAAATTAAACGAAAAATTAAAGGAGCTGACTTTAGAGAAAAACTGATTAATACGTTTCTTTTTGTATTATACTATTAATTTATATATATTATTTTTAAATAAATCTTACATATGTATATATAATAAAAGTTGTTTTTTGTTTACATAAGTTGGTGATATAATAAAATAAGTTAAAATTTTTGAATTCGATCAACTATAATATGCAGTACGATGATCGGTAATAAATTTCTAACTAAAATTAAATTAACATGTTTTTTGGTTTTGAAAATTTTAAATTATTTATTGTTTGTTTGTTATAATACTTTTTTGTTACAATTAAATGAATGTAATGTATGTTTAAATAAAATTTAAAAAAATATGTTTGACTAGTTACATTATTAAACTGAATTGTTTTAGTTTACATTTAAATATTACTGAAGCTTTTTAAAGCGCGTTTATAGAAGTATATGAACGTAGATGAATTAAAAATTAAACTTTTACGGAATCAAATTTTTTTTCGCAAATTAAACTTTGAAATAAAGAACCACCTCTTTGCATTTTGTGTTTGTTTTGTTGTGAGAAAGTTTTTATTTGTTTATATTTTAAATATTTCATTTTACGATGGACGGAGTATTCATGCAAGTTTTTTACGATATTTATTTTTTACAATCCATCAACATCACAATTATTTTTTTAATAAAACCTAATAAAAAAAAATATATAAATAATAACATAGATTTTGAGGTCCTAAATATTTTGAAAATTTATGTTACACGTTCTCGAATTATATTCGTCAACATCTTGTGGATGTTTTATTAATGTATTCTCATTATCCCAAATACAAAATTAAATTCACCACCTACCTAGTTTTCTCTTTTTTATAAATCGCCTAAAATTTTTGAAATATTTCCTCTACCTAAAAACATAATAATTTATAATACATATTGGATTAATTACATTAAATAAGGAATGACTGGTCATTTGCTGTCCAATGGAAATAAAAAAGAAAAAGGAAATTTTTTGTTTTATGATTTGAATATTTATATGTTGTATAATAAATTTTTATAACTTAACTTACATCAAAGTTTTTTTAAAACAAAGTCCATTGTAAATAAATAAAATTAATTATAGTACATTAAAAATAAACATAATTTAATAGTTTAGTTTTCTGTTTGTTATTCGCAAAAATTGTTCATAATGTTTAATAATATTAGGTTATACATAATGTTAATGTAATGGGGCGACTACTGCTCCAACCATGATCCTGTTGAATTTGGAGTTTTTAGCTGAAAATAGAAAAAAAAGATTTAATAACTATTTAGTAAGAAGTTAAAGTTTTCTAAGTCGAGGTTTCTTTTTCCCTGCCATTCACGTGGTTGAGAGATTTATAGTGGGACCTAATTAAGCGAACGATCAAGGTCGAAGCTATTTACTTTCGGCAGGATGATGCCACATTTGTTTGCCAGATATTTTGCATCAAATGTTTCGTGGGCGTGTCTTATGTACGCCGACTGTCTACGATATTCACAGTGTTCCATTGGACACAATTTGCTACTGCCAAGTACTTGTGCGTAGATGCTCAATGAAACATGAATTTTTGTGCCATTAGTAAGGCATAACCTCAATTTAAATAAAACTGCTAGATTTTGACGCAAAATATGTTGTTCCATTAATATCAATAAGTAATAAAACATTAAATAATAAAAATACATAATTTATTTATTTATTAATTTTCTAAAACCATACAAAATTACAAAAAATTGAAAATTAACGCAAGAAGATAGGTTTCCTTTGTCAAAGACAGTGTTGAAACCTCTAAAATTAAAACTAAAACAATTGGGTTAAATTAAAATAAATTAAAATAATAATAATAGCAAGTCTGTCAAGGGGTTAAATTAAAATAATAGCAAAAATCAAAATAAAAACATAAGAAACAAATTAAACAAACTTTACAAAAAAAGATATTAAAGTAATAAGAAAATACAAAAAATGTTGCAGTTGCAATTTTGCTACCACCGAGTAAACATTTAAATAATTTAATTATTACTTGTGTGAAAACTTGAATCAGCAGTTTAAATCTTTTTTTTCTTTTAAAAATATTGTGATGTGAAAAACAAGTGAACTCGTGATGTTCTTATCTCCGCCTCAAGTAAAAAAGGCTGGGCCAAATCAGCAGATAGCGATGTCCGCAAGCGATTTGGCACCGAACGTCACGACCTCAATTATTAATAAAAATACAAAAGTGCAGCATAGTCCAAAGCGACAACAAATTTTAAATGCTCAAAAAATTACCTTACCAGGCAATTTAAATCAAAGTGAAATTATTAATTTAAATAACATTGGTATGTTGAATCATAACGAAATTAAAAGTGCATCGTCGCCAAATATTGACGATAAAACAAACAATGAGAGTGCATCGACATCAAATGACAATAAAATAAACAGTGATGTAGGTCAGTGTTTAGTGCAAACGGGAATAGACCGGTATATTACTGTCCGATCAAAACGAAGAAGAAGCCCTAGATCAGCGGCCAGTGCAAGCGCGAATAAATTCACTAAGCTAGCTAGCGTTGAATTAACGCATGGTAATAGGTATTCTTGCTTGGTTGTTGACGAGCCGCCGGCCGAAAAAACTCCAAAAACTGAGAAGCCGCCACCAATCTATTTGAGGGAAGAATCAAATAGAGAACTTGCTAAAACGATCGAGTTTATTACTGAAGGTGCATTTTATATTTCCGGGATCAAAAGAGGAGATATAAAAGAAACAAAAATCCAACCGCTCAATATTGATGCTTACAGAGCATTAATTAAACATTTTGACCAAGTTGGTAAACATTACTACACTTATCAACTAAAGAGCCAAAAAGGATTGGTTGTCATCTTAAAAGGAGTAGAGAGTTACGTAGATGCAAACGAAATACGGGATGCTCTCGCTGAAAAAGGTTTCCAATGCAGATCTATTACCAATATTTTTAATCGGGAGAAGGTACCTCAGCCATTGTTTCGTCTGGAATTAGAACCAGACAATAAAATAGTTAAAGGCAACCATTCAATATTTAACCTAAAATATCTACTGTACAGAAGAGTTACCATCGAGGAGCCCAAGAAAAGAAATGGGCCGGTACAGTGTGTTAAGTGCCAAGAATATGGGCACACTAGAGCATATTGCACTTTGAACGATGTTTGTGTTATATGTGGTGAACTCCATAATTCAAAGGTTTGCAATAAAGCAAAAAAGGAAGCATCAGTGAGAAAATGCAGCAACTGCGATGGAAATCACACAGCTAATTATAGAGGGTGCCCAATTTATCTAGAATTGAAAAGGAGAATCAATCCAAAGCAGCGAGCAGAACAGCGAATCCTAAATCTTCATTCTTCAGCTAGAAAAGAAGCACGACCAGAAATTCTAAACACAAACGCTCAAAATGGAAAACAGTACGCAAATGTAAACGGCAGCGTGCAACAAGGGGTTTCATACGGAAGTGTTCTTAAAGGTACCGCTCCTAAAGTTCAAGCAAGTGAAGAGGGAAACATCTCAACGGCTTTAAATAAATTGACCAATATGATGCAAAGCTTCATGGCGATGATGGAGAGAACCATGGATCTAATGATGCAGAATATGAGCACGCTGATGCAGATAGTCGTAAAAAGCCAGAAATGACCATCATCAAAATAGCCATATGGAATGCAAACGGCCTAGCACAACATAAAGCGGAGGTACATGCATTTCTCACTGAGCACAATATTGACATAATGTTAATATCAGAAACACGCTTCACCAAAAATAGCTATTTCAAAATTAATGGGTACTCTATTTACGACACCAAGCACCCAGATGGTAAAGCACATGGAGGCACTGCTGTATTGATTAAGCGAAGATTAAAACACTACGAACTTCCGAAATATGAGAAAGAACATATACAATCAACGAGCATCTGTCTGCAGGAGTGGTCTGGAAACTGCGTCATATCGGCAGTGTACTGCCCTCCAAAACATGCTATAAAAAAACTCCAGTTCTTGGATTATTTCAGCCAGCTGGGTAATAAATTTCTTGCGGGCGGTGATTACAACGCTAAACATACTCATTGGGGTTCCAGATTAACATCGCCGAAAGGCAAACAACTTTATGATACTATAGAGGAACAGTCCCTGGATTATTTATCTGCCGGTAACCCAACTTACTGGCCCACGGATAAAAAGAAAATTCCTGATCTAATTGACTTTTGTGTAACTAAGGGCATTCCACGTACATATGCTAAGGCCACCGATTGCTATGATCTGTCTTCTGATCACTCACCGGTAATAGTAACATTGAGTACCGATGTCCTAAGGAACGAAATACCGAATCGTCTTACAAATAAGCAAACTAATTGGGATCAATATAGGAGGCTAGTCGAACAAAAGTGTCTACTTAATATTCCTCTGATCACACCAGCTGATATTGATGCGGCGGCAGAAAATCTAAAAAATGTCATGACATTATCCGCTGAAAGGGCTACACCCGGCATAAGTAGTTCGGAAAAAGTTAATAAACTGTCACATAATATACAGGAACTAATCCAGGAAAAGCGAAAAATTCGCCGTCAATGGCAGCAAACAAAATCACCGTTATTGAAATGGAAATTAAATCGAGCTATTAAGGGCCTAAGATTTGCTTTGAGGGAAGAAGAAAACCAGCGCTTAAAGAACTATTTAAGTGATCTCTCGGCAACCGAGAGGACAGATTATTCTTTGTGGAAGGCAACAAAAAATTTAAAAAGGCCAACAAATTCGAATCCACCGATTAGACTACCAACAGGAAATTGGGCAAGAAGTGATGAAGAAAAAGCCAATGCTTTTGCTGCTCATCTAGCAACAGTATTCGTCCCACACGAAGAAGATAATTATTTCGTGCTACCCCAGCCAACGGATGATGGTTTATCCTACAAACCTATAAAGTATAACTGGAAGAAAGTTAAGAATACAATTAAAACTTGCATAAGCCCGAAAAAGGCACCTGGGCATGATCTCATTACTGGAAAAATGATAAGGGAATTACCGGATAAATGCATAAAACTAATAACATTTGTATTCAACGCGATCATGCGAACCAGCTATATTCCTCAAAAATGGAAGATATCCTTGATCACAATGATACATAAGCCAGGGAAAAATGAAACACAAATCTCATCATATCGTCCAATAAGCATGCTGCCCACAATCTCAAAGCTATTTGAAAAAATGTTATTAACGAAATTGAAACCAATATTAGAAGAACGGCGCGTTATTCCAGACCATCAATTTGGGTTCCGAAACCAACATGGTACTATAGAGCAAGTACACAGAACTGTAAATGCAATCAAAATCACCTTCGAGGAAAAGAAATATTGTTCTGCTGCCTTTTTGGATATCGCACAAGCTTTTGATAAAGTTTGGCATGATGGACTAATTTACAAAATTAAAGAGCTTCTACCGAAGAAATTTCACTCAGTTTTGGGAAACTATCTTCTTCAAAGGCAATACATGGTAAAACAAAACAGCGCAACTACTTGCTTAAATGATATTAATGCAGGTGTCCCGCAAGGGAGCGTTCTAGGACCAATATTATACTTGTTGTACACAGCTGATATACCTGTAACTAACAAAATAATAATATCAACATTTGCCGATGACACGGCCATCCTGGTGTCCCACACTAATCCTGAAATTGCCTCAAAGGAATTGCAGAATCATTTAAACAAAGTCGCGGACTGGTTGAAAGCATGGCGAATCAAAGTGAACGAAAACAAATCAACTCATGTCACATTCACGCTGAACAAACGCACCTGCCCACCAGTGAAATTAAACGATAAAAATATTCCTCAACAAACGAAGGTAAAATACTTAGGTTTGCACCTGGATAGAAGATTAACGTGGAAAAATCATATTGAAACAAAGCGCAACCAAATAAAAATTACATTTTCCAAAATGTATTGGCTGATGGGAAGAAAATCTCAGTTGTCATTAGCTAATAAAGTTTTACTTTACAAAGCGATAGTCAAACCCATATGGACATACGGTATTCAGTTATGGGGATCCACCAGCACTTCAAACAGAGAACTCCTGCAACGAGCCCAAGCGAAAATACTTCGCAGTATTACCAATGCTCCTTGGTACATTCGAAATAGTAATATACATCACGATCTTGGGATTAAAACCGTTAAAGAAACTATTAAAGAATTCAGTTCAAAATATTATTCAAAACTAGAAGCACATCCCAACGAATTAGCCAGGGAGATACTAAAACAGCCGCGATTTAGGCGACTGAGAAGAACAGATCCACTCGGACTGATGAACCTGTGAACCTGTGAATTTACTAAATGATTATCTTATACTTATAAGTATAATCTAAATTAGTTAAATTGCGAGCACTAACAATAAGTATTAACATTGGTTAAGACTTAAAATATGTAATAATTTTTAGCTTAAGATTTGATTACTTCTTGTGAGTTTCTTATGTAGAAAGATTCAAGAATAAAGCCATTAAAAAAAAAATTAAAAAATAATTAAATGAAAGAGATATAAAGTAAAAAATAAAAATTAACTTGAAAGACAACCTGAAAAAGAAATTTAACATTCTTTCTTTCAAATAACCAACCTTTCACCTGCTTCAAAAATGAATTAGTGGAGATCGGTGATCGGATTTGCAATGGATGGGAATTAATGAATGCTATTCGCTATTAAAACTTGGTATTTTAAAAAACAATTTGTTATTATTATGAAAATCGTACGCAGAAACAAACCTGATTAAAGATTTTAACGTACAATTAAAAGCACCATCCAAACAGGGAATTCCATAGCCAACACATAATAGTAAACTAACAAGTATTTATTTCTTTTTTTCGATAGTAATAAACAATTATTTTAATTTTTTTGTGATCTATAAAATCATTGTTCTTTAAATAACTAGAAATTGGGCTGTGATGAGGGCAAAATGTTGATCAATGCATATGCCAGTAGGAAAGAGGAGCACATGTTTTAAGATCAGAAACAAAAATCATTTTGACATGATAAACAATCGACAATTATTTATTTTAAAAAAATCACATTAACCCAAATTGGAATAGAGACATCTATGGAATTTTTTAAACTAAAATACCTCTGCCGTTAATTTTAAGCTTAACTGCTTCTAACAACTAGACCATCATTTTGAGTATGAGTAGTTGCGAGTAGATACAAGTACTTGTGAGTAGTGTTTTTGCTCACGCCAATGGAACACGTTTATTTTATGACCACCCACCCAGAATGCCCAATTTGACACCATAAGATTTTTTTTTTTGTTGGCTGTGTGAAAAGCGTCAATCGTCCACAGTCTTTTGCTGATCTGCAAAAGAATATTAGAGAATAAATTTTCAACATCACAACCCAAACACTGCGCCACGTTATTGGAAATCAATATTTGCATCAATTTTAAAGGTGGCCATTTACCTAAACAACGGAGACCTAGAACGGCTTACCCGGTGTCTGGTAATCGTTATCGCTTTATTACATATCTTCATTAAACTACTTTTTATGAATACTGTCCCTTTTTTTTTATATTTATGTCATTTTTCATATCCGTATTTTTCATTCCGTTACTACAAGCCGTTTTTTATCTAATCATTTCAGCAAAAAAGTTCCTACTAGTTCTTTAGGAAATTAATACCCCGTTCCTTATTATGGTTCTCACCTCACCGCGATCAGCCGCCACGACTCGAACAGTTTGCATTTTTGGTATATGGTTCTCACTTTTATTTTGGCGACAGTTGTATATATGGCAGCTGAGTTTAGTTTTGATGATTAGGACAGATCACATTAGATTTTAAGTTGGCAACACAGTAATTTTAAATTTCTTGACATATATTGGCGATTGGAAAACTACAAAATGCGATACCTATCGGAAATAATGTAAACCCTTATGCTCTGCATGAAATGACCTTTCTCTCCATATAAAACATATGGAGAGTGAAACTATCGGAATTAAATTAAACCCTAGGCTCTGCATGCAAAATCACGACAGTCCAATCGTCAATTGCCGTCTTACTTTAGTCACTGTAATGGTTGTCACTGGAAGAGTTTTTAAAACCCGAATTTGATAATTGACATTAAAAATTAAATATAAAAACAAAAAAAAAATTTCAAAATTATTACTACAATGATTCTATACCAACAAAAGCTGGGTTTGAAACTATTCATTCCGGAATGAAAATACACGGCATTGTTGTTGTAAAATTCCCGAAGTAGACTACAATAATAACCCTTAAGCTTGATTCACCAGATTTGTCCATTGAGCTCGTCAAAAAAATGTCAACTTGACGGAGTTAAAAACCGAGTTAAAAATATGTTATCTCGCTGGACACAAAGAGATAACATATTTTTAACTCGGTTTTTAACTCCGTCAAGTTGTCATTTTCTTAACGAGCTCAATGGACATGGACAAATCTGGTGAATCAACCTTTATTATGATTGTCGAGTCGATCGATAATCGACACGACTCTGTGTTGCTTTTTTCTTTTTCGTATTGTTTTTGTCAAATGGAAAAACGAAAACGCACTATACAGTCGTGTCGATTATCGATCGACTCTTGAATCATAATGCGTGATTTACACGTTCCAACAATGTTTTCCAACTTTTTTTTTGTTGAGACTTAGAGCTACACGCAATAGAAAATATTTACATGCGATAAAAAGAGAAAAGTATAAAACGAAAATGTCGGTCATGCTATAACTTTTTGGAGGTATGAAATCTATGATGTCGAATAGGGCGATAATACAACTTTATGTTTCAAAATTACAACTTTTCTGGCTAAAATAAAGCTTTTCGAAAGTAAACTTCCATTTTTAAACAAAAATTTATAAAAAAATACAACAAAAATGTCGGGCATGCTATAATTTTTTGGCGGTATAAAAACGACAATGTAATTTTTGACGAATGCCGCTGCGATACCACTTTATTTATCAAAATTACGACTTTTCTTGGCTAAAATGAAAACTGTTCGAACGTAAATTTTAATTTTTAAATAAAAATTAAAAAAAATAAAAATAAAGCGCTATAAAAATTTTAAAAAATCGCCATTTTTTATGTGTTTGTTGTTGTTTGTTTCCATAAAATATACTCGGGTCGAGTATATTTTATAGTCAAAAAATTTTTTATGGAAACAAAGTTGAAAAAAAAGAAAAAAAAGTCCAACAAAATTTTGTTTGTTTATATATTTGTTCTTGTCTTTCAAATGAAATTCGCGATATACTAATCTCTTCATTTTTTGTTGGGAAACATTGTTGGAACGTGTAAATCAAGCTTAATAGGCATGAATGTTTTATGTCGTATTCACTGATTTATACCTCATGGATACGCCATACACAAAAAACGATGGTATGAAAAAGAAAACTAAAATCGTTGTTAGCGTGCAACAGAGAAAGTAAAAATGTATCTTCCTTGTCTAGCATTTCCAATTTTCGAAAATCAAATTCAATTTTTTTAAAGACGCGGGTGAGTAAAAACAAAAGATAAAATGGATACGTAGTTACATCCGCAACTACGTACACCATCCAATGGAATGTAATTTAACCTTTTAGATGCGATTGATTTTTTACTTGAAACGGAAAAAGTAAGATAAATAAAATAACTATAACTCTTAATATCGATTAATATAAAGGTTTATATCAAATTAGCACACATAATAAACAATAAGTAATCAGCACAAATTATTAATATAATTTAATCTTGCTTTATTGTATATACATTTTAATCCGTTCTGGCGTAATATTATATTGTATAAACATTCGATCGCTAAAAGAAAGGTCCATTGTTTTATTAAAAATTGTACGTTAAAATAATATTGTACCTAAAATAAATTTCGGTGTTTTATTATTAACTGGTAGCGTTCTCACTACATAAATAAATAAATTATAAAAATGGCTAAACCTAATCAAGATGATTGATTGGCATTAACTAAATTAAATGATTAACTACACGATCATCAGTTTCATACGGAAACTGATACAATCAAATTTACAAATTGGCGAAAACAATAGTTAAATGTTTTATTAAGATACAATTTTTTCAAATATTCAAAGAAATCAAGGATCAAAAACCACACATATCCGGCAGTAGCTACAAAAGTAGGTTAGTAATTATTTTCCGACACGAAAGTAGGTTAATTATTTTTTGATATATGTATTATGTAAAGAATAAATACTTTTCAAAAAAACAATAAATCTTGAAATAATCAACTTTATTTATTTACGGTTTGACTGACATTGTAATTCGAATTTTTCATTTGTTGTGGTTTTTAAAGTTCATAGTTTAGATATGTACTTAAAAATAAAAAATTATTTAAATATCTTTCTATATATCTTAAGTTTATCACGAAAAAAAAATTGAATCATTTTCGGAAATAAACTTGTTCCAGTGCGGCTCTTACTTTACATTTTCGATAATACGATTTTAGAGTAAGAGGTATATACAATTCAAGTGAGTGGAATATATAAAACAGTTGTACCATCGTTTGCTGTTGTTTCTAAGGTAATTTAGTTTTGTGCCGTATCCATGAGTTATAAATCAGTGATCGTATTCTATTAACTCCCAAAATCGGATTCTAGATCAAAAAATGCTGAATTTTTATATTAGAAATTGATCTCAGTTCGGTTTTGTTATCTATATCCGTTTTTTTGCGTTAATAGAATTCAACATTAGTTTTTTTGTGTTCTGTCCTTCGACCATAAAGATACACTGGTGGCATTATAATTAAGCGACAATTAGTAGGTATATTTTGACCTTTAAAATTCCATCCAAGTAAAGCATTGACCAGCGAGTCTTTAAGCATCCGTAACAAAACCTTACAGAATTTAACGAAAATATATTGTTAAGGAAATTTTGACAGATTGCCCAGCGAATCCGTAACATGATTTGACAATAAAAAACAAGGAATATTCGTAATTGTATTTTGCAATAATTGTTTTGTCACATTATATTATGTACATATTTGAAAAATATATAAAACATTATTTTAATTAATAAAACATAAATAGGCCATGTTTCACTGTTTGACGTTTCTTCCTTCAGTTTGGGCGGTAATTTTCGCTCTTGTTAAAGAATGTTAAATGACAATTCAAATTTAACGAAACTGAACGAAAAGTTCTTAAAGTTTCGCTGGTCAATAACATGCATGTTCCTATGGTCGCATTCTTACTTAAATTTCTTAAAGACTCGCTGGTCAATGCTTAAGGTTTTTATTTCAGTTTTTTTTTTTTATTTTAAATAAGCTATAAATAAATGAAGTTATAATTCTTAGCTTGACAATCGCAGTAGTGGTGGTTTTGAATGGCATTTTAATTAAACCACTTTTACTTATAAAAATAATTTAGAAAAAATTCAATATTTGGTTGGGAAACTCTTTTGGTTCTCCTGCTTATACTATTTATAAGAAAGGCACGTTGAACCGACCCAAAAACGGACAGTTTCAAAGGAGTGTGTAGACTCGCCCAAAGTTAGATTCAAATCCAGAATTAGATTCAAATTCAAAAATTGAATTATTTTTGCGATATTTTCGTAGAGAAATTAATCATTTAATTCCGCAACATAAATTGTTTAAAAATTTAATTAAATCCGCAAGAAATTAATTAACATATTTGTTGTTTACTCGTGGGACTAATATCACTAACAAAAAGATTTTAATATTTTGGTTATGGTTTGAAAATACGATCGTTTCGTCCTTTATCAAATTTGATAAAGGAGTAACATCCGAAACGATCGTAATTTCAATTTCAAACAAAATAAATATCACATTAAGAAAGTGACAAAACCAAAATATTGTGTTTTACTATATGAAATTAATTAATTTTTTTGCGCGAATTAATTCACTTTTAATTATGAATTAAATTTAAGGAGTTTTGTACAGGAAAAATGTATGGAAAATATACATAAGAGATATAAATTACCATTATGAATATGCTATCTCTTCAATGTCAAATAGTATGTAATACCAAGAACAACGTAACTGAAAGAATTTTTTTATACCAAAAATGGGTTATGCAGTGGGTTAAACAAGCTTCTAACTCTAGGTTTATCCAATTTAAGAAATAAAACAATGAATAAATGGGAAATTTAAGGCAGAAACGATTGATTAAAACAAAAATTGTTGTCACAGCTAGTAAAAGTAACGAATGATTATTTGTTGGTGCTATATTTTACTAAATTTTTTATTCGTTTTCGGCACTCTTGGTATTCTATGCCCTTTTTGCTTATGTGCATTTTTCAGTCGCAAAAAATAACAACAATTTCAATTTATTTTCTCTGTACATTATTAAAATAAATTTCCCGAGCCTTGGGCAGAACCATCGTACACAACCGATCATCATGAGTTGCAGCATATCGTTTTCGATTCACCACGAAGAATCAATCCGTGATGCAAACGATTGATTTTTCTACTCTCAAGTTGTTCGATTCGTCAAAAAAGAAAAGAATCTTTACTAAAACCAACAACTAGTATTGTCATTTTGAAACACTTTTTGCAATTTTTCAATCGATTTGAGTTTATTGAAAGAGACATGTTTTTTGTTCACCGTTATTTTGTGTCAATGTTTTAATTGTAATTTAAAAACTTAAATAATATGTTTATACCCAACATTATAATAGTGGACAATTTGATTTTCTTGTTCGATTCACAGATTGATTTTTCAAAGCGGACCCTTGCGCAAGAATGAAAAAACATCAGAAAAATTTCAAAAATATTAACGTTTATAATAAATTTGTATTTTACATACCAAAATAAAAAATTTCCCAAAGCCGCTTAGCATTCCGTCCTTTCTACACAAAGATGACATGAAATTATGTAGATTCTTTTTGTGTTTATCTCGTATTAAATTTGGTCTTCCTTTTCGATGAGACACTTTACTTTGTATTTTTTGGTATTTTTCTTTCGGGAATATGATGATATCCCTTTTCAAAGACGAAAGCAAGATGAATGAAAAACGATATTAGAGCTTTCTCGATGTTTTATAATAAAAAATTTAAAAAAACTGTTGAACAACGGTGAATGAAATTAAACTAAATATGTATCAACAATTATTCTTTTCTCCATTATTGTAATAAATACTATACATAGTTTATTCTCAAAGCAATCAACATTTATGGCCTTATTTAAAAAGTTGTTAAATACAAAAATTAAATTCTTTTTTTCTATAGAACTTGTTAGCATTTGTAGTAAAGATTATTGTTGGTTCTTATTGGCCCTTTAATACAATACATTTGTGTGTATATGGAAGATCTCTAAACAAGATGAAACAAAATTGACTAATCGAAGTATCCAATAAATGGGGAGTTCAAATTTGATTCAAGTTTGTGTGTCGGTTTTCATTCGTTTTAGAGACAGTGCCGTGAGAGCATTAGAAAAGACCGAAACAAAATTTCGTATCAATTTTACTTCACAATGGCAGATCAGTTCAACATCCACATTTTATGGGTGCCAGGACATTTCTTAAGTACAGGGAATATAAACACCGAGGAACTGGCTCGACGTGGTACAACGAACCACTTCTCAGAAAGCAGAAAGGATATTGAAATGCCTCTGCGGTATGCAAACTGCTGCTTCAAGAAGAAGCTAGCAAGCTGACGAATGACAGATGGTCAAGTATCACCTCTTGCGTAATAACTCGGCAGGTCTGGCCAAAGACTTGGCGAGATCCAAACAGCTGATCTCACTTCAGCGAAGTCAGATCAGTGTGGTTGTTGGAGTGATTACGGGGCACTGTCTCATAGGGAGGCATACGAGTAGACTTGGTGTCTTCTCACATGACTACTATCGTAGTTGCGAGGACGAAGAGGAGGAAGAGACAGTACTTCATCTTCTTCGCACCTGCCCTCGTCTGACAGCTCAAAATGGTTACAATGAGTTGGAGGAAACAAATATTCGTGGTATGGCTACGGACAATTTTGTGTCTATGCCTAGTCCTAGTGGACCGCCACCCAAACCTAACCTAGCCTTACTTCACAAAAGTGAATGAGTTGAGAAATAACACACCACTCTGTAATGTTTATAATTTTAAAATTATTTAGTTGTATGCTAATCACTGATATTAAAGAGTTTCACTACCTCCATTTTCACTAATTCAATCATTCATCACCTTGTTGTTCCGCTACCACGTGAACCGATGTTGTAGAAATATGTATTTCTCGTATTTTTCTGACAGTGTTTTTGACACCATCGCAAACACTTCTGGTGAGAGATTTTGTACCATCACTTTCGATTTGTTTGCGATAGTGTTTTTTATCTTGTAGCAAGAATAAATTTTTACTCTATTTCGCTTTTTCAATTTTGCTTTTTCTAAAGCTATCTCAGCTGGCTCGAATTAAACAACATTCTATTTCAACTTTTATTCATCATTCTTTATCATCCAATTTTTTGTTTTCTATATTTTATAGATATGAAGGAACGCTAGAGTATGCGAAAGGCTGAGATCATATTAGAAAAAGCGTAATAAAAAAGCGAAATACAGTACAAATTTATTCTTGTTACAAGAGAAAAAACACTAGCCGTGTTTTCCATGAGAACTGCACTAGAACTCGATAAACTTTAATTTACTTTTATTCTATGTAAGCAGAAAAAAAATAAATTCATAAAGCGGGAATATGTAGTGTATTTGACATAAATACACATTTTAAGTTTAAAAATTTCCCCCTTCAGTTATTTCATCAATATTTTCTTATTTCTTACTGACGTCATTACACGTAACTACACTCGATAAATTCGTGGGTTTATCAAGTGTAGCTAAAAAATAAGCTATTTTTGTAATTATTTGTTGCTGTAACAACTTAAAATCTGTATTTATGTTAAATGCGCTACCCCTTGGCACTTTAAGAATTTTTTTTTTTCTGTTTACATAGAATATAAGGAATTTAAAATTTATCGAGTTCTAGCGCAGTTCTCATGGAAAACACGACTAGTATCGACAACGAATCGAAAGTGATGGTACAAAATGTCACCCCTTCTTAATAACATTTTGTATCCATCATAAAATTTACTATCCTTAAAGTTTTGTCTGTACAGAACATTTTTGCTTTAAAATATAAACAAAATAAACTAAACTATGCTCTTGTGGAATAAGTGATCAATATAAATATATTATTCATGAAAATATGTATGTTTATAAGAATGTTGCGCTTCCGTATAAAACTTATGGTGTCAATTTTGATTCAATTTTGTTTCGTAAATTAGATAGACAATTTTGGATAGAGGCATTGGTTTTTGCCTTTAGGCATCTGTTTTTTTCTCCTGGCGAGAACCGCCGCAGTGACTCTGTGTTGCCTTTTCATTTTTCATATTGTTAATATCAAATGAAAAATCGAAAACACAATACAAAGTCGTGTCGATTGTCGATCGACTCGTCAATCATAATAGACAATGGGCCCGTATTCTTGAAATCTGCCCGAAAAAGGCTTCATAGCTTTTCTATCCATACAATATAATTTAAAAATATATATGCAAAATTAAAAAAGAAAAGAAAATTAAAATTTATTTTTAATAAAATTAAATACCAATTTTTGAAATTTTGCAAAAGGCTTCACACTTCTAATCTCAATCGGAACTTCATTCGAAATAGTAAAAGTAGTAAATAAAGGTGAATTGTTATAAATATTTGTACGGTTAACAGGCAGTATTATTCTACCATTTCGACTGGAACCAATTTTAATTTTATCATATAAATATGAAGGAATCTGATTATAACGACTTTATATAAAAGTAATAATGCTCTGTAATAAAAGAATTGAACCATAGTGCAACCGAAAAAACCTTTAAACTTAGCTGATACGTGATCAAATCTTCTCAGTCCATTAACGTATCTCACTCTCAGCAAACCACTTGAGGTAGAATCACAACTTAAAAAAAGGAATTCGCAATAAATATTGAACTATTGCACAAGTATTAGGGATTCACTTTTTTTATTTTGACTATAAATTGTTCACCGTCTAAAAGATTGTGCTGTCATTTGTCTATTGTTTTCATTAACTTAATTTCTTTGAAAAATAGACTTATACCACTTTCAAAAATATAAGCTCATATGTATTATGTTATCCGTCTATAAAGCTAAGAGAAATCATGAGAGTATGTTATCAGGCAATAACCGTCGGCGGTAGCATCACAGATATGTTGTGTAATCGGCCACTAACAATGGTTCCGGATATCACACACATGTTGTGTGAGCGGCCGTTAACATGTTAAAAAACAGTTTAAAAGTGTTAAACATTTACCCAATTTTCTGTCTTCTTACTGGCTAGTATTACAAAATAACTGTCGACCGTTAAGGATTAAAATACTTTCGAAGTTGGAAATTTATAATCTTTCTCCAGAGAATTTTTTTTTTTATAAAATATTTAAATTTTGCAAATTTCATATTTTGGAATACGGTTACTAAACTTAAAATTCGTAAACTACCTAATTATAGTATTGTAAAAATAGAATAAAACCCGCCAGAACCATTTTGGCAACCAATTGTTATTAAAAGGCCAACGGCAACTTTTCATGAACCTAATTCCACCTAACTTAGCGTAACCTAGCCAAATCTAGCTCAAATAAACTTCGTACAGTCGAGTGCCATCTAAATCGGTCATTTCCCAGAGCTTTATCCAAAACCCATTTTAGAATCCCTTTTCTATCGCCTATGTCAAATTTTATCATAATCGGTTAAGAAAAGGCTAGGTTCCATCTTAATTGGCCATATTCTAGAATTTTATCAAAAAAACCTTTTAAAATCCCATTCCCATCATTCATGTCAAATTTACTTATTAATAATTAAGAAATGGCCAAGTTCAGTCTTAATTAGCCATATTTCAGAACTTTATCTAAAAACTATTTTAGAATCACATTTCTATCGCCCATGTCAAATTTCATCATAATCGGTTAAGAAATAGCCAAGTTCCGTCTTAATTGGCTATATCCAGAACTTAATAAAAAAATATTTTAGAATACCATTTCCATAGCACATGTCGAATTTCATCATAATCGGTTGAGAAATGGCCAGGTTCCGTCTTATTTGGCCATATTTCAGAACTTTATCAAAAAAACGTTTTAGAATCCCATTTCTATCGCTCATGTCAAATTTCATCATATCCGGTTAAGAAATAGCCAATTTCCGTCTAAATCTCATATTATTTTATATTGAACAGTGTGACCCAGGACTCAAGCAAGATTCATTACAAAACTATTTTATTATTATATATATAGGAGTACATATATACTGCCGTGCTAAACAAGTTTTACTGATCTACATTTTTGGCGAAATTGAGTTATTGATGCCAATTAAAAGGTATTATTAATATCCTTTATATTTTACATAAATAAATATAATTAAATCTACTTTAATAAATGCATTATTAAACAAAATAAATTTCGCTCTAATCGAAAAAAATAGCAAATTTGAAGTAACACCGACTTAACTACTTGATATTAAACATGAACGCCTTATCTATGGTACAAATAAGGTCCTTTTCTTTCAAATTTGTAAGTTAAGTTACTTTTGCTTATTTTCATAATTGAAATTGCATTTATGGCAATTTAAGAATTTTCATTTTCAATAGCAAAATTGACTTATTTGAAATTTTCTATACGTGAATTGAATCAATAATAACTTATATACAAGGACTTTTAACTCATCTTAATGTAATGTTATTCTGTACCACAAATGAACCACTTAATGAATTTACCAATTTCGGATCCTCCGGCAATCGGTAGAGATTGAATTGTTTTAATGGATCGTCAATTATTATAAGTCTTGAATTTTATTCTTGTGATAAAAAATATTAATTTTTAATTCAATTTGATTGAATTTTTGTAATTTTTCAGTTGACTGACATGTTTTGAATTTATTTTTATAAAAAAGAAATGTTATGAATTAATTTAAACTATGTACATACTAGATTTTTAAGCTATTTAAAAAACGATCAAACTTTAACATCAATTTCCTCGAAATGAGATTTTTGCAGATCAGTAAAACATGTTTAGCACGGCAGTATAGTCCTAATCAAAATTATTTGTACCTGCTAAATATTTGATGCAACGTAATGCAAATAATTTTAAAAATTATATAAATAATAAACTTTTTGAAAACATTAATTTTAATTCAATAAATTTAATTACTCTGCTTTATATTTCTATCAAATTTTAATTTTAATTTTAGTTCTACGTGAAGTTACAGTTAATTTAATTTTTGCCAAAATTATTTGTACCCACAAATTTGTTCTCATTATTATTTGTGTAAAATGGAAAAAATCAAAATAAAATAGTTAATCAATTAAATTTAAGATTATTTTTGGCTAATTAAATAATGATACAGTCACTCATGTTTTGTATGCATATGGTCAGTTTTTGTATATTCTCTAAAACATCTCGCAAGTGGTTGAAATATTTGTTGTTAACATCACCTAGAATCTTATCCCACTCGGTTTTCTTAGCACCCTGCTACAAATTTTTGGTCTTGTTGGATCATGAATACCTTCCACTTTAATTGAAATCTCCGCAAGTTTGAATCGAAACCCTGCCCTGGCCGATACAAATAATTTTATTCAAGATTTTTGTATAATTTCGTGGTAATGACTCTTCTTATGCATGGGAGGGAGCATTATCGTACTTTTGAGCAAATTGAGGACCGACTAGTTTATAATCAAACAACATTATCAAATTAAGACAAAAACGCACTAATTTGTGCATAAAACAGCTCTCCATAGTTCAATGGAATTATCTTATGATGCCGTTCACGTTTCGTTTCCTGACGATAGATCATATTCCGTTTGTGTGTGTGCCCTATAAACTATAACTGTTCAAGGCCATAGTTCAATTTCGATTTATTTCATGAAGTAACATTCCTAGTTTACGATAAACTGGTTGGTCCTCAATTTGCTCTTCAACGCAATAATGCTACCTTACATAAGAAGAATTATTGCCACGAAATTATTCAAAAATCTTGAATATATTTATTTGTCTCGGCCAGGGCAGGGTTTCGATTTAAATCTGCGGAGGTTTAAGTTAAAGTGGAAGATATTCATGATTTAATAAGACCAAAAATGTTTAATAAAGTACCAAGAAAACCGAGCGGGATAAGATTCTAGATGATGTTAACAAGGAATTTTTGAATCATTTGCGAGATGTTATAGAGAATAAACAAAAACTAACTGTATGGTATGACCATAGAACTAAAATTTAAAAAAAAAATTTATTGAAATATAAAGCAGAGTAATTAAATTTATTGAATTAAAATTAATGTTATCAAAAAGTTTATTATTTAAATAATTTTTAAAGTTGTTTGTCTTACGTTGCATCAAAAATTTAGCAGTTACAAATAATTTTGGTTCGGACTGTATGTATGTAACGAATAGTGAAATGTGTAATTTTTGATTAAATAATAAAAACTCATTTAAGGTTCAAAACATCAATTAAATTAAATATTGTTTTTGTTTCATCACGGAAAAAATATCTTAGTTTTGTATTAATCTTTTATTTTGCTAATTTGTGTGATGTTTTGTTGATCTCTCTCAGAGAAGTAAAATGATGTAATTATATTTTTGACGAAGATCATAGAAAAACGATGAATCGTGAATATCTATTGACGATTGGACCATCACAGATTCCACCTAGTGAAAAATTTTTAAACTGGGCCCCTATTCTCGAATTCCACATCCATTTTCCACGTGTGGACATCTGTCAAAATTCATAAAAATGAAATTTTTTCGGTATTAAGCGAATATTTCCGAATGGGTATAAGCAGGTGGAAGAAATTCCCCATACATGAAAATGTCTATATCCCATGTGTTTTATACACGAATTAAAATTTCCGAGCGTTTTGATGAATTTTGACAGATGTCCACATGTGGAAAATTGTTGTGGAATTCGAGAATAGGATCCCTGAGCTAGCTAATAATTTGATGCTCGAAATTATTGTAAACAATTCCAATTTTGAACTGTAAACACAATTTTTACTTACCAGGGGGCCTATTCTCGAATTTCACATCCATTTTCCACATGTGGACATCTGTCAAAGTTGTCAAAAAATGGTTCGAAAATTGTAATTCGTATATAAAACACATGTGGCATTGACATTTTCCTATATGGGGAATTTTTCCACATGCTTATACCCATTCGCAAATATTCCCTTAGTACCGAAAAAATTCAATTTTTATGAATTTTGACAGATGTCCACATGTGGAAAATGAATGTGGAATTCGAGAATAGGCCCCCAGGAGTTCTATTCTCGAATTCCACATCCATTCTCCACATGTGGACATCTGTCAAAACTCATAAAAATTGAATTTTTTCGGTACTAAGGGAATATTTCCGAATGGGTATAAGCATGTGGAAAAATTCCCCATTTAGGAAAATGTCAATGCCGCATGTGTTTTATATATGAATTACAATTTTCGAACGTTTTTTTGTGAACTTTGACAGATGTCCACATGTGGAAAATGGATGTGAAATTCGAGAATAGGCCCCTAGATTGCTAATAATTGTAAATAATTCCAATTTTGGATTATAAAAACAAGTTTTAAATACCAGATTGCAAAATTTTCTTTCGTCGCATTTATGAGAAGTGTCATTTTATCAGTAGCCTCATTTTAAATTTTTCCCTCGAGAGGCACTTCGTCATGTTTTTTGATCATTCATGTATGATGCATCTTTGATTTATGCTCACATACAACGACGAAAACTGTGATAGTGATGCAAGAGCGCCGCACATTGAAGCAGCGATAGTGCCGATGCAATTATATTTCTGCTTAGCAATTTAATGTAAAGATAAAATTAATCTATTGGGTGTGTGAATATGACTTCGCCCTTTCTCAATTGGTGTCATTATTTTTACTGCTTACGTAAACTATAAATGCGCAATACTTGTATTCTTTAGTACTTGATGTCAGCTATCAAACGCAGTATACGACATTTGGTTGAAGTGAAAACAAATAGTATTTTTAATTCTTTCAAAATGTCGAATTTTATTCCAAAAAAACATCATTTGCGGGACGGGAAGTTTTATTACATTATTTTATTGCAAAGAAAAGTGCAGCGGAAACTTATCGTTTGCTTGTGGAAATTTATGGTGAGCATGCTCCATCGAATACAACGTGCAAAGAATGGTTTCAACGATTTAAAAATGATGATTTTGGGATTGAAGATAAAAAGCATGGAAAACCACCCAACAAATTTGAAGATGCTGAATTGGAAACGTTACTGGCTGAAGATTCTTCTCAAACACAACCAGTATTGGCTGTAGCATTAAATGTTGATTGATCAACTGTTGCAAAACGTTTTCAAACAATCGGAATGGTTCAAAAAGCTAACAACTGGGTTCCACATGAATAAAGAAAAGAAAGAGACCTCGAACGTCGAAAAACCATTTGTGAAATACTGATTTAAAGACAACAAAGAAAAGGTTTTCTGCATCGGATAGTTACTGGAGATGAAAAATGGATTTATTATGAGAATCCCAAACGCCAAAAATCTTGGGTGAAGCGTGGTGAAGCTGGTCCATCGCAACCAAAGCGAGATATCTATTGCAATAAGGTTATGCCCTGTATCTGGTGGGATCAGAAAGGTGTGGTATATTATGAACTGCTGGAATCAGGTGAAACTATCAATGACGGTGTGTACCGATGACAACTAATACGTTTGCAGCGAGCTTTAGAGGAAAAACGACCAGAATGGGTGAATAGACACAACAAATTAATTTTTCAGCATGACAATGCAAAACCACATGTTGCAACGTTGTGAAAAATTATTTACAAGGACAGGACTGTGAAATTCTACCCCAACCGTCGTATTCACCAGACATAGCTCCTTCAGATTACTACTTATTCCGGTCGATGCAGTCGTCTCTTTCTGAACAGCGGTTCAGTTCTCGCACAGAGATCGAAAATTGGCTTAATGATTGGATCGCCTCCAAAAACCAAGATTTTTTCAGAGAGGGAATCCGTAAACTGCCTGAAAAATGGGGGAAAGTTGTAGCTGCAAATGGAGCATACTTTCAATAAATAATTCTTTCATTTTCTAAACAAGCAAATGTGTTTTATTTTAACAAAAAAGGGCGGAGTCATATTCACACACACAATACATAAACTACTTGTTTAAATTAATCTATATAAGCATAATATGTAAAGACTAACGTATAAATGAACTCAATAAAAAAATAAATAAAAAATTAAAGTATATTTAGATTTATTTGTATTATTGTTAACGAAACTTTTTGTCAAAGGAAATTAATACAACAAATTCAAGGAAATTAATACAACAATTTCAAAATCCTGTATAGTTTGCATTTATTTTTTCTCTATCTCGTTTCAACAAAGCTTGTATCAAAATTAAATTGATTAAATTAATATGACTAAACAATTTTGGATTCAACTAAACTTCGCACATTTTGTTATCTTATTAATCGTTAAATAAAAGTTTAAGTAATAATATCCAGCAATGACTAAATTCACAAATTTAATAATCTGAAATAATTAAAATGAACAAATAATAATTAAATTTTTTTACGAAGGGTGAAATTATCGAGAATTTTGCAAGTTCAGTTTCGATCTGAGATTAACGAAAATTTAATTTTTTACGTGTTTGCGTATAATTCGCTAATACTTAACTACATGGTTGTTTTCTATATATAGAAAGTAATGAAAAGTGTAATTAGCATTTCAGTCGCTATAATAGGTTGACTGGTAAAAAAATAAATTTTTTGTTATTCTCACTCAGATCGAAACTGAACTTGCAAAACCAAATTCTCTGGAGGGATCTGAAACCCCTTTCTTTATAAATCCATATACATTTTTCTGTATAAACATTTTTGTCGTCTTAACAACTTATATTAGATTTTTTACATATAATACATCTTTGTTAATTTTTTTTGGAGATTTTTGCTTGGGGTTGATCGAAATTGTTTGCTTGTTTCCGGTCTCTGATATGAACGTACCATACATATATTCAAAAATCTACTTTTGTGTCGAAATAAAGATTTAAAGGCAATGAGAAATATTCATAAAGAATTAAAATCGAAATTTTCGTGATTATTGTTTCACCATGTTAAAACAAAACAAAAAAAACTGATCTGATTATCGGCGTCTTGTGGTTGCCAAAAATCACAAAGACGAAGAGAAGCGAAGTCAGGCGTCGAGCGCCGCTTATCTTTTTGGGGTATTAAGCATTATTTTAATACGTCATACACTCGGGCATTAAGTATTGAAGAAGTTCTAGACCATATTCCAAAACTTTATCAAAAAAACATTTTACAATCCCATTTCCATCGCCACTGCCAAATTTCATCATAATCGGTTTAGAAATAGCCAAGTTCCATCTTAATTGGCCATATTCCAGAACTTTATCAAAAAACTAGTTTAGAATCCCATTTCCATCGCCAATGCCAAATTTCATCATAATCGGTTTAGAAATAGTGAAGTTCCATCTTAATTGGCCATATTCCAGAAATTTATCAAAAAACTAGTTTAGAATCCCATTTTTATCGCCCATGCCAAGTTTTATCATAATCGGTTGAAAAATAGAAGTTTCATCTTAATTGGCCATATTCCAGAATTTTATCAAAAAAACATTTTAGAATCGCATTTCCATCGCCAATGCCAAATTTCATCATAATCGGTTAAGAAATAGCCGAGTTCTATCTTAATTGGCTATATTCCAAAACTTTATCAAACAATCATTTTAGAATCACATTTCCATCGAACTAGTCAAATTTTATCAGAATCGGTTAAGAAACAGCCATGTTCGAACTGAACCTACACGAAATTAAAGACAAGGTTCCGTCATACGAAGAACCAATAAATCGTTTATTTATTTTATCAGTGGGATCAGTGATTACGCCCAAAAAAAAAATATTTGAAAATAGTGAATGAATTGCAGTCACAAAAATAGAAAATTGATTTTAGAAAGATTTTTCTTAATCTCTATTTCGCTGTTTTCGTCGATCTGCGGCCCTATTCTGGTTATTCCCTGAGAATTGGGAATTGAACTATTTTGACAGTATTCTAGAAGTTTGGAATTATTTTTTCCAAAAGTGTATTCTGGCGATTGGGAATTTTGAATGTAGGGAAAAAATAATTCCAATTTATGTAAGTTTTGACATTTATTTTTCCCAAAATTATTTTTTTGGGAATTAGAAGAAACTGGTTGTTTTGTGTATTTTCATTAATTTATTTAAAAAGTAGTATCGGATTTTATATGTAGAAAATAAAATTTTTAAATAATGGCGGCTGCAAAATTTGAAATAGTGCTTTTTCCGTTGGATTCCCAACTACGCCAGAATACACTTTTGGGAATTGGGGAGTAAAAAATTGGGAATTATTGAAGTTTGGAAATATAGAAATATTTTTCCAATTCCCAGTGAAAAGCCAGAACAGGGCCATTGTTGTTCAAAAGAAAATAAAAATCATATTTTTGCAATGCATAAATATTCATCAATTAAAATGATTAATCGAGACAAAAAAACTCTATACATTGATAACTTTGCCAACTGAAAATTGACCAGAGCTCGCCCTAGTAGCCAAGGTGAAATTTATGAAAAATATACATTTCGTAAAATTGATGTAGATCGAAAAAACATTGATGTTTTTTGACGAAACGAATATGGTTTTCCATGTACATAAATTTTTTTTGATGTTTTGAGAGTTTGAATGACCTTTATATTTGTTGTTGTTTTTATAGTAAATGTTTGGAATCTTCTAATTTTAGCTGAATTTTACATCCAAATGGATGAGAAAGACAATTGTAAAAAAAATCTAAATTTGAACTTAAATTTGTTCGTAATAATCATTAAACAAATTTTTTTTATGTAAATATTTTGTTGTAAAAAAACAAACAACATTTTTCATATAAATAAATGTCAAATTAGCGGCGTCTATGTGGTTACCAAAAATCATAAAGTCGAAGAGAAGCGAAGTCAAACGAGCGCCGCTTATCTGTTTGGGGTATTAAGCATTATTTTAGTACGTCATACACTCGGGCATTAAGTATTGAAGAAGTTCTTGGATAAACTGTGGAGTGTATTTAATTTGAAATTGATTAGATTTTGCAAACTACTGACTCGTCGCGATATTTTTGTTAATTTTCTGGTTTGTTCATTTGGCTTCAATTTTGATCTACTTTACACTTCAATACAAAATGTGGCTATATTTTCCATAGAGTTAAACAAATAGAGCTGAAATAAGCAAACGTCAAGCATCGATAATTCTGTGCGAAAAAGAGAAACACTAAAATATATTAGGGCCGTATTTAGAATTTTATTCAATGGTTTAGAATAAAGTGGGTTGCTTAAAATAAAACAATTCAAGTTCAAAAATCATTTTTATTTTAGATGCAAATACACTTATAATTATTTTAAAATTCAATATTTTTCAAAAAATATTTTTTAGTGAGGGCCTGGTAAAAATAATTGTAAACAAATCAAAAGAATCTAACAACAACTACATTTATTTTTTGATAATGTTTGATAATTATGTGATAAATTTAAATTAAAAGGGCACTTTTATATTACATATTACAATATTTACAACTCACATGTAAAATTTCACTAAAATCGGTTAAGGAATAGCCAAGTTCCATCCTAGTTGGCCATATTCCAGAACTTCACCTAAAAATCATTTTAGAACCCCATTTCCATCGCGCCTGTCAAATTTCAATAAAATCAGTAATGGCCAAGTTCCATTGAAATTGGCCATATTCCAGAACTTCATCTAAAAATCATTTTAGAATCCCATTTCTAACGCACATGTTAAATTTCACTAAAATCGGTTCAGAAATAGCCAAGTGCCATCATAATTGGCCATATTCCAGAACTTCATCTAAAAATCATTTTAGAATCCCGTTTCCAACGCACATGTCGAATTGCATCACAATTGGTTAAGGAATAGCCAAGTTCCATCACAATTGGCCATATTCCAGAACTTCATCTAAAAATCATTTTTCAAATTTCTCTAAGATCTGTTAAGAAATAGCCAAGTTCCATGCTAGTTGGCCATATTCCAGACATTTATCTAAATATCGTTTATCGAACTTTCTTTATTTAATGATATTCAAAGAGCAATTCGTGTGTTACAAAAAATATCGCTCCCTAATATACTATATTTTCTTCAATCGCTCTATAGAATGGGTTGGGAGCGATATTTTTAACTTTTACGCTCCCTGTTTTAAGAGCAAAATTAAAAATAAAAATTTAAATCACTTTGAAAGAGCGAAATAATTTTTTTTTTTTTGTTTATCATTAGAGGGTAAGAGCGTAAAAGCAAACTGAAAAATAATGTTATTTGGAGCAAGAGCGAAAATTTTTATAAAGAGCTCTAAAAGAGCGAAAAACTTAAACTCTGCTAAAAATTGACGTTTCTAATTTGTTGGTGTTAGTAAATTTATGAAAAAATGTAAATTTCGTAAAATTTATGTACACCGAAAAAACATTGATGTTTTTTGACGAATCGAATATGGTTTTCGATGTACATCAATTTTTTTTTTATGTTTTTGGGTGGAACGAATTCAACATAAATTTGTAGTAAAATTTATCAATCTTTTCCGAACATCCTAGTAAAGTTTTATTTTGTTGTTTTTATTATTTTAACATTTTTAATCATTATGACCGGATTTGTGTTACCAAAAGTTAACTTTATATCGAACATAATAAAAAAAATATGTTTTAAATGAAGCGCGATTTATTATCCATCAAAAGGCGTTTTCGAATTTTTTCGATATTGAATTTTATATATTTTAACTTTTTGTATGGGCAAGGTAATTTCAGTAAATTCTTTACCAACGTAATAAAAATAAATTTTACTATAAATTTACTATGGTCTTTTTTCGAATATGCTAATTGTTAGCAATGGCAGTTCTAAAGCGTTCCTAATGTGGTTTTCGATTCATCAAAAAAGAGCAATCCGGCTCGATAAAAGATGCTCTTTCTGCTGTCAAACTGATCGATTTGTCAAGAAAAGTCACTCGGCCGAGGAAAATTGTTGTTGGTTTACAAATCTCGATTTTATGGTAGATTTACTAATGTCGAATTCTTTTCGTTTTTTCAAATCAAAGTAAATTTTGTGGTGTGAAACATACAAGAAACCAAAATTGATGCAGTTTTGTATCTGTATTGATAATATAAAACATTTGACGTTTAAAAAATTTCGAATCGATTTTTGTAGTGTTTTGTCGAGTGCTTTACTCAACAATTAAAATTAACCACAACAATTAAAATGACTCAAAATCGAGGCGCGTCTGAAATGGAAAATGTGCATTTAGCGAAGACACATTTCAAAAACCTACATGCGATGTAGTTTTTATGTGCATTTTTAACATGTTGTTTGATATCAATTTATATTTCAATTAATCATAATTATTTATTTGTCAATTCAGAGTTGTCGAAATTCAATTAATTTAATGATTATAGAGAAATTTACTTTTTTTGCAAAAATGCGCATTTTAAAAAATGTGCATTTAAATTCGCATTTCGGACGCACCCTATATATTGACAACTTTATTTAAATAAATTAAAATAATTAAACACAACAATTAAAATGATTAAAAATCGAGACACAAAAACTCTATATATTGACAACTAAAAATTGACGTTTCTAATTTGTTAGGGTTAGTAAATTTATGAAAAAATGTAAATTTCGTAAAATTGAACAAATTGGGTGCGTTCGAAATGGAAAATGTGGATTTAGCAAAGACACATTTAAAAAACTACATACGATGTAGTTTTTATATGCATTTTTAATACATCTTGATCACATCGTGATTTATCAATTTGGTTTTGTCAAATTTTAATTAATTTAATGATTTTAATGAAATTTTATTAAATCCAAAAAAAGCGCATTTTAAAAAATGTGCATTTAAATTCGCATTTCGGACGCACCCATTTAACGAATAGAATATTGGGTGTGTCCGAAATGCGAATTAAAATGCACATTTTTTAAAATGCGCATTTTTTGATTTAATTAAATTTCATTAAAATCATTAAATTAATTAAAATTGGTCAACACAACACCAAATTAATAAATCGATGAATATTGTTAATTAAAATATAAATTGACATCAAATAGATGTATCAAAAATGCACATAAAAACTACATCGCATGTAGGTTTTCAAATGTGTCTTCGCTAAATGCACATTTTCTAATTCGGATGCACCCATGGTTTTGAAAGACATCAATTTTTTTGATGTTTTGGATGAAACGAATTCAACCTTACATTACACAAACAGAACTGTCATTTTGAATGACATTTTTCATTCGATTTGAGTTTATTGAAAGCGTCATTTGTGTTTTTTTTTGTGTTTCTGTTTATTTTTTATATAAATATTTTATTAATTGATACGCTCATTTTACTTTCTTTTACTCGAGTAAAATAAAGTATAGTAATCATGAAAATTTTGGAACTTGAGATTTTTAGAGATTTATCTGTTTTGAGGTCCCCTGAGTTCGAAAAAGTGGGTTTCGAAATGGTGTCTAACTGTCAGTCTGTGTCTTCTCTACAGCCCAGATGGTTTAACCAATCGGCCTGAAACTTCAGATTTAAGCTTTTTTAATAAATTGGGAGGTCCTAGTGAATTGTACTCCAAATCGGCTAACCGGAAGTGGCCACTCCCGTGGTCCATGAAATTTATTTTGCAAATATCTTAAAAAGTATAAGGTTTACAAAAAACTACTTAATACAAAATGTTTCCAAAAATTAAAAACAAATAAAAATAAAAAATAAAAAATTAAAAAAAAAAAGTTGAAAAATTATAAAAAAAATAAAATTTCTCAAAATTCTCTGTTCGTAAAAGAAAGTCGTGTGTTGGCCACACCTCCATTTTTTTTATGTTGTTTTGTTAACGAGTATCGACTAAATCTTTTGTAAAAATTATAAGTTATGTTTATATTAAAACGTCAGAAACACACACATACATATACAATACGCAGCTATAATACGGAGAAATTCGATTTTATTGTTCGATTTAGAAATCGTCATAAACCTCCTTTGTTTACAACAAAGCACGTGCGATTTGTCGTTTACAAATACTTTCTACACTGGACGTGTTCAATCGGGCAAAAATGATAAAAAATATCATGATATTTTATCCCACCCTAACTTCATTTTGTAATACTGTACGTCAAACCCGATTGAACAACCAAAATTGATAAAAAATGATAAATTGAGTTTAAATGTTACGTTTTGTTTTAAATCGCTTTGTAAAATTCAATAAACTCATTTTGTCGTCAGGTTTTTAATTAAATGTATATATTTTTTAATTATTTTTTGTTTATAAATTATTTTGATATTGAAACTACAGTAGAATTCGCTTATAATGAACGGTCATGGGACAAATAATTTTGTTCATTATAAACGTGTGTTCATTTTAACCGTAAATACTTGGTTTGTGCATTCGAAACTAACTTACATATGTAACTTATGTAACTGTGATTTCCAAAAATTTACGAAAGTTAAAAAAAATACATAGACACCAGAAAAAAACTCAAAATATTTCCCTATTTCCGTTACATTGTTTCTAGTAATCTAGTATATGTATGCACTATACACGAATCCATACACAAATTACATTAAAAAAAAAAATATATACGCAAAATTATGTGTGTGAATATGAATGAATAGACCAAAATATAATTAAAAAAACGAAACAAATAATGATCGATGTTCATTATAACAGTAGATTTTTGTACTTAACAGGTATTGTAGGAACATTTATAAGTTTATAAACGAAGTTCATTATATGTAGTGGAAACAAGAAAAATTGATTATGTAAATTTAAGGGACTTAAAAAATCGTTCATACTAACCGTATGTTCATTATAAGAAGGGTTTGTTATAAACGAATTCTACTGTATTTGGTTTTTATCCAAATATTGGAGACACAAATAATTTTAGTTTGAGTTTTGTTGTGTTTATGTTCTCAGACAAATCATCGTAATATAAATTATTATTTATGTTTAAATAAATAGGTGACTGTGTAAATACCACACGAATATCTTAAAAAAGCAAATTTAATTTAATTTAAGTACCGAAAATATCATAAAGAAAATAAATTCAAAATTGACAGCTGGAACCAAGAAAAAAGTTGATTGTTTTGTGTGATAAATGAGTGCGTTTATTGCCAAAAGTGATAAAAAATATCATGATATTTTTTATCATTTTTGCCCGATTGAACACTAGGATTGTTAGAAATGTCATTTTCAATTCTACTCAATTCACACTTTTTAGCTGTCACATGTAAGAGAACACAAAAATTCAATTGAATTAACGAAATAAAAATGTATTCATTTGCTTTGGACGAGCAAAATATTATTCAAAATAATGAAATTTTGTGTGTTCATAACGATACTGGTAAGATGATAATAAAATTACATGTGTTCTTATAATATTATAAAGCATGTGTAAATATTTTGTTTTGTGCTTTGAGATTAATATATTGACGTTTTTACTTTGATGTTTGTAACTCGTTGTAAGTGGGAATGTAATTCGTACAATGACAGTTGTAACATTGTTCTACAATGTTGAGTTTATGAACGCACTCCAGTTCCAGTTAAAACGTCAAAAAACTGTCATTTTTCAACTCGGATTCGACTCGGAATCTGTTTTTCGCTGCAACAGGAAACCACATTTTGTTCCCGCTTAGGACGGTATACGTGAAGAATATAATTTTTCTATTCCTACTTCTTCTAGGCGGAATGAAATTATTCATTCCGGAATGAAATTGTATGGCATTTTGTTGTAAATATACCGAACTACATAGGGTGCGTCCGAAATGGAAAATGTGCATTTAGCGAAGACACATTTAAAAAACTACATGCGATGTATGCATTTTTAATGCATCTTTTTGATGTCAATTTACATTTTCTTTAACCATATTTATCGATTTATTAATTTAATTTGGTCCAATTTTAATTAATTAGTTGATTTTTATGAAATTTTGATTTTTTTAAAAATGTACATTTTGAAAAAATGTACATTTTAAAAAAATGAGCATTTAAATTCGCATTTCGGACACACCCAATGAGTGTGTCCGAAATGCGAATTTAAATGCACATTATTAAAAATGTGCATTTTTCAGTTAAATTAAATTTCATTATAATCATTAAATTAATTGAAATTGTAGAATTAATAAATCGATAAATATAATTAATTTAAATATAAAATTGACATCAAACAACGTATTAAAAATGCATATAAAAACTACATCGCATCAGAAAGTATGGGAATATTAATAAGATGGAGTAATAACTGGCGCTTAAAATAATCAGCGGTAAAAAATTTAAAATCGTTGATCGTCGCATGACGTATACTAACATACATTTAAATTGTATAATATACCTAAATTTGAATTTGTGTGTATGTAGGTTTATGCATATACGAGGGCGAATCAAAATGTCTTGCAATATCATATGAAAAAAAAGAGTGAGTGAGACAGCAATATTTTTATTTTTCGACGTAATCTCCTTTAAGGTTTATACATTTGTTACATCGATCAATTAACTTGTCTAAGCCCTCTAAAAACAGTTTTCTTTTGCTCCATAAAATTTTCATTTACAACAGACTGTACTTCAGAATCACTGGAAAATTTCCGGCCCCTTAATTTTTTTTTCAAATTGGGAAACAGAAAGTAGTCACTGGGTACCAAGTCTAGACTGTATGGTGGATGCGGAATTTCTACGAAGCCGCAGTCCTTTAATGCAGCTTGAACAACATTACCTTGTGCACTGGTGCATTGTCGTGAAGAAGTAAGGTTTTTTTCTAACTTTCTTTGGCTGTTTTTCCCGGATCACTTTATTCAATTCTCGCAAAACCGCTGCGTAATAGATGCCTATGATTGTGGTTTTCGGTGGAATATAATCAATCATCAATATCGCTTCAGCATCCCCAAAAATTGTTGCCAAAACCTTACCAGCAGACGGTTGAGTTTTGAATTTCTTTGGTGGTGGTTCACCACGTTTAATCCATTGCATCGATTCTTGTTTGGATTCCGGATCCCAATGATGAATCCATGTTTCATCGGCTGTTATTATGTTATCCAAGAAGTTTTCTGGATCTTCTTCATACATTTCTAAAATCGCCTTTGAAGTTTGAACACGAATTTTCTTTTGTTGTGCAGTCAACAAACGGGGAACTCATCGCGCACTTACTTTTGACATGTGAAGGTGGTCATGTAATATGGTATAAGTGGTACCATATGAAAGGGAAAGTCTCCACGCTAGCCGCGAAACAGAAATACGGCGGTCCTCTAATACAATTGATTCTGCCAAAAGTGTGTTTTCATGGCTAATAGCACCTGCGGGACGACCCGGGCGGTTGTCGTCTTCTAATGACTCCCGACCACTTTTGAACAATTTTACCCACTTTGTTACTGTGGAATATGATGGTGCAAATTCGCCGTAAACTTTTGATATGTAATTGAATATATAAATTGCATTGCGTCCATCTTTACAGAAAAATTAAATAACGGCACGATATTCAATTTCATTCATTTTGAATTTTTTTCAAAACACGGGCCACTAAATTGAAGAAAACAAGCGAAATGTAAAATTTACATCGAATTTTGTTTCTATAAGTTTCACCGCGACAAAATTTTTTTTAAAAAAATATATAGTTGAGGTCTCACTCACTCTTTCTTTTCATTTGATATTGCAAGACATTTTGATTCACCCTCGTAGAAACTAGAATGAAGAACATAGCCAGTAAATGGATAAAGAAAAATGAAAAAAAAAAATACTTCTTTGAAATGTGTTAGAAAAGAATAGTATCAAAACCAACAATCCAACCAACATTTGTTTTTATTTTTTATTTAATACGTCCACGTGCGCACACAAAGTGTTATATATACAGAGTTTTAAAATAACCTGATGATGAGCAGTTCTGCTCGAAACTAGTTGTTACGTAAAAATAAAAAAATTCACAAAAATAAAGAAAGAATTTAAAATAAACTCCAAGTTTTCAAAATTAATATAAAATATTTTATTGTGATAAAGCGTGTTTTCAATTGAATCGCAAGATGTCAATATACATAGTTATATATACAGTTGTGTTCCTAATAATAGCAGCACATTCATTACCTTGCTTTAATTACTCCTTAATATTTTTTACTCCTTACTCTTTTCCAAGGGTGGCAATGCTCTGAAAGTTTCTTCTCTCCTCTCTTATTAACGGTATATCATTACTGTTTTAACAAATGCTCAATTCTTTTTTATGAGATTACATTTGTTAGCGAGTGTTTGAACCAAGCTGTTAATAATAGTAGCAACGCAAGAATCATAATTTTAAGCGAGGTTTTTAACGAAGAGTTGAAACTTTTTAACTAATTGGTAAGTTCAAATTTTTCTCGTAATTCGTAAAGTGCAAAAACCATATTTAAGTGGATTTTAGAAAAGTAATGGGTTGATTCAAGCACTGTACGGAAGGAAAGCGAAACCTTATTAAAAAAACTTCGATGTGAAGGAAAATCTTACCGTGAAATACAAGAAATTATCTAATGTTCTACGAAAATGATCTGTAATTCAGTAAAATGGACTGATAAGACTGAAACACGTGGGCCAAAAAGGAAAACACTGAGCTTATTAACCGAAAAATCATACAAATGGTAAAGAACGACTCCCATATCAGCTCAAAAAAGATAAAGAAGGAACTTCAGGTACCTGTAGATGCGCTGACTATACGGAGGCGCCTATTAGAAGCTAAATTGGCCGCCAGGAGTCTGAGAAAATTACTATTGCTCAGCAAGAGGCACATAGCAAAAAGAATAAGGTGCAGGCAATTGGCCCCTAGAAAACTGGCGAAATGTTTTATGGAGCGACGAAAGTAAAATTGCCCTTTATGGTTCCACAGGTCGTCGACAATATGTGAGGAGACCTCCAAACACTGCTCACGACCCAAAGTACACAGCAAAGACTGTTAAGCATGGTGGTGCAAAATTGATTGTTTGGGCTTGCTACTCATACTATGGTATTGGGCCGATATATCCTATAACGGGCATCATTGATAAATTTGTATACATTAAAATAGTAGAAGACACCATGCTATACCGTATGCTGAGTATGAAATGGCCCTGAAATGGGTGTTTCAACAAGATAACGTCCCAAAACACACAAGCAAACAGGCGAAGTCATGGTTTCGGAAGTATAAAATTAATCTTATCTAGTAGCCAACGCAATCACCGGACCTTAATTCCATAGAAAACGTGTGTGCTGATGTCAAAAATAAAGTGAGCAAAGTTAATCCAAAAAATGCCCAGCAATTGTGGGAGGCAGTGCAAGAAGTATGGAGTACAATACCCATTGAGAGATGTCAAAACTTATTGGACTCTATGAAAAGGAGATCCGCGGCTGTCATTCGTAATGATGGGCATGTAACTAAATATTGACTGCTTTATTAAAAAACAATACAGAGAAGTGGTGCTAAGTTTTTTTTCATTTAATTATTCCTAAACATTGTTTCGGACTGCTATTTTTGTGAACACCATGAAATGGAATTTTTATGTATATTAATTTTTAATCAAAAGAATAAATATTTGTTTGTCTTTTTGTGGCTTAATATGACAATATCAAATATATTTCATGAATAAATCTTAATCAAACTTGCGTTTTTGAAAACTTATACGAGTTTTTTCTTCTTCTGGATAGCTCTGCTATTAATAAGAACACAACTGTATATACAATCAATAATACAATAATTGTCAGTATATAGAAGTTTCAAGTTATACGAATAAGTAGAAGTGCACAATTTTATTTATTATTATTTACATATTGCTGATGTTAAAGTTAAAGTTGCAGTAAACTTTAAATTTTTAATTTTTTACTGTACATAATTGCTGCGTTCCATTTAACGTGGCAAAGTACACACAAGTACTTCTGACTTCACGCAGCTACTCTTGCTAAATTTTATGAGTAGTTTGCTTTTTGAATTTATGGCGACTTCGTTACCAGAATATTTAGTACAACTAATCGGTAAGAAATTGTTGATCAGTTTTCAAATTAATAATTAATTTTCCAACTTTCCATCTTGCACGTAAATTTTTTTAAATTAAATTTTATTTTCGCAACTAATTTTCTGTGTTCCATTTACCATCTACTCCCAAGTACTTATTTGTACTTTGCCACGTCAAATGGAACGCAGCAAATATAATTAATTAGTTGGCCAAGTTACTTATTGTATTTTTGTTGTTGTTCTGTATTGAATATTTTCAGATTTCAAAAATCAGTTGTAATTTATCAAAATGTAATAGTTTAGAAAAGTAGCAAATTTGTTTATGATGGTTTTATATGTACATTGCGGTGGTTTGGCGTCTATTGGAGGGGGGGGGACCAAAGTTGAGTAGATTAATCTACCAGCTCCGTAACCTTCCAGTAGGGTGCGCATCACGTGAGCTGTTCTGGTCTTGTCATTAGGCAGCTGCGTGATGGGTGCAATTGTGTAAGAGGTAACCTGTTCACAATTCGCAAGTGTGCGTACTGCCTCCTCGTGGCAACCACTGGTAACTAAGGCCATTTGGCACATTTTTGGCCATTTGGCACAGGCTAAAGTACGGCGCTGAAGGAGAAAACCTTGACAAAAAACCCTAATCTAAGGTGGAACAGCATATGCCGATAGATGAATGGCTGATAGGTTAATCAGTCCAAAATATGCGGACTCTGGATACCAGGCATCCTCCAGTTTTATTTTGCCTTCCTGTAGTAAGGCTGGGTGACCTACGGGCGATTTGCAATTCTGAGCAACTTGTAAGAGTAAAAACAAACGGAATACGAGGCAGGAGTAGGAATATATGGGAGTGCGACAACCCTCTCGAGGTCCTTGGGCTCTAATGCTACCGTCTTTCTAGCAAAACTACATGCTGTAGTAAACATTTAGGAGGGAGAGCAATAAGCCCAGATAGTATGTATCACGTACCAGGAGGCAGTATTGTTAGGTTCATTAAGAACCTGAATATTGACTGGACGGGTAATTACGCAGGGTCCAGCACAATAGATCTTTTAGGTCGCAGTGCGAAGTGGCTGATCGCCCGCATGCCCTCCAACAATAATAATACTGTACATTGTACATATGCCTATGTACTTTAATGATAAGATTCATCAAAATGACTGACTGGAGTAACTGAAAGATAGTGAGAAGAAGTATTGAGAATATAATTTTTTCTGTAATGAATAAATTCAAAGAGGTGTTTGACTGACTGACTGCTTGTACCTGATTGGCTGATAAACTATCGAAAGTAGATCTATGGTATTTTTTTGTCCCAACCTAGCTCTTCAAAATACCCCAAACCGAGAAATCTAGCGGATTTGCATCCGGTGAATTTGGTGGCCATTGGGCAGTGGAAATGAACCGCGGAACGTTGTTTCTCAGCCAATCTTGATTGACTCGCGCTTTATGACTCGGCGCCGAGTCCAGTTGAAATGTCCAGGCTCTGCGGCTGAAATGTTTTTGTGCCCAAGGATTCAACGCTCTCTCCAATACATGATCCCGATAAATTTGAGCATTTATCTTGATGCCACGGTCCAAAAAAACGAACGGTGAACGGCTTTCGGCCGTTATGGCGGCCCAAACCATCACCATCGGCTGCGCTTGGTTTCGAGTGGCAATCCGTTGCTCCAAATTTTCAGTAGAACGGCCGGGCAAGTAAATCCGGTCGTTTTGCTTGTTCACATATTGCTCAATAACGAATGGTGACTCATCGGAGAAAACCAAATTCGGCAAATCGCCACTTTCGTGCAAGCATAACAACTCCTTTGCTCTTTCCACTCTAACTTTTTTTTGAGCATCGGTGAGACCATGCGTTTTATGGAATTTCAAGGCCTTTATTCCAAGATGATCTTTCAATATGTGCTGCATCTGTTCGAGCGAAATGTTCGCCTCACGAGCCATTTTTCTGCCGCTACGGCGCAGATTCCGAGCCAATTTGGCCTTCATCTTCCGAATGATATACGGCGATGTTGCAGTGCGTTTCGGTCCACCACCATAGCGTTTTGCAATGCTGCCAGTATCGTTATAACGATTTATGGTGCGATACACAAACATTTTGTTCACATGCAGATGTTTTAACTGGATAACAATCTGCGGCTGTGATTTTCCAGCCAAATATAGAGAAATCACACTATTACGCTTGAATTCCATTGCGGATAACTTTTTTTCTGAATATATCCCACTAAAATGCTTCTGTACGCTTGTAAACAATGGAAACTGTCATTAGTGTAAATTTGAGTGCTCTGTCATCACTGGTTTGACAGCAGTAACAGTCTGAAGTTGGTAGTACTTCGTGCCCCGTATAGTTGAATTTATCGGTAACCCTGTATAGTTGAATTTATCGGTAATAAATAAGTTCAAAGAGACGCTGATTCACTGGTAAACGATCGAAAGTGGATCTACAATTCAATTTATGTAATGAATAAATTCAAAGAGATGTCTGACTTGTTGATTGTGACTGAATGGCTCATAAAATATTGGAAGTGAACCAACCGTTGAATTTATCAGTAATGAATTAATTCAAAGAAATGATTGACTGGCCCGTTGTGAACGATTGGCTGATAAACGATCTGAAGTAAATCTACATTTGAGTTTATCACTAATAATAAATTTAAAGAGATGACTGACTGATAAAAGATCGAAAGTGGATCTGCAATTCAATTTTATCTGTAATGAATAAATTCAAAGAGATGACTGGCTGGTTATACTTGTTTGACTGGTAATGATCGAAAGCAAATCTGCAGTTGAATTTATCAGTAATAAGTAAATCCAAAGAGACGCTGATGGACTGATAAACGATCGAAAGTGGATCTACAATTGAAAATATGTAATGAATAAATTTAAAAAAATGACTGACTTGCTGATTATAACTGTTGGAAGTGAACCTACTATTGGAAGTGAACCTACTATTATCAGTAATGATTTATTCATTCAAAGAGATGAATGACATGCTCGTTATGACTGGCTGGCTGTTAAACGATCGGATTTACATCTACATTGGTCGACTGAGTGGTAAACGATCGAAAGCGGATCACATTTAAATTTATTTCCTTAGAGAAGTTTTGTTGTTTTTTTAAGGTGCGTCCGAAATGGAAAATGTGCATTTAGTGAAGACACATTTCAAAAAACTACATGCGATGTAGTTTTTATGTGCAGTTTTAACACGTTGCTGATGTCAATTTATATTTAAATTAATCATAATTATCGATTTATCAATTCAGAGTTGTCGAAATTCAATTAAATTAATGATTATAGAGAAATTTGATTTTATGCAAAAATGCGCATTTCAAAAAATGTGCATTTAAATTCGCATTTCGGACGCACCATAAGAGCATTCGAACTGCGTATTTAAATGCACATTTTTGAAAAGGCTCATTTTTGTATTAATGTAAGGGTGTGTCGCAAATGCGAATTTAAATGCACATTATTTAAAATGCGCATTTTTCAGTTAAATTAAATTTCATTATAATTAAATTAATTGAAATTTCACAACTCTGAATTAATAAATCTATAAATATAATTAATTTAAATATAAATTGACATCAAACAACGTATTAAATGCTGCGTTCCATTTGACGTGGCAAAGTACAAATATGTACTTGTGTGTAGATGGTAAATGGAACGCAGAAAATTAGTTGCGAAAATAAAATTTAATTTAAAAAAATTTACGTGCAACATGGAAGTTGGAAAATTAATTATTAATTTAAAAACTGATCAGCCGTTTCTTACCGATTATTTGTACTAAATATTCTGGCAACGAAGCCGCCATAAATTTAAAAAGCAAACTACTCATAAAATTTAGCACGTGTAGCTGCGTGCAGTCAGAAGTACTTGTGTGTACTTTGCCAAGTTAAATGGAACGCAGCAAAAAATGCACATAAAAGCTACATCGCATGTAACTTTTTGAAATGTGTCTTTGCTAAATGCACATTTTTCATTTCGGACGTACCCTAACTTCATTAAAATCATTGGGCGCATCTAGCACACGTAGAGTCTACCGAAAATACGTAGACTCTACAAGTCTACATGTGCTGGATGCAAAAAATCTCAGTAAAAATATGTAGACTCTACGAGATTTAGTGAGACTAAAAATTTTAGTCTACATTTTTATATAGATTATTTTGGTTTGAGACTTGGATTTTTTTTGACATTTGTATTACTAGTTCATATTTATAAACCAAAAATAAACATGGAGGATGATCAACAGGATTCAATTTTTTTAAAACTACCTCCATTTTAATTATTTGGTAAAAATTAAAAACAACTCACAGAAAAATGTCAATTTAATTTATTACGAAATTTCAACAAGTTATCCAATATAAAAACCAAAATATATGTTATACGTAGTACTAAAACCAAAATATATGTTATACGTACTATCTCAAATGTAGACTCTACGTGTGCTAGATGCGCCTATTAAATTAATTCAAATTGGGCAACTCTTAATTGAAAAATGGATAAATAAGATTAATTAAAGGATAATTTGACATAAAACAATGGGTGCGTCCGAATTGGAAAATGTGCATTTAGCGAAGACACATTCAAAAACCTACATGCGATGTAGTTTTTATTTGCATTTTTGATACATCTATTTGATGTCAATTTATATTTTAATTAACGCCGTCCGAATTGAAAAATGTGCATTTAGCAAAGACACATTTCAAAAAGTTACATGCGATGTAGTTTTTATATGCATTTTTAATATGTTGTTTGATGTCAATTTATATTAAAATTAGTTATATTTATCGATTTATTAGGCGCATTTTATTTGACCAAATTGAAATTGGTATTCATTTCGAAATCGCGTCCCCGCTATACAATAACTAAAAAATATTATTGAATTTTGAAAATCAAGTACACAGCGGGTATCCACGAATACCAAAATGGTATTGCACTCATGGCATTGTTGTTGTAAATGGTCAAATAAAATGCGCCTATTAATTCAGAGTTGTAAAATTTTAATTGTTTGCTGCGTTCCATTTGACGTGGCAAAGTAGTACAAATAAGTACTTGGGAGTAGATGGTAAATGGAACGCAGAAAATTAGTTGCGAAAATAAAATTTAATTTAAAAAAATTTACGTGCAAGATGGAAAGTTGGAAAATTAATTATTAATTTGAAAACTGATCAACAATTTCTTACCGATTAGTTGTACTAAATATTCTGGTAACGAAGTCGCCATAAATTCAAAAAGCAAACTACTCATAAAATTTAGCAAGAGTAGCTGCGCGCATTCAGAAGTACTTGTGTGTATTTTGCCACGTTAAATGGAACCCAGCAAATTTAATGATTATAATGAAATTTAATTTAACTGAAAAATGCGCATTTTAAATAATGTGCATTTAAATTCGCATGTGCATTTAGCGAAGACACATTTAAAAACCTACATGCGATGTAGTTTTTATGTGCATTTTGATACATATACATATGTATGTATATATTTGATGTCAATTTATAATTTAATTAATCATATTTATCGATTTATTAATTTGGTGTTGACCAATTTTAATTAATTTAATGATTTAAATTCGCATTTCGGACACACAATACGAAATGAGAAATCTATGGTAAATTTGGTTGCCTGTTGTCCCTGATTAGGCTAATACCAAGTTTACATAGTAGATATTATAATAGCATAATAGTAAAATACTATTTTGCTATCCGGTGTAAAACCGATGTTTTGATAGTATAATAGCAAAAATAAAATATAATATTTTGATTTGATAGCTATCAAATTTTAATATCTATTTTATTTTATTTTATTGTAGAAGGAAAATTTACGACAGTATATTATTGATAAATTAGTCTAGAAATATTTATGTGTAAGGGGATATTAGTTCATTATTTTGTTTTAATTTTCTGTTTTTTATAAGTATTTTATGCGGTGTAAAACCGAATATGGCTGATAATAAAATAGTATTATACTATCTACGGTGTAAAACCAGTATAAACTTAGTGGGTATTCGTAAATGTATAATTTTTCTTTTTTTTATACAGATATGTATATTGGGTCCTAAACTTAGGGTATCAAATCTAAATTAAAGATAGCGTAATAAATACCTTTATATTAAACTGTTTTAATGTGCTTTCCAATGCTTGTCCATTTCCAGAAAAGTATGCTGCTACTGCGTTGTGTAAAAGCAGTAATTGTTTATGCATCACTTTAATCTGAAATAAAAATAAAAAAATAAATATTTATAACAAGATTTTCGGCACTGCTACATATTTTAATCTCATCCGAACGGAGCATGAAAATTAAGTTTCTGACCACATTTTATCAAATCTATACAGTGATAAATAATAACATTTAACGATTGATAACTTTGATAAAACATAACATTTTCTTTAGATTATAGAATAGTTAACTTTATTTAATGAGTAAATTTAAATGAAATACTAATCGTATACTTACTCGATTTTCGTCTAAAAATTGCATTTTAACAGCAACATCAGCTCTTAATTGTTCGTAGTGTTCCTTGTGTTTAATGAAATTTTTTTGTGCATCCTCTGAGCCAGGACTAGTCAAATCGGCTTTTGTGTTTTCTAAATCCATTCGATAGGCATCAAACTCAATTCGGGCAGTTTCAAATTGCCTTATTGTAATTAGAGTATCTTCAATTGTCTTATTACATAATGTATTCACGGACGATATAAAAAAATTAAGCGCGCTTAATAGAATTTCACCATTTTTTGTTAAATTTCGCTGAGTTTCTGAATTGTATAAAAATTCCTCTTGAAGCTCAGGTGATTTTTGTGCTAAATCCGAAAAAGCTTCGGCTAATTGATGTTGCGTAGCTACAACATGATGAAAATGAGAACTTAAAACACGTGTAAGACGTAATATAGATAAATATTTTCGTTGAGTATCACGTAGTTGCTCTATTTGGGCTTCTAATTCGGAATCAATGGTGCGCGTTGATTTTCCTAGTTTTTCCAACATTAATTGGCGCGTGCATTTATATGTTGATATACTCCAATTTTTTATTGAATCAATTTTAAAAGCACCGGCTTTTATAAATGTTGAATCACCATTTTGTTGTGGAGATAAAGTTGTAGTTGGACTAAGCGGAGTTGCCGGTGCTAAAAATGTGTAGTTATGGTTATAGAAAAATACCTAATATTATAGAAAAATACCTAATATTTATTCAATAAACATTCATATATTAACTACCTGAAACGCTTTTCAATGGCAAAGTCGTTGGATGTTTTAAGCCCCTTGCTTCTGTACCAGTGTGCACTGCGCTATTGCTCTCGTTCATTGGCGGAGTGTCCTTTAACATTTCATGTATACTTCGTTCTGTATGTGTTGTGGGATGTGCCATTCTAAAATTGAAAACAAAAAAATAAATATGTGCAAAGGAAATTAAACTATGGCTCATCGAGAGTATTTTTATAAGTGTCCCCTTACAATAAAAAAAAAACTAGTATAAAAGGAAAAATAAAAATTTGAATCAAGAATTGTGCTGATAAGAAGCAATACGGAACTTAATGAGATTTAAGAAGAGAATTTGATTTTAATGAGGTCAGGCCGCGCTTATATTAGCATAGATTGACAATTTTCAATATCAATGTTGGAAAACGTCGCCAAGCTAGTTATAAATAAGAATCCGCGCTTGCTCCAAATTTTTTCGCGTAACAATCTTTCGTTTCCTTCAAGATTTCTATTCAAGCTCAAGCTTAATTTTCTAGACAGATCTGAGCCACCTGTGATTACAACCCTAACAATGATTTTAATTGAAACTACAGTTAACTAAATTTATTGCAGAAATACTACCAATCCACTGAAAATGCGTTTACAATGAAAAAAAAAATGTTATGTGGGACGACGACGACTTTTCATTTTCCCTTTTTATTGTTGTTGCTATGTTGTAAATAAGCGATTTGGAAAGAATGAGTTGGAAATTTATACATAACATTGATGTGCAACACGAAAATATTATTGATTTTTTTATGATTTGTAGATCATTTAATTCATTACACTGTATTACACTGTATATTTGATTATTGGAAATTGACTTTTTTGTAGCATTTGTTCAATTTTTTATTATAATTTTTCGTGCAACCCGGTATTTTCCTCATGCAACATTTTATTTCACTTAATTTTTTATTGAAAACAAAATTAAACATACAAAAACTTAAACTTACATTTATTTTAACTAAACTATGTAATGATTATTATAAGTTGCACAAATTAGAAAAATTGTTTACTGTATCTTTTTATTATAAAAATTAAAATTTAAAATAAAAAATTTTAATAACAAAAAAATATTATTAATAAAAGAAAAATCGAAACATCATCGATGAATATTCGACAAACATTAATTTTTTTTTGTAATTTCGCTAATATACTAGAAATAGAAAGTGGCGACACCATACGAGATTACGCTAGAAGTATTATAAAATCACATTTGTTTGCAACCAAATTGATTAGAAATCCTTGATTTACGTGGTCACATAATTATAATAGTGGATTTCCAATCGACCAGCACACAGTGGGGCCGATTGTTAAAAAGCTAGCCAGAAGTTAAAAAACAACTTTTTATTTAGGGTTTTTTTTACGTTGGTTGGCTTTATTAAACGCTAGAGGTATAAACAGAATAAGAGCGAGTACAAGACTCGACTACAAGCGACCACTTCAAAATACGTTTATCGTCAATTATTATTGCTGGCGACAAATAGCTTGGTTCCATGTAAAGTCGCGGCTACACGAATGGAAAATGTAGACCAACGTTGGAGATTTGTCCAAAAAACAAGTCGTGTAGACAGAAAAAAAAACAAATACATATGAAGGTGATATTGGCCCAACATTGGTATCCATTCGCTCAACAGGCGGTTTTTATAAAATGATCAAAGGAAACTACCAACGTTGGAGTATATATTGGTACTTCGTCTAAACAATTGGTGAGAAAAAATGTATTTTTGAATATTTAACGGCAGATGTCACTAAATACAACTGAGTGTAGATGTGATTACATTTTATTATTTATAAACTAATAAATCGAGTCTTGTTCTGTACTACGCGTTACGTACGGAGTAGACCTAAAAAAAAGTGGATAAGTTAAGTCGTAATAAGTGGTTCCAGGTACTGCGTAATTTCGTAAAAGGGCCATAATTTCGTGCACAGAGCGAAGGAATTGCCTTTTTTACGATTTATAAAAACACGTTGTTAAAAAAGATTAAGGATCTGCTCGATATTGAGCGATCCATAATTTATCGTGCACCAACGATATGAATCTACGCAATTTTAAAACGTGAGCACATTTTTAACAAAAATAACTATAATAAATATAAAAATTACTATTAAGTATTACCACAGAAGAAAGATTAACCAGAATAGACATTGCGTGGATCAAATTTTTTTTTCATCTTACCTTCTTTTTTGGACATTGAAGTATAATTATTTTCGAATATTATGATTTTTTTGAATATTTAATACAAATTATGCTGTCAAAACAAAACTTGTCATATAATTTCACTAACTATACTGTTAAGGATTCTTAATTTTTATTATTTCAAATAAAAACCAGTAAACCAAAGAATACATAACCCAACTTTCTCTTACCTTCGGCAAATCAAGGTCAAAAAAATGAGTCCAAATTTTTCCATACAAAAACAGCGTTATGACTGTTCTGGTTAATCTTTCTTCTGTGGGTATTACCAATAACTATAAAATACACAATTAATACTTTTTGTGAAATAACATAACCTATCCAGTGCCCCAGGACTTCCATCGAAAAGTTTCTGTGGGTTTTTTCTGGAAAAATATAACTCACTGGTTTTATGGATTGAAAGATCTGACCTGAGCAAATTTAAAAACAAACAAACGAACAAATAAATCCAAAATGAAATCCGACTGGTCGGCTGAGTTAGTGCTAGAATTTATAAATTTATATCAAAAGTATCCCGAAATTTGGGATTTAAAACACTGTAAACAAAAAAATAAGCTCGAAGTGCATGATGCTTGGCATAAAATAAAATATTAAAATTCAATTTAATTTAAAAAATATTTTTAAATTATTTTTCTGCACTTTTATACTTTTAACAAACTCCTTGATATTTTTTATCATTTTTGCCCGATTGAACACGACCACTATTGCTTTCTGTTTATGAAATGTCAAAAACAAATCTGAGAATTTAAAGCAATATGTTTGCATTGGCTTCCATCTTGTGGGAGATATTGTAATTAATGTATGACTAATAGTGACAACTAGTGATAAATATCAATATATAAACTTAATAAATATTGGGCACATCGTGTAGGCAGTCAAATTTTATTGCACCAACATTTGACAAATCACATTGGGCCAATTTTGGTCGACATTTTCCATTCTTGTAGCCGCGGCTTTTTCCGCGGGAAACGAGGTTGGAGTTAGATTTTCGTTAAAGTAGAGTTGAAAACCAAAATGGCGAGAAAAATATACATAAGGGATTTTTATTCTTACCACCATGAAAAAATGTTACTATAATTGGGTACAACAAAAAAATACTAACAAAAAATTAAGAACGCAAAACAAAAGACAAAAGTTTATTTATAATGTACTTTGCTGTAACATTTTCAACTCGACCTAGCTGCTAGCTCACCTCGATGGAAACGATCGACGCCATTTTGAAATTTAACGAAAACCTAATTTCAATCCAACCTATTTATTATTATTAAAAATTGGTTGAAACCACCCGAGGTTCCACACTCAATGTCAGGATGGGCCCATGGTGCAAAATCCAACCTAACTCAACCTCGTTCATGGAAACATGATAACACAAGGGAAATGAGGTTGTGTTTCCAAAGTAAATGTGTATCGCCAGGGCGGCGCTAATCGTTTTAACGAAACATATGTTATTGTTATCAAAGCGTCTAAATCGTTTCGGTTTTTTTCCGATTTTATAATTTAAAAATAGTTTTTTTCTAAACTAAGTGTTTTTAAAGTGATTCGTGCAAGTTTAGACGCTTATAGGGTTTTGTGATTTAATTAAAAATTAAATAAAAGAGGTTTATTTAAAACTACCAACTGCGTTGACTTTGAACTTCAAAAATGAAAATTCGTTTCTTTTAAGTTTTGTAATTTATATATCTTGGATATTCATTTAAAAAACTTTTAATTTTAAATTATTAATTTGATTTTTATTATTGTGATAATTTTTTTAAATTTATTATAAAGATCGATTTCGGAGATAACTCTTTCTTCAGTTTTTATATAATGCTATTCACAGAATAGTATTTTATAAAAACTGAAGAAGGGGTTATCTACGAAATCGATCTTTATAATAAATAAAAAAATTATCACAATAAGGAATAATAATAAAAATCAAATTAATAATTAAAAATTAAAAGTTTTTTATTTTTTTCAAATTTGTAATTTAGTTTTGTTTGATTGAACAGTGTCACTGTATATTAAAATATTTTGAAACTGTTATAAAATAAATTATTTTTAAGTGATAGCTATTCAAAATAAAAAGTAAATTTTTAAAGTCGAAAGTCAACGCAGCCGGTGTGAAAAGCACTTAAGAAGTACCATCTAAACCTTCTTCTGTGCAGTCTGCTTCACCATCCCCCACATCCAAAAAATTGAAGAAGGTTTGTGTTTTATTAAATTTTAAAGGTGTTTATATTATTATTAACCACAACCTTTAGATTCACCAGCTGAACCTGCTTCCTTTGACTATTTGATCTTGAAGAACGTTCGAAAAAAAATGAAGCAAAATGTTGAAGCAAATAAAACTGATGATAAACGTAGTAATGCTGCAGCACTATTAATAGCTCGGCGAGAAAGTAAGCAGAAACGCGAAGCAGAAGAGGCAAAACGGCAGGCCGAAAAAGAACACGAAGAAGAGAAACTCGATGATTTGGATGTGGTCGGTGGCAAATCTATCGTCAAATTAAAAGCCAGTGAAATATATTCTGACGATTCTGGGACCAATAGCGAGGATGAGAAACGGTCAGAAAAAGCTATTCGGCAAGCAGCCGTTCATCCAGTAATTCTGAAGATGAAAAATAGTAAGATTATTTCAAAGAATTATAAGGAAAAATCAGTTTTCATCACAACTAAAGATGAGTTAAACAAAATTCGATTGTTCCGATTCAAAATGGAACGGTTTGTTCTCATGTTAATTTTTGAACGGACCGTAATAAATTGCTTCGTTCGCATTAGTCTTGGTAAAACCACAAATTAAAAAATAATCAGATGCGCAAACCCGAACAAATTTCTACGCTCGCTCCAATTTTCGATTATAGTGAATTAGACTTTAGCGCATCTGTTATTAAAAAGAATAAAGCTTAGTTAAAACTCCAACCAATAGAGATCGAGCGTCTCTACAAAACATGATTTGAAACTATAAAAATATTAAGTAGTGTGCATTCATACATATAAAAAGCAAAACCACAAAAAAACGTAAACAGAATGAAATTTTTTATTGGTGTGTATGTACCACAGTAGAAGCTGTTGTTTTGGTAGAATATTTTGAATTTTTCTTTATTTTTTGTGTTCGGGAAGATTTTTTTAAATTGGAGAACGTAACAATCGAGAGTAAAATAAATTTCATTTTACAATGACGATGAAGCGATTTTTAATTTAGGGATATAGTATATAGATTCATTCTTTATCGGACAATTGTATTAATTGGCGTAGCGGAAATAAATTTAATAATTTGGAGTAAAGATTATAGTTGATAAATATAAAAGACATTCTTAATTTCTTAATAATTGTGTATATTATTTTATTTTCCAAATTTCAATATACATATTAGAAATAAGCAAAAAAATTGAAATACTTGGTTGTAAATTAAGTTTTATCAATAATTAAGAAAACAGATTATTGAAGATAAAAAAATAATAAAAATAACAACAAAAAAAAAATTAGCTAACTATTGGTGTTTCTATTTTGTGCGATACTTGTGCACCTTTTATTTAAATCAGTTTTATTAGTTCTCTCTTTAATTTTTTGCAATTGCCAGGAACAATTTTTCGTAATTATTACAAGAATAAGAAATTGTAGAATATTTTCTTTATGCTACTGGCTTACCCATTCATTGATAAAATTTGTTTTTTATGAATATTATTATTAAAATATTTTTCAAAAATATTTATTTGTGAATATGATAATTCAAAAAAATAATCTGTAGGATGTTCCAAATAAAATTCCTCAGATTGTGTTAAATAATTTCTACATTTTATTAAATATTCTGAAGGTAATTTCAAGTTTTCATTGGACTTAACCATTAATCTCTTACATCTCTCACATGAAAACTTTTGCATAAATTTATAGATTATATACCCAAAGAAATATCTTACGGATGGTAGGTCAATTTCATGGTTTTCATTATTATTAAATTCGTCGACAAAAGCTATTTTATTAAAATCTTCATCGGAATATTCGAAGATTAAATTGTTATTAGTTTCCATGTCGAATTCTGAATTTTTAAAATCTAAATTAGAAATATTTTCGGATTCAAGTAGGGAGGTACAGTTATCGGGCTCATAATTCAGTGATGAGGAATTGCAAATCAGTTTATTAGTCATAATTTTAGCAATAATAAAATTAAATTCGTAAACTGAGGGATTAAAATTATTTCCTCCTCCTCGACCTAATTTGAGAAAATAAATTCTCTATGGCATCAGTTTGTAACTTTAATGTTAATATATATGTGACGTCTTTCATTATTTCGAAAATTTTATTTGACATGCATAAAATGATTTTTATCGTATGAACCAAGCCTTCTACACAAAATATTTTATTTTTTGTTATTTAAATTTTTTCTAAATAAGTTAACAAATTTAATAAAATTTTATTTGGAATATTATCTACACTTAATGATAAACATGAACTTGCCGGATTTTTACAAAATTGGTTTTTGCTATTTAGAACATCGAACACATCATTTATTTTTTCCAAAAATGCTGCTGTTGATATAGCACATTGTTTAGCCTTTGGATTTTTAAATTTATTTAATCTGTGAAAAGTTCTAATTCCCTCGGTGCAGCTTTTACTTAAAATTTGGGTGGCTAAACTTACTCGCGTACGTTGAAACGTGTTTGGATGAATATGTGCTTCGGTTAATTTAGGACAGACCCGTGTGACTGATTGACAATCTAGACTATATAATTTTTCCAAAACATCCTGGCAAACTAAGCCATCTGGTGTTGAAATGAGGGTATTGGCTGTCTATCATTATTGCCAAAATCTACCAAACCAACGACTTCATCAAGAGTTTGGTTATATTTTAAATCAGTTCTTATTTTTATTTCATCAAATAACAAAATATGCTGTTTTGATATACTGGCATATTTTTAATTTTCGATGAAAGTTGCTATAATAATTGGGTATTAAAGCCTGGTTTTAATTATTTTAAAACACACCAATTGTTAATTGTTCGAATCGATGGTAATGGAAAATTTAGTGTTTCTCTTAAAAAAAGCATATGATGAATGGGACGTAAATTCAATACTTTGCGCTAAATAACGTTGATATTTGGTATATGGAGTACTGTGGCATCGCTTTTGCAATAGCATTTTACAAAATTCCTTCGTGTCTTTGTTAACGTGCCCAATCTGATTGACGTGATCAGATATTGTTTTACGATTCAGTACAAACTTAAGACTCGACCTTTCTTTTTAAGATTATTTCTTGCTTTCAGATATTGCTTTCTATAATAGAGCATATTTCTCTCATTTGTCATGCAATGTTCGTGACAACTACTTTCACTAGAAATTGCTGCTGCTTCTTCGGTAGAATCTACGCCTTTCTATAATAGAGCATATTTCTCTCATTTGTCATGCAATGTTCGTGACAACTACTTTCACTAGAAATTGCTGCTGCTTCTTCGGTAGAATTATTATTATAAGAAGAAGGGTCAATATGTCTTTTACCCGGAGCTAAGCGATAAGTTTTTAATTTATTTTTAGTGGTATCGTTAATATTCGTTTCCAATTTACTATCATTAACTGAAAGTTTAGATATTCAGCCCGGTTATTTATTTATTTATTTATAATTTACAACGCTTTGGGTACATTCTACTTTGAGCATCATAAGCTCATTTACAATAGCGTGCAGTAATTTGAAAACATATATTTACACAAAAAATCCTCCAGAGTCTCAAAAAAATATTTTTACAGCGATTTATTCCTTAGCTTGCACAGCTTCAACTATGTTATATGTACTTCTTTTGGAAAATATGCCGATTGACTTAAGTACGTCGCTCCCATTCCACTCCTCAAAAATCTCGGTCTTGGTCGGGTTATACTTTTAAATTTTCAGATTTTCTCACTTTTAAGTTTTTTTCAACCAGAAAAAGAGTGGGTATTGGCATCTCTTGCAATTTTTTTTTTTTTTAAATATTTTTGTTCAAAGTGTTTCTCACACACAAAATTATATTTTGATATATTATGTAAGTTTATTTGGCATTTTTCTGCCCAAATTTTTAGCCGCTTCAGGTTGTTAAATGGGAATGAAAAACTTCTGCACGTTTCATCAATACGTTTATTTCTACCACATGACTTAATAACACATTGTGCACAAGAAATTTTATTGTCACTCATTTTGAATGAACTCTACAAAGTAACTAGATTCAATTACGACGGATCACGTGATTTGATTTGCGAACTTTATATATGACGGCTTCTTACTACATTTACAAAAAACCTAAGTTATTGTAATTAAAAAAATATATATTGTAGTTTATTATGATATAAGCACACTATTTTAATATCTCTATAGTTATGAATGCATTTTACGCAACACAGTATTTGAAAATTCTATTTAATAATCTGGTTTACTAACTAAAAAATAATCAAAAATTGATTAAAGTACCAAGAACACGCACTATTTAAAAACAAAAATGATTGATAAAACCGTTTATTTTAATCATTACAATCAAAACTGTGAAAAGATATTTCATAAACTCACTTTAAAAACAACACATATAACATCACAAATTATTTCATATCCACTAGAGGTAGTTAATTAGTGATAAACTGACAATATTGAGGGAAATTAGAATAAAAAATAATATACTATATTAATTGTTCATGGCAATCCCAATATTTTCGATTTGGTAAATCAGATTGGCCTCTTTATTTTTCTGATTTACCAAATCGAAAATATTGAGATTGCCATGAACAATTAATATATTTGGGCACGGATTGGTTTTAGCTGTCTCACTTGACAGGCGACGATGGTAAATTTTGGAAAAGGAAGATTTAAATTGTTTTTAAATTAAAATAGGAATTTACTAATGTTTATTCAATTGTGTATTATGTTTGCAAATTTTGGAAAAGGAAGATTTAATGTTTTTTTAATTAAATAAACAGCGATTTTTAGTTATTAATATTTACACACCAAGAAATAAATGGCGCCACTTTGACTGAGACAGCTAAAACCAATGCTAGCCAAATGCCGAAAAATCAACTGATTACAGACAGCCAAATTAAAATTCTTAATAAAAAATAATAATAAAATAGTTGGAAGTGTGGTGTTTGGGATTACTGAACATGCCCATGTAGACATGTAGGGCAAGTTGAAAAACACCCATTAAGCATATAGCAGTACCCTCCCGGCGCAAAAATGTATACATCAAAAGTGAGTACGTTTATGCTTAGGGTTCAACCTGGTTTGAACCTAGGTTATCTTTGACTATAAACGGAGTCGAGTCATCTTGTAGTTAACTCGACTCGACCTAAAAAATTTCTAGGGTCGAGTCGAGTTAACTCTAAAATCATCCACTATAAACGGAGTCGAGTCGAAAAATAAAAACAACAAAAAATAAGAATAAAAAGACACCATTTTGATTTCTTAATTCGTGTGCGCATCTCCGATTTTTGTGTTTCTGTAATTTTGTATACTGCAAACTTGTAAAATAAATTGCTTTAATCATAATTTTAATAATCATAATTTTTATTGAAAATAAAAATTATGATTTTTTTTTTGACGTTTCTGACTCGGTTTCAACCTAGTTTCGACTCGACTACGATTTGACTCTGCAGTATAAACGCTAAAAAAGATAACTACAAGATGATCCAAAGTTAACTAAAAGATGACTCGACTCTGAGCATAAACGTACTCAGTATTTCGTTTACGAACAGTTTACGAAAGGTTCTTATTACAACACACTACATATTACATTTATATTCTCTATATACAGTGCTGTCAATTATATCTTGCGGCTTTGTTTTATTTTCAATTTTATTTTGTACAAATTAAATTAAAGTTGTCGTGTTGTGATAATATAAAAACTTCTGATAATTATTGTTAGTTTTTCGTGGCATCCAAGAGTAGCACTATATCCATTATATCGTATAAAAATCATTATAATGAATATTTTAAAAGGTATTTAAGTAATACTCGAAGTACTTCATCTATGATTGAAACATTTTATTTCATTTCAGAAAAAGATTAATTAACAAATTTGGCACGTTGTATCTTGTGTTGCGGCTCATTTGAAGAAAAATACAAATAAAATATGATTGATTTAAAAAAATTAATTAAATGGGGCAATTCGCACACAACCGTTCGTCAATGTTACGCTTAAGCAGTTCGTAAATATTACGTTTAAGCGTACACGTTATGAACACTTTTATACATACTAATCCATACACAAGTCTTCGCAAATTTGTTTCACTTCTCATGTGACAAAAGTACACATTACGTACTATATTCGTACTGTTTTTGTGTAACGTTTACGAACACCTAAGGCTGGAAACACACCGAATTAGACAAAACGTTTTTTTCTTGTCTTAAAGCGACTTGAGGCCAAAATGCATACGATTGTATAGCGCTATGCACACTGAATCAGGCAAAACAATTTTACGTCAAACATTTTGTTTCATAAAACAAAGAACGGCAAACATTGTATTGTGCTTTATGAGTCCATTCCCACATAATAAAGCAAAATTGTGTTAAGTCAAATTTGACTAATGAAACATGATTGAAGGTGTACATACTCCATAAATCAATGTGTTAATTCACACTGACACAAATCAAAGCAACACAAGACAAAACTGATTGAATAAAAAAAAAAACTGTTTGAAGTGGTTTCGTGGTCGCCGTTTTATAAATCAAATTAATAAGGATTTTTATGGTACAAAAAAAATTGTATTAAATTACAATATATATACAACAATATACATAGATTAGGTTTATCATATTTATATATAAAATAATATGCACATAATACAAAATCATCCTCTAACTCCGACTTCTATGAAATCAATTCACACCAACCTATAAAGCAACACGAGACAATTTGACTAAAAACAATTTGTTTGATTGTATGTGCACTATGTTTAGAGAAATCGTCTTGCCTACTCGAAGCAAAAACGTTTTGACTAATTCGGTGTGTTTCCAGCCTTAGAATAGCAAAGTCTTCGTAAACCGTACGTTTATGATACACCTGGTCTGGAGGGATATGACATGAATTCATTCATACCCTGCCGGCGCAAAAAAGTATACATAAAAAATGAACCACTTACGAGCAGTTTACGAACGGTTTCTTATATGGGGCACTACTACTACTTCACAATTTCAGAATTCATAAATGAATTTACAAAACCGTGTAGTTTTCTTGATTCCATCTCAAAACAGAATGTGATTTTTGATAAAGTAAAGCATAGTGCGCCATTTTAATATTTAGTAAATTATTAATTTGATATTAATTTTTGTTGTTTATAAATACAATTTAGTGAATGATAGTGACGACGACATTTATAATAAATACAATACATTATTAGCTATTTCTATTTTCATATTATGTTATTTTATTTTAATATCTTAATGAATTTGTTTAACTTGAAGTATAACTAAAATTGAGTATAAGTAAAAATAAATATGTTAAAATTTAGTATAGGTATAATTAATAATTAATTGATATAATCAAATAAATAAAATCATATATTTGCTAAAAATAAAACAAAATACGTTGTTTTCATTATTATTTCAAAATTAATTGCGGAATGACCCTGCCGGCCACGCGTAACGTAAACGTTCATTTTACGAATAGTCTCTTCTACTAAAGTGTTCGTAAACGTTACGCTAAAAATGAGTAGAAATGTTACATAAATGATTCTCTTGTCACATGAGAAGTGAAACAAATTTGCGAAGACTTATTTATGTATTGGTTTATAAAAAATATTCGTAATGTGCACACCTTTTACGTAACATTCACGAACTCGCATGGGCGTAACGTTTATGAGCCTTCTAAAATGAACATTACGTACGGTTTGAGTATTATTCCGTAATTAATTTTGAATTATTAATAAAAACAACGTATTTTGTTTTATTTTTAGCAAATATATGACTTTATTTATTTGATATTATATCAATTAATTATTAATTATAACCATACTAAATTTTATCACATTTATTTTTACTTATACTCATAAGTGACAAGATTAGCGCTTTTTAATAAAACATTAGATATATCACATTTGAGTTCTGTTTCAAGTTCATCAAATTCATTAAAATATTACAATAAAATAACATAATACGTAAATAGAAATAGCTAATAATGTATTGTATATACAGTGGAACATCTTTTATCCGGAACCTTCGGGGAATAAAATTTCCGAATAATCGGATTTTCCGGACATTCGAGGTCTCTTATAAAAACGCAATATTACAGTATAATATTTTTAGAAATAATGTTTTTTATACAAAAATTATGAGAGAGAGTAAAATCCAAAAAAAAAAAAAATAAAAAAAAATGTTTTTTTTTTATAGTACTTTTTTTTGATTTTTTTTTCTTTTGTTTCGTCCGGATAACAGAAGTTCCGAATAACAGAAGCCCGGATAAACGAAGTTTCACTGTATTATAAATGTCGCCGTCACTATCATTCACTAAATTGTATTTATAAACAACAAAAATTAATATCAAATTAAAAATTTACTAAATATTAAAATGGCGGACCACGCTTTACTTTATCAAAAATCACATTCTGTTTAGAGATGGAATCAAGAAAACTGCACCGTTTTGTACATTCATATATGAAATCTAAAATTGTGAAGTAGTAGTAGTGCCTCATATAAGAAACCGTTCGTAAACTGTTTGTAAGTGGTTCACTTTTTATGTATACTATTTTGCGCCGGCAGGGAATACTCAAACCGTACGTAATGTTCATTTTAGAAGGCTAGTAAACGTTACGCCCATATGAGTTCATAAATGTTACGTAAATGGTGTACACATTACGAATATTTTTTTATAAACCAATACATAAATAAGTGTTCGCCAATTTGTTTCACTTCTCATGTGACAAGAGAATCATTTATGTAACATATCTACTCATTTTTAGCTTAACGTTTACGAACACTTTAGTAGAAGAGACTATTCGTAAAATGAACGTTTGGGTTACGCGTGGCCGGCAGGGTAGTGTATGCTCCATCATTATAACCCGGCTACTCCACCTGACATTAATTTTACCATTGCAATTACCATATCTTGTAACAAAAATATAAAAAATGGCGTCGGGTGAGGAAAACATACAATAAATTTGACGGTTAGAAATCATTTGCGCTTTGATATTTTAAAGAAATTGTGCAAAAATTTTTGCAAAAAAGATCGTCACACGTATATGTATTTTAATGATTCTTTTTTGGCTGCCATATTTTTAAGTATGTATTTAAAAATATCTCAACAAAATTTTTTTTTTTTTTGTGACACGACAAATTTTTGTAAAAAATCTTTCTAACTACAAATTAGAAAACTTCCATTCGAAACTGGTAACCATGTTTTTTAATCCAGCCAAGAAATGTTAAATTTTGGTATACAATCAAGTTATGCCTTCTTGGCAGCAAATGATTGTATGACATATGGCAAGTCGTTGCAATTCCGTGTCTCCACTAGCAACTGTTCGAATTTTAATGGTATAACTCTATGTTAATGGCAGGTGGAGAGTAGGTGTAAAGCCGCATCCACACGAGGTGTGAAATGTACACTTATGCGCGCGTATTCGCTTAATTGGCGAATGTAGAGGGTTAACCGAGAAGTGTACATTTATCAACATCTCGGTACACACGATTCGTTAAATGTTCATTGATCACAATGTAGGCGAATGTTAATGAACATTTCTATACTGATAGACATTTTTAGTACATATATCGTAAAATTTTTTCATTTAATTTCAAATTGAACAAATTTGTTGTTTTTAAAATTTTTTCAAGTTTTTCGGTTTATTCAAAATTGAAAATGGAAATAAATAGCGACGACGAGATTGATTTGGCCAGTGCAATATTAATAAATAGTTGTGTTGTAATGTTATTAAACAGAAATAAAAATAAAGTATTTAAATATCGGTTTTTTACTAAAAATTAACAGCAAATTTGGTAATATCCGACCAAACAGCCATTCCGACCATTTAAATGAAAATTGGTATTTAACATTACTTTTGAAATCAATTATATATTATTAGTTTTAAGAATTTTCAGATATTATTTCTCTAAAAAATGCAAAGTTCAATAAATAACATTTCCATTAAAAAAATTCTAAAGATAAATGCACTAACATTTCAAATTATATTTGTTAACATTTTGTCACTTCGTGTGGATACAAATGCATCGACTGTTTCCTTTGATGTGTGTCGTTTGCCGCCTATTTGACGAACACAAGCAAATGAAAATATTCATACCATGTTTACATTATAAGTACCTAATATGTATGTACTTTTTTGTTATTTAATTATTTTTCCGCTGCAGTTCACATTAGCTTTGCGATTTGTAGTGTGAACGCATACTATAAAAGTTTGGTGTTTTCACAGATGGATTTCTGTATTCAATTCAGTTTATGTTTTGTGAATTTCTTCTCATACCGATTTTCCATCGTCATAGTATAATAGTATTATACTATTATACTACGACGATGGAAAACCGAAGTTGATAGTATAATAGTATAATTATAATATTTTGTTATACTAGCTATCAAAAATATAATAGGTAGCAAATTGTGTTTTTAACATTGTAAATTTATCTGACAGTGTTTTGTTTTGACAATTCACTAAATTCATTCGATTTTTTTTTTGTTTTTTTTTTTTTGTGGTATCTGCATAGTGCATACATTTTATTAATTTTTTAAAAACACAACTAATGCGTATACTTCGTTATTTCTAATTGTTTTTTTATTATGAATACTCGTTAAAATTTTCAAAATAGGAATTATACCTACGTTCACATAAAAAAAACTATAATTGGTGCTAACTTCGTCGCATGCGATGGAAAACCGACAAGGAATAATAGTATAATAGTATTATACTATTATGCTATTATACTATTGACGATGGAAAATCGGTATCAAACTCTATTAGATTTGTCGGCAAATTATTTGATTAACACCCGAAATTGTAGTTTAACAAAAAAACGTATAAATTTTTGTTTTTACAACAAATATACGAATGCCATTCTGCCGTGCTAAACATGTTTTACTGATCTGCAAAAATCGCATTTTGAGAAAATTGATGTTAAAGTTTTTCGAAATATTTGGGGAATAACTTGCTTAAAAGCGGATTTAATTTACTTTCAAAGCCTTCAAATTATGCATTAGATCATAAATAATATGTTTCTCAAGAAAATATCAATAATTTATACATAATTAATTAATAATTTGCAGAATTAGTCTTTTACTTTAAATAGGCTTTATAAATAATCGATTGGTACTAAACAAAAATAACTTAAGTGCAATTAAGTCATTTATATCACAAAAGAAAAACTAAAATCCTGTGTTAATAAGAAGAATATATACCTTATCTGCCATTTAAGGTATTTATGTTTAGTTTATCGTTAAATTTATTTTCAAAATAAACTGTAGAATACAACCTTAAATGCTATCAAAGTCGTGTTTACTACAAAGAGAAGTTGAAATCGTTTATTATATATAAAAAATATATACTTTATCTAAACTTTATGATGTAAGACCTTAAACACCCTAGTTTCTCGGATTTTATGAAATACGATTTGCAAATAGGATTTGGTAAAACTTTTGTAACAAAAGACTAGTTTAATTGCTATGTTATATTTATTTATAACAAAATAAAAAACAACAACTATTGAAATCATAAAATTATTTATAAGATCGTTTTTTAAATAGCTTAAAAACCTAGTATGTAGTTTAAATTAATTCATAACATTTCTTTTTTATAAAAATAAATTCAAAACATGTCAGTCAACTGAAAAATTACAAAAATTCAATCAAATTGAATTAAAAATTAATATTTTTTATCACAAGAATAAAATTCAAGACTTATAATAATTGACGATCCATTAAAACAATTCAATCTATACCGATTGCAGGAGGATCCGAAATTGGTAAATTCATTAAGTGGTTCATTTGTAGTACAGAATAACATTACATGAAGATAAGTTAAAAGTCCTTGTTTATAAGTTATTATTGATTCAATTCACGTATAGAAAATTTCAAATAAGTCAATTTTGCTATTGAAAATGAAAATTCTTAAATTGCCTTAAATGCAATTTCAATTATGAAAATAAGAAAAAGTAACTTAACTTACATATTTGAAAGAAAATGACCTTATTTGTGCCATAGATAAGGCGTTCATGTTTAATATCAAGTACTTAAGTCGGTATTACTTCAAATTTGCTACTTTTTTCGATTATAACAAAATTTATTTTGTTTAATAATGCATTTATTAAAGTAGATTTAATTATATTTATTTATATAAAATATAAAGGATATTAATACCTTTTAATTGGCATCAATAACTCAATTTCGCCAAAAATGTAGATCAGTAAAACTTGTTTAGCACGGCAGCATTAACATATAGTTATTAGTTAGAGTTCACATTACAACGTAATATACTAATACTTTTTTGATACATACTTTACCGAAATATCAAAAAAGTATGTGATAAAATATTTAAATATTTAAATTTGAGTTCACATGACGATACTTTTTTGCTACATACTTTTATTCTACTAATGTAAACGTGGTATCAGTTACATTCGTCATGCGAAAACCATCCACACGACGTGTACATGCGCTAAATGCGCGCATAAGTGTACATTTCACACCTCGTATGGATGCGGCCTAAGGCGTGTGTATTTTTAAGTTTATAAAATGAATTAATAAAAGTATATAAGAACATAAAACAAGAATACTAATGTTTTATTTGTTACCAACGTAACAGGCATATGGGCGCTCGGGGTGTTACTGGGAAAAGTGGCAGAAACAGGCCAAATCCCGCAAAGCAGACGGCTGGCAAGCAGCCAGGAGCGTAGAGCTCCTTTACCCTAATCATCCAGTATGGCTGGTACTATTAGGGTACTACAAGCGAATCTGCATCACGCAAAAGGAGCTTCGGATACCTTTTGCAACAGGTTCGCGAAACAACACTTAACCCTTGGCCTTATCCAGGAACCTTGGGTTAATGGAGGAAAAATCAGAGGCCTCCACCTCAAGTCATGTAAGTTGATTTACGATCGAAGGGAGGAAGTTCCCCGAGCAGCAATATTTGTTTCATCTAATATTAACGTTCTTCCAATTCCAGAGTTCACCACTAAGGATTTGGTTGCAGTAATCCTGGAGGTTCCGACTAGCAGGGGAATGCAGGAGACAATATGTGCCTCTGCGTACTTCCCTGGTGAGTCGGTTAGTGCTCCACCTGTAGTTGTACAGGATCTGGTGGATTACTGCAACCTAAAAAACAAGCATTTCATCATAGGCTGCGATGCTAATGCACACCATATCATTTGGGGCAGCAGTGATACAAATGGCAGAGGTGAGTCCCTTTTAAATTATCTTATGAGTAGTCACATAGACATTTTAAATAAAGGTTCGAACCCCACTTTCATAAACTCGACTCGGCGAGAGGTGTTGGACCTCACTTTGTCAAGTCAGTTTATTTCCAACTCTGTTGCAAACTGGCATGTTTCAAGCGAAGCTTCTCTGTCGGACCACATGCACATCAGGTTCGATATACCGGGAGTGATCATACAGGCAACAGAGCGTCGTATCCCTTGTTTTACAAATTGGAAAACATATAGGGATATTTTATTTATCAAAGCAGACATGCTGCCAACATCTTTGAATTCAATTAGTGACCTAGAAACCGCAGCTGGTCTGCTTAATGACGTGCTCCTATCTTCCTACGAAAGCAGCTGTGTGGTGCGTAACGTTGTGGTTAATCGCAAAGTTCCATGGTGGAACGAACAGCTGGCTAAACTTCGTAAGAAGGTTAGGAAATTATTTAATAGAGCAAAGCATTCCAATGAGTGGAATGAATATAGGCAAGCCCTAACCAGTTACAACACAGAACTAAGGCGTTCCAAACGCCTCACGTGGAGGAAAAACTGTGGAAATATCGAGGATATACCTACAGCTGCTCGACTCCATAAAGTTCTAGCTAAAGATCAGTCCAACGGGATTGGGCTTCTTCTGAAATCCGATGGTAGTTATACATCAGGTCGCAAAGAGTCGCTCGAAACCCTGCTTCAAGTGCACTTTCCGGGCTGCACTGTTTGCGACACAAATACAATCACTAACTCCATATCTGGTACACACATGGGTGTAAATATGGGTTGGGTTAATAGTTTATCCGGTAAGCTTTTTACTCCGGATAAAGTCAAATGGGCCATTAACTCTTTTCAGCCTTTCAAGGCTCCAGGAGGGGATGGAATCTTCCCAGCCCTCCTTCAAAGGGGCCTGGACTTGATTACCCCTGCTCTGGTGGCCTTGTTTAGAACTAGCTTTAATTGGGGTCACATACCACAGGCTTGGAGTCAAGTAAACGTGGTTTTTATCCCAAAGCCTGGCAATCGGCCATGTGAACTTCCTAAGTCCTTTCGACCTATCAGTCTTACATCGTTTATTCTTAAAACCATGGAACGACTTATAGATCTTCATATCAGAGACTGGTTAACGGCAACCAGACCTCTAAATCCAAATCAATTCGCCTATAGGAAAGGCAAATCCACAGAGGGTGCGCTGCATCTACTTGTCACCAAGATTGAAGCAGCCTATCGCTCGAAAGAAATTGCTCTGTGTGCATTTCTGGATATTGAGGGAGCTTTTGACAATACTGGATACGACTCAATTGCTAGGGCAATCAAGCGTAGAGGTATTGACGATCCGACTAACCACTGGATTAGTTCCATGTTGGTTAGTAGGAAGATTACATCTAAATTAGGTAATGAGTCAGTCACGATTACGGCAGCAAGAGGGTGTCCGCAGGGCGGTGTCCTGTCCCCTTTGCTGTGGTCACTCGTGATCGACGAGTTGCTTGATAATTTACATCTACTTGGGTACGATGCCATTGGTTATGCGGACGATTTGGTTATCATAGTCTCTGGAGGGCATGAACGTACGATGTCCGCCAGCATGCAACAGGCTTTGCTTGTTATTTCGAATTGGTGCACTGGGGAGGGCCTTTCGATTAACCCTAGCAAAACAGTCCTGGTGCCCTTCACCAAAAGACGTAATTTGAACCTTGGTTCAATTAGTCTTAATAATATAAATATCGGATACTCCAATGAAGTCAAATATCTGGGTGTTGTCCTAGATAAGAAACTAACTTGGAACTCTCATATTACTTCAACTACCGAACGCGCGGCCAGGGCCATGTGGGCCTGCCGGCGTATGTTCGGCAGGACCTGGGGCCTGAACTCAAAAATGATTTACTGGATGTACATCATGATAGTGAGGCCAATTGTAACATATGGGGCAATAGTTTGGTGGCCTAAGGTACAGCAAAAAGTTATTATGAACAAGCTGACCTCATTACAGAGACTAGCATGTCTCGGAATTACAGGTGCTATGCGCACCTGCCCTACGGCGGCAATGGAAGCTCTCATCGGGCTCACTCCACTTCATATCCACGTCAAAAAATCAGCTGCTACCTGTGCAGCTAGATTGAAGCTCGCGAATCAATACAGTCATGATGACCATATGGGTCACCTGGACATTTTGAATGAACTTCCAGACCTGAATATGTTCTTTAGTGTCCCGGACGTTATGCCGAATGAACTCTGCTTTGGCAGGAATTTCGTGGTAACAATCCCCGATAGAACAGACTGGGATACTGGGTTACCGCAGATGGAACCTAACAGCCTAGTCTGGTACACTGATGGATCAAAAATGGATAGTGGAGTCGGCATTGGTGTCTATGGACCCAATCACAAAATATCGAAATCACTGGGTACTTACCCCAGTGTTTTTCTAGCCGAAATTCACGCCATCGAAATCTGCGCCTCTATTATTATGACCAAAGGTCTTAAAGGCGCATCCATCCACATTTTGTCTGACAGCCAAGCAGCACTGAAAGCATTGGCTTCTAACTGCTTGGTTTCCAAGTCGGTTCAAAGTTGTTATAAACTGCTACAATCTCTCTCTTGTCAAAACAAAGTAAGGTTGTGGTGGGTGCCTGGTCACATGGGCATCACTGGAAATGAGATAGCCGACGAACTTGCACGGGCAGGCTCGTCGACTACACTCATTGGCCCTGAGCCTTTTTGTGGTATCCCGTGGGCTTCTGCAACCTACACAATCAGTAAATGGGAAAAAATACAGTGCTTGACTTATTGGAACTGTATTCCCGGCCTTAGACAAGCCAAATCTTTGATCAGACCATTTCACCACAAAAATTTGGCGATCAATTTCAGCAAAGGAAATATTAGGAAACTTGTGAGTTTTCTCTCAGGTCACTGTAACCTGAGATATCATTTGAACAAAATGAACCTGTCCACAGAGACGGAGTGCCGACTCTGTTTGGAAGAGACAGAAACCGCAGAACACATACTATGTGAGTGTGTTGCTCTGTGCACACGGAGGTGGATTCATTTTGAAGAGAGGTATCTGACCCCGGAGAAATGTAAATTGGCCTCTATAAATAGCATTCTCGCCTTTATTAGAGAGGTGGAGAAGCTCCTGGAGTAACAGTACCCAACAGCACAAAAGATCTTTTAGGTCGTAGTGCTAGCCGCTTTTGGGCAGGGACGAAAAAAAAAAAAAAAAAAAAAAAAAAAAAAAAAACAGGAAGAAAACAGAAAACAAAGTAAATTTATAGTAATTTTCGAAGATGAAATTTACCCATCAATTACCGAACGTCTAAAGTAAATTTATAGTAATTTTTTGTTGTTGCTATTTCAATTTGCTACCAACCGCCATATTTGAATTTTATTTCTAACCGATCGTTTGTGCTATAAAGTTAATCGAGTTTTTTAAATTATTATTTTTTCAATACGGATTTTTATAATTACTAAAGGTAAATAAAAATAATCAAACAATTGATTGATATCTGTCAAAATGCCTTTCCGAATTTTTTCGATATTGATTATCATAGCGCGTTCAACCCTGAATTTATTTTAACTTTTGTATTGGCGTGGTAACTTCAGTAATTTTGTTACCAACACATTAAAAAAAAATTTTACTATTTATTTATTGTGGTCTATTTCCGAAAATGCCTAAAGTAGTTTATATTCCCGTATCTCATTTTCAAAATTGATAATGATGTTTAGCGAAACCCTTTTTACATTTACTTTTTACATTTTTTTTTTCATTTTTTTTATGGTCGAAATATTTAAAAAATCATTCTTTCGAGTATACAGATGGTGGACAAAATTTTGCCAACACCTCGGTTTTTTATCATTTTACCACTTTAAAATAATAAAATATTTTTTTTCCAACACTCCCCAATTAAAGGTTTTACATAAAATCAACAATTGGGGGTGTTAAAAAAAATTACATATATGTATCAACATTACAGTTATTACATATATGTATCAACAAAATAGATTTAACATCTGTTATGTACCTAGCAATTAAATGTTTTCTATTTTTGATATTATCTACTCATAATTTTTGCCATCTATTTTCGGTTGGAATAGTTAGATAATGGTCTTAACTGATTATGATGAAATTTGCGTATACGATGGAAGACAGAATTTCTTCAATATCATTTTAGAATTCCATTTTCATCATATATCGAATTTCATCATAATTTGTTAAGAAATAACCAAGTTGTTTTCTGTTTAACTAGCTTCTAAAAACCATTTTATAATCCCATTTTCATTCGTACTTTTAGTATTACATCATTTTCATTATCGGCTAAGAAATAAGCGAGTAGCTTCATAATTGGCCTTATTCCAGATTATCATTCTGTTTTATAATCCATAAGCGATATAAAATTATCTAATTTTCTCGAATAGTCTAAAAAAACTATAAATAATAAAAGATTGGAAACATTTTGTCCCTTAAATCGACGGAAGTATATTAAATAAATCGAGGACCGTAAAATTGAGGTTTTACAGTATTTTGTACGGATTTTTTTTTGTTAAATATTTAGAAATTTTGGTCGAGTTTGTGTAATTCAAAAGTTTGACAATGTTTGATTTTAAATTAATATGACTCTTTGACATTTAATTGAAAACAAGAACAACAAGATGCGTTAAAACTACTGGCGCGACGCCTGACGAGAGAACCCCAAATATTTTTTTAACGAAAAGATGTGGGCAGGCAACTTTACTATGGAAGCATAACCTCATTTCCCTTATAGTTATTATAATTTATTTGGCTACAAAGTACAAACGTCTTTGAACTCGTCCCATTAATGCGTGATTTACTTGTTCCAACAATGTTTTTCAACTTTTTTTGTTGAGACTTAAAGCTACACGCAATAGAAAATATTTACATGCGATAAAAAGAGAAAAGTATAAAACGAAAATGTCGGTCATGCTATAACTTTGTGGCGGTATAAAATCTACGATGTCGAATAGGGCGATAATACAACTCTATGTTTTAAAATTACAACTTTTCTGGCTAAAATAAAGCTTTTCGAAAGTAAACTTCCATTTTTAAACAAAAATTTATAAAAAAATACAACAAAAATGTCGGGCATGCTATAATTTTTTGGCGGTATAAAATCGACAATGTAATTTTTGACGAATGCCGCAGCGATACCACTTTATTTATCAAAATTACAACTTTTCTTGGTTAAAATGAAAATTGTTCGAACATAAATTTTAATTTTTAAATAAAAATTTAAAAAAATAAAAATAAAGCGCTATAAAAATTTTACAAATCGCCATTTTTTATGTGTTTGTTGTTGTTTGTTTCCATAACATATACTCGGGTCGAGTATATTTTATAGTCAAAAAATTTTTTATGGAAACAAAGTTGAAAAAAAAAGAAAAAAAGTCCAACAAAATTTTGTTTGTTTATATATTTGTTCTTGTCTTTCAAATGGAATTCGCGATATACTAATCTCTTCATTTTTTGTTGGGAAACATTGTTCCAACAATGTTTTTCCAACTTTTTTTGTTGAGACTTAGAGCTACACGCAATAGAAAATATTTACATGCGATAAAAAGAGAAAAGTATAAAACGAAAATGTCGGTCATGCTATAAATTTGTGGCGGTATAAAATCTACGATGTCGAATAGGGCGATAATACAACTTTATGTTTCAAAATTACAACTTGTCTGGCTAAAATAAAGCTTTTCGAAAGTAAACTTCCATTTTTAAACAAAAATTTATAAAAAAAATAAAACAAAAATGTCGGGCATGCTATAATTTTTTGGCGGTATAAAATCGACAATGTAATTTTTGACGAATGCCGCAGCGATACCACTTTATTTATCAAAATTACGACTTTTCTTGGCTAAAATGAAAATTGTTCGAACGTGAAATGTGTTTTTTGTTGTTTGTTTCCATAAAATATACTCGGGTCGAGTATATTTTATAGTCAAAAAATTTTTTATATAGAAACAAAGTTGAAAAAAAAAGAAAAAAAAGACCAACAAAATTTTTTTTGTTTATATATTTGTTCTTGTCTTCCAAATGGAATTCGCGATATACTAATCTCTTCATTTTTTGTTGGAAAACATTGTTGGAACGTGTAAATCACGCTTAAATTATAAAAAACAACGCTCCTGACCAGGCGTAACATAAACGTACAGTTTACGAAGACTTTGTTATACTAAGGTATTCGTAAACGGTACGCTAAAACTGAACGGAAATGTAACATAAACGATAATTTTGTCACATGAGAAGTGAAACAAATTTACGAAGACTTGTATATGGATTAGCCCTGCCGGCCACGCGTAACGCAAACGTTCATTTTACGAATAGTCTCTTCTACTAAAGTGTTCGTAAACGTTACGCTAAAAATGAGTAGATATGTTACATAAATGATACTCTTGTCACATGAGAAGTGAAACAAATTGGCGAAGACTTATTTATGTATTGGTTTATAAAAAAATATTCGTAATGTGTACACCTTTTACGTAACATTTTTGAACTCATATGGGCGTAACGTTTATGAGCCTTCTAAAATGAACATTACGTATGGTTTGAGTATTATTCCGCAATTAATTTTGAATTAATAATGAAAACAACGTATTTTGTTTTATTTTTAGCAAATATATGATTTTATTTATTTGATTATATCAATTAATTATTAATTATACCTATACTAAATTTTAACACATTTATTTTTACTTATTACTCAATTTTAGTTATACTTCAAGTTCAACAAATTCATTAAGATATTAAAATAAAATAACATAATACGAAAATAGAAATAGCTAATAATGTATTGTATTTATTATTAATGTCGTCGTCACTATCATTCACTAAATTGTATTTATAAACAACAAAGTTTAATATCAAATTAAAAATTTACTAAATATTAAAATGGCGCACCATGCTTTACTTTATCAAAAATCACATTCTGTTTAAAGACGGAATGAAGAAAACTACATGGCTTTGTAAATTCATATATGAAATCTGAAATTGTGAAGTAGTAGGAGTGCCGCATGTAAGAAACCGTTCGTAAACTGTTCGTAAGTGGTTCATTTTTTATGTATACTTTTTTGCGCCGGCAGGGAGTATAAATAAAAGTGTTCAAAATGTGTACGCCTTAGGCGTGACATTTGTAGAGCATCCTGGGCGAAACATTTACGTACGGTATCGTGCGAATCTCCCTATTTAATTTTAAAGAATAAAACAAATTTTTATAATTAAGATTTTTTATTATTTAAATCAAAAAATTTAAAAACAAAGGTTTGTTTGTTTTTTTACGTGCTTACATATAAAATTAATTAATATTAAGGACTTTATATTCTGCCGTATTAAAAACACAATTATTCATAATTGTACTAATGAACTAAGTAATGAAAGACTTTCTTTAAGTCTGCTTTATCAAAATATCACGTAAGACTAAGGACTTTAAATTCTGCCTTATTAAAATAAGTATGTACATAAGTATATATATATAAAAATTACTTTCTCGAATCACTTTTGCGCTATCGCAAATATTAATAATTTCATTCCTTATTGATCTGTATTGTTTTTGTTCCAATATTTTTATATTTTATTTAAAAAGCAAAATGTTTATATATACGAATTTAAACACAATTTAGATACAGAAAATAATTACTATTTAAATAAGTTAGCTTTTAAATAGAAATAGAATTGAAACAAAATGTTTATTTGCACGTATTTAAACAAAATTTAGATACTTCTGACCTGTTGTTAATTATTTTATAATAAATTCTTATAAAATGAGCACCAGTTTAACTTTTCATTTGTCAACTTTACTTAGTAAAATGGTGGACTAGAATTCTATAATCTGTAACCCTCCAGACCAGGTGTATCATAAACGTACGGTTTACGAAGACATTGCTATACTAAGGTGTTCGTAAACGTTACACTAAAACAGTACGAATATAGTACGTAATGTGTACTTTTGTCACATGAGAAGTGAAACAAATTTGCGAAGACATTTGTATGTATTAGTATGTATAAAAGTGTTCATAATGTGTACGCTTAAACGTAATGTTTACGAACTACTTAAGCGTAACATTGACGAACGGTTTAGTGCGAATTGCCCCATTTAATTAGAATAAAACAATTTTTTAAATCTTATCTTTTATTTGTATTTTTCTTCAAGTGAGCCACAACACAAGACACAACGTGCCAAATTTGTTAATTAATCTTTTTCTGAAATGAAATAAAATGTTTCAATCATAGATGAAGTACTTCGAGTATTACTTAAATACCTTTTAAAATATTCATTACAATTATTTTTATACGATATTATGGATATAGTGCTGCTCTTGAATGCCACGAAAAACTAACAATAATTATCAGAAGTTTTTATATTTTCACAATACGACAACTTTAATTTAATTTGTACAAAAAAAATTGAAAATAAAACAAAGCCGCAAGATATAATTGACAGCACTGTGGTATAGAGAATGTAAATGTAGTAGTGTATTATAAAAAAAAGCGTTCGTAAACTGTTCGTACGCTGTACATTTTTGCTGTATACATTTTTGCGCCGGGAGGGAATTCACATTGCTGTGTATGGAATGTGCGTGTAGTAGTGTATTATAAAAAAAGCGTTCGTAAACTGTTCGTACGCTGTACATTTTTGCTATATACATTTTTGCGCCGGGAGGGAAATTGGTTTATGTTCTTACGATTGAAAGAAAGACCAACTACATAAATATTTTTATAAACTCGTCCCTCACGTACCTGCACACTTGAAATAGAAGACATTATATGGGAAAAACTTTGTTTCTAGTATGTATATGTAATATATTAACGTCTTTGGTCATCAGATCACTCATCAATTCTTCCTATTTCCTAAGCAATTATTGAACAAGAATCCAATATTGTGATTCGCGATTGTTGATTGAAATAAATTATGAAAAATTTGTTTTTAAATACTATCATTACAACTATAATTTTTTAAAATATATTTTAAAGTTAAAATAACAGATTGTGATATTTTATTGTAATTATTTAATAACAAAAATGAGAGCTATTAACGGGTTACCCCATTTTGCGGTAGGGACAATTGTGAAAGGATTTGGTCGAGGTTCTAAGGAATTAGGAATACCTACTGGTGAGCGGCTAAGTCAATTTAAAATGTTTATGTCAAAAGTAAATATGTCTTTTATTTTTAGCAAACTTTCCATTAGAGGTTGTTAAAAATTTACCAAAGGATGTTGAAACAGGGGTCTATTTTGGCTGGGCCAGCGTTAATAATGGCGATGTACATAAAATGGTTATGAGTATAGGATGGAATCCTTTCTATAATAATACAGAAAAATCGATGGTATGTATTTGCAATTATGCCTTAGAAATGATTAAATTTTGTAGTACATACTTGTGGTTTGAGGTCATATGAGATATGATAAGAATAATTTGTTAGATTCTAGTATATACTTTGATTACCTTTCGTTGTGCTCATTTTTCAAAATTTCTTAATTTACAGGAAACTCACCTAATTCATAATTTCAACCGGGATCTATACGGCCTACCACTGAAAGTCTGTATTTTGGGGTATCTAAGGCCTGAACTTAATTTTAATTCGTTACAAAGCCTTATAGAAGCTATTAATAATGATATCACAACTGCTGCAAAACTGTTGGATCAGGAATGTTATTTAATTTATAAAAATGATAAGTTCTTCAATAGTACCGAGTAGTTAAACTACCTAATTTAAAAAAAAAACATTTCCAATGTACTGTACTTACAAGTTTTATTCGATTTGTGATTTTCTTTTGGGATTCACATTTATTTGGCGGTTTAGACAGTAATATTAGCATACGTGATTATATTTATTTTGTTTAAATTAAAATTTTATTGCTGTTTTAATAAAATGGTTTTAATTAATTTTTAAGAGCATTTCCACTTTCGTCACTGCTTACTTTACATTGACTGTAAATCTTGAATCTACAGATAAAATTAATTGAGATATTATATAAACCGCAACTTTAATTGCAGTGAAATACTTACCTCCATTTCTTTATCTAAAATTTGGCTCAATAAATTGTCGAGAGTGTCTTGCAACCTTTGTCGTAATGTTTGATTTTGAATTGAAGAAATTTCCTGCTCTTTCTGTATACGTTGACTTTTAAAATCGCTCAATTGCTGCTTCAATTCCTCAATGCGCGCATTGATATTCTCTTTCGAAATTTGATTGGATTCCTCATCATTTGAATCATTGCGCGTATCGTCACCAAAATATTCTTTAACCCCAGTATTATTCAACGAATTATTACTAATATTGCGGCCGATATTAATTGAATGATCATGATTTTCGGAGTTGTTACCCGAGCTTTTACGTGATCGGGATGGTGTGTTAAATAGAGATTTGTATTCAAATGAATTTGATTGGAAATTTGAATTGGAATCCGAAAGGCGACTGTCTTCTGCTGAAATATGACTATTTTCGTCGATATCGAGAACATTAATGTTTGCTTCTTCTTCATCGGAAGTTGATACTTCGCCGCCGAAAATATCGTGTTCAGCCACATCACGATGTGATTTTGAAGAAGTCGGTGTTGATAATTCTTTTAATTTTTTTTCCTTCGCTTTTTCCGCTTTCGATTTTGGTGTGTTTTCCTTAGGCAGATTTTTCAGACTTTCATCATCTTCCGTGATTACCTCCCATTTCACGTTTACACATTCGTTGTCGACTCTAAGCAATCGTTTAACTTCTTTCTCTATTTCAGGCGCTTCAACATACTTCTTTTTCAAGGTTTTTCTGAATCTACGCTTTCGAATATTTTTACATGGCGGTGTTATGCCATGTGGATGTAAATATTTTTTATCCACTTTAATTGGATCTTTTTTTTTATTTTTATTAGGTGATTCCTCATCAGCCGATGGATGATCGGGTTCCTCCTTGCAAATCATTAACTGACATATATCAGATGTCTTGTAGAAACTTTTATTATCAATTGTTTTTAGCGATTCGATTATCGTTGGTAAATCAATAACTTTGGCATGAAGCAACCAATGATCTAGGCGTACTTCACCATATCGTAAATCATTATCGAGCTTAATGTTTAGCCGATCTTTTAAGTTATTTGCTCCCTGTTCGATAGCCTCACGAAGAACTTTGGCTGGCTCCTGAAAGTTAATTTCAAATTAGTTGAAATATGATAAATGTGGTTCACATTTAAAATACTATATTTTGTCAAGGGTTAGTTCCAGGACTAAATCAAATAAATTAAAAAAAATATTAACAGATTATTTAGTCGAATAACTATTACTTTTGAATAGTTGTATTATAGAAGACACATTAAAATATAATAGATTCCGGAACAAATCTACGGTAGATTTATTTTTCAGAAATCAAATTTTTAGTCGTTTTTTCCAAAGCATACTGAACATTACTTTAAACTAGGTAGGTAACAGTCTTTATGATTAGGAATCCTTTAATCTTATCAAATGATTTTTCATGATTGGAGGAAAAATTTAGTTTTGTTTGCAAATATTCTATAGGTTGGAAAAAGTATTACCTCTGGAATTCTAAGTATAAGTTGTGTTTCCAATTCCACTCCATCATCTCTTCGCACTTCTAATTGTTTTGTATTTTTTTCAGGCATTATTTTCAGATATTTTTTGAACAAATTTGATTTATTATCAAATCACGAAATTAATAAAAGCAATAAAGCATCGCTGTCAAATGAAGTGACAGACAGCCTCATCAAAAATCTCATTCCAATCGACCACCGTAAGTACTTATTGCCGTTTTACTTTGGGAATTGTACAACAACAATGCCGTGTATTTTCATCCCGGAATGAATATACATATGTACATAGTTTCAAACCAAGTTTTTTTTGGGACGTGTTCGAAGTTTGTAATAATTTTGTTTTTGTAATAAAGGAGTGAAATAATTTTCTCTTTCATATTTTGTAATAAGTTTTATTTGTAATATTTTTTTTACAAATAAATTAACGTAATACGGCTTAGTTAAGTACTTTTCATACCAGGCGCCTCGCCTCGAAATATTTAGTTACCACAAATTCGAAGCTGAGACCCTTTCATACCGGTGGCGTTGGCTTTGAACATTCGGTTGCTATCAAATATTTTATTTAGGTCTATTTTACACGTGAATTATAGCAAGAACTGAGATATACTAAATTTGTAACGTACATATGAGCTAGATTTTTTGGTAAGCATGAAATATTTGTGCAGAAAATGTGATTTGTAGGTTATGTTGAGAAAGCACTTGGCTTTGTACTACTTTAAAATGTCGCAGTCGAGTGTGGAACGCATTGCCTTGGCTTTGTAGATAACTTCATTGTAATATATTTTGTTTTTTTTAAATTATCATTTAAAAATAAATTATTTTTCAACAAATAGAATTTATTACTATAAAATTAAACGGTATCAATCGAATAAAACTAATTTACATAGTTAAAAAACGAAATAAAATATTTTTATTTACGAAGCTCAAAGCCGAGGCGCCTGGTATGAAAAGTACTTTATTGTTATTGCGCGCTTTTGTTTATGAATATTATTACAGAAGTTTTAAATTTACAACACGTGACAATTTGGTTGCATATAAAATAATGTCATAATTATTACAGCTGGAATAATTATCACAAACTTCGAACACGTCCTTGGTTTAGAATTATTCTAGTGTTAAAGCCTGATTTCCATTACGAAATATTTACTGAGAGTATTTTTTACTGAATAAAAACATAAAAATGGAAAATGTCATTAAAGTGACAGAAAAATGGGCTTTGTTTTTAATTTTTTTGAAAAATTGCATTGAAAAATTGAAATATTTTTCCAGTACTGAAAAAATATACTTCGCTTCATATATTTTTCAGTAAATTTTATCAGTATACTATAATAATTTTTTCAGTACTGTAAAACTGAAAGAGCATTTTTTCTCTCACACAGCACGCGAATATTTGTTTTTATCCCATTTTGTTTATACTGTCAGTAAATATTTCATAATGGAAATCAGGCTTAATTTTAATTTTTTTTTGTTTTTTTACTTAATTTTTAATATCAATTGATAAAAGTAAAAAAAAATTCTTTTCGTTTTTTTTCTTAGCAGTCCCAATTCCACTGTGAAAAATTGACTGAGCTGACTTGAAGTTGGAAGAAGACAAAAAAAAATAATTCATCAGGTGACAAAGACAAAGTATTTTGTTATTGTTTTTTTTATAGCAAATTTTATGGATAAATTTTGACAGCAAACAAAAACATAACCAAGAATTATTTAAAAAGTTAAGAATTAGTGTTAATTCGATTATTCTTACGATTCAAAATAATCTAAAAAATTAATTATTATCAATACTCATATCAGAATTATTTTATTCAAATAATTTCCGCCATAAAATACAAATTAAAAAAATCTTTCCTATAAAAATGCCAAACTATTAAAATTATCCATGTGTCCGAGAAATATTTTTCATCGGTACACAATATTTATGTACATGGATTAGTTGGACTGCCATAAAATGTTCTCGATTTGATACTTTTATTAATTTCAGTCTCAGTGCACTAACCCAGCCATACATTTTTTGTAAGTAAAATCTTGGCTGACCTCGTTGTGTGTCTCGTTCACACAACCACCGATTTAATTTTTTTATCTCAAGTTATTTTTACTGACAAACTTTAATTCACAGTGGAATTGAAAAATTATTTCTTTTATCGAAGTAAAATATTCCAAAATGTTTGCGAATTGAAAAATTTAAATTAAAATAATGACGATGATAAAAAATAATAAAATAATCAAAAGATAATGTGATGTTGACGTTTAAAATACCAAGTCAAGAACAAAAGTTGTTCACTAATGTGATCAAAAAAAATCCGGATATTTTATTAAAGTGAAGTTAGCGGGGGTAGCATCTGTCAAAAATATCCGGATATTTTCTGTCAAAAGGCCATCAGTGAACATACGATTCCAATGACCAAAGTAATACCATATATTATAAAGTAAATTCGTTTGTAAAGGGGGAACCAGCGAGTCAGTAACAACTTTAAGTAAGAACGCGATATACAGAAGGTACATGTTACTGACCAGCGAATCCTTAAGAACTTTTCGTTCAGTTCAACTGTCACTTAACAGAGCGAAAATTAACGCACAAACTGAAGGATATGTCAGAATACATCAAAATTTTCACAGCATACTTTTCGTAAAAATATAAATTTTTCTATTCACATTAAAATTTTAATACTGTATTTGTCATTTGTTACGGATTCGCTGGCCAATATGTCAAATATTCTGTAAGGAACTAGTTTCGTCAAATTCCGTAAGGTTTCTTACGGTTTCGCTGGTTGGCTCTTAAATTGTAAACAAAATCTGTAGGACTACTATTCGCCGGTCTCTACTCGCCACGACTAAGAAAAATTGGCACGAGCTTGTGCCAATTATTGTTTATTGGGTAAAATTTGTATGAATACATAACCCGGCTACTCCACCTGACATAAATTTTACCATTACAATTACCATATCTTGTAACAAAAATATAAAAAATGGCGTCGGGTGAGGAAAACAGACAGTAAATTTGACAGTTAAAAATCATTGCGTTTTGATTTTTTAAAGAAATTGTGCAAAAATTTTTGCAAAATAATCGTAACACTTATATGTATTTTAACGATTCTTTTTTGGCTGCCACATTTTTAAGTATGTATTTAAAAATAGCTCAACAAATTTTTTTTTAAATTTTTGTAAAAAAGTTAACTACAAATTAGAAAACTTCCATTCGAAACTGGTAAACAAATTTTTGAATCCAGCCAAGAAATGTAAAATTTTGGTATACAATCAAGTTATGCCTTCTTGGCAGCAAATGATTGTATGACATATGGCAAGTCGTTGCAATTTCGTGTCTCCACTAGCAACTGTTCGAATTTTAATGGTACAACTCGATGTTAATGGCAAGTGGAGAGTAGGTCTTACACCTACTATCCACCTGCCATTAACATCGAGTTATACCATTAAAATTCGAACAGTTGCTAGTGGAGACGCGAAATTGCAACGACTTGCCATATGTCATACAATCATTTGCTGCCAAGAAGGCATAACTTGATTGTATACCAAAATTTTATATTTCTTGGCTGGATTCAAAAATTTGGTTACCAGTTTCGAATGGAAGTTTTCTAATTTGTAGTTAGAAACTTTTTACAAAAAATTTTTCTTTCACAAAAAAAAAAAATTTTTGCTGAGATAATTTTAAATACATAATTAAAAATGTGGCAGCCAAAAAAGAATCGTTAAAATACATATAAGTGTGACGATCTTTTTTGCAACAATTTTTGCACAATTTCTTTAAAATATCAAAACGTAAATGATTTCTAACCGTCAAATTTATTGTATGTTTTCCTCACCCGACGCCATTTTTTATATTTTTGTTACAAGATATGGTAATTGTAATGGTAAAATTTATGTCAGGTGGAGTAGGCGGGTAAACAAAGCTGATTGTGCTCATGCGCATTACTCGTGACGAAGAGAACCAAAACATCATAATATCCATCTTTTTTGAAACTTTGTCACGACGAAGTGAGAGCAATTTGTATTTTACTCTCAATTATTTGTGCCATGCCAAAAAAATTTTTGTTTCTTCAAAATCATTAGAGAATTAATAATAATTGTAACAATAACAATAAACATAATTTATTGATAATAAAATGTTACTTTTGAATTATTTTAATTTAATAATGATTTTTGTAACAAGGCTTGACTTGTACATAATTTTTAATTGTAATTTCAGTTGGAGAATTTTATTTGATTGCTATCGGTGGCAAAACGAGCGACATTCATATTATTAAAGGCTTAATACATTTCTTTCAGCTTAACATATTTATCAGCAGCTTGAATTTAATTTATTTATACAAATAAAAAAAAAATCCTAAAGTAAAAACTACAACTATAAATGGGAGGACAAGTCTATATTTGGTTTGAATGAATATTTTATTAATCCAAAATGACACATGTAAATAGATTTCCATTTTATAAACAAAAACAGACAAAATATAATTATTTGTTATGTTAGTAGTTGTAAGTATAATATACCAATTGTGTCATGACGTCATGTAATTTTTTGTTCGTCGCGACGAATGGAGACTGGCCATAAGACGTCCCGCACTTTACTGTTTTCGAGATCCGAGAGGCAGTCCATCCTGAACTTATCTAAGTGTTTGTCCCTTCTGAGAGCCAATGCTGGACACGAGCAATGGAAGTAGACCAACGTCTCTTCCTCCTCTTCTTCCAAGCAGCTTCTGCAGAAGCCATTACCCTCCAGACCCAGCCTTCTTGCATGTTCTCCAAAAAGGCAGTGTCCCGTGAGAATTCCTACGACCGTTCTTAATTCACTTCTGCGTAAGGATATTAATGCCCTAGTGCGCCCCAAGTCCAGCTTTGGCCAAGCTTGTCTTGCAACTCTACAGGTGAGGGTGCTCGACCACCTTTCCCCCGCTGAGGATAGCGCCTGCTTCCCAAGTGCTTGTCCCAGCGCTGTGATAGGCCTCCCCAGACTTGCCCTTTCCTGTTGCAGCTGGAGAGTGGTACCATGCCTAGCAAGTTCATCTGCCCTGCAGTTCCCCATGACGCCCGAGTGACCTGGGACCCAGATTACCTGGATATTGAAATGCTCACCCATCTCATTTAGAGATGAGTGACAACTCAACGCCACCCGTGACGCCAAAGACACCGATTCTAACGACCGGATCGCTGCTTGACTATCCACATAGATTGTGATATCGTCGGAGGATAACACATTATGCTTCAACCACGTCATGACCTCCTCAATCGCTACGACTTCAGTTTGGTACACGCTGCAGTAATCAGGGAGACGAATAGAAATGTTTACATTTAATTTGTCACAGAATACTCCAGCTCCTACTTTGCCGTCTAGCTTGGAGCCATCCCAAGTATAACAACACAGAACTCAAAATTGAGGTACTGTGTTTTCCTTTGGATTTTGACAAAATATCCGAAACTCACACAACTCGAACTCATTAAAAATACAACATAGTATTGGTGTGTATATGTATACATTTTATATATAACAATCTTTTTTTTTACTTACGTAGTTTATCAGATTGTTTTTGTGGTTATAATAGGTTGATCGGTGCAGTGCTTTAGTAATATTGATTTTTTTTTTGTGTTAATAAATATTTCAAAATCAATAATAATGAAAGAAGAAGGGTACGACTTAAAAAAGTTCATTAGATTGAACTTGAAAAATATTTTCACTGACGAGCTGTCCCGGAAGTTTACGTTTAATGGACGGCGAGGGAATTTAAGTGCCAAACATTTCAACATTATAAAAATTTTGAGAGGTAAATTTTGTCACACAAATTTAATAATTAATATTTAACAATTTTAATATTTTATAATTTTAGATTGTACCGACACAAGCAGAATTTAAACAAATATCAACTAAATATTTTTATTATTTAACAGATAAGCGAAACAAAAAAAATGACGAAGGCTGAAATTTGCACTTGTTCCTTTTATATAAATCGTACTAATTTAATTATATGTTGAATTTTTTTAAATTAATAACTAGAGTTAAGAATTAAATGGCAATCACAATTTCCTGTGATATTTTGAAATATTTATGCCTTATACATTTTATTAAAATTTTGAATTACTAAATAATTCTAAGAAACGATAAAAATGTATGATCAATTAGAATATTCTGTGATAACAAATTAAAAATATTTACATATATTTGGTTACCAAAATAAAAATACAAAAATATAAATTTTGTTTCATTAATGAATAATTTGATTAACTCGCCAAATTTCGAGCTTGACATTTACACCCATACACATTAAAAAATATTCCCGCCAATATTATTTTTACACACACACACATGTATACAATTTTTATATAGTGAGTTCTGTGAGTTCCCAATAATTGCGACACGGTGCATACGTTTTCTTATAATAATTCGTAACTCAAACAAAGGTTAATGGCTGTATGATACTCACTTTTTTTCCCACTTTTTCAGTGACTAGTTAAGACAAACGGAGTGAGATAAAAAATATATATACAAAATATTTGTGAGAGTGAGTGTATACACCATAGATTTGGAAAAAATATAGAAACGTCAAAAAAAAAGTGGTAGCTCAACTTTTCTAGCAGTTAATCGAGCAAATATAGCAAAAAAAGAATTAGATTTGATTCTTTTTTTTGACATTACATACTTTTTTCTGACATTTCCGAAATAATATAGAAAATATTTATATTTTGCGTACCAAAGAGAATTTATTTGTTTATTTTAAAATAAATTTAATATACAATTTTTACATTTTTGTTCGCCATTATTGTTATGATTTGTATTTTCTCTTTTTTTGATTTTTCTTTTGGTACTGAAATACAATTTTGGGTTTGCATTGTTAATTATTTGCCAAAATATTTAAAACGAGCATTTTTTTTGTAAATATAAAAATTAACTTAACATATAATTTATGTCGTTGCAATTAATTGCGGCAGCTAATGCAATTTTATTATATAATATGGTCAACACAAAAAAAATTTTGATTCTATTTACAAATTTTGTTTATCCGAAACTTCAAAATATTTGCCTATAGTATTGTCTACACTACCCTTCTCTGTTTCGCTTTACTAGTTTTGCAGCACTTTATTGTACTTGAAAAAAAGTGAGTATCATACAGCCATAACCCAGAACTAAGTTATGGATATGTTATGGAATATTATAAAATAGTTGGATTTAAAAATACTTGGGATCTGTGAAGAATTGCACCGCTTCGGTTTCCGATAACGGTCTATCATTCCAGGATTCCCTTGAAGGGAAGGAGGTCCGAAATCGCTTCTCGAAGCGTAGAGTAGGTTTAATGTAGTCAAGATTCACCAGCTCATCCTTCAACGATCTAACAATAATAGAGTGTCTTATACTAAGACACCTCCACTGAGAGACGGCTGCAAGTCGTACAGCCGTATTTGCCGCCATCTGTTTGCCAAAAATGTCGACCGGAAGAAGGTGCAACTTAAGGCGGTATTCCACTAGAAAAAATGTACTGTGAGTAAAATTAAAGGAAGAAAAAATATATATTTGGTAGATGGGAGAATGAAACAAAAAACCTTCTGAGTACAAAAATATTTGTGTCTGTAGTAGTGTAGACTCCTATAAAAATTATGAAATCGAGAACTTTTTATAGGAGTCTCACTAACACACATACATAAAATTAGTATATGATGAGAAATATTTCTCGCACACTAATAATTGTATGGTTAAAATTATTTTTATAGCGAAGTGTCATTATCATTTGAGATATATGAATGACGATAATGTTCATTGGATCCAACAACACTTGTAGGTTAATGTTATCAATCATTTTCACTTTAATTTTTAATCCACAATGCAAAAATTCCACAAGAGACTTGTATAACAAGAAAAAATTTATGATATTTTCTAGGTTATGTTGCAATTGCTGTCAAAGTTTCTCCTGAAAAATATGCTATAAAAAAGTAAAAATAAAAAAACACATGACGGTTTTTTGTTAGAGATTTTTTTATTTTTTACAGAAAATGTACTAAAAAATATAATTCTGATGTAGGTATTAATAATATTTAATTTTTAGATAATTTTGGGATGTAAAACTAACCGAATTAATAGTAACATTAATTTTTTTTAAATAATTATAGGTTATGTTTTTGTGTGCTGTCAATATTTCTCCTTAAAATTTTGCTATAAAAAAAAAACGTTGTCTTTGTCTATTACATAGAGTTTCAGACTTTTTTCTCTTTTTCTCTTTTTTACTATCAGTAAAATTTAAGGAATATTTCTAGTGGAATAGTACCTTTAACCTCTAAGGCACTTGTCGGTGTTGACCTCAATGCCCCGCTAACAGGCATACAGGCCGTTCTTTGCACTATCTCAATCTTTAAGGAAATGTTACTTTTGAATTATTTTAATTTAACAATGATTTTTGTAACAAGGCTTGGCTTGTATATAATTTTTAATTGTAATTTCAGTTGGAGAATTTTATTTGATTGCGATCGGTGGCAAAACGAGCGATATTCATATTATTAAAGGCTTAATACATTTCTTTCAGCTTAACATATTTGTCAGCAGCTTGAATTTAATTTATTTATACATATAAAATAAAAAATCCTAAAGTAAAAACTACAAATATAAACGGGAGGACAAGTCTATATTTGGTTTGAATGAATATTTTATTAATCCAAAATGACTCATGTAAATAGATTTCCATTTTTAAACAAAAACAGAGAAAATATTATTTGTTATGTTAGTAGTTGTAAGTATAATATACCAATTTTGTCATGACGTCATGCCATTTTTTGTTCGTCGCGACGAATGGAGACTGCTCATATGAGTACGTTTATGCTCAGCGTCGAGTCATCTTTTAGTTAACTTTGGATCATCTTATAGAGTACGTTTATGCTCAGAGTCGAGTCATCTTTTAGTTAACTTTGGATCATCTTGTAGTTATCTTTTTTAGCGTTTATACTGCAGAGTCAAATCGTAGTCGAGTCGAAACTAGGTTGAAACCGAGTCAGAAACGTCAAAAAAAATCATAATTTTTATTTTCAATAAAAATTATGATTATTAAAATTATGATTAAAGCAATTTATTTTACAAGTTTGCAGTATACAAAATTACAGAAACACAAAAATCGGAGATGCGTACACGAATTAAGAAATCAAAATGGTGTCTTTTTATTATTTTTTGTTGTTTTTATTTTTCGACTCGACTCCGTTTATAGTAGATGATTTTAGAGTTAACTCGACTCGACCCTAGAAATTTTTTAGGTCGAGTCGAGTTAACTACAAGATGACTCGACTCCGTTTATAGTAAAAGATAACCTAGGTTCAAACCAGGTTGAACCCTAAGCATAAACGTACTCTAGTTATCTTTTTTAGCGTTTATACTGCAGACTCAAATCGTAGTCGAGTCGAAACTAGGTTGAAACCGAGTCAGAAACGTCAAAAAAAATCATTTACTATCGTATGTTCATATTATTATTATTATTGGGGGGGGGGGCCATGCGGGCGATCAGCCACTTCGCACTGCGACCTAAAAGATCTATTGTGCTGGCCCCCGGCTTAATTATCCGCCCAGTCAATATTCAGGTTCTTAATGAACCTGACAATACTGCTTCCCGGTACGTGACACATACTATCTGGGCTTATTGCTCTCCCTTAATTAAATAATTCGAACAAAAAATTTGAGTTATTTAATTCGAGGTCGAACAAATAAAATATGTAACTGCTTGAATGAAAAACAGAAGAAATACCAACATAGAATATAAAAATTAAATTGAAAAAATATTTCGCGCCTTATTCTGTTAAGAAAAAAATAACTCCAAAATAATTCGAATTAATTTTTCTCAACAAAATACAGCTTTTGTATTCCGATCATGGCACTATTTTGGTTTTCCTAGGGAATTGCGAATTGATTTATTTTTATTGTGATTTTTTAGTGTTCTTTGTATAATTTTTTCCAAAGTACAAAACTTAATTTTCGGAAAAAATTGTTTCATTTCATAGTAATTTAAACAACAAAATTGCTATTAAATTAAAGAATGCTAGTTTTTAATTTGTTTGTATTTTCTTTAGCGATTAACACTTATGATCTAACACCTACTCTCCACCTGCCATTAACATCGAGTTATACCATTAAAATTCGAACAGTTGCTAGTGGAGACACGAAATTGCAACGACTTGCCATATGTCTTACAATCATTTGCTGCCAAGAAGGCATAACTTGAATGTATACCAAAATTTTACATTTCTTGGCTGGATTCAAAAATTTGGTTACCAGTTTCGAATGGAAGTTTTCTAATTTGTAGTTAGAAACTTTTTTACAAAATTTTTTTAAAAAATTTGTTGAGATATTTTTAAATACATACTTAAAATCTTTCAGCCAAAAAAGAATCGTTAAAATACATATAAGTGTGACGATTTTTTTACAACAATTTTCGCACAATTTCTTTAAAATATCAAAACGCAAATGATTTTTAACCGTCAAGTTTATTGTATGTTTTCCTCACCCGACGCCTTTTTTTATACAGGGTGTCTCACTGGTACGAGTCCAAACGAGTAGGGCGTGTAGCTGGATCAATATCATGAAAAAAAAAGTCCACAACGCATATGCCCGGAAATGAACGTTACCCACTTCAATTGCATTTCAAAATTTTTAGGATGGCACGCTACCTTGAATGATGTAAACGCCAATAACTCTTCTAAAAATTAAGATAATAACTCAATTGTTTTTCTATAATTTTAAAGACACAGAGTGCTTCTTTCTTCTCTGGAAGTAGGAATACCATGCATCGTATTTTCCATAAAGAAAACATTGGTGGAATTAAAAAAATTGTGCGAGAAATAATAAAAAATTCATTAAACTCATTTTTTCTCGAAAAACTCACTTAATAATTTTTGTTTTTTATTTCAAATTTAAATTTAATAGACTATTTAATATAAAATTGCTTCATCGTTTTTTATCTAATCATGTATAGTTTTTGAGATATTAACGTTTCAATTTAGTACTTGTTGAAAAAAAATTATTATAAAAACCAGTTGTTAGAAGTAAAAAATTGATTATGAAAAACCAAAGCAATCGTTTTAAACAAAAACAACAATTTAGTATGCACCTCCATATGTTGCATTTGTTAAATCTTTTTAATCGTTAGTAAACGTAAAGCTAAAATCGTTGTTAATCTTTTGAAAATAATTTTTTCGCGTTTGTAATCAGAAATAATAAAATGCCACGCTACACATTCGAAGAACTCGCCGAAATCCATTTTATTTATGGGTTATGTAACGGAAATGGACGAGCTGTAGAACGTGAATACGCAAACCGTTATCCAGGTAGGCCGGTGCCAGATCATAGAATATTTGAAACAGTTTACACACGATTACGAGAACGAGGAACATTGGTCCAACCCACACGTTAAGCGAGAATCATCATTTCAAAGACGTTTTAGTGTTAATGTATGGTGTGGTATAATTGGAAATAATTTTATCCGGCCAATTTTACTACCTGAAAGATTGAGCTCACAAAACTATCTTGAATTTTTGAATGAAACAGCTCCCACTGTGCTAGATTCAATTCCACTCATGATGAGAAATACTTTCTTGTATCAACAAGATGGAGCTCCTGCACACCATGGAAGACAAGTTCGAAATTGGTTTGATATAAATTATCCAGGGCGATGGATTGGTCGCAGCGGACCTATAGCTTGGCCGGCTAGATCTCCAGATTTAACATCATTAAACTTTATGTATGGGGATATTTGAAAGGAGAAGTCTACAAAACAAACATTCCGACTTGAGAGCAGTTGGTTGATCGAATCAATAATGCCGGCAACAAAATAAAAGAAAATTTAGGAAATTTCAACATGGCTGCTGCCGTTAAAAGACGACTGCAACTATGCTTGTTACAAAATGGAAATCATTTTGAAAATTGTTTGTGAAGTCGAAAACTTAGAAATTCATGCAATAAAATATTCAGTACTACATTGAAATGTTGATATTTCAAAAACTATACATGATTCGATAAAAAACGATGAAGCAATTTTGTATTAAATAGTCTATTAAATTTAAATTTGAAATAAAAAACAAAAATTATTAAGTGAGTTTTTCGAGAAAAAATGAGTTTAATGAATTTTTTTATTATTTCTCGCACCATTTTTTTAATTCCACCAATGTTTTCTTTATGGAAAATACGATGCATGGTATTCCTACTTCCAGAGAAGAAAGAAGCACTCTGTGCCTTTAAAATTATAGAAAAACAATTGAGTTATTATCTTAATTTTTAGAAGAGTTATTGGCGTTTACATCATTCAAGGTAGTGTGCCATCCTAAAAATTTTGAAATGCAATTGAAGTGGGTAACGTTCATTTCCGGGCATATGCGTTGTGGACTTTTTTTCATGATATTGATCCAGCTAGCGTTAATTAGATTTGTTTATACATATAGAGAACTTCCAGTATTGTGTTATCCCGCTAAACAATTTTGCGATTCGCAAAATACGTAACATTAACGAACTATAAACGAAACGTTTTTTTTTCTCCTGCACTACTACATATACAGTAAAAAATCTTTTTAGTGAGTTGTTCAGAATGAACGACATTGTAAATAGGTAGTTAACATTTTCTAATAAATTATTGTGTATACAAATTTTTTATAAAGAATTATTGAGTAGAAAAGTTCTTTAATTATGTCTCCTATAAATTATTTTTGATTAATTTATGTATACATAATTTATTTTATTATTGCTTAATAAATTTGTGATAGGAATTCAATTTTTTATCATTTTTAAATATCTAAAAATATGTAAAAATTTAATTTTGTGTTTTTATTTACAATCTTGCTTTGTTCATCTATTAAATTTTGAGTAAACTTTGCAAAACGGGCCATTAATGGGTCGCAAAAGTGTTACTTTAATGTATCACTTAATACGATACAAAAGCGCTTCACCAAAACGATAATTTAACTTATTACTAAAAGTGAACTGTTTGCGAACTACCAATACATTAACAATACTTCGCTAAAAAGTCTAATTATCATGTTATAGGAAAACCATAAATGGTTCATTTTTGAGCCGCAAAAATAATTCGTTTACGAACGATTACATGAATCGCTTATGATTCGTAAACGGTTTACTTTGTTTAGAGGGATGTTACATGGAAAGATTACACCAACCGAGGGAAAATAAATATTTTTTATTGTTTGACGTTTAAGTGTATTGCCAATAGTATTGATCGTCTGAGACAATTGCTGTTTGCCGCGTGTTCCATTGGCGTTAGCAAACTGCTCATAAGTACTTGTATCTACTCGCAACTACTCATGCTCAAGTGATGGTGTAGTTGTTAGAAGTAGTTACGCGTATAATTAACGAAAGAGGGAGATCAGTTTAAAAAATTCTAATAGATGGATCTATACCAATTTTGGTTGTGTGAAACGTCATGTTTTAACCCTAATCCAACCAAGGTGTGCTTTTCTGACTCGTTTGATAAATGCATCGATTTTCAAAATAATGTTAATTTAGTTATAAGCTTGTATGTATTTTATTTTGAAACATTTCCATACAACGTACTTGACATCTACTCATTCTCTGCAAACATTTTCGTAAATTATTCGATTAGAATTTGAATTTACTGACATAACAAAATATGTTGGTTCGATTAGGGTTAAAAACAAAAATTTTTTGTTTATGTTTGTGATACAACGCGCAATTCTTAAATCGTAAAAATATTTTAATTATTTTGTTGTTTAATGTTTTATTACTTTTTATTATTAATAGATCAACGTATTTTTTATTAAAATCTAGTAGTTTTATTTAAATTGAGGTTATGTTTTACTACTGTCACAAAAATTTGCGTTCCATTGAACATCTACTCACAAGTACTTGGCAGTAGCAAATTGTTTCCAATGGAACAGAGTGAATAAGGTTTGCGTTGCCTTCTGCTCAGTTTTAGGCCACCATACAACCGATGCGTAGGTGACCATAGGCCTAATGATTGTAAGAAATGACCAGTAGATCATCATGAAATCAATCATGAAAATTTTGGACCTTGAGATTTTTAGAGATTTATTTGTTTTGAGGTCCCGTGAGTCCGAAAAAGTGGGTTTCGAAATGGTGTGTGTCTGTCAGTCTGTCAGTCTGTCAGTCTGTCAGTCTGTCAGTCTGTCAGTCTGTCAGTCTGTCAGTCTGTCAGTCTGTCAGTCTGTCAGTCTGTCTGTGTCCTCTCTACAGCCCAGATGGTTTAACCAATCGAACTGAAACTTCAGATTTAAGGTTTTTTGATAAATTGGGAGGTCCCAGTGAATTTTACTCCAAATCGGCTAACCAGAAGTGGCCACTCCTTTGGTCCAGAAAATTTATTTTGCAAATATTTTAAATAGTATAAGGTTTACAAAAAACTACTAAAACAAAATGTTTCCAAAAATTAAAAACAAATAAAAATAAAAAATAAAAATTAAAAAAAAAAATTTAAAAATTTAAAAATTAAAAAAAAAATTTAAAAATTAAAAAAAAAAATTAAGAAAAAAATAAAATTTCTTAAAATTCTCTGTTCGTAAAAGAAAGTCGTGTGTTGGCCACACCTCTTTTTTTTTAGTTAAACCTCAGAAGAAAGATTAACCAGAATAGACATTGCGTGGACCAAATTTTTTTTTCATCTCACCTTCTTTTTTGGACATTGAAGTACAATTATTTTTGAATATTAAAGTAGTTAATATAAATTATGCTGTCAAAACAAAACTTGTCAAATAATTTCACTAACTACACTGTTAAGGATTCTCAATTTTTATTATTTCAAATCAAAACAAGTAAACCAAAGAATACATAACCCAACTTTCTCTTACCTTCGGCAAATCAAGGTCAAAAAAATGAGTCCAAATTTGTCCATACAAAAACAGCGTTATGTCTGTTCTGGTTGTATTCTGTGGTTAAACTATCAGCAATTTCGTTACCTTTAATACCACAATGGCCTGGGAACCAATGAATAATGAATTTTTTATTTGGGTTATAACCAGCGGTATCAATAATCTGGTTTTCATAATGTTTTTTAGAGTCGTGCAATAGAGCTGTTTTTAATGAGTTACAAGAACTTTTCGAATCTGTGTTATGATCATGATTTTTTTATTTTTAATAATTAAGGCTATTGTAATTGCAATAGTTTCAGTATTTTTAATGTCCGTAATATTGTTCAGCTGGATGGCTAATTTCCAATTTTTACCTTCTACAAAAATTCCAATCCCAGCTTTATTATTAATAATAGAACCATCTGTAAAAATTTTAGTGAAATTATTATAATTGTTGATTTCAGCCATGGATAACGTGTATTGTTCAGACAGATTAATAAGTTTTTTGTTTGTAATTCCTTCAATGCACGTTATTATGTTGAGATTATTTGGAGAAGTTTTTTTATAGTGAATTGGTTTAATTTTAGAGAGAAATGGAAAATCAATATATAAATTATTGAGTTTTGGAAAGGATCTATTGTGTTTGATGTCATTGCCAATTTTAGAGTTATTAAGAGAGATTTTTTGAAGAAATCTAAATTTGAAGGTAATCCTAGTGATTCTGATAAAATAACTGGAATTGGGGTGGTTCTAATAAAGCCTAAACAAGTTCTCAGGCAAGCATTTTTGATGGATTGACAGATGTTAATGTCCTTTTTGAATTTATTGTCTGTAAAAGTGTATGTATATTCTAGTTTTGATTTGACTATTGATTTGTAGATATTTATCATTATTTCAGGATTAACACCTCCATTGAAATGTGTAAGAGTTTTAAATAAGTTAATGGAATTTGAGATATTTGTTTTAAAAATAGTATAGTGATTGGTTAATGATAGTCTGTTGGTAAAAGTTGTACCTAGTATTTTTGTAGATGTTTTTCTTCTAAGTTTTATTGTTAATTTTAACTTTGAGGGATTTTGAATTATTTTTATTAGTATAAAGTCTTAAATAATGAGATTTGTCCTCGTTAATTTGTAATTCTAAAAGTTTTAATTTATGTGCTAATGAGATTAAAGTAGAATCTATTAATAATTGTAAAATATCATGATTGTCTGCCGAAATTATGATACAAATATCATCTGCATATTGGAAAATTTTTGTATAAGGATTATTAATATCATGTAGAGAAGTAGTATATAAAAAAAAAACAGCTGATCAAAATATATTTTCATTTGACAGCCAAATCCACGAAATTTTGACATATAAAGCGGCAACCATACTTGGGGTCTGCTCGAATACTGTGATAATTATTTTCCCGTTGTAGTTTTTGACATTTTAATGTTAAAACATTCCTTTCGATTTTTTCGCTGCTCGAATACAATTTATGTTTGACGTTTATTGTGAAAATTCAAATTGAATAAATTAACAGTTTTTGATTGTTGAATTGCATATTCAAACTTCATTTATCTTATTTTGAGAAATTCCCTAAAATATTTTTTCTGGTGGAGAAATAGCCAAAATTTTACCAAATAAGCCCATGGTTAGACACGTGACATTGAGCTAATACATTTGTTGGATAGCCTGTGGTGCTACTTATTGACGATTGGAGCATCACAAATTCCACCTAGTGGAAAATTTTTAAACTGAGGTAGCTGCTAATTTGACGTTCGAAATTGTTGTAAAGAATTCCAATTTTGAACTGTAAACACAATTTTTACTTACCAGATTGCTAATAATTGTAAATAATTCATATTTTGGATTATAAAAACAATTTTTAACTACCGGATTGCAAAATTTCCTTTCGTCGCATTTATCAGAAATGTCATTTTGGCAGCTGCCTCATTTGAACTTTTTTCCTCGAGAGGCGCTTTCTCTACTTTTACAATCGTCAATAGTCATAGATTTTCGTAGCATTAATGCGAAAGGTCAGAGCAACACTTACGGAAATAGTACATAAACTCGATTTTATGACGGATCACTAAATAAAATACATTTATTTAAGCGTGATTTACACGTTCCAACAATGTTTCCCAACTAAAAATGAAGAGATTAGTATATCGCGAATTTCATTTGAAAGACAAGAACAAATATATAAACAAACAAAATTTTGTTGGACTTTTTTTTCTTTTTTTTTAACTTTGTTTCCATAAAAAAAAATTTTGACTATAAAATATACTCGACCCGAGTATATTTTATGGAAACAAACAACAACAAATGGCGATTTGTAAAATTTTTATAGCGCTTTATTTTTATTGTTTTAAATTTTTATTTAAAAATTAAAATTTACGTTCGAACAGTTTTCATTTTAGCCAAGAAAAGTTGTAATTTTGATAAATAAAGTGGTATCGCAGCGGCATTCGTCAAAAATTACATTGTCGATTTTATACCGCCAAAAAATTATAGCATGCCCGACATTTTTGTTTTATTTTTTTATAAATTTTTGTTTAAAAATGGAAGTTTACTTTCGAAAAGCTTTATTTTAGCCAGAAAAGTTGTAATTTTGAAATATAAAGTTGCATTATCGCCCTATTCGACATCATAGATTTTATACCGCCAAAAATTTATAGCATGACCGACATTTTCGTTTTATACTTTTCTCTTTTTATCGTATGTAAATATTTTCTATTGCGTGTACTGCCGTGCTAAACATGTTTTACTGATCTGCAAAAATCGCATTTCGAGGAAATTGATGTTAAAGTTTTTCGAAATATTTGGAGAATAACTTGCTTAAAAGCGGATTTAATTTACTTTCAAAGACTTCAAATTATGCATTAGATCATAAATAATATGTTTCTCGAGAAAATAACAATAAATTACACATAATTAATTAATAATTTGTAGAATTAGTCTTTTACTTTAAATATGCTTTATTAATAATCGATTGGTACTAAACAAAAATAACTTAAGTGCGATTAAGTCATTTATATCACAAAAGAAAAACTAAAATCCTGTGTGAATAAGAAGAATACATACCTTATCTGCCATTTAAGGTATTTATGTTTAGTTTATCGTTACATTTATTTTCAAAATAAACTATAGAATACAATCTTAAATGCTACCAAAGTCGTGTTTACTACAAAGAGAAGTTGAAATCGTTTATTATATATAAAAAATATATACCTTATCTAAAATTTATGATGTAAGACCTTAAACACCCTTAGTTTCTCGGATTTTATGAAATATGATTTGCAAATAGGATTTGGTAAAACTTTTGTAACAAAAGACTAGTTTAATTGCTTTGTTATATTTATTGATAACAAAATAAAAAACAAATATTGAAATCATAAAATTATTTATAAGATCGTTTTTTAAATAGCTTAAAAATCTAGTATGTAGTTTAAATTAATTCATAACATTTCTTTTTTATAAAAATAAATTCAAAACATGTCAGTCAACTGAAAAATTACAAAAATTCAATCAAATTGAATTAAAAATTAATATTTTTTATCACAAGAATAAAATTCAAGACTTATAATAATTGACGATCCATTAAAACAATTCAATCTCTACCGATTGCCGGAGGATCCGAAATTGGTAAATTCATTAAGTGGTTCATTTGTAGTACATAATAACATTACATTAAGATAAGTTAAAAATCCTTGTATATAAGTTATTATTGATTCAATTCACGTATAGAAAATTTCAAATAAGTCAATTTTGCTATTGAAAATGAAAATTCTTAAATTGCCATAAATGCAATTTCAATTATGAAAATAAGCAAAAGTAACTTAACTTACAAATTTGAAAGAAAGGGACCTTATTTGTGCCATAGATAAGGCGTTCATGTTTAATATCAAGTAGTTATGTCGGTGTTACTTCAAATTTGTTATTTTTTTTTCGATTAGAACGAAATTTATTTTGTTTAATAATGCATTTATTAAAGTAGATTTAATTATATTTATTTATGTAAAATATAAAGGATATTAATACCTTTTAATTGGCATCAATAACTCAATTTCGCCAAAAATGTAGATCAGTAAAACTTGTTTAGCACGGCAGAATTGATATTTCGTGTTATCCGTTTTCGTGTTGACTGAATTCCACTGTATAATATTTATCATAATTCAACAATTTAGACAGTTGGACTAACTTTGAACTAAACGTATAGCAGGAGTTTACTGTTTATGAATCATTTTCACGGGTCCCCAAGGAGAAAATACTATGGAATACTGAGAAAACCATAAAATTGAAATTCCACTTTTATACGAAGCTGAAAAAGTTTTGTCAGCGATTCCTGCAACGAAAGTTAGTGTGGAATGGGCATTTTCGGTTTTAAAGTTTATTTTAGCACCACAAAGGGTACACCTTCAAGAAGAGTCATTAAGATATATCCTATTCGTCAAACTAAACGAAATGTTTTCAATGAAATAAATAAATATCGTCATCTCAGTATTTAAGTGATACAAACGCATTTTTGTAATTTTGCAGTGAGAACTGCCATTTTACGTAAAAATGTAGACTGAATCGTCAAATCAGTTTTCAACGTAGGTAGTTATTATACCACTTCGTCAGTCCAGTGTTTCAGATGAGTTTGAGTGACACAGATGAGTTTTAGTCAATTTTCAGTTAGGACCGTCACATTAGATAATGGCAAACCTAACTTCAAAATGATCAGAATGCGTTTGTGGCGCTTGAAAACTGAGGTGACGATATATAGATTTTTTTAAATATCTGTGAAGTTTTATTTTTTTGTTAACCCGAACCCGAACCCGAACCCGAACCCGAACCCGAACCCGAACCCGAACCTGAACCCGAACCCGAACCTGAACCCGAACCCGAACCTGAACCCGAACCCAATTATTTTCTTGCTTTGAACCTGAACCCGAACCCGAATCCAAAATTTTGCGGGTTCGAAACCCTGATTTAAATTCAAAATTGAAATTTTGGCGCCAAAAATTTATAAGCCCCGCCCACAAATTTGTCGTACCATAACCTAACTTTTTTTGTCATCATTTTCCGAGTTTTTTGGCCAACTTTCATAGGAAATCTTATAATAAGTCGGACATTATTCCTGACAAAAGTCGGTGATGAAACCCGCAAAATGTCAGGAAAATGCAAAAATTTTCGGAAATAAAAATACTTGGGTTGCACTTGCCCCAAGTATAACAAAACTGAAAACTTCAACCGGTTATCAATTTTTGTCCGGTTTTCGGCGAAAAAATTGGAAAATGATGAAATTCGGTTTCCAACTTTCAACACATGTAGCGTTGAAGTGCAAACTATTTTTTTTCTGTAAACGCCATTACGATCGAGAGATTCGTAAATAAAAAGTGCGTACATACATATTATATAAATATGTATATATTTTATTAAGATTAGTATATATATAAATATATATTTTATTAAAATAAGTTAAAGTTAGTGGTAAAGTCATCCGTAAGGTAAATATTGACATTTTGCATAAATAATTATTTTTTATTTACTAAACATTGTTTTTGTAAAAGTGAAATATGTGACAGGAAAAAATTTTCCATATGAAGTTTATATGGAAATAGTATCTATTTAATTTACATTTTTATTTGTTAAAATTGTAACGATTGCCAAATTTAATTAACCTATTGTGTAGTTTAAAGGGTATTTGTTGAATACTTGATTCATTTGGAACAGTTTTATAATTTTAAATGGCCAAAATTTTTCCTTAAAAGTTAAAAGAGGTAACTGTGGTTTAGTACCTATAGCTCCAAAAACGTTTAGTGGCCCACGTATTTATTTATTTACGTACAGAGTATTTAGCATTAAATTTCTGCAATTTTTAAGCATAAATTTCTGGATTAATTAAATTTTCCAATCATTCCAATTTTTACAAAAAATATTTATTATGCATTATGCAAAGATCGATAAACCTAATTATTTTTAATTTCAGATTGTACATTGGAGAAGTTCCTGGTGGCCACAGAGAAAGAGGAGTCACAAACATCGCTTTTCTCAGCAGGGTTTTAAATTTATATATTGTATTAACATGTAAAAAAAAGTATTCTCAATAAAATTTTAAAATTAAAAAAAACTATTTTTATTTTTTATTTAAATATTTATGTATGTATAATTGTATGTAACCAAATTCAAAAGTAAAATTTTGCCGCCAAAATTTTGTCGAACCATAACCTAACTTTTTTTGTCCGCATTTTCCGATATTTTTGGCCAACTTTCATAGTAAATCTTACAATATATCGGACATTAATTCGGAAAAGAATCGGAGATGAAATCAGCGAAATGTCAGAAAAATACAAAAATTTTCGGATATAAAAATTCTTGGGGCACGTGAAAAATTGTACTAAATTTCCACATACATATATATGAATACGTTTATGCTCAGAGTCGAGTCATCTTTTAGTTAACTTTGGATCATCTTGTAGTTATCTTTTTTAGCGTTTATACTGCAGAGTCAAATCGTAGTCGAGTCGAAACTAGGTTGAAACCGAGTCAGAAACGTCAAAAAAAATTCATAATTTTTATTTTCAATAAAAATTATGATTATTAAAATTATGATTAAAGCAATCTATTTTACAAGTTTGCAGTATACAAAATTACAGAAACACAAAAATCGGAGATGCGCACAAGAATTAAGAAATCAAAATGGAGTCTTTTTATTATTATTTTTTGTTGTTTTTATTTTTCGACTCGACTCCGTTTATAGTGGATGATTTTAGAGTTAACTCGACTCGACCCTAGAAATTTTTTAGGTCGAGTCGAGTTAACTACAAGATGACTCGACTCCGTTTATAGTAAAAGATAACCTAGGTTCAAACCAGGTTGAACCCTAAGCATAAACGTACTCTATGTTGCCTATAATTGGTCGGTCGGCGGCATCGGAGTATTCGAAGTATTTTGAATGTATAAAATCCCATTGGGTTTGATTTGTCTGTGGCTGCATATTAGTAAGTTAAATCCTTGAAGATTTAGGGGCTACTGGAACTATTTTTGGGTTTTGGTGGAGACGATAAATTTAAACTAAGTAGTCATCCGCTAGTCGATTTTTTATTACTTTTCTGGCGCTCCTCGTCTATTTCTTTGTTCTAATTAACCTAAAAGTATCAAGAAATTAAAATGTTGCTTAAAAAAAAAATTCATTAATAAAACTTTTTACATTATACATTTTATGTTATTATTTTGCTCGAATCAAGCTTTCTAGCGCTGAATCGTTTCGTGTTCGACAAAATCCGTCCGATAATTGAGCCTCATATACAGCGCGAGCTCTTGAATTTCCTATTTGCTGCAGCGATACTTGGAAATTAATGAATAAATGGGATTATCGATCATATAATTTAATTAATCAATTTCACTTTGGATATGTGAACACAAAGGTTTCTGTGTATTCCAGCACATCGTATGTATAAAAAAACTCCGATATTCCATGAAGCCCATGGTGGTTTTGAAAAAAAAAATAAACCGATAAATCATACGATACTAAGATCACGGATTATTATCTACAAGTTGTAATGATGGCTAAAAATTAAAAAATAAAATTATGCATTGCTATATATAAATAAAACAAAGCTAACTTATGAGATAATCATTAAAAATATAAATTATCAACTTTATCAAAATTATCTCATTCTCCAATGACGATTATGACATTTGTAAAATGCCAAAAAAAAACTATTTTCATTTTGTACACTGTTATATTTTGACATCAAAGCCACTGTATCGATCAAAACTTGATAAAACCACTATAAACCTCCCGTACTTTCAAATGAAGGACAAAAAATAAGTCCAAAATTTTCCATAATCAAATTGGGTAATGGCGAATATATATACTTTACTATATATGGTAAAGGCTGTCTCATGAAAATTAATAAAAAGTTGAAAATGTGTGATCTCACGAGCTCAAAACACTAATGTCGAATTCTTTTCGTTTTTTCAAATCATTGTAAATTTTGTGGTGCGAAAAGTACACGAAACCAAATTGATGTTTTTTTTGACGTTACTAACAACAACAAAAATAGAAACTTCATTTGGTTAAGTTTGGTATTTGTCAAAGTTGTGAATATACGAGTTTTTTTGTGTCTTGATTTTAAATCATTTTAATTGTTGTTTAATTATTTTAATCGTTTAAATAAAATTTTCAATATAAAAAGTTTTTTCCGTCTCGATTTTTATTATCCTTTTGTTTGTTTGTTGTGTTTAATTATTTTAATCGTATGAAATAAAGTTTTCAATATAAACAGTTTTTTTCCGTCTCGATTTCTTATCCTTTTAAATTGTTGTGCTTAATTATTTTAACCGAATTAAATAAAATCAAGACACAAAAACTCTAATTGACAACTTTGACAACTAAAAATTGACGTTTCTAATTTGTTGTTGTAGTTGATTTATGAAAAAATATACATTTCGTAAAATTGATGTACATCGAAAAAACATTGATGTTTTTTGGCAAATCGAATATGGTTTTCGATGTACATCAATTTTTTTTGATGTTTTTTGGCGAAAAGAATTTAACATAAGTAGTGCTAATTCCTTTTTATTTTTGCTCATCCTCCTTTTTGTCGTTTTGTCGTTTGCTAATTTTTGAATTTCTTAAAAGTTTTTTAGTGGATGGATATGTTATCGGTGTAAATTTTTAAGTGTTCTAATTTTGTTTTTTGTATTTTGATTGTGCTATTTGTGAAATTTTTCTTATTATTTTACCATTTTATTAATAAAACTTGTTTTGTTTTCGTACGATTTAAAGTAATTTTTGATATTTGTACTTCTCCCGCGATTCCGCGATTTAAAGCAGTTTCATATTTTAATTTTTTGACATCTGTGTAATTTGTTTTGGTTTTATTTGTATTAAATTTCATTCATTTTTTCGATTTTTTTTTGTGTTGTAACAAAATGGCAAAATTACCACAAGAATTGTCTTTATCCAGACAACAACAATTGTCTTTATCAAGACAACAACAACCGTCTTTTTTAAGACAACATCTGCAAGGTCAGTTGATGTTGTCATAGTCTGTCAAGGGTATAACTCTATGATTTTCTCAAATGCTTTTTAACAGAAAAGATCGATTTAGCCCATTGAGGACGTGTTCAATCGGGCCAAAATGGACGTGTTCAATCGGGCAAAAATGGACGTGTTCAATCGGGCAAAAACGATAAAAAATATCATGATATTTTATCCCACCCTAACTTCATTTTGTAATACTGTACGTCAAACCCGATTGAACAACCAAAATTGATAAAAAAATGATAAATTGATTTTAAATGTTACGTTTTGCTTTAAATCGCTTTGTAAAATTCAATAAACTCGTTTTGTCGCCAGGTTTTTAATTAAATGTATATATTTTTTAATTTTTTTTTGTTTATAAATTGTTTTGATATTGAAACTATTTGGTTTTTATCCAAATATTGGAGACACAAATAATTTTAGTTTGAGTTTTGATGTGTTTGTGTTCTCAGACAAATCTTCGAAATATAAATTATTATTTATGTTTAAATAAATAGGTGACTGCGTAAATACCATATGAATATCTTAAAAAAGCAAATTTAATTTAATTTAAGTACCGAAAATATCATAAAGAAAATAAATCAAAATTGACAGCTGGAACCAAGAAAAAAGTTGATTTTTTTGTGTGATAAATTAGTGCGTTTATTGCCAAAAGTGATAAAAAATATCATGATATTTTTTATCATTTTTGCCCGATTGAACACTAGGAATGATAAAAAATATCATGATATTTTATCGCATCCTAACTTCATTTCGTAATAATGTACGTCAAACCCGATTGAACAACTAAAAAATGATAAATTTATTTTAAATGTTACATTTTGTTTTAAATCGCTTTGTAAAATTCAATAGCCTCATTTTGTCGTCAGGTTTTTAATTAAATGTATATATTTTTTAATTATATTTTTTTATCAATTATTTTGATATTGAAACTATTTGGTTTTTATCCAAATATTGGAGACACACATAATATCAGTTTGAGTATTGTTGTTTATGTTCTCAGACAAATACTCGAAATATAAATTATTATTTATGTTTAAATAAATAGGTGACTGTGTCAATACCATATGAATATCTTAAAAAAGCAAATTTAATTTAATTTCAGTATCGAAAATATCATAAAGAAAATAAATTCAAAATTGACAGCTGGAACCAAGAAAAAAGTTTTTTTTTTTGTGTGATAAATGAGTGCGTTTATTGCCAAAAGTGATAAAAAATATCATGATATATTTTGGACGTGTTCAATCGGGCAAAAATTTTAAAAAATATCATGATATTTTATCCCACCCTAACGTCATTTCGTAATAATGTACGTCAAACCCGATTGTACAAATAAAATTGAAAAAAAATGATAAATTGATTTTAAATGTTACATTTTGTTTTAAATCGCTTTGTAAAATTCAATAAACTCGTTTTGTCGTCAGGTTTTTAAATAAATGTTATATTTTTTAATTATTTCTTTTTTATAAATTATTTTGATATTGAAACTATTTGGTTTTTATCATCTAATAATTTTAGTTTGAGTTTCGTTGTGCTTGTGTTCTCAGAGAAAACTTCGAAATATAAGTTATTATTTATATTAAAATAAATAGGTGACGATGTAAATACCATATAAATATCTTAAAAAAATCAAATTGAATTTAATTTAAATACCGAAAATAACATAAAGAAAATAAATTCAAAATTGACAGCTGGAACCAAGAAAAAAGTTGGTTTTTTGTGTGATAAATGAGTGCGTGTAATGCCAAAAGTGATACAAAATATCATCCTACCTAGTGTTCAATCGGGCAAAAATGATAAAAAATATCATGATATTTTTTATCACCTTTGGCAATAAACGCACTCATTTATCACACAAAAAAACCAACTTTTTTCTTGGTTCCAGCTGTCAATTTTGAATTTATTTTCTTTGATATTTTCGGTACTTAAATTAAATTAAATTTTCTTTTTTAAGATATTTATATGGTATTTACAGTCACCTATTTATTTAAACATAAATAATAATTTATATTTCGAAGATTTGTCTGAGAACACAAACATATCAAAACTCAAACTAAAATTATTTGTGTCTCCAATATTTTTGGATAAAACTAAATAGTTTCAATATCAAAATAATTTATAAACAAAAAATAATTAAAAAATATATACATTTAATTAAAAACCTGACGACAAAATGAGTTTATTGAATTTTACAAAGCGATTTAAAACAAAATGTAACATTTAAAATCAATTTATCATTTTTATCAATTTTGGTTGTTCAATCGGGTTTGACGTACAGTATTACGGAATGAAGTTAGGGTGGGATAAAATATCATGATATTTTTTATCACTTTTGGCATTAAACGCACTCATTTATCACACACAAAAACCAACTTTTTTCTTGGTTCCAGCTGTCAATTTTGAATTTGTTTTCTTTATGATATTTTCGGTACTTAAATTAAATTGAATTTGCTTTTTTAAGATATTTATATGATATTTACACAGTCACCTATTTATTTAAACATAAATAATAATTTATATTTGGGAGTTTCGTCTGAGAACACAAACACAACGAAACTCAAACTAAAATTATTTGTGTCTCCAATATTTGGATAAAAACCGAATAGTTTCAATATCAAAATAGTTTATAAAAAAGAAATAATTAAAAAATATAACATTTAATTAAAAACCCGACGACAAAACGAGTTTATTGAATTTTACAAAGCGATTTAAAACCAAATGTAACATTTAAAATCATTTTTTATCAATTTTGGTTGTTCAATCGGGTTTGACGTACAATTTTACATAATGAAGTTAGGGTGGGATAAAATATCATGATATTTTTTATCATTTTTGCCCGATTGAACACGTCCCATGATATTTTTGATCATTTTTGCCAGATTGAACACTTCTAGGTGACTAGTGTGAACAAAAATTTAGTAGTTTTCGAATCGAAATCGTATTGTTTTTACGAGTCGCTTTTTGTTTATAGGGTTTACACCTTGTTCTGATGGTTCGCGGGGTTATTTGTTTTAAATTGTCGAAAATTCGAGAATAAGCTACAAATGTTCACCGTTAGACGGATTTCCGGGGTAATTTTAAATAAGTGTGAACTTCATGCCAAGAAACTCCATATTAATTCTTTTCTCTTTCCGGTTTTGTTAAAGAAACAACATGCCGGTGGGTATTTTATAAATTAAATTTAGTTTTTTGCAATGTTGGAATAAAATAAATAAAAGAGAATATATTTAAAATGCAGATAAACTTATTATGAATATAATCGTGTACAAAAATAATTGAAATATCGATGGTGTTTTTAGTTAAATCAATGTGTTGTGAAACTGCTTGTACACATGGCAAACATGATTTTTTCTATATAAATTACTTGGCTTAAAAACATAAAATCGAAAACAATATAATCGCAATTAAGTGTATGAAATATAAAATATTTATATTTTCCCAACATTGTGAAATATTTTTTTTTGTCATAACCTAGCGAAATTTTGTGTACTTTGTGTTGACAGTATTTCATAATGTTACGTTTTGTTCTTGTAATTTCTAGTTAGCTAAGGATTTGTTGCAACCACTTCCAGCGGAAGAAAAACGTAAACACAAACTAAAAAGGCTAGTACAGCACCCAAATTCATATTTTATGGATGTTAAATGTCCAGGTTGCTATAAAATTACAACCGTTTTTAGCCATGCCCAAGGTGTAGTAGTGTGTGCGGGATGTTCCACAATTTTATGCCAACCAACTGGTGGACGTGCTAAATTAACAGAAGGTATTCCTTGTCATAACTTCTTCCTTTTAATCATACGCTAATTAAACATTTATTTCCAGGATGCTCATTCAGAAGAAAACCACATTAAGCTTATGGGTTTATAAGACAATGAAAAATAAATAAAAAAGATTTTCTTTTCAAAGTAAATTTTTAATTTAAATCACCGTGAAAAAATGAAGTGAAATATAAATCTAATTTTGTATAAATAATAATTTGAATTAAATTTTGGTTTGTAAAGAAAAAAAAGTGGTTTATTTATTAAATATAAAATATTCTTGTATTTCATCTAAATTTGTGGGAAATTCTATAATATGAGCTCGTAAATCTGCCAAAATACGTTTACGTTTCTCATTTAATTGATCAGGACGAAGAATCGTAGCATTTTCTCTTAATTGCTGAGAAATTAATTTGCGAAGGTATAAATCGATTTGATGGAGCTTAGATAATGGAATATTTATTCGAATTTCTGCAGGTAAATTAGGTTTCTCTGGATTAGTGGTTTGTTGAGATATCAATTTGTAAATGTTTTGGAAATTAATATAATTTTTATCTAAGTTAACGACGTAATGAAATTTTTCCCAAAGGTTATTTAAATTAGGTGGTTCTAATCTATTATTCATTGTAATTAAAACCTCCTTTGGCACCTGATCTTTAATACTGCGTTTGAAATTACGTGCGATTGAATTTTCCAAAGTAGTTTCGAAATAAATTTGTAAAAATCCGATTCTATATCTTTTCGCCAACTGATATAATTCGTAACGCATACTCCGATAGTAGTGATTGTCATCGATTAGTAAACAAATAACAGATTGCCCAACCACTGTACAATGGTAGTTCCATTCAATTCCGTGTTCCATTAACAATTTTTTCACATTTGATAAATCATCGGTACTATTTTGAGTTGTTGCTATGATCTCATTAATCAACATTAACATAAACCCCCGAAATTCTTTATAAGCTCCACTTTTGTAGTCAATCACGTTTAAATTTAATTTTCTTTGGAATAAATCATAAGAAATGTAAATAAAATTAATATTTGAACAATATTTTACTAATTCTATGGCCGTTGTAGATTTCCCAGACGCGGGCAATCCAATAAAAGGAACTAAACATAAATTATTCATTATACAACTTGGAATTTTTTATTCAACTTGTTGGATTGTTGAATTACTTGATTCAGTAGCACCATTTAAAATTGTTTCTGGTGCCATGCTATGCAAATCTTGTGTCTTTTCAGCTTCTTGTGCTAATTTTTGATGTTGTTGTTGCTGTGCCTCGTATTCAGCGATCCGTCGGTTTGTTATTTCGGTTTGTAATTGGACGTACACACCTAATATTTTATGATTGACATTTGTAAATTTTTCAACACACTTTTCTGTACAATTTTGCTGAAAAATAAAAAAATATTTTCACTAGAACATTTCAGAATTTGTCACACTTTTTAATTACCTCAATGTCGCTTAGATTACGGCTGTAGAAATTATCAACACAAGATGAAAAACATAATTCAGTGACTTTATTGTATAGTTGTAGAAAATCCTTAAACTAAATGGAAAATTAATTTATAATTATAATTAAGCGTTTAAAACAATTTATTTTCTAAATTACATTTCTTATATTTGTTAAATCCATCGTATGATAATTGATTTTGAGGTTATAAATTATTAGGTAGCTTTTCCAATTTATTTAAAGTATAACATTTTAATCTAGAGTTATATACTTAGAGCAGAAACACTAATTTCTATCCCATGGATTCGACACAAAATTAAATTAAACAACACAAACGATGGTACAACTTTTTTATATATTCCACTCACTTGAATTATATATACTTCTTACTCTAAAATCGTATTTGCGTAAATGTAAAGTAAGAGCCGTACTGGAATAATTATATTTGCGAAAATTATTCAAAATCTTTTTTTTTCCTAATAAACTTAGATAAACAGAAAGATATTCAAAATCTTTTATTTTTTAAATCATAATTTAATAAATAAAAGACTTTGCTGCGTATTTTCAGAAAATATTTAAATTATTTTTTCGTATTTTTCCCTTGAAATATTAAGTACATATCTGAACTATGAACTTTAAAAACAATAACAAATGAAAAATTCGAGAAAAGCCGCATCCACACGAGGTGTGAAATGTACACTTATGCGCGCATTTAGCGAATGTAAACGTCGTGTGGATGGTTTTCGCATTAACGAATGTAACTGAATATTTTAATTTGCTTGTGTTCGTCAAATAGGCGGTAAACGACACACATCTCAAAGGAAAGAATCGATGCATTTGTCTCCCATCCAGCCGATTTAGACGTGTTTTCTTGCATCAGTTTCTTTCCTCGTTTCTTTACCCCTCTCTCTATAAATTGATTTCGAAGGTCAAATTTTTGTAGAGAGAGGGGTAAAGAAACGAGGAAAGAAACTGATGCAAGAAAACACGTCTAAAGGTCGATTTATATTATCGGCACGGCTCAGCACATTCATGCTTCGTCTCATACATCAACAATTTATATTATCAGCTCGGTTCAGTTCATATATTGCGTTCGTATTTATTTCGGTGTGCATTCGAATCTTCTATTCTACGATGGATTACGTATAACGTTTAATACAATAATAATATTATTACTATTTAGTATTTTTTCCTTATCCTTCGAATAAATAAATATATACGTACATATATAAATGGATTAATATCTGTAAATGTGAATGTATTGAATGCAACATCTCAACATAGTACGAAAAAATATTTATTATTTCGAATTATGTATTTCGTTTTTCTTTCGCATCTTCTCGTTTGCGATTTGTTTTCACAATATTCTTTTGGGATGATTCGATATGCGCTGTACTGTGCTGCACGGAAATGTACTGATAATATAAATACTCTCATAGTAAATGCATGTAACAAAATTTTTTTGGTATGAACTGTGCTGAGACGAGCCGATAATATAAATCCACCTTAAATCGGCTCATCTCCACACGAAGTGACAAAATGTTAACAAATATAATTTGAAATGTTAGTGCATTTATCTTTCGATTTTTTTTTAATGGAAATGTTATTTATTGAACTTTGCATTTTTTTAGAGAAATAATATCTGAAAATTCTTAAAACGTAATATATAATTGATTTCAAAAGTTATGTTAAATGCCAATTTTCATTTAAATGGTCGGAATGGCTGTTTGGTCGGATATTATCAAATTTGCTGTTAATTTTTAGTAAAAAACCGATATTTAAATACTTTATTTTTATTTCTGTTTAATAACATTACAGCACAACTATTTATTAATATTGCACTGGCCAAATCAATCTCGTCATCGCTATTAATTTCCATTTTCAATTTTGAATGAACCGAAAAACTTGAAAAATTTTTAAAAACAACAAATTTGTTCAATTTGAAATTAAATGAAAAAATTTTACGATATATGTACTAAAAATGTCTATCAGTATAGAAATGTTCATTGGGCCTGTTTAGACGAGTACTTTTTGGGCGCCGATTTTCCTCGTTTCTTACTTCTCTGCCTACAAACTAATTTTGGAGTAGGGATATTCCGATGAACGTTTTCAACAAAAATTTGTAGCGCTGATCGTGTTGTTACACACCAACACATATAAAAATATTTACGGTTATTTTTTCTTATTTTTTTATTTTGACAGGAGCTCATTCTAATTTTCTTGTTACAAGCGAGAAGGTGGAAAAAAACATTGTTTTGGTGCTTAAAATAAATACAATTAAATACAATAATTTTATAATATTTAATTATAATTAATTTAATATTATTTGAGAATTAAATTGATAATTATCGGTAATAATATGACTGAAATGGATTGGAACAAAGAGCAAACACTCTTTTTAACCAATGAATTGAAAAAATACCCATGTTTATACAATCCGCTGGATATTAATTTCTGGTATTCGCAATGTTTTTAAACCTCAAACAAGAAAATCTATACATGGAATAAATCAGTAAATTTTTATTTTTAAATTTTCTAGAATGTAATATACGCATACATAGACGAGTAACAACAAACAGTCTAAACGCGAGGTGTTGTTGTTACAACACAAAAAATCGTTGAAGAAGTACTCGTCTAAACAGGCTGATTAACATTCGCCTACATGTGATCAATGAACATTTAACGAATCGTGTGTACCGAGATGTTGATAAATGTAAACTTCTCGCTTAACCGTCTACATTCGCCAATTAAGCGAATACGCGCGCATAAGTGTACATTTCACACCTCGTGTGGATGCATAATTTACAAAATTTAGTTTATAGGCAAAAACAATGCAAAGAGATAAGAGACGAAGAATGCAACAGCGTAAGCGCAACTCGTGTGGATTGGGTGAATGTCAGACAAACGTAAATAAACAGTTGAGTATTTCAAGATTTATTGTGCGTGATTTACACGTTCCAACAATGTTTCCCAACAAAAAATGAAGAGATTAGTATATCGCGAATTCCATTTGAAAGACAAGAATAAATATATAAACAAACAAAATTTTGTTGGACTTTTTTCCTTTTTTTTCAACTTTGTTTCCATAAAATTTTTTTTTGACTAATATACTCGGCCCGAGTATATTTTATGGAAACAAACAACAAAAACACATTAAAAATGGCGATTTGTAAAATTTTTATAGCGCTTTATTTTTATTTTTTAAAATTTTTATTTAAAAATTAAAATTTACGTTCGAACAATTTTCATTTTAGCCAAGAAAAGTCGTAATTTTGATAAATAAAGTGGTATCGCTGCGGCATTCGTCAAAAATTGGGTTGGCTACGAAATACCTCAAAACAAAATCCAAAAATCAAAATCCTCAAATTTAAAATCCTCAAATTCAAAATCCTCAAATTTATAGGAATTTATAGGAAGTTTATAGGAATTTAAAAATCGATAGGAGCGGGAATATATGATCGGATTACATCAGGCGGGTCGCTTCGCTCCCAAATTAGAAAAAAAATTTCAGTTTATACGAATTTAAAAATTGATAGGAGCGGGAATATAGGAACAAATTATATCAGGCGGGTCGTTGCGCTGCCGTCGCTTCGCTCCCAAATTAGAAAAAAAATCAGTTTATACGAATTTAAAAATCGATAGGAGCGGGAATATAGGATCGGATTATATCAGGCGGGTCGCATCGCTCCCAAGTTAGAAAAAAATTCAGTTTATAGGAATTTAAAAATCGAAATGAGCGAGAGTATAGGATCAGATTAGATCAGGCGGGTCGCTGCGCTCCCGCCGCTTCGCAATGTACATTCTGGAAAAAAGAAACTTAAATTTCAGTTTATTGGAATTTAGAAATCGAGGGGAGCGGTGGTATAGGATCGGATTATATCAGGCGGACCGGCGCGCGCCGGTTCACAATTTCATAAATTAACTAAATCCTTAAATATTTTGTGTCAATTTAAAATTATGTATATGAAATAAATATTAAAGAATGTGAAACTAATATTTTGATTTCAATTTATTTATTTTATTTGCACTTATAATTTAGAAGATACAGACGCGACCGGTGATAACTTAACCTCTAATTTAACCTAAGACTTATAACTTAAATTAAACATTTTATATAATAAAACAAATTAATTAACATAAGGTGATATTATATGCAATTGACCGTAAATATTCTAATGGTCCCATTTCTTCTCGCTTTTTAATTAACCTTTGGATTTTTTTATATTTTTTAACTTTAGATTTGTTGAGTGATGGAATATCTCCAACATTAATTTTTTGAATTGTGGTTTGAGTCAAAATCATTTCCTTTGCCAATTCCCTTAAAATGTTGTATAGTCCACCGTGTTTTTTTCCAACTACCACTTTTAAGCGGCGATGCCAAGCTTCGACTGAATTTTGCGTCCGTGGATAATTTTCTTTTATCAAGTCGACTACTAACCAAAAATCTGGATCATATTTTGGTTTTTTGTTTCTTGTGTCACCTGATACATAATTGCTCTTGAACCAGGAACACAATTTCAATAATGCTGGATTTTCGAATGTGCGGCTTAGCTCGTCATAATAATTTTGAATTTCTTCTTGAGGTACTAGTGACAAACTCTTCAGCATTCTAATTTGTAAATTTATATTTTGATTATTGCCGTACTCTGTTGCCAGACCTTCTTTTTGGACACGTCTCCATATTATTTGTTCAAAATGGAGAAAAGACACCCTTTAAATTTAGTTAACGGAAAGAATGATCTGGCAGCCGAACAAATTGATTTCTCAAAGTCGGATATAATTTTTTTTGGCTCTAATATTATGTTCCTCTAAGCAGCTAAACAATGTACTTCGTTGAAAAACTCGTAACATGAACTCTCTGATTTAGAGCTCATGAGGCAAAAGACAAGAGGGACTATCTGGCCACCTATCTGACCATGGATACTAAACAGTTGCCGCATGATCGTTGGGACAATATAAAATGTTCCATCCATTAGCCAACATTCAGCTTGCCCCAAAGCTGCCAATGATGTTGTCGTTCCCAAAATTATGTTTTTATTTTCGTTGCAGTTTTTTTCTGACAGCACAAATAACTCGTTTTCTAAATACCGCAATTCTTCAGGAATATCTATTTCATCTAATGTGGTTGGTTCTTTCAATGATGCTTGTGCCCGACGTATTCTACCAATTTTTTGTTTCTGTGTTTTTTTATTTGGTAAGAACAATCGACAGTTAGGTTGGCAACTAACTACTGCTTCTCGAATTATTTGGCTTGTTTGCAATGATGAAGAAACGGACATTTCCTTTATTTTATTATTTGATAGTACGACCTGCTTTTTATATGCATTAGGGTCGTGATTATGCGCTGATGGTCCTTTTTTGAGTACGTGGATTTCGTTTTTAATTATCGTGTTCACTGTAGCTGTAACGGGCGCTTGTCATCCCCGTTACAAAATACACCTAATTCCCGGAAAAAAAATAAACTAAAAACACTGCATCCCACCTTTTGAAGATATTTTCTTCTAAAAACAACCCAAAATTAGAATGGCAATTCCCGGATGCAGTTATAATTCTAATTACGTTAGTTGAGTTGTATATCAAATTGGATTGTACAACAAATTAACGTAAAATTCTATTTATTCTAGTGGCGCGTGCCCATATGAATCATATTTTCATTTACGTTTAAATTATGAATTTGTGTGTGCTCAAGTTACAGTAAATAAACGTAAATAAATTTTTCTCTTTTTGTTGTTGCACACGCGATTTTTGTCAAGCGGGTGTACAACACTTTTAATTTTGTTTTTTTTTGTTTCTTTAGCGTTTATTCACCTGCAGCTATTTGAAACTAAATTGAATTTAATTTTTTATGTTGTTGTTGCTTTGTGGGTAATTTGGGCAGTTCATGTGTTTACACATTGAACGAAAACGTGCCGGATGTTTGCAATTTTTTTTGCATAATCGCTAATAACCAATAAAGTATTGGAGGGGAGGAATGCGTTTTTCTGTTGATGGATCAATGTGGAAAATAATTTTTTTTTTGGTCAATCAGCAGAAAAATTGTATAAAAACCTCGCCAATATTTTATTGGTGGTCATTAAGATTCTGGCTGTTTTTTTTTGATTGTGGTCTCGCAGTTCTCCTCGTCCACGATATAAAAAAAAAAAAAACCCGAAATATAAATATAAATTCAAGTTGAAATTAAATAAATTAAATTTATTTTTTCTTTGAAACCGAGAGCTTGGGGTTATTTCTTTTGGTGGTAAGTATACAAAAAAAAAGAAAAAATTTTTTTTTTATGATTACTAACTAAAGGGCACCGGTTGTTGGGTGTCTGTGGACCGTCCCGTATGGGACGGGAGACGGCAAGTGCTTTGCACTGTTCTCCCTCTGTCCACAACACCCAACAACCTATATTCTTACTAATATTGGTTAGGGGCCGATGGCCAACTTTGTTTTTTTTTTATTCTTTTATTTTTATTGGATTTACAGATGAGTCTGTAAATCATCCTTGTTTTCCTCCCCCACAACATAAAAAATAATTTCCAAATGGTAGGCCACATATTTTTAACCATGTGGCTGATCCGTTTTTTTTTCTCATTGGCCAACTTTTCCCTTTTCTTTGGTTGTTATCAACCACCATGTTCTCAAAAACGACTTTAACTAGATCTTAAGGGAAGCTACCATCCCCCACGACCAAATTCCTCTACCTGACTTGAGCACCGGGATTAAGTCGTGGTAGCATTCCCCCCTTAAGGTAATTTTGTAACGACTGGATTTAGGTCAAACTAAATCTAGTCACAAACAGTTACAAATGGCGCCCAAACACGAGGCCTAAATTCGCCTCTAAATTAAATATAAGTTTTGGCACCATTCTTAAAAATGGTGTCCAAACTTGGGTCAAAAACATCCGATCCAATTCTTTTTTATTTCTGTTTTTACAGACAATTTTTTCTCTGTTGCATATTTCTGGACAGAAGTTTTTTAACGTGAATATGGCTGCGGCTTAGCCTGACCAAATACATGGTGGGTCATATTCATGTTGAAGAGTTTTTTTCAAATTCATGGATACAGTTGCTGGATCCTTGATTACTCGGTTTGTTTGAGGCATGTCCCAACCCACACTCTGGGGAACAAACCGATGGTCATGGTAGTGATGGTAACATGAATTGTCCGTAAATATATAAAACATTAGCTCATATCCTAGCTCATGGTGTACTGTTTTCGTCAGGTACTACCAGACCTTTTGGAGATGCAAATCAAGTGAGGGTGCTGGCACAGCTTGGTTTCATTTCTCAAAAGGATCATTTCCGCTTTAGTGTCAATTTGGTTGTAAGTGTTACAACAAGTTGAGCTAACTAAATTTATAAGATCCTCTTTGTGATTTCGTATTAAGTTTGCGTACAATTTCACTTCGGTTTTTAAATTTTATCTTTCATCCCTCGGGATGTGGTTGTAAGTCCGCTTTAGTTTTAAGATCGTCCTGGGTGTAGTTCGGGGCTAATGGGCAAAATTGTCTCTGTTTTAGGATGAGCATGAATGCGTTTTGTCCCATCAGTTAGTTCCGACGCATCGTGAAGCGCAAAGAGAATCGAAAATAAGCAATAATCGGCGTGTTATTGTTTCCTGGTGGTAGGGAAGACAATATTTATTCTGCCGGGAGTGGCATTGAATTTAAATTATTGTCTACATGAATGATGTACGACTTGCCTCCTACACAATCCGTGTCTCTCTGTTATGGGATCGAATCCGGTATTGTGGAAACGGGAGTTCAAGGGTGTCATTCATGACCACTAGATAAGTCGAGATTTGAGGCTGTGACACCATAGCAGTGAGGCTCACTTACCATGTGTAGGTTTTGAATGCTCATTGTGAAGTTGGGTCATAGTTCCGAAATTTCTGTTAATTTGTTTTTCAAACCCTTATCCTTTTCCTTGCTTGATCCCACTGATTGATTTTTGGCTTACCAATATTTGGAAATTATTAAGGGGGGAGAGAAGTTTATCATAAGAAGTTTGTAGTTGAGTTTTTTAAAGTTGTTTTTAGTATTTTTTATTTATTAATTATTATAAAAATGGACGTAAATCTACTAGCAGATGATGAGCTTCTAGTAGAGTTGGAGGTGCGCGGTTTGATAAAACCAGGCGTACACATGGTGACAGCCGCACTGAAGCGGTCACTTACAGAGAGGTTACAAGCCGAGAAGGAAGATCCTCTCTATAAGCCATACGAACAACATGCGGCAGCGATTATGTTTCCATACCAGGATGTTGCGATTTGTCAACAGAAATTGCAGGCTGTGCAGCAGTTTGTGTTGGAAGGTATCAAAGCTTGTAAAACGATGGCTGAGATGTTTCCTCAGTTAGCGACCAGAATGCTGCACATCCGGGATAGGGTCTTCCGCAATGTATATAGTCCAGCAAGCTTGCACGTAATTATGCGTATTATAATAGAGGCGGTGTCCGATTTCCATGAGAGCGCGGTTGTACCAGACGTCATTGCCAATAGATTGTCTAGAATAAGGATTAGGGTGGACACGCGCATGGTAGAAGTAAATATAAAAGAAGAGCGAGAGGTCAATGCCGAAGGTGAGGTGACAGAGGGTAGAGCTGCAGTTTCTACCCTGATTGTTCATAAGATCGGCTCCAATGCTGCAGAGTCACAACAGAATGTCAGAAGAGATTCTGTGCAGCAGAAAGGTCATGCCACATCGGTACCATCAGGTGACAGGAAGGTGTTTCGAAAGAGTGCGCGCAAATTTCAGTGGCGGCGCAGAGTGCGGCAGCGGTCCAAGAGATGCCGCGACACCAACGTGTTGGCGAAGAGACCCCGCGGCACCAACAGGGTGACGAGGAGGGTCTGCAGTACCAGCATTATGGTGAGGGTCCAGGCGTTGTTTTTCTGGCCCACAAAAAGAACCCAAATAGCAGTAGACCAGCTATTGGATGTACTTGATTTGCGTCTGGAGCATGAGGTGCTGGCCAGGAGAAGTAGGCGACTGGTCGCAGCAAAAAAGTAGCGGGCGCGGGTACCATTTTCCATTTACAATGCCTACAAGTTTATAAATGATGTTAACAGTAGGTAGTGTAAAAGGAAAATGAAGGCTGGTATGTTTCTGGTTTATCGCCATAAACCAAGAAATACCAGTATTTAGGGCTAAGAATTTTTTTTTAGGATTAGGAAATAGTTAGATAGGACTACTAACATAAAATAGTAGTTAGATTAGGGATACTAACCTAGAAAGTAAGTAGTATAGGAAATGTCATTAGTAGTTTAGCAACAACCCACATGCAAGTATTTGTTTTGGTCTACCGGGGAGCGGCTGAAGGTTATCGAGTGCAACCTTGGTACTTAAATGTGAAACGCACACCATGTTATTAGTTATTAGCACGAGTGGGAACATCAGCAGTAATCACACCACCATCTTACAAATTTCCTGTTTTCTACAAATAGTAACTTATAAATCCACAACGATAAGTAATGATCCAGCAAAATGCATAAAAATAACATCATCAGCAGCAATAGTTGGCAGATGAGACTTGGATCCATGTATACTAGATCCTGACTATCATACCTAATTCTGTTTAGGATAAGGTCATCTTCGAAATCCAGTTGACGTTATTGCACGGAGACAAGATTAACATGATTTATGGACTCATCCAGCAGTAAGATAAATTGGGGTCCAAAAACATTTCAGTAAACAACCATCAGACGGGATGAAGAAGCTTAAAAGGGGCTACAACCTTAGGGGAGGTCCACTAGTCTGTACGCAGGAAGGCTAGTATATGATATCCAGTCGCCCGAAACTCGTTGTGAAGGGATTAATCGACACATGCGGAGACAGCAGCCAGTCAATGCCGGAGTAGATCGATATTTCCAACACCGGATTTTCGACATGGGTTCAATAAAGATCATGGTACGACCGAAGAAGACGAGTTTTTGAATTATATTGCAAACAACAAATCCAGCATGCGACAAGAAGACAAACAACTTCCATTGTTCAATCTCCCGCAGGAGATTGAAACCCATGGGGCAATTGTAAGCTCTGCAGATATTAATGAAGAGATCACCGGACCGTCCTGAGCGGAAGTGAACACTGGTTAGAGGGAAATTTCTCCGCACGTAACTCGTGCGACAATCGCGAGGAGTGGTGTTCCTATTTGTGTTAGTACTGGTAGCCATGGTTTGTCAAAATGAAACCCACTGGCGAAGCATTCACATCAAAAAAAAAAAAAAAAAAAGGTTGCAAGGATACAACATTCAGAAAAATCGGCGGTCGATGCTAAAGGACCAAGTATAACAAAACCAGACCAGCGGATCCAAATAAATGCTAATGACATCATAAGAATTAGCTTATTATAAGAGAAAATGTGTTCATCTTTAAAATTGTAACCATACCTTAAGTGCGGAGATGAGGTTGTTTTAGGGTTAGTCTACCTATACGAGAAGTGTCAAAGTCTAACAGGAGGTAGGCTAAATCTAAAGCAGCGCCGTCTCCAAAATTTACTAATTTAGCTATAAGTAAAATACATATTTAGAGTAGAAACTAAATTAAAGAACTTGATGTAATGAGCAGCATTATAATAAGAATAAAGTATTTAGAAAAAGAAAAAAAAAGGAAAACTGCTCATCTATACAAAATTTGTAATAGCAATGTAGGTTATAAGAAGTATATATATGTATATTTAAAAAAAAAAAAAAAAAAAAAAAAAAAAAAATTATATAATATATATATATACATAGTAATAGGCATTTAGGATTAGGAATTATTATAAGTTCAAAACAAAAAAAAAAAAAAAAAAAAAAAAAAAAAAAAAATTTGTAAAACTATTGTTGGCCCGGCTTGAGACTATCTCAGGTTGTGGGGCGTCCCCACGTTGGATTAGAGAAAACATCGAAACCCAATCATAAACAACCATCCCCACCTAAATAGAGCGTGAGATCTCTTTTCATCTCAGGGATTGGGTATTCCCCACGCTGTAACGGGCGCTTGTCATCCCCGTTACAAAATACACCTAATTCCCGGAAAAAAAATAAACTAAAAACACTGCATCCCACCTTTTGAAGATATTTTCTTCTAAAAACAACCCAAAATTAGAATGGCAATTCCCGGATGCAGTTATAATTCTAATTACGTTAGCTGAGTTGTATATCAAATTGGATTGTACAACAAATTAACGTAAAATTCTATTTATTCTAGTGGCGCGTGCCCATATGAATCATATTTTCATTTACGTTTAAATTATGAATTTGTGTGTGCTCAAGTTACAGTAAATAAACGTAAATAAATTTTTCTCTTTTTGTTGTTGCACACGCGATTTTTGTCAAGCGGGTGTACAACACTTTTAATTTTGTTTTTTTTTGTTTCTTTAGCGTTTATTCACCTGCAGCTATTTGAAACTAAATTGAATTTAATTTTTTATGTTGTTGTTGCTTTGTGGGTAATTTGGGCAGTTCATGTGTTTACACATTGAACGAAAACGTGCCGGATGTTTGCAATTTTTTTTGCATAATCGCTAATAACCAATAAAGTATTGGAGGGGAGGAATGCGTTTTTCTGTTGATGGATCAATGTGGAAAATAATTTTTTTTTTGGTCAATCAGCAGAAAAATTGTATAAAAACCTCGCCAATATTTTATTGGTGGTCATTAAGATTCTGGCTGTTTTTTTTGATTGTGGTCTCGCAGTTCTCCTCGTCCACGATATAAAAAAAAAAAAAACCCGAAATATAAATATAAATTCAAGTTGAAATTAAATAAATTAAATTTATTTTTTCTTTGAAACCGAGAGCTTGGGGTTATTTCTTTTGGTGGTAAGTATACAAAAAAAAAGAAAAAAAAAATTTTTTATGATTACTAACTAAAGGGCACCGGTTGTTGGGTGTCTGTGGACCGTCCCGTATGGGACGGGAGACGGCAAGTGCTTTGCACTGTTCTCCCTCTGTCCACAACACCCAACAACCTATATTCTTACTAATATTGGTTAGGGGCCGATGGCCAACTTTGTTTTTTTTTTATTCTTTTATTTTTATTGGATTTACAGATGAGTCTGTAAATCATCCTTGTTTTCCTCCCCCACAACAAAAAAAATAATTTCCAAATGGTAGGCCACATATTTTTAACCATGTGGCTGATCCGTTTTTTTTTTCTCATTGGCCAACTTTTCCCTTTTCTTTGGTTGTTATCAACCACCATGTTCTCAAAAACGACTTTAACTAGATCTTAAGGGAAGCTACCATCCCCCACGACCAAATTCCTCTACCTGACTTGAGCACCGGGATTAAGTCGTGGTAGCATTCCCCCCTTAAGGTAATTTTGTAACGACTGGATTTAGGTCAAACTAAATCTAGTCACAAACAGTTACATAGCTTTACACAAAAGTGACTTCCTCTCAACACAACACCATCTAAATACACTTTTTAGATTTTTAGATTGGTAGTGATAATGATAACCATCAATTACCAACTTATCGTTTCCCTTGTTCGATTTTATCACACTAATATCCATTTTTTCATTTATTTAACTTTCTTATATATTTGCAAGAGCACAAAATTTGTGAAAATGATTAACAAACGTAACCTAAAGCGCCTATTTATAGTCCCAACTAAGAATAATTAAAAGCATACATACTTTATTCTATAACATTTATCGTATGAGAGAAAAGGAGAGACATAGATATTAAGTATTAAAAGGAGAGACATATATATTAAGTATTAACGTATGCAAACATGAATGGTGTTTTTTGTATTTTTGCTCCCATAAAAATTAGTTATAAATTATAATTATCTATTGAACCCATTAGAATTGGAAACGATACTCTAAGATATCCTTTTTTATTACCTCTAAATAAGGGTAATATAATGGGTTGGCCACGAAATCCTTTACCTTACGATCCATTTTGACAAAATTCATATTTTATAGGATATAATCCACTTTTGAATTTTTCTCAGAAACTCTAAGAACAAGTTGTGCGGTTCCTTCTGGTGAAGGAGAATTTTAATTTTGAAACGCTTTCTCTTCTGAGTGCCAAAATTTTAAAAAATAGTATATTGTGTAACGTGTAGGAAAAACGATATATTCCCGGACGAGTATGGAAGTTGCTGGGACGAGGCGTCAGCCGAGTTCCAGCAACCATAAGAGTCCGGGAATTATAGTTTTTCCACGAGTTGCACATACGATTTTTTCTCTAATCGGCAGTATATCAGATTATCCATTTTATTCATTATATTCTTTAAAATACGCAACATTTTCCAATTTATATTTTCAATAGATTTCACTATCAAAGTTACCTTAGAATTATAACAATCGCGTGCGCTGTCAATTTATTTAAAGGTCTGTCAGAGCAAACGATACCCGTCGTTAATTTGTGGTTTAGTTTAAATATAATGGACAGCAATTTTGATAATTCAATCCCAGGTACTCCGCCTGGCATCTTGGAGACAGCAAGATTGACTACACTAAATTTGTTGCCGCAGAAGTCGAGGGAGAAGTACGAAAATGCATACAAGCGTTTTATGGATTATCGCATAAATAACAAAGCCAATTCATTCTCCGAAAACGTTTTAATTGCATATTTTTCGGATTTATGTCAAAAGATGAAACCGTCAACCTTATGGTCCAACTATTCCATGGTGAGGTCGACGCTTAGCATTAACAATAATGTTGATATATCCAAATATGGAAAACTACGCGCATTACTGAAACGTCAGTCAGATGGATATAAGCCTAAAAAATCCAAAATCTTAACGAAACAACAAATAGAAACATTTATGGAACTTGCTCCAGATGATACATATTTAATGGCAAAAGTATGTTAAGATGTACGCGCTCATAATTTATTTACAAAAAATTTGTTTTCTAGGTTGCCTTAATTTTTGGAATTTCTGGCGCATGTCGTCAAGATGAACTATGCCGAATAAATTTGAATGACATTCAAGATTTGGGAAATAGGATATTGATTACCATTCCTGTTAACAAGACGAACAAGCCAAGATCATTTATTGTAAATGAAGCGTATATCGAAATATATCGTAGATACATAGCATTACGTCCCACTGATTTCGATAACCCTCGATTCTTTTTCAAATTAAAAAACGGTAGAGGTAACAGACAAGTAGTGGGCATACATCAGTTTGGCGAATTGCCTCAAACTGTAGCTACTTATTTGAAGTTGCCAAATGCGATAGAATATACAGGGCACTGTTTCGCAGATCATCTGCTACAATATTGGTAGATACAGGTGCAGATTTGACTTGCCTTAAGAGACATGGTGGTTGGAAATCGGCAACGGTTGCCGAAGGGTACATTGATGATTCTCTAAATAATAAAATTGAAGTTGCAAACAGAATTTTCAATACCACCGAACAAAATCCAGGTGTGGACCGTAACATGACTGAAATAAAAATTTTCAATACTACCGAACAAAATCCAGATGTGGACCCTAACATGACCGAAATAAACGATAATAGTGCATCAGTGGCTACAACTAACCTTAATTGTAATGCATCTGCGCCAATTTTCAACACCTGTACAAATTGTAGAATTCATGTAAATATAACCAATAATAAATAGTTGTTAAATATGTACTTTTACAATTATAATAATAAAAACTAAATAAATTAAAATTATATCATGTATTTCTTAAAAACAGATGATAATCAGTACTAGAAAGTATTCTCTGCCTAGGCAAGGAATACTTTCCAGTACTGTTTTTAGTAAGTTGCCTAGCAACGATGTAGTGTCGGGGAATACTTCATTTTGCTGACAGATAACAAACCAGAAAACTGACGTATTTTATCCGATTTGAGAAAAATATTTTTTTTTATACATTTCAAGGTGAATTTCAACATTATTTAACAAAAGTTGATTTTTATAAAAAAAGATGGATTTTGTCAAAATGGATTTTGTAAAGGTGGATAAAGGAGGGGTCCCTAATACAATACCTCTTTTCCACATTTTCTCAAAGATGACAATACTCAAATACAAAATCCTCAAAAACAAACTGCGCTAAAGGGTAATAAAACATTTTTAATAAATATTTTATTACCCTCTTTAGTGCGGCAGAATCAATTCCACTCATAAAATAAAATCATAAAACAATTAAACAGAAATGATGGTCAGATGCATATTAAAGCACTAATTAGGTTTGCCAAACCAATTAATGTTTTAATATTTTCTATTTTGTACCTGTTTCTAAATACGCCTACAGTAGTGGAAACCTACAAAAACCTGAAACACAAAATCCTCACACATCCCCGGTTGACAACCAAAATTCAGAAAAACAGAATGTCAATTCCAGATAAAAAAAAAAGATATATATATATATATATATATATATATATATATATATATATATATATATATATATATATATATATATATATATATATATTATATAATTATATATATATATATATATATATATATATATATAGTATTTATAGTTTATTTTTTGTTGATCAAAATTTAAATTTTATTTATGTTTGAACATAATGTACATATCTCAACATATGATATTTCTTGAGGAAAATATCGATTGAAATTTTTGAGGATTTTGTTTTTGAGGATTTTGATTTTGAGTATGGGGCATGCAAAACGACATTATTACTTTTACCAGACACCAGGTGGCAGCATGTCATTTTAAAGGATAGCTTTAAATTTGTGTTTCGATTTTACACTGTAATATATGGTTAAATTTAGGTGGATCTACTAAATTTATTCATTTTTATTATATTAAACGTTAAATGAATAACAGCACAGGAGAAAAATATACAAAATATTTGTTACTTTCCTGTTTATTAAAAAAATTGTTGTTCTTTCGTTTAATTTTATTGAAAAGAAGACTACAAAAATGGTTACAACCTGTTGTGATAATTAATTTTATTTAAATATGTTATCATTGAATGTTCTGTATAGTCGTGTGGTCGTGAAATATGTATTTTAAACTGGCGTTACGGCAATGTAATGCGGGCGACGAAATCCCAAAATTGATCAGCCCATTAGCGAAATCATCCGTTTTTAATGTAGAAGAAGAAGGTACACGAGTATGATTTCTGAATTTAACATTTCATCAACGGTTGTTTTTTTTCAAGCTTCGCCCAGCTTTAGGTTGCTGCCATGTTTGGAGTTGATCTGTACAAATTTTATTTAACTTAATCTCGCCAATTAAACCATATGATTCTATAGCATATAAGGTAGCACTTATATGCTTACAAGCTGAACTTATGCCAGAACCAGCAGGACAAGTGCATGAAGCCTTCATAATAATTCTGTCTGCTTTATTTACATGTAGGTGAATGTTATAGTCGACCGATTTTTTGGTCTCGGCGCTACAAGTAATTTTCAAAAAAATATCGAAACCAATTGAATAAAATGTTATTTTCTTACAGAAGCGTGAGTGGAATAGCCTTCTGCCTTACTGGTCACCTTTAACTGCCCCTCCTTCCTTAAAATATAATTGAATACCTGTCGGAGTCAACCATTCCACTTCTTTGTAGTTTAACAGTGAGAGGCCTTGATACGGCTCCTTATCAACTGGGAATGGCTGCTGACAGGCTGCAGGGACAACTTTTATTGGACATCGGCTCCTACTTATGTCAAGACCTTGCCATAAGTTTAATCTAGAAAGTATTTGTTTATAATTTGATTTTTGATTAGGTAATAACAGAATAAAAATCACCTGTTTAATAAATCTTTTTTATTTCCTGTGGTTTTCGCTCCTAAGAGATTTAATTTTTTTTGTTTAATTCAACAACATTTGCCATTTTCACTGCTATATGTACTCAAATATTCTGAAACTATTTTAAATGATGAACAACACTAAACTACATGTATAAAACTTAATACTAAGCAAGCAATTAATATGCAACCAAAAACCCAACATGAAACAATTTTTAAATATGTATTTATAAGTAGTGCGATAGAAACGGAGGAAACAAAACTTTTTTAGGTTAAAGGTATTTCACTATATTAAATAGAATTTAATTAAAAACCCGAATGGTTTTTTGTTTAAAACAGTTAACCATAAAACATTTCACTTATTTAAAACTATTCTCTTTATTGACACTACTTAGAAATATTTTAAAATATAAAAATTGTTTCATGTTATTTATTTTTACTATAGATTTTGATGGAAAACACAAATGACATTTTGATTCTATCCTGGAAACGAACGTGCTGCCACAAAAATAGCGGCAAGTATTTTTACTATATGCATGCCCCATTGTCATCTTTGAGAAAATGTGGCTTATGATATTTGAGGATTTTGTGTTTCAGGTTTTTGTAGGTTTCCCGCCACAAAGTTACAGCATGACCGACATTTTCGTTTTATACTTTTCTCTTTTTATGGCATGTAAATATTTTCTATTGCGTGTAGCTCTAACTCTCAACAAAAAAAGTTGGAAAAACATTGTTGGAACGTGTAAATCACGCATTATAAAAATGTTTAATAAAAATATTTATTCTGCTTAATATATTATGTAATACAAATATAAATTAATTCAATTCACTCGTGTCGGAAAATAATCAACCTACTTAGCTGCTGCCGGATATGTGTGGTACGAGTATTTGATTCATTGATTTCTTTGGATATTTGTGAACATTTTATCTTAATAAAAAATGTAATTATTGGTTTAGCCAATTTGTAAATATGATTGTTATTAATTTCGGTATCAAACTGATGATCGTGTAGTGCTGGAAATAATCCAGATATATTTAAATCATTTAAAATAATTAGTGCCAATTGTTCATCTTGATGTGCTCCTGCGTTTCTTGTGCTGAAAGTTGCATTTCCGTCGTATTTTCTACATTAGATATTTCCTGCTCCGACTAAAAAATTATGTCAATTTTGTATTAATAAATTGATTAAATTACATAGAACTTTAAATTTTATTACTTTTTCAGCAATTTTGTTAGGCACCGCACACCTAGAATTTAAGATGTACCTGTTTGAAGTCCAAATCAAAGAATGTGATGGGAAATGCAAGGAACAAACTCGTAATTTGTCGTACTTGGCTTGAATCCAATGGTTTGTTACTCCTAAATTATCGCACCATATTTTATTTAAAGCTGCATCTTTGGGAAACCTTAAAGCATAATTTACCACATGTTTATCTTTTTATTTTAAAACTATTGCTCTAACTACCTAGTACTTACGAGAATAACGTCGCAACTTTATTATCCCGCTTTGTTTGACAACCCGCCACTACACACTTAGCAATACTTTTTTTTGATTTCACTTTTTCTTTTAAATTTCGCAACATAATTATAATTGCTGGGTTCCATTTAACGGGGCAAAGTACACCCAAGTACTTCTGACTGCACGCAGCTACTCTTGCTAAATTTTATGAGTAGTTTGCTTTTTGAATTTATGGCGACTTTGTTACCAGAATATTTAGTACAACTAATCGGTAAGAAACGGCTGATCAGTTTTCAAATTAATAATTAATTTTCCAACTTTCCATGTTGCACGTAAATTTTTTTATATTAAATTTTATTTTCGCAACTAATTTTCTGCGTTACATTTACCATCTACCCTCAAGTACTTATTTTTACTTTGCCACGTCAAATGGAACGCAGCAAATATAGGTTTAAAACAATGAAATTTATTTTAGACACTATTTTATTTTAACGTACAATTTTTAACAATTTTTAATAAAACAATGGATCTTCCTACTAGCGAGCGAATGCTTTACATAAGATTACCCTAGTACGGATTAAAATAATAACATTTAAATACATAAAATAAAGCAAGATTTATTTATGCATGTACAATAAAAGCAAGATTAATTTGTGCTGATTACTTATTATTTGTTAAGCAAGCTAATATGATATAAACATTTATATTAATTGATTTTAAGATTACAGCTATTTTGTTTATCTTACTATTTCCCTTTCGAATAAACAATCAATCGTACCAAACAGATTAAATTACATATGTATATTAATAATTAATATGGTTACTTTGTAAGTTGATGACTTTGTTGTGATGGCTTAGTTGGCTATCATACATTTTGCTCATGTTCCATTGGATGATATAAGCGTTTTTCGTTACCCACGTTTTTAAATAAATTTGAATTTGATTTCCGAAAATTCGAAATTCTAGACAAGGAAGATACATTTTTACTTTCTCTGTCGCACACTAGAAAGATTTTTACTTTTCTTTTTCATACCATAATCTTTTATGCATGTCGTATCTGTTGTAACTCCGTAATCCGAGTTACACTTAATAAAACACTTAAATATATATTTAAATAATATCTATTTCTTTATTCACTTCTTGTTCTTTTTCTTGTCGTAGCGTTTACTCTTCTAAACTCCTCCCGTCCATTCTCTGACATATTCACAATCCTTATATCTAAAATCCCGCCGCTTAATGTACATCTAAATTCACGCCGATTAATGTGCTGACTTCACCACACTCTTCCCCTGCTAAAATATTGCATCGGCCAATATCGACTAATGTCGAAATCATCAAAGCGACTAGGCATCTTCCCAGCGGTAGTTCGTGTTGAACGGCGGGGCTGCACCTCCTGCTGATTATCATCATTTTGACTGCCTTCATTGACATAGATGGCTTCGTTAGTATGTCTGGCGTTGAATGGTTCACGTGCTTGTTGTAGCTGGGGCAAGATCATCGGCTCGACAACCTCCTGTAATGGCGTGACCTCGAACATGTCCATCAACAAACTATCATTGCCGGATTCGCCGTACCGGAACTTCAGTTGATTGCTGTGAGCCCGCACGCGGCGCTCGTTTGGCGGTTCAAGCTGTACCACATAGTTGACAGCTCCTTCGCGGCGCTCGATCTTCCCTGGCAGCCATACAAAATTACTGTTGCGAAGCATGGACTTGAAATAAATGACATCACCTACATTGAACTCCTTCCACTTTGCCCCGTGATGGTCATTGAATTGTTGCTCCATTCTCGTGTTACGCACATTGCATCGGTTTACGGAGGGCTTGATAAGATCCAACTTAGTCTTCATATTATGACCATACATTAGCTTGTATGGAGACTTCATCCCCAGTGCATACGAAGGCGTGTAGCGATAGCACCACAGAAATCTCCGCAAGATTCCGTCGACATTCCCTTCCTCCTTCAACTTCTCAAGTCCCGTCTTGAGCAGCTCAACAAAACGCTCGGCACGGCCATTTGACTGTGGGTTGTATGGTGCCGTGGTAATGTGATCGATGCCGTTCTCAGCACACATCTTCTTGAAGCAGTCGGATTTAAACTGAGGGCCGTTGTCGCTAACGATGATATCGCACAATCCATGGCGGGCGAATGTTTCCATCAAGTTTTCAACGGTCTTCTCAGATGTTGTACTGTTCATCTTGAAAACCTCCGGCCTGTTGCTAAATGCATCAACGATGACCAGATAGTACAACCCATTGACGGGGCCGGCGTAATCAATGTGAATCCGTGACCAAGGACCCTTCGGCATTGGCCATGTTTGCAACGTGCATTTCCTGGGTGACTTCGAATTGATCTCGCAAATACCACATCTTTTTACATGTGACTCGATGTCGCTGTCAATGCCTGGCCAGTAAACTTTGCTTCGCGCTAACAGCTTCATACGTACTGTCCCTGGATGACCCGCATGTAGTTCCTCGAGAATAGGCTTACGCAATGGAAACGGCATCACAATCCGTTCGCCATAAAAAATACACTCTTCAATCACTGAAAGTGATGTTCGGAGTGCGAAATACTCTGCCGCCTCTTTATTTTTGACCTGATTTTTCCTTCCAGGCCAGCCCTGCTTGATGAGATAACCACTTCTTTCAGCTTCCTGAACGCCTCATCACGAGCAGGGGTCCACTCGTACTTGACGTCTTCCCGTAACAACTCATCCAGTGGCTCTCTCAGGTCCTTCAATCCCTTGATGAGCTTTCCATACCAATTAATGGCTCCCAAAAACGCACGCAGCGTTGAAATGTCCGCTGGCGCTGGCAATTGTTGAATTACCTCAACTTTAGACTTATCCGGGCGCAACCCATTAGCGTCGATGATGTGGCCCAAATAGCGAATCGACTTTTGGCCGAACGAACATTTTGCGAGCTTAAGGGTGAACCCGTAATCTCGAATGCGTTCAAGGACCGAGAAAAGCTTTTGTCGATGATCCTGCTCGTCTTTCCCAGCCACAATGATATCGTCGAGATATGCTGCAACTGTGGGCATTCCTCCAAGCATTGTGTCCATCAGCTGTTGGAAAAGGCCGGGTGCTGTCTTAATTCCCGGCTGCATCCTGTTTACTTGGAACAGACCGACATGTGTGTTGATCACCATCAGTTTCTTGGCATCGTCCTCGAGCTCCAGTTGCAGAAAAGCATCCGATAGGTCGATGTTGCTGAAGACAGTGCACCCCGCGAGCTTCGCCAAGATGTCAGCCGGTACCGGCAATGGATACTGATTAGGCTCAAGTGCTGCATTGAGGCCTGTCGAATAATCAGCTGTTACGCGAGTTCCTCCACTTTTCTTTTTCACCGCAACAATAGGGGCCGCTGTTTCGGCATATTCGATTGGTTGGATCACCCCCAACAGCTGTAATCTCTGCAACTCATCCTGAATTACTTGTGCGGCTGCGTACGGTACGGGCCGCTGACGGCAGAAAACTAACTTCGCCCCTGGCTTTAATTTTAGCGGTACTTTTAATCTGTTACACAACCCCAGCACGTCTGCGAACACAGAGGGGAATTTCGCCTGAACCTCCTCTGTCAGAGATAGCTCTCCATCCGCGTTAACCCTGTTGCATACTGCCGATAATGGTACGTCAAAAAGCTTTAAGAGTTTCATCCAATCGCTTCCAAAAACATTCAGGTTGGAGTTTGCAACGTAGACTTGTCCGGCGGCCTCGCGATCATACAACTTCAGTTTGGCTTGAAAACTGCCTGTGATATCGAGACAATCACCAGTTGCACTGATCGCCCGTTCTTTGCACGGAGTCAAAACTGGCATCCCTAAGCCTTTCCAGTTTGATCGTGAGATGATCGTCCAGTCTGAACCCGTATCAAGCTGCAGTGTGACTTTGCGGTTATTGATGATCGGCATAACAGATTTGCGTGTTGCCTTTGACATTGACTGGATAGCGAAGCTCTGTCTTCGTTTATTATTTCGTGATCTTGCCTATCTGGCTTTTGCACGCGCCGCTGACAGGCAAAATCCGCTCTTATGTCCGCGCACCTTACATGTTTCGCATTCTTTGATTTTAAATGGGCAGTCACGCCAGAAATGGGTTTCACCGCAAAATGCGCATGGGAATCTCGGTGTCTGCTGCCCGTTATGCCTCGGTGCTTCTGTCTCGCAGTATTGCCGTCCTTGGTTCTGTTGCTTGTTCCGGCTCTCTTGGGTTTTTTTTCGGATTTCCAGTATTTCTGCTTTGACCGTATCTGGATGAATTACCATTCTTTTGTCACTCATGAGGTTGTTCAGACGTTCCGTGATATTTACCAGTTCCTGTAAATTCAAATTTTGTCCTCCGTCTACCTCTGTTCCCGTGTCCTGCTGGTCTAGTTTCGAGAGTAACCTCTCTAACGTGCTTGAATCCTGTGGTTTGTCGAGGCCCTGTACAAAGAGCAGTACCTTGAAATCTTCTGCCGGGCATTTTGCGATGTCAAACTTTTCACACATGGAGTTTACGCGGGCAGCATACGTTTTATAGTCCTCATCTTCGCCCTTCGAGACCTTCAAACATTTGTATCGCAGCGAAAAAAGCGATTCTTTGTGTCCGTAAATGCGTTTAAGCTCCTTGACAGCCTCTATCAACGTTAACTCCATAGGCTTGCGCGGCAGAATAGTGTTGGCAAATTTCTGATAATCCTGGGTGGTCAGTTTCTGCAATAGCAATCCAACCCTTGCCTTCTCCGTCAACAATGCCGCATCCTCGGTGAAAAGTGACTCATAGCGGCTATACCACAACTCGAATGTTGCATTCACTTCCGCATCATAATTGAAGTTTTCCATGCGGCTCGACAAATCCTTGACGATCGAATAATTCTGCTTCAAATTTTCAGCTCCTTGCGGGGGTCCTTGCTGCCTTGCGAGATGGTCTAATATCTCTTGAATCTGTTCGTCTTTTTTCTGTCTTTCGGCTGCATCCAGCTGCATTTGTCGCAGTAACTTTTCCACAATTTGTTCCATTTTTTTTTACTTATTTTAAGGTTATTTATCTTCTAACCATGTGACCGCGTGTTTTCTCAAATTAATTTTTTTACTTTATAGTAATAATAATACGCGGATTCGTTTTACCTCGTCGCCACTGTTGTAACTCCGTAATCCGAGTTACACTTATGTTAAATTCTTTCGGGTTACTCGAAATAAAGTAACTTTTTTATCTCCTAAAGAATATGAAAATATTTTTGTAGTTGTGTTGGTGTAAAAAGAGCAAAATAAAGTGAGGTTATGTTTTACTGTCAGTCAGATCAGTAAAACTTTTTTTATTTTGATAAGAAAAAGATGGAACCAATTAATTTTAGCGCATTAATATTCAATAAACAACAAATGAAATATCAAAATGGAGTTTTATTTTTGTTTCCAATTCACATTGACATTTCACATTTCTATGTATTTGTAAAGAGTAAAGCAAATCTATGAAAAAATCTAGAGTAAAGCAAAATGCTCTAGAGCAAAAAATAAAGTGCTTTATTTTCCCAGAAAGAATTTGTAATGTCAAATTGTTACCCTTCGAGTAAAATTTTTTACCCTCAGGGTGTTTTTTTTTCCGAAAGAATTTAACATTAATAAAACACTTAAATATATATTTAAATAATATCTATTTCTTTATTCACTTCTTGTTCTTTTTCTTGTCGTAGCGTTTACTCTTCTAAACTCCTCCCGTCCATTCTCTGACATATTCACAATCCTTATATCTAAAATCCCGCCGCTTAATGTACATCTAAATTCACGCCGATTAATGTGCTGACTTCACCACAGTATCCATGAGATTCAAATCAGTGAGCAAAAATAAGCCAACATCGTGTCGCAAATTCTGTGCGAAAAAGAGAAAGACCAAAATCATTAACGTTAAACAGTGTGTTTATACCAGGACTTTTTTTGAGGATTTTTTTTCGGTTTTCCATAGAAAATCGGTTTTGAAACAAAATATTTTTGGATTTTTTTTCAACCTAAATTTTGGTGGTTTCTTGGATTTTTTTCACCAACAAAAGCTTTGAAAAATATCCGATTGAATTATGCCTTATCTAAACGACGTGGTATTTTAACACCGAAAAATTGGTTGAGAAAGTCCTCGTTGTAAATAGGCCCAATGGAATAGAATAAAGTTTAAAAAACATTTTTATTTTAGATGGAAATACACTTATAATTATTTTTAAATTCAACATTTTTAATCAAATTAATTTTATTATTAAAAATAAGTTTTCTAAAAACGCGGCATTATTTTACACTTTTAGTGTGATGTAAATAAAATGATGTAAATAATAACGCACACTTCTCGCATTTATCAGGAATAAAACGAAAGAGATCTATACATTACAATGCAAAACACAATAGCAGTAAATACAAGTGTAGATGAAAAATAAAAATAAAAAATGGGGGAAAAAAATTGACAGCTGAGAATTATGATAAGCTGAAGAAAATTTGTGTAATTTTTGATATGTCATTTCTTGTTTTAATGTTGTAAACTTTAGTGTTGTCAACCTTTCTTATATAAATTTCCGTATTGTTGATCCATAAATATTTTAGTTTAAATTGCTCCTTTAATTTACGTGCCTCTCGAAATAAAAATGATTTAAATGGTGTCAGTTGATCTCGAATGTAAATTCTTTTGTCAGCTGCAGTATTAAGTTGGATCTCTGGGCCATAGATTTTGAAGTTCCTTGATTTATACTCACGCACAAAATTTTGATAAACTTTACTCGCCGCCATGATTTATGTATGAAAATTAGATTTATTTTCTTATGTTGGATGTGGCTTAATAGTAACGTATTGGACTAGAGCATTTTAGTTTTGTTTTTCAATTCATATTTTTTTTTGTTGAAGAAAAGCACAGCTCTCGCTTGTTTGTCGGTCTGAAAAGATTTTTGTGCGGTGCCTCAACACATGTAAAATCATCCTTAAAAGCCCTTACGCTTAAGGTACAATAATCCTTTAAAGCCTTTAATCTCGAGCTACTCATACTCGGCTAAAAAAAACCGGCAAAAAAAAAATCAAATGGTCAAATGGTGATTGTGGCAGCGGCTGCTGGACATCATCATTATATATAAATTGTATCCGTCCTAGGACGGGCTGTACTACCTACTCTAAAATAGTTATTATACCGTTGCTTGCATTTCGGGATTTTATTCATTTTCACTTTTAACTAAAATTGGGCAACCGTCAATTTGGAAATTTTAATTTAAATAAGTTTTAAGTTATATTTTATACGATGTCAAAAAAACTCATACGGCAAAATATTCCATGTGTCGAAATAAAAGAATTTTCAATTTTGCCGTGTAAGACAAAAAAGTTAACCAATCAGCCAGCAGACTTTTTTTTGCCTTAACGGCAAAAATTGAACATGTATCCATTGCCTTTATAGCTTGCATTATTACCCAGTTTTTAGAAATAAAATACCGTCAATCGTGTGCTAAACGAGCAATGAAACATTTTCCCACTAAAATTTATACTTGTACATACAAATTGTAAATTCGGCTATATTTACTGTCGTTATTATTAGTTTCGGGAACGTTATCGGTAAGATAACGCATATCTAATCAGAAGCAGATTTACTATTCAATAATTTCATTTGCCAAATCAATCTTATTTATCAATTTATTAGTTTTTAATTGTTACTTTTAATTCAGTTTAGTTGTGCTAAAAATGAAAATGATTTAGATAGGGAATGTTATGTTTATAAATAAAAAGTGAATTTTCTATTTGTTCGAGTAAATAAAAATCGAGTTTTAAATAAAAATGTTGTCTTTTAAAAATTTAGTGGTACTAGTAATCACATTCGACTTAGTTAACAGTCATTCCGGCCGGTTAGGTTGTACTGAACGTCATTCGTCGCAAGTTTTTTTTATACCCGGATACAATTGTACAATGCAACACATCAAATTTCTACAAAAGGAAAATTTCTATTTTACCTCCCGATATGCAGAGGAAGCTCCAACCATCAATAAATTAACATTTGAAGATTCAACCATATTATATATGCCACGAAAATTATTTGATGCACTTGAAAGCTTACAGTTTTTGTATATGTCGCAATGTAATTTATTGAAGCTATCACAAAATGATTTTCAAAATGCGGCAAATCTACAAATGATTACATTATCCGATAATAAGATAGAGGAGCTACCAAAATCGGTGTTTGATGGTGCCGATCAATTGCGCATGATCGATTTGTCGCGAAATAAAATATCGAAAATTGATAGTGACGTATTTAATGATTTAAAAAGTTTATTCATGCTGGAACTCTCATCCAATAAAATAAAAGTGTTAGCCGATAGTTTGTTTGCTAATAATCTGCAACTCGATTATCTAGATCTAAGTTTTAATTTATTAAAATCAATAAATAAACAATTAATTAAACATTTAAAATTAAAAATATTTAGTGTTTATCATAATGAATTAGAATATTTAGAAGTTGATAATAATATACACGTATTAGATGCGAGTGATAACAAATTATCTATCGAAAAATTGCATATCTCAAGTGATTTTAGTAATAATAGTACTTCGAAATTGGAAGTTCTAAAATTGTCTAAAAATAGGCTGACTAGTATTGATTTTATTAAAAATTGTAAAAATTTAAAAGAATTAGATGTATCTAAAAATCCGTTACACAGTGGCATTATTCGTGATAAGTTATTTACCAAATTAACACAATTAGAACGATTAAATTTAAGTTCGATGAATTTAACGCAATTGGATTTCCGATTATTTTCCAATTTACAAAATTTAGAAGAGCTAGATGTTTCCGATAATCTTAATATAAATTCAATCAATTTTAATGATCGTGGTCTAAACAAATTAAAGGTATTACATTTAAATGATATGAATGTCAGTAATATTGCGGTCACAAACTTTAGTGATTTATTTCCAGAATTAAGATTAATCGATATTTCGGGGAATGCTTGGTCTTGTTCAGATTTGCGAATTATTTTAAATGAACTAGATAGATTAAATATTAAAATAACCACAGTGGAAACTGATTCATTTACTAAATACGTTGACGTTAATATTCGCGGAATTTTTTGTTGTCCAAACGACACTTTAGCGCAACTAGCTCAAACGAATTATGAAATTGTTAAAATGGATTTAAATTTAGGTGAATCACGATTAAATCCTAATCGTGCCGAGTTTATCCACATTATAGTGATTATGTTACTTGCTTTATCGGTCTTGGGATTTGGAATCATGTTTGTTATGTTTAAATTTGATTTACGGAAATGTCGACGTATTGTTCTTGATTCCTGTAATTATCCATCAAAGGTGAATACTATGTATTGAAATTTAAATGTATGAATAATTGTTGTTTTTGAAATTAAATATATTTTAGTTTTAATTTATTTATTTTTATGTTTTACGACCGACTATTTTGATGTGATAACGTCTTACAACTCAACCCTTAATGTTCGGAAAGTGAGCAACACGAAATTTTGCCCTTTGGTCGCAGTTAATTATTCATCAAAAATAAGCATTACATTTAATTTAAATACTTGATTAGGTCGGTCATTAGGTTTCATACCAAGCACACAGACATATACATAATATTATCGCACTAACGTCAACAGGCGCCGAGGGACGCCGCAAAGCGAACCTCTGATTTCGAGAAATTTACAATGCTTTGAGACTACAGTAGCGAGAGAACACCTCATCTAATGGGAGAAATTTTGATGTCAATTTTTGCATAAAGAAACTGTGGCGGTTAATTTATTTTAAATTAAAATATTGGTTGTTGATGTATCATAAATTGTTTTGCGACTCTGTTCAATCATGTTTCAATATTGAGTTACAATAACACACCGCGCATAGAAAAATTGTTTCATAAGCTTCAAGAAGAGTATTTCTTTACTAAAATTGACCTAAACGATGCTTATTTTTTAGTCGAGTTGTCAGAGGAGTCTAAGCAATTGACGGTAATTAGTAGACCCATACCAACGTTTACCTTTCGGAGTGGCCTGCGCTCCTGGAATTTTTCAAAGGTTGATGGAAAAAGTTACCGCCGGTATTCCAATGGGTGCGATGTATCTAGATGACGTAATCGTCACTGGAGCGACCAACGAACATCATCTTCGAAATCTCAAAGAACTGCTGAGCCGCTTTGACAAGTATGGTCTACGATCTAAGAAGAATAAGTGCACGTTTGCAGCGCAGAACATAGAATACGCGCGGCATATCATCAATCCATAGAGCATACAGAAATCGGAAAAGCGGCTGGAGCCATTGAAGAACATGTCGCGTCCTACTGATATCAAACAAGTAGATGCATTCATTGGCAAAATCAACTATTACAATAAATCCATATAGAATTTCGCTTCAATTGCCAATCCACTTAATGAGCTCCGCCACAAGAGTGTGAAGTTCGTTTGATCAATCGACAAAAAATCGCTTTTCAGACACTGAAGTCGCAGCTGCTAGAGGCGTCCAGATTAGTCCAATACAAAGAGGATCGTCGAATCGTCCTTGTTACCGACGCATCCAAGTATGGCGTTAGTGCTGTAATTTCTCATCGTTTCCAAGATGGATCCGAACGCCCTATCGCTTTTGCGTTCAAAACATTATCGACAAGTCAACAAGCATACGGTCAGATTGAAAAGAATGCGCTTTCTATTATAAGTTCCACCAGTATTTATATGGCAGAAATTTCAAGTTATTAACGGATCACAAGCCATTGCCCGTAATTTTTCATCCAAACAAGAAACTGTCAGTCGCAACTCTTTAAAGACTTCAGCGTTGGACTATTGCGCCCAGCGGTATAGATATAATATCAAATATCGTCCAACAGGAAAGGATGCCAGGGCAGACGCATTATCCAGACTGCCAGTAGGCAAACATGAGGAGTTTGATCACTTTGAAAAAGGTTTAACTTACGGGGATCATATAAGTCAAATGACACTAGATGACTTACCTAAAAATTCTTCGCTGATCGCGAGGGCAACACTCGATGATCCAATTTTAATAAGAGATTCGTGTTTCATACGAGTCGGATGGCCAAGTGTTCTTTTCAAGACGGATAGCGCGCTTAACCCATTTTAAAATCGAAGGTTTGCTTTATCTTTGCAGTCAAATTGCATTCTTCTTCAAACAGAACATAACCGAGTCACGAGTGGTCATTCCAAAAGCAGTACAGCTAAACATACTTCGGCTTCTACACCAGGGTCATTGGGGTCAACTAAAATAAAGCAGATGACTCGGAGATACATTTGGTTCCCGAATATTGACAAAGAGATAGAACGAATTGTGTTAGAGTGTAAAGTGTGCCAGAAAAATATGAGTGATCCCAGGAGGACATTCTCCAGTTGGCTGGCTGCGAAGAATCCTTGAGAGCGTATCTATGTTTATTTCATAGGTCCATTCTTTAATAAGATGCGGATAATCTCTGTGGACGCTTTCTCTTAGTTTATGTGTACCATCGAACTGAAAGATATCACTGCAGCTACCACGGAGCAGGCACTTAAATCATCCTTCGCAATTGCGGGTCTACCAGTAACAATAGTGTCTGAGAACGGCACCCAATTCACATCAGAAGAGTTCCAAAAATTTTGTGAGCTGAATAGTAAAAAGCATCTGAAGTCAGCACCTTTTCACCTAGCTTCAAACGGGTAAGCCGAGCGGTTCGTCCGAACCTTCAAAGTATCTTTCACCAAAATAATCTTTTTAAGTGCCTTAATATTTACTGAGCTACTCCTGACCATCTAGTGGTAAATCTTCAGCAGAACTTCTACACGGGCGACAACCGCGTACTCTACTATCAGTTTTAGTACCGAATTCACAACATCAGCATTGTGAAAAAACATCGAAGTTGTATCCAGATTAAGCAGTGTACGCCAGATATTTCGGGCGTGGAGAAAAGTGGATTCCGGGAACAATCTCCAAAGTCATCGGACGAGAAATGATCATCATAGAGTCATCGCGAGGAGTCTGTAGACGCCACCAAAATCAGATTCGTCTCAAGTCTCCAGAAGTCCGACGACCAACTTCAATCGAGACCGAGTTTACCTTGTGGCCAGAGTTCGGAGCAAGCACTAGTTCTAGCAGAACGATCTGTATTACAGGAAAGAACACCGCGAATGCGAGAACCAGAAGCAGCAACGTCGGTATCACCAAAACCATCCACATCGAGAGATGAAAGAGGTAATGCGAACCAAGCCAACTTACAAGTAGACGTTTATCGCTCAGAGCGACCCCGAAATAAACCATTACGTTATAGGCAAAATTAAGAGGGGGAGTGATGTATCTCACATCACAAGTTGTTTTGGGACTCTGTTTAATCATGTTTCAATATTGAGTTAGAAACACACCTAATCAAAAGAAACGATATATAGTATATGAATAGCACTCTCTTTCTCTTTTGTATTATGTTAATTGTTATTACATTTTATAATACCAGTAGTAATCAGAACATGTAAAATCTTGATTTGAATAAGTCGTATTACATATTATGCGTAATAAACATTAATAATATAAAAGCATAACCATCTTGAATTAGTTTATTAATTATCTCAAAACCTTGTTGTGATTTACAACAGTCGTATAAGTGGAAACTCTTTTTTGGTCAAATACTTGTTCGCTTGCGATAGAAAGTTGGTTGTTTGTAGGCAAAATATTCATCGATCCATTTTCGGACATCTTCATCTTTCGAGAACCGCTGGTCAGCCAAATAAGACTGCGTCGATCTAAATAAACAGTTCTAAACAAACAAACTGTTCTATCTAAACAAACAGTTCTGCTACTTGAGTAACTGCTAACTCTTTTACAGGTTCTTGTTCAGTTTGACATGGGTTTTCATCAAGCTAAGCTTGAACTTCTTCATCGTCAAACTGTTTTTGAGAGCCTGGACGTGGATTGTCTTCAAGGTTAAAATTTCCATCACGAAACTTCGTATACTGCTTTCTAACGGTTGCAGCACCAACAGAATTATCTCCCCAAGCCGAATTAATCATTTCTGTAGCTTCAGCAGCATTTTGCCCCAGTTTAAAACAGAATAACATTGACACTCTGAAATGTTGCTTTGAAACATCCATCTCTTAGAAATTTGATACTCACTGAACGACATCTTGTAAACAACTGAAACTTATGTCGTGCACTAAACGACATCTTGTAAACAACTGAAACTTATATCAGCAATGACTAAGCTGCATATACCTAAAACGTTAACCAATTTCAGTGATATGTTTCCACTTATACATCTATTAAATAATCTCCACATAAATTTCAGTTGAAATTACAAACTACAAAAATTAAATTACGAACAAAATTCTTATGAAAAATCGTACTCCTCAACCACTAATGTAATCGGCATAGTGGCCATCTATTGGCACGCCTCCACCAAATCTCATGCAGGCGACTCGATGTTGTTGACGTTGGATAACCAGGGCACGTTCACAGTTTCGCACATTTGGTGATGCGAAACTGTGAACGTGCCCTGGTTATCCAACGTCAAAATAAATAAATAATATTCGGACTCACCTAAATGCATTCCGCAATAACTTCGCAGAATATCTCCATGTGTACCGCCTTATGTCAGCTTGAGTTCGGATATATCCATTGTGCTCTGCAGCGGCTTCTTGGTCGATATGATCGCTAAACCCGAATTCAGGCATTTCATCAAGAACACTTTCAACCCACGCCTTCAACACACTAATTCCGATTACTTTGTAAGACACTTGCCTGGTTAAATTCGTCGTGCACATCACCACTGAGAGCCTGCGCAAATCTTTACCATCGCCCAGTACTTAATCGTTTCCCATTTCATGACGCTAATAATAAATTGATTTTAACAAACTCATAGAGTCAGCCGAGTCACTTTACAGCCCACCTACATATTTATTTTCTTCTATTTCCTGAATTTGTTAGCACGTATTATTCCGGCTCAATTTCCATTTCAGTTTTTTCGAACGTATTTTGATTGAACAATTCAAGCTTTTTTGAATCTATAGAAACTTTTCTTGCAGATTGATTTTGTTATTTTATTCTTATTTTCTCATTTAAAAAAATGATGAACACCTTTTATTATGGCTATATATTTTCTGAACTCATCATCCATAAACTGCTGATTTTATTTTTTAATTTATAAATTTAACGTTATATGTACATAATGTATTGTATATAATATAGAAAATTACACAATTATATTTATATGAATTAATCAATGTATAAGTGAATTTTAACAGGTAAAGCAGGATTGCAGTCAATGATATTTTATATAAACCAATGTAGACCGTTAGACAATAATATAACTGAAATAAATTAAAGAACTAATATTGTCTTGCGTATCAATTATTATGTTGTAACAAAATTTACTAGGGCTGTAAAAAAAAATGTGGGAATAATCCCACGCTCGTAGAAATGCCATTTTGCCACTGAATTTGATGGTTGTCGGGTGAGAGGTTTTTAGCGCAGTCATGGATAGCTTGGCTCAGACTCGCGGTTTGGGGTGGGGTTTGCTAAAACTTCACCTGACCTGGATAGACTGCTTTATTGTGCTCTTGAAAACATGCTCGAAAAATTACCAAACATTCTTCCCACTCACCTATCAGTTCATCTCCCACTCAGTAGTGCTCAGGCTCTCATTCTATAAAAATAAAAATCGAAATAAAACGCGATACTATCTGTTTTCTGAAATTCGGTAACACAATCCAAAGATGAATCCCAAAAAATGCGGTTCAATAAACTGTTGGTACTATCCGGTTGCAGGTGATAAAAATCCAATTGGAATATAAAAGTATTGCAAATGTTATGTATTTCACGATATTAATTTGAAATAAAACAAAACCACTTGTAATTTAGGTACTAAATTCTTTGTAATTCTCGGTTAATAATAATATTTGAGTTAATAAATAATGTAGATAATTTTGGTTCACAGATAAAATGGTAAACGCTGATAAATTGGTAATTGATGACTATACCATATATAGTATATTAAAATGAACAATGGACAATAAAAATAAATATGTCACTTTTTCTCAGGGATGTTTGATGACGCGTCATCTATTATTGTCGACGTTGACGAGTCGACAATGCGTCGACAGTAAGATTTCAGCGTCATCTATGTCGACAAAGTCATCAATTCGTCGACAACGTCAACAATTCGTCGACAGTAAAAAACAAAACAAAAATCGTTAGGATTTTTATTTTATTTTTAAATTTTTTATTATCTCTCTCATTCTCATCATAATCATACATAACATATTACACATTTCTCAGTTCCTCAGTCTTCATTGATTTCTTTTCCACTTTCTAATACAACTAGCGGTAATACAACACAATTGGCGTATATCTTGAGTCAGACGTAAATCCGATAGTTTCTCAATGTTCCGAAACAAATTATTTAGGTATCCAGTGGCACAACCTCAGAATCTCAATTTTTTTCGGCATATAGTAAACCAGAAATTTCATCGAGAAATAATTACTTATTTGCCAATGCTACGCTAAATAAATTAACAAGCCAAACTCTGACGAAATCACGGAAAACTATAAATTCTCGAAAACAGATGAGCGGATTTGTTGACTGCTTAACTAAAGACGAGGAAGAAAAGATAAATGAATTACTGGCTAAATTCTTCGGATGTAATATTCCAGTTAGCGTGGTAGATTCAGAGCACTTCAAAAATTTTATCAGAGCGTTACGGTCGAGCTACGCCGATAAAGTACCTGGCCGACAATCACTTTCATCAAAAATGCTAAATCAATTATATGAGAAATCTGTACCTAATATATCCGCAAATTGTAACGATGATCCATAACACAACCGGTGAAAAGGCTTTCTTAAATGCTAGTCTGAAACAGGAGAAGCGTTGGCCGACCTTGTATTGGAATCAACTGAACTAGCTCTTGAAATGTATAAAACTTATATTTATGCTGCTGTATCAGACAACACGGCAAACATGATGAGAAAACAATCTTAATAAGATAACAATCTTAACTGTCTGACCGATGTCGTAACCGTTTGAATATTGAAAACCTTTGAATATCGAAAAATTATTTATTGTTGACATATTCGACATTGATGACATTTTGTTGTTTTAAATCGAGACGTCGACAAGACAATTGTCGACACGTTGGCAATTGAATAATTGACATGTCATTGTCGACCTCACCATCCCTGTTTTTCTTTTCTACCTTAAAATGGTTACATGCTTGTTAGCTATTATACTAATTTTCTTATTTTTAATTACTGTATGCAACTAATGATGCTATTAACATAACTATAATAGAATTAATGTCAACAAATTGTATATAATTCAGGGATGTTTGATGACGCGTCATCTATTATTGTCGACGTTGACGAGTCGACAATGCGTCGACAATAAGATTTCAGCGTCATCTATGTCGACAAAGTCATCAATTCGTCGACAACTAATTTCAAAACGGTAAGTTGTTTACATTTAAATAGGTCAACATTTATATAGGTCAAAAAAATATTTACTTTCAAATTTTAAATTACTAATACTAATTCATTTTCAAGTTGTATATGATGATTTACGTAACAACAACACTACTGATTGGTGGTAACGTGATGTGTAAATAATTTGTTTTATTTTTTATTTCAGGTAATTGATGCTCTATGGTTCGTGAACACCATCAACTTCATTTTCCATAATCTTCGAAATAATTATTATTATAAACAAAAGGAGAAACAATAAGTCTTAACAAAAAAAAAATCTGTTTAATGATGGAAACATAAAATCGATTATCAATAATAATTATAGTAATAATAATAATAGTAATTTAAATAATAAAAAAAAATAAAGTTTATGCTTAGAATTTACCCATCACCATTATGATAGTTTAATAAAAAAGTAAAAAAACAATGGTTTATGCCAAATAAAAATAATAACGCAGCGAAGGTTAACCTAAATGAACTTCAAAAAAAATCTGGTACTCGTTTTACGAAGCGCGGAGAACCATAGCTTAGGTAATTCCTATTCAATAATTTAACGACGAACAGCATTCACAGCACCAATTTAACCATTTTGATTTACTTATGTTTTCGTGAGTAATATTATTATTATTTACTGGAGGGCCATGTGGGCGATAAGCCACCTCGCACCGCGACCTAAAAGATCTAAGTAATAAGATAGAGCACGATTACTATTATTGACCAAATAACAAACACTAGTATATTCATTTATTGTCTAATGATTCTACACTGCTGTCCATTATGGATCAATCTTCGTTACACACTTGGGTCTTTGTTTTGATTCTAAATAATGATTTTATATTGTTTATTATTATTTCAATTACCACTAATGATTATAATTTGTATTATCCCGTATTATGATTATTTTAATGTTAATTCATAAAATTGTTTTTCCTTTTTTTTTCTAAATGAACTATCTTAATGTGATTAACTGTTTTACGTTTTTCACTCAATGTTTTTTTTTTGTTTGTTTTGTCTCTTAATTTAAACCAAGTCTATGGGTAAATATGCGGTTAACTAACAGTTTCTATGCACTCTTTAATTTATTAACTATTATTTTAATGTCCAATATTATTATATTCAATTTTTATTCCGCAAGACACAAGAACGAAAGCTTAAGAAAAAAAATGCACACCAAAAAAAAACTTTTCGAAATAGTAGCACACCATACAAGCAAAATGTTGTAATTATTACTTCTAAAAATGCCTATAGTTCCATTCATCACAACAGTTTTTCACTTCGAGTAATTATCTAGTCATTTACTCGATAATGTTCACTATTCTAATTAAAACTAGGTATTTATTATTATATAATTTATTGTGTCTTATTTATATATTTCACCAGACAATCTAATCACGTTCTTCAACATAATAGGCCACTGTTGAATTTAGATTTTCTTTAACAAACTAAAAAAACTTAGATTCACGTTTGTCATTGTTATTATTTTTATTATTATTATTAGTTTATTTTGAACTATTTATATTATAATACTATTTTAAGTTAACCGGCATTTTATCTGGCATTTAATTTTTAACAAATAAAATTTTTTATTTTTATTAGTGGACGTCTGACTACCGCCGCTGTTTTCGCCAACTCTCGACTGTGCTACTTTTTTTTTTCGATCACGTTATACCGAACATGCTACATTCGCTATCACTTCATTCAGTACCACCAATCAAGAAACGGCAACTCAATTCGTGTCACTTTGAACTCATACACTCTCAACAATTGATTATAAATGACGTTAGTACCAATTTTCGTGATAGACGAGAATCCCTTCACGGTATTTATCAGTGCATTTCTCGTATTAGGAGATTTTCATTCAATTAGAGTTTGTTTTGTTTTTTTTGGTAATGATAATCTACAGACTAATGTACACATAATTTCACGAATTTTTATTCCTTGTAAAATATACTTAGATTAATATCCGTATTAGACAAATTTTTTTTATGTTATTTTTTTCATTTGGGTTTATTAATTTACAGCCCTCGACTTCTCGATAATCATGGAACGATACAGCCGTGATTCGTTACAATGTGTGTTTGTAACAATCTATCGGCTGACTCGAAAGTATCTGAGTTGCTTAAACATTCTGCACCACGAACAGATGTATTCTTCAACTCTTCATGTATTCTTGCTCAGTGTTCCATTTTCGGCGATGTTGTAATTCACATAAATATTCCTTGAACCGCCTTGTCCGAAAATGTTTTTGCAGTTATTAAATAATCCGCCAGCGACTTGTTAAGGATAACTTCTGAGCTTGCACATCTGGTTCCACAATAGCTTTTAACGCCCGACCAACCAAGAAATGACCTAGAGTTAACACATTGCGAGAGCCGGCGAGAATTTAAAACTGCTTCGACTTGCTTTTCTATTGTGCTCAACTCCTCAAATGTAAGAGATGCGTTACCAATAAGCCGTCACAAATGAAATTTGGCTGATTTGACTGCTGCTTCATGCAACCCCCCGAAGTGCGGTGCGGATGGTGGTTGAAAGTGCCAAGTGATATTATCTTCTATGCAGAATTATCGAACTTTTTCACTATATGATTGGGAATTGAACAAATGATACAATTCATTCGACTCAGAATTGGCACCTATGAAATTCGTGCCGTTGTCAGAAAATATGTTGGCACATAGACCTCTCGTTGCGATGAATCGCTTCAATGCACCAATGAAAGTAACTGTTGACAAATCAGATACTAGTTCCAACTGGCATGCCTTTGTGGCAAAACAGACAAAAATGGCCAAATATGATTTCGTTGGTTTTCCCTCGAATCTTGTAGTGAATGTAGAATGGCCCACAGTAATCAACTGGGACATTTTCAAATGGATGTGCACCATTTATTCTTTTACTAGGTAGTTGTCCCATAAGCTGATTTTTCTGTAAAGGTTTTGCTCGAAAGCAAGTTCGAAACACTTTTGTTGCCAACTTCTTCCATTGATAGGCCAGTATTCTTGACGAATTGCCGCCAGTAGTGCTTGTGGACCAGCATGCAAGTATCTATTGTGATAATCAAAAAATATAATTAATGTGAACGGATGATTGGATGGAAGAATGATTGGATGTTTGACAGTATAAGGAAGCGTAGAATTTTTGAGATGTCCGCCAACTCGAATAAGGTTATTCTCATCTAGAAATGGGAATAAGGACTTTAGACGAGATTTTCGAGGCAAATTTCTTGGAGATTGCAGAGCCTTGATTTCCCTTTCAAAGGAGTTAAGTTGAATATTTTTTAGTAGCGCCACCACTCCCTTCTTTCTTTCTGCAACGGTAAGGGGTCCAATAACTCAATCTTTCTTCCTCTGATGACATCTAATATTATAAATAAAGCGAAGAGCATATGCAAATATATTTTGTGTTGAACGGAGACAGTTTTTGTATTTAACGGTTTGTATTAGGTCATCATATTTTTGATTAGACGCCACCAAGACATCCATCCTTTTTCTCCGTTCTGAAAGTTCGTTCACTACAGTTGAAATGTTATTTGTCCAAGAATCTTCAGTAGTTCATAGAAAAATTGTACCTTCAAACCATAAAGTTGAATTGTAAAATTCTCGAGGCATGAGTCCTCTTGAAAGGACATCTGCAGGATTCGATTTGGATTCCACGTGATTCCAATTACTAATTTTTGAAATCTCCTGAATTGCCGTTACTCTGTTAGCAACAAACATTTTCCATGATGCAGAAGGGGCTCTAATCTAATTGAGAACGATCGTTGAATCGCTCCAAAAACATATGCCATTAAACTCAAAATTTAATTCTGAAGAAACTGTTTAATCAAGGTTGCTAACAACACACCAGCGCACAGCTCTAGTCGAGGAAGTGACGTATTTTTTAAAGGAGCTACTCTTGATTTTGCACATAATAGTGATGTTGTAATGCTTTCGGCTGCATCAATGGAACGGCTATAGATTGCTCCTCCATAGGGCTTTTCAATTGCGTCTGCGAACCCATGCAATTCAATGTTAACTGTTGATTCTGAAGTGAAAACGTGACATTGAATATGAAGATGATTTAATTGAATAAGTTCAGTTCTGTAGAATTTCCACTTGGTATACATGTCTTGCTGTAACGCTTGGTTAGTTATTGAAGAAATAATTTCCCCAGTGTGATAACTGGTGCTAGTAGTCCAAGAGGGTCAAAAATTCTGGCAATATCTGAGATAACACCCCGTTTTGTTGAAATTGTAGCATTTTGCAGATTGACATGAAAATGGAATTGGTCAGAGCATGGTTGCCAATAAATTCCGAGTGTTTTAATGAATTGAGAGTCATCAATTTGAAGAAGCGACTCGTGGTCATCCTTGGGAATATCTTCCAATAATTTTGAAGAATTTGAACCCCATTTTCAAAGCCTTATACCTCCCATACCTAGCAGTTCTATATAACCTGTGATCTCATTTCTAGTAGTTTTTGATGACAATTTGAACCGGTAAGAAGACCATCAACATACATATTATCAACGGTAGCCGGTCACTTCCGTCCAAAGCTAACTGTTTTAAACAACGAGTAGCCAAATATGGTGCAGAAGCTAAACCATATGTGACTGTATTTAGCTTGTAGACCTGTATTTGGCTCTTGTTTTGTTCTTTCCATAAAATATATTTACACTTTGTATCCGACTCTTGTACGTTTATTTGACGATATATTTTCGATATATCGGCACTGAATACAAATTTTTGAGCTCTAAATCTGATCAATATTGTAAACAGATCATTTTCCACAACTGGTCCAACTTATAATATATCGTTAAGAGAGTTACCTGCATTAGTATTTGCGGACGGGTCAAAAACCACCCTAAGTTTGGTAGAAGAGCTGTCAGGCTTGATACGCAGTAGTGCGGTAAAAAATAATTCACCTCAGGAATATCTTCTTCTCTCACTGATTGCATGTGTCCTAGATCTTTGTATTCATCAATGAATGCAGTATTATTCCTGTTGAGATCGGAGTCCTTAGCTAATCTCTTCTCTAAATTCAGGAAGCGTCTTGTTGCCATTGTTCTAGAATTTCCTAACGTCTCTGGAGACGTTTTGAATGGCAATTTAACGATGAATCGTCCTTGGTTATCTCGAGCAAAATTATTTTTGAAATGTTCCTCACATGCTTCTTCCTGTGGTCTTAGTTCTGCATTTTTAAATTCACAATTCTCCAATTTCCAAACAGCGTATTTTGAAGTATTGGTAGCTGATCGTTTAACTTAATTTGGCCTATTACGAGTAATTTGTAGAATAGATCTGCTACGATTAAGAGATGCCTTGATGAACATTAAAATTTTGAATCCGCTAGCTGAATATTTTTAGGTATTGGCCATTTTCCAAGTCGTCCATGAATTGATGAGGCTGCCTTCCGGTTATTTGTGGTAAAATGTGAACTTCTAAATTGGTGGTGAAACCTGTCACTCGAGATTGTAGTGTATTTAGATCGGCAAGAAACTTCCTCATTCCCAATTTCTGTAATGGGTACTTGGCATATGCGTTCATCCAATTTTAATTTTTTCATGAAATCCGAAGTAATAAAATTGATTTGAGATGCGGAGTCTAACAATGCTCTATATAAAACTGGATTTCCAGAAGAATCCAATACTTCTATTATAGCAGTAGATAAGAAAACATAATACAGCCAATTTTTTTGCGTCGGTTTATAAACCTGTTCTGTCATACGCTATCGTATCTCCAGCTTTGCCCACCTACGATCAAATTAATATTTTCAAGTTTACCGAGAAAGAAGTACGGGATTGCTTGCTCCAGCTCGAGGATGGAAAGGGAGCGGGTTATGATGGCTTCCCGTCGATTTTGTTTAAGTGTTGTGTTGAGAGTTTGACCAGTCCTATTACCTTCATATTTAATGAAAGCCTTCGTCGCGGTTTTTTACCCGATCCTTGGAAAATTTCTTGTATTCATCCAATCCTTCAAGGCGGGTAGAAGAAGTGATGTGAGTAATTATCGTGGGATCGCCATTCTTTCTGTCTTACCCGAGTTGTTTGAGTCTATGGTTCAACATGGATTTTATCGCGGTAAGTCTACAATAACTAACTTGATTTCATTTTGTGGCGACTTATTTGATAGTGTAAATTTCAGACATCAGCTTAACGTTGTTTATATGGATTTTGCCAAGGTTTTTGATATGAATGACCACTCTATTCTTCTTAGTAAGTTAGAGAATCTAAATTGTCAGTTCATTCCTATTAAATGGTTGCGTTCCTACCTCACTGATCTTTGGCATTCCGTTAGGATCTTGGGTTCTTACTCAGAATTATTTCATGTGCCATCTGGCGCGCCTCAAGGTCACATTGGACCATTGTTGTTTTCATTGTTTATCAACGATGTGGTGCAATGTTTTGAGCTTGCTAACTGCCTCCTCTTCGCAGATGACACGTAAATTTTCGCCCGGGTTTCTAGTTTGTCTGATTGTGTAAAGTTGCAGGAGGATTTAAGCAGATTTTCTAGTTGGTCAATTAACAATAGACTGGCTCTGAACGTGAGCAAATGTAAGATGCTTTCTTTTAATCTTATCCGCTCACCCATTTTCCACCAATATCAGCTGTACAACGAAGACGTTGACCGAGTCGAGTTCATTTCTGATGTTGGTGTGATTTTTGCAGCTGACGCTACATTTACCAGACATGTTAACACCACACACATTTCAAAGTCGTATATTATGTTGGGCTTTATTAAACAAAACTGCAGGGATTTTAGGGACCCGATAACTTTGACATCACTGTAGGTCTCGTTTGTCCGGTCTATTTTGGAGCATGCATCTCCATTTTGGGCGCCATCCTACCACTGTCATTCCGGGAGGATTGAAAGTGTTCAGAAGCAATTTGTTCTGTTCGCGCTCCGATGTTTGCCGTCCACGCGTGCTGTGGAATATGTCCTCCACCTTATCAATATCGATGTAATCTTTTGAAACTGCAACGTCTAGACTATCGCCGGGACGTAGCTTCCACGCTGTACGTGCGCAATATCATTAATTCCCGTATCGATTGTACCGAGCTACTCGCACGTCTAAAAAATATATGCTCCTGAACACCGAATGCGTCCACGTGATGGGCTTTTACTCATTGACCTGGGCCCTATTGCACCAACTACTTGTCACTTATTACTTATCAACTTATCATAAGTTAGTTTTTTTGATAATGATAAGTGATAAGTGTTTCACCAAAAATAACAAAATCTCACTCACTTATCAATTTGAAAACTTATCAAATTTTGATAATGATAAGTGATAAGCGTTGCACATCAGATTGTCTATAACTTATCAATTGACGAATTATCAAATTTTTATGATAAGTTGTAAGGATCTATACAAAAATACTATAAATGTGATAGTGTTTGCAAAATAATATACTTTCCGCACATTTTATATGTTAGACAATGGTTTTGTACCTATATAGCAAAACAATTAAAAAAATGTTATTCTGTAATTTAATAACAACAACAATTTTGCATGTATATAATAATACATGAAGAGAAACCTTTCTCAATTGGGAGTTCTTATTTCAGTGTTTAGAATCAATTGTAAAACTTTTCTTTTGTTGCTTTTAAAATAAATTCTCTTTTCTAACTGTAAATGATTTTTCAGCAGTACTTAAACGTAAACAATTTATTTTCATAACAAATGAATTAAGAGAATTACTATTAACAAAAAAATTGAATTTAACTACATTATACAAAATCTGTAATCGTCATATACAAACCAAAATGATTTGCCACTATTCGTCTCGTCCGCTTTTGAGCACGATTAAATCTTTGTTCTATTGAATCATCCGGATTTCTTCGCATTGGTGGGATAAGCCAATCTTTAAGGGAAAGCACTGTCACCCAAAATCACAGCACCGGGGAACGGGCGAAAACAAGACTCAAAATTGCTAAATAGCCTTGTATATGGCAATACTCTGGAGTCATGGACACTACCTGGCCAATTTGAATGTACTGCATAAAAGCGGCGGTCTGGGCCACACATCATCATTGCATTCAGTGAATGTTTTCCATGTCGATTCGCAAAGTGTTCTTCATTGACCGTAGGTGCATCTATATTAATCATTGTTCCATCGAAGCAACCAGCTACCTGAGGGTAACCACATCTCAAGAAACTTCTATCATGGATATTCCTAACCAATGCAGTGTTGTTAGTAGTTGCTACAGAGGACTCAATGTGCAGTTTCGGTCGCTTGCATAGTGCAAATTTGCTCCGATTTTTAATAATACGTGCTCAATTTGTTCATGTGACAAACGAAAATGTTTTGTCACTCGCGAGTCCTTAGAATATTTTTTTCTGGCTTTCACTACACGATTTCTTCTTTCGTTTTCATCCTCGAATAATCTTTCGAACCGACGCATTTATTTATAAAAATTATTTTGTCGTTTAATAAATTTCAGTTTTTATTCACTAAAGTTGATATAATATCGAAAAACAACTGTCTTACCTCTATGATAAATCGAACAGAATGAAATTGTTCTTACTTTGACTTAAAATTATAACTTATTAGGACGTGTCCGATTTCTGTGCGAACTAATTTTTTTTTGATAAATTTGACATTGTCTCTTCCATATATGAAATAAGTTCATTTGCTGTCCGAATACTGAAATAATTTTGATATAATAAAATTGAAATTTGGAAATAAAATAAACGACAAATTGTACGTAGAGAGTTATTTAAAAGTGTATGTAAAAATGATAGAGGCAGAATTTGATCCAAATATGCTATTATTTCTATTAATTTTGGGTTATATGACCAATAATGTATTCAATTCCCTCAGCAAACAATTCAATACTCAGTTATAATGATCCTGTGACGAGAATGCATTTAAGGATATCGTCTAACACTTTCATCGCTATTAGCAAATTATTGCCCAATAAAAACCATGGTTGGGGACCGGAAATGGAACATGATATTTTTGCTGTGGCTGGCAAGTGGGACTAGTTATATAATTGTAGGTGCAGATATGAACATGTCAAGATCCACAGTTTGTGATATTGTTCACAAAATGCTGGACACTAGAAAATGCTGGAACTTATTATATTATATAAATAAAAATAAATTAAATTATATAAAACTTATTTTGTTTAATTCACCGGCAGAGAAACAAGAATTATTACGGACATGTCCCGGTGTTGGGACAATTTGGTTGCGTACAGTTTAACATTAACTTATCACAAAAAAAATTATTTCGCACAGAAATCGGACTCGTCCTTAGAATACAATAAAATAGCGGTATAAATTTTGAAATTAAAGTTATTATACACTTGAAAACACATTGTTACATGTATTGTCATTATCATTTATAATCATTTGAATAATAAATAATTTTATTGAAAAATGTGTTTGTACTCTTTTAAAATTGAACAAAAGCTTTCATCTTACAATAACAGCAAAAAAAAACGTTTTTAACAGACTTCCGTCATACCACTACAATTTGTAGCTCTTATCAATTTTTTTGAGTAGTGAAATTTTTCTTATTGATATTTTGTATAAATTATCATTAAAGTAGTCGATTATTGATAAGTTAAAACTTTTAGTGCAACAGAACTACGAAAAAATTATCAAAAACCTCAAACTTATCGCTTATCAAAATATTACTTATCATTTATCATTTTGCAAATTGGTGCAACTTAATTTTGATAAGTGAGTGCTTATCACTTATTATAACTCAATAAAATACTTATCAAATTTCAATTTGGTACAACAGAAAATTATCAAAAATTATGATAAGTTGATAAGTAATAAATGATAAGTAGTTGGTGCAATAGGGCCCTGGTGCCAACAAACTATGGTCTTTCGGAACCGATCCTGAGAATATCATGGTTGTTCAATTCAGTTTTTGAAATTTTTGATTTTCACTTGTCTAGAGATTTGTTTGAACAAATGTTTTATTTAAGTTTTTTAATAATTGTAGCTAGTAGTAATTGTTTGTACCGATTGTAGTCACTATAGGTATCAAATAAATAAATAAATAATTCATGTCCAGGGGTGCTATTCTTGAAACATTACGAAAATTTTCGTAACCGGAAATTTTCGTAATGCTATTTTCGTAATAGTAATGGTGAAATCATAATTTAGTATTCTTGAAACCATTACGAATATAACGAAGAGGCAAAAAGAAATAATAAAATTTCGAGAGAGAAGATGAAAATGTAAGTTCTTAAAATGGTATTCTTGAAATCCGGATTACGAAAATTTTCGCAACGGAACGTTACTAAAATTTTCGGATGGTTTTTGCGTTTCTTATTGCATTTCGTAATGAAATCATTTAGATTTTTGTTTTAATTATATTCATACAAAGACGTTCATAAAACTCAATAATTTCTGTTGATGGTTAAAAATAATATGTATTTACATTTCGATAAATATTTATTATTTTATTACCACAAAAAAAGGGTACCTATTTGCTTGTGGTATGTTTATTATTTTCTTAAAAATAAGGGTAATAGCTACAATACTAATGGACAATTTGGGATGTATTTTTAAATGTCGCGTGTTGTAATTGGAATTGGATTGATATACCGTCACAGGCGGCTAATACTAATGGTACGTAAACTCATACAATCATACCATCATAACATAATAGTATCGTACGACAATACGATCTAAAATCATATCGTCATAGAATCATAGGACAATGCCACTATGTATATAAATAGCCGTGACATCAGTCTACAAAACTCAAATCCCCAATATAAAGAGGGGAATAAAGATTTTTATTTTCCTATGAAACGTAAACAAAATCATATAGGAATTATTTTGTGTTGTCTTTATTTTCAATTTAAATGAACATTTTTATTGATAAATATAAATAATTTTAAATTAAATATATCGAATTGCAGCTTGTCCACAATTTTAATTAAAATTAATAAAATTTTAATTCACAATTTTGCGTTTTAGTAAACTGAATTTTATTCTCAAACATCGTCAGGCTTCGTGCTTTTTTAAAAATTTCATTTCGTAGATTACTAGATTAGTTTTATTACTTTACCAATGCTACTACATAAACAGCCATGATTTATAATAAAACTAATCTAGTAATCTACGAAAAGAAATTTAGAAAAAAACACGAAGCCTAACGATTTCCCTAAAAATCAATTTACTAAAATGCAAAATTGCTAATTAAAATTTTAATAATTTCAATTAAAATTCTGTACAAGCTGCAAGATATACAATGTGTTTCGTCGTCAAGTGACCGGCCGGAAAATTCGGAATATTTAAGTAATATTATCGCAAAAAATCCTTTAAAGTGGGTGTCGCCTTTTCAAGTTATGGGCTCGATTTTAATTCTATTTGCGGTTTTTGAAAGTTTATGAGTCACTTTATTTGACAGGTTTTAAAGAATGTAAAAAATTACGGGAAAATAACATTTTTTTTACTTAAGAAAACCTCTACTTTTTGAAAAACTAACTGTAAGTCGAGAAAATATCCCATTAAGTTAGTTATTTTAATTATTTTTATTAATCTACAGCATAATATCTACAAATTAACAAAAGTAAGAGAGAAAGTAGGGAAATTAAACAAAAAAGATGTTTAAATTAAAGTCAAAGAAATAAAATAATACTGTTTTATTAATAATCAATAAAAACAATTTTTATTACAAATTATTAAACATTTTTAATTAAATAACATGTTCGAAATGCTCTCCACTCTCTTGTAAACAAACAAGGGCTCTCCTGATCACACTAGTTGTTGTCCAACGCAATTGTTAAGGGTTGCCTCTTGTTTCTGCTGCAGTAGCGAAAATTCTTGCTGTCAGAAATAAAAATCTAGGGGCGTAAGATCAGGGGACCTTGGCGGCCAGGCTACAGGACCTCCTCTACCGATCCACCGTGGATAATTTTCATTCAAATTATCACGTATTATCTTTGCAAAATGTGTTGGAGCTACATCTAATTGCAGCTGCATTCGCCTTCTCCTCAACAATGGCACTTTTTCCATGACAACGTGATTCCTGAAAATTCTAATAATAGTAATCAAGCCTGTTTATTACCACGTAAGGTCCGATAAGTTAATCGTGGATCATTCCCGCCCATACATTTATAGCAAATTGGCTCTGGAAAGCTGTCTCCCTTACGACGTTTGGGTTTTCGATGGCGCAAACATGAAGGTTTCTATAATTTGTTATACCCGCCCTGGTGAAAGTAGCTTTATCTGTCCACAATATTCTCCTTATAAAATTGACATCACTTCGTCTTTGCTGTGAAATTATCCAGTTACAAAAAACTGATCTGGCACGATGGTCCACAACTCCTAGATGTTGAGCACGACGGCAGTGATAAGGATTAAGGCCTTCTTGACCTCGATATGCCTAATCTAATAGACAGGCGGCTGATACTTGTCGTAAGGTCAGCGCATATTAATCGTAATAAGTCCTCTTCCAACGTGTACGTTAATATTCACGCTGGACTCGTGTTGTTGTTGGAATAATCCTTGTTCGGAAAAACGTCGATGTATTGCAATGAATGTCCTATACCCAAGTACTGGCCTGTTGGATATGGACGCCTGTATTTTTCGACAGCAACGCGTGCATTTCCATTACAGAACAGGTTTACAAAATGCATATCGGCTACATGAGAAGGTGGTCGATCACGCAAATGTGTCATTGTAATGATTAAGCGTTTACTTAACACAAACTGTCCTTTTAATTATCACACAAACTTAAAATTGTTAAAACACAGAACACTGAGAGTACATAGTGTTACACGATCGGTTAGCGAACATCTGAACTATTTATTATTACTTACCAATTTGAGTTTTCGATCATTTAAAAGATTTGGTTAGATAACATCACTATACCTAAACGGTTACAAACGACATTTTTCGACAAATTGGTGTTCGAATATTTTATGAGTTAGGTAGTAACAATGTTTTAATAATTATAAATAAAATAACCATGTCATGGGACATTTTTTCGACTTCAGTTAATTTTTTTTAAAAAGTAGAGGTTTTTTTAAATAAAAAAATCGTTTAAATAAAAAAATGGGATTTTCCCATAATTTGTTACATTCTTTACAAAAACCTGGCTTATTGTGCAAATTAACTAATAAAGTGACTCATAAGCTTTAAAAAACCGCAAACAGAATTAAAATCGAGCCCATAACTTGGGAGATATGATGAAAAATGTGAAAAGCTATCACCAACACACAAGGGGTCACTTGCCGACGAAACAGATTGTAGTTAATTTAAAATTATTTCTATTCATCAATAAAAATTTTCATTTAAATTGAAAATAAAGGCAACACAAAATCCCATATGATTGTGTTTATAAAAAAACATCCCATATGATTGTGTTTTTTATTCCCTTAACACCACTACAAGTTCTTTTTCATGGCTTTTTATGTAGTGGCATTGCATAGGATCATATCATCGTACTAGCATACCATCAAACCATCAAGCCATCTTAAACGACATAACATTATATCATCGTTCAATCGTACCATCATACAATCATATGTACATGGTACGGCCGGTAAAAACAGATTTTTGGAAAAAAAAATTCTAAATCGGATAAGCGATTCTCGAGATATCATGGGTACAGACATCCAGACGTCCAGAAAGACGGACAGACATATTTAATTTTTTTTTTAATTTTTCGGACTCAAGGACTTTCAAAACGTCGAGATAAATGGTTTTGGATCAAACAAATTTTTGGCCATTTTTGACAAGATTTCAATACATTGGTCTTTTTAGACCGAAGTAATTTTCCCTTTAATATTAAATATTAATATTAAATAAATAAGCTATTATTGACAAAAATTCACAACAATTATTAATTTTAAGTAAAGAAAGCGTCCGCTTCGCTTAATATTCTCAGTTATACTAACATTTTTAATCATCTCTTTCGAAATCATCTTAGTTTTTTATTCCTCTCTTCGTAATTCTCGTAATGGCTTCAAGAATACTAATTTATGATTTCACCATTACGATTACGAAAATATTGTGCATTACGAAAATTTTCGTAATGATTGAAGACAGGACATTTAAAATAATAAAACAAAATTGTTCCAAATGAACTTAATGAATGATAAAAATCACACTTTAAATTACACATTGCATTAATTAATTTCCAATCATTACAATTTTAACAAATAAATATAAAAGTTAAATAGCTATGCAATATAGCTTTAAATAACATATTTTTGTTGTATTGAATCACATATTCCATTTTTGTCCGGTATAGCCAATTGTCAATTACGAAAAAATCTCATACCCTTACACGTATTGTTTAAAATTAGAAAGTGGTCAAGCATTAAAAAAAATATCCCAAGATTTAGATATAAAACATGTAAATACAAAAATTTAGAAGAAAATATCCTTTTGTTCTAGTTAGGTAGTAAACAAAACCAAATGCATATATGTAGTTATGTACATCGTTATCTCGAAATAAAAATATGTACATATTTTTAAGAACACGTGAAACGAAGAAAAAAAAGGTACGCTTTTGTTTTCACTTTTTTATAAAATATTGAGAATAGAAAATATTGAGTTTTATGAACATCCTTATCAATATAATTAACACAAAAATCCAAATGATTTCATTACGAAATGCAATGGAAAACGAAAAAACCATTACGAAAATTTTAGTAACGTTCCGTTGCGAAAATTTTCGTAATCCGATTTCAAGAATACGATTTTAGGGTTTTCGTAATACTTTGACACTAACTCGCAATACGAAAGTTTTCGTAATGGTTCAAGAATAGCACCCCTCAGCTATAGATGCGCTGAATGAATTTCCTTGACACGTTAAAATAAACAGAGAGCTCCTATACCCGCCGTCTCCTAACGGGTTTTCTTTTGAGGAACACTTGAAGAATCCAACTAAAATTTTCCAACAAAAACAACAACAATTTTACAACAAAAAAATAGGTTCTTAATGTACCTCTACCATTCTTAACCAAAAATATCAATACCCTTACCATATAAATGTATATGAATTCCCTTATTCAATAATCAAATTTTAAGTTGAATAGTTATAACTTTCAAGTTTTCAATTTAAAAAAAAAACCTGCTACAACCTCCAAATTGTTTTTAGCTGGGCTACTCGAATTATACTAATTACACCTAGCATAAAATAAAAAGAAAACAACATATTCCCCTAGAATTGCTGTTGATCAATAAGCTCCCCCCTATTTGTCTTATTTATTTGCAGAATAACGATTACATAGGGCTATCGTACGATATAATTCAGGTTGACGATGACTCATTTATGCCTTGTATAAATGTACTTGACCATAAAATTAAAATAAAATGTATTGATGTAATCAACAAATAATCACATAAAAAATAAAAATTCAAAATTGGGTCAATGACCGACAATGCGATCATAAACAATCTATTTACTCATCAAGTATATAGAATCGGATTGTTGTTATTGTTGTTGCGTTTTGTTTATCGTTTATACAAAACGATCTTCTTATTGCATTGTGTAGCTATAAGACAGCCGTAACAGGCCTTGAAGGCGCATTTCCAGCTCTGATACGGAAGTGTTAGTTAATCTTTATCGTTCGTTTTATTTTTACTAAGCTTTTGTTCATTCATTTTTTTTCACGTAAAATCACAAAATAACAGAATGACTTAAAATATGTTTAATGTTTAAACAATTTTTAATTAGTGAAAAAGACAGATTTGAAAATTAAATTTGCTTAAATTAAAATAAAATTTAAATTAAATGTTTGTTAAATTAAATGTTTGTTTAAATTGTGAATTTATAAATACATACTCGTACATATAACCAACGTACGTATTACTAATCCAAAGGCTTTGCTTTTCCGTGATACTGCAATATAGTATATCGGCAATTTAATTTGTCGGCAACATCTTTAACGATTTTTCACTTTGCCGCTGTATTTATATTCATAATCGTTTTAACCATAATTTCATGTGTGTATTTTGTACTATATATTATCGGTGATCTCACTCTAAGTGAATCCGTATTTCTTTTCGTTATAAACTATTATGGTTCATGTTATTATTGGAGTTGACCAGCCTCATCATTTCACTACTATTTTCCGGGTAAATTAGCATTGAGGTCAATACTTCTAATTTAAAAAGTAGTTTCACGTGAGCATTTTATAAAGTATTACCACAGAAGAAAGATTAACCAGAATAGACATTGCGTGGACCAAATTTTTTTTTCATCTTACCTTATTTTTTGGACATTGAAGTATAATTATTTTTGAATATTATAGTAGTTAATACAAATTATGCTGTCAAAACAAAACTTGTCTAATAATTTCATTAACCACACTGTTAAGGATTCTCAATTTTTATTATTTCAAACCAAAACCAGTAAACCAAAGAATACATAACCCAACTTTCTTTTACCTTCGGCAAATCAAGGTCAAAAAAATGAGTCCAAATTTTTCCATACAAAAACAGCGTTATGTCTCTTCTGGTTGTATTCTGTGGTATTACCATTAAATTTTTTTTTATACATTTGTGAGTTATTTTGTCAAATTGTAATCTCAAAAATTATATAATACGCAAATTTTATAAAAATTGAAATAGTTAATTATTAGCCTAACAATACTAAAAAAAAAATTATAAAATAATTTCTTGTTCATTGGCGAATAGTATATATTTATAATGAATTGTTGTGAAATATTTGTTTATTTAGCGAGCGGCTCAAAACCTTGTTTTTCAAAATCTTGTTTTCTAAAATCTTGTTTTTATTTATACTTATTTATTAAATATTAAATTACCAATATTAAATTCCCCAAAAAAAAACCCTCGAAGGGCTACGCGAAGCCGTTAGCCTCTACTACTACTCTACTCTAAGTTAAATAAGGGGTTGGCCACGTATCACTAATATGTGTCATTAATAGATTCTATATAATCCGCTCCTTCGTGAGTCACGCAGTCCGACATGTTTGCTGATCCCGGTTCCTGTCCCGAAGTAAATTCCACATTTTCCAGAATTTATATTTTTTTTTTTGGGTTATTTTCGTTTTGTAACCGAAATCCCCATTTTCCAGAATTTATAAAAAACAAGATTTCGCACCCAACCCGTTTATTTGGTCGTAATTCATAAACATTTTACAAGTGCAAAAGCGAAAATTTAATTGTGTTAATGGCTTTTATTGCGATTTTTTGTCTTTCCATAACATAATATCTTGTCAAAACTAATCTTAAAAACAAAAAAATTACGAAATTACAAAAATTTAATCAAAGACGCGGTACTGTTAAAGGTAAATTAAGCAATATCAAAAAATTCTTGGATGGTTTGTAATGACACCGCTTGGCGCGATGTCATTCCCTCAGGTTAACGGAAATTCTCCAATTGTAAGGGAAATACCAAAGCATGTGAGAAACAGAAGTTTGCTCCTTTGATTCGTGGCGCCGATATGGAATTTCAAATTCCATTTTTCTTTTCTTTCTTCAATACACAAATAAAGATATAATTAATGAAATCAAACAATATTGAATTTAATTTAATAACCAATTTCCTCCAGCCCAGTTGCGTGGTACTGCCTGACGTTTCTTTGAAGCGCATGATATCGGGATTGTCATCACTCGTACTAGTGGCGACAATCTCTTCACAGTATGTGAGGCTTGCATGATGTGGTGAATATATCAATTCAGTTTAGGGAAATCGTAGAGGCAGTGAAAACAAAAATACCTCTATAAAAAGGAAAAAACATTGAAAATAAAAGAGAATCGTTTTTCTAAAATCGAGGCGAACAATCATTGCAACTCGAGCAGTTACATAAAAAAAAATTAATAAATATCTTAAATTGATTTTGTTATATTCTGTTTTTTTCTTGTTCTTTATAATTTTTCATTCTAAATAAAAATTTAATTTTTGGCTTAAAACTTGGATACTTTAGAAATTACTGTAAAAATTCAATAAAACCTTATGGAAAAAATGAATTTTTGAAGATCCTAGCAGTCTTTAATTTCATGCCGAGTGCTTTCAAATTATTTCATTGATGTGATTATTGATGTGGTAAATTAATTTGGCAAATCCAAAATTCAAAACATTCCGACGCTATCTGTAACATAAAAAAAATGTTAACAAAATAACAAATATGATGTTACAATAAACATTAGTTCAACCTTTTCAAGACGGTTTAAGAGCACAAAAGATTTTTAATAAAATACAAATATTTCATTGTATCACTTTTTATCGTATTCGAACAAATTTATTTAAACTGTAAAATATAAAAATAATTAAAGAAACACCATTTCAATCTCCGTACAGTAATTTTTTAAAGCAGTCCTCATTTATTGTTTCAAGCGTATTGTCAAAACAGATACTACTACTTGTTTCGGTTGGCGAGTACAAACACAAATTTTGTAATTTTTCCGATGGTGAACTTAAATTTTCGTTAAATTGGTCAACATTCTTGAAGATATCGTTGATCTCGTTCGTAAACGTGCTGTTATCGATACCCATTCGAGTGCACGACTCCTTTAATATATCGTCCAATGTTTGATCGTTGATGTCCTCGTGATGAATAATTTCGGTGGCTGATGGTGATGGTTTAATAGATATTGTTGTCGGTTCATTCGGATCGATTGGTTCGATGATTGGTGATGCGATGATATTTTCATGGATGGTATCGAGTATCATGGATGGCGATGAGATCGGTTCAATGTCGTTCGACTCTTCAGGTAAATGCATAAGTTTTTGTAGTAAATCGCCTGTTTGGCGTACCACAATGCCAGGCGGATTAGTTGAACATTTGTGCGTGCGCTGTGATACTTTATATCGAAAGCTTTTCTCACATGTAGTACATTTGTATGGCATTACTCCGGTATGAATACGTCGATGTACTAAATAGGAGACACGTTGTCGGAAACACTTGGCACATGTTTCACATTTAAATGGCTTCTCACCGCTATGAATACGTTCGTGATTATGCAGCGTTGATAGTTCTTTAAAGGCCCGGCCGCATGTACCACAAACATGCGGTTTTTCATCACTGTGGTATAGTAAATGCTTGTGGTACGATTGTTGAAATGTAAAAGTTTTTGCGCATATGGTGCACGAGTACGGCATTTCGCCAGTATGCAACCGTTTATGTTTTTTTAAAAAATATTTAGTGGTGAATGATTTTGAGCATATGTCACATTCCCAAATTTTGATTTGCTCCGAATTAGGCGACAGCTGACTAACAATTAAACCTTTCGACTCCAATTGGGCGCTTATAAACGATTTATCATCGCCTTGGTTTACCGAAGCTGTTGTTAGTGTGGAAGGTGGAAATGTACCAATGTCGTTTGACGCACTATAAAGATCGTTACAGGAAATTATGGCCGATTTACTTTTACGAATAATTCCACTGCTTGCTGTCGAATTAAAACAAAATCCCTGGTGAGCCACGCGTAAATGCACCTTTAGGGATCCCTTCATTTTGAATATTTTCGAACACAAATGGCAATGATATTTGGTTTCCTGTAGCACCCCATTTTCAATAATGACTTTATTATGCAGCAAATTTTCATGCATTTTCAGCAGATCGTAGCTACGGAAATTTATCTCGCAAATATCACATTTAAATTGGATATTTGTTGTTGTTGTGTCGTATTCTTGTTTTATAAATAAATCTGTCGGTACATTCACATCGGTCGATTTTTTCTTTGATGAATTTCCCTTATTATATTTCCTTTTAATAACCACAATTTGCATATCACGACCACTGACATCATCTTTATTTTCATTAATATCACTATTGTTATTATTGTTATTGTTACTAATACTATTGTTATTCGTCACAATAGAATGTCCGAATATATGTATTGTAAATTTGTCTAGCCCCAAAAGTATTTCATTGCAAATGGGGCAAATTAATGGTCGATTTGTCACTTTAACCAGGCTGATTTTGAACGTTTCGATATTAGAGAATTGCGTTTGGCAGCACAACGGACACGTTAATGTTTTGTAACACATTTTTTTAAGCGTAAATTTACATAAATTACAAATAATTAATAAAACAAATTAATAACACAATCAATATACACGAAAAATTAAAATTTTCACACACAAATTTTTTTTATTGAGTTACTGTTTGAGATTGTAAATGCCTTATGATCTATTTTTAGGATTTTCTTTTTTTCCGATTTTCATTTATTTATTTTTTATATGTGAAATATCATGAAATCTTTATTTTTGTTTTTCGCGATCGTGAAAATATGTATTTGTATTTCTCGTATAATTGTACATATGTGTAACAAGACTGAGATTGTATATCTATACATATACGGGGGTTTGTTTGTTGTTTACACAGTAAGCACGAGTAGTTTTAAAAACATAGGAACTTCTAAAGTCCCGCCGTTTGTACAATTTAACTGTTTGTCATAGTGAGGGTTTCTTTTGTTGTTGTTGAGAAAATGTGTGTCTCATCGCAAACAGTGGAATGAATAATGGTTTATCTAAATTTTATGGGATTTTGTTGAGGGGTGTCAGTCAGGGATAATAAAATATCGGAAATGGTAACCGAATAGTATGATGATTTCACTATTACTCCACTTTGAGATGCATACTCAACAATCTGCCAAATCGAAATTCGCAAGTCGATAATTTGTGACTATTCCATCAATTTTTGTTTATTTTTCTGAAAATATTTAGTAATAAATTAATTTGTGGATTTTTTTTAGCTTAATTTTTAATTTTTTATTAGTTCTTTAATAAAAAAATCCGACGTTTCGACGGTATACATTGTACCCTTAAAAATGGCGGAATATACCGCCGTAACCTCTGAATTTTTAATTAAAGAATTAATAAAAAATAAAAAAATTAAGCTAAAAACCCACTTTTTAATTATATAAATAAAGCTTATTAAGAAACTGAATTAGAAAATACTTAGGATAGTTGCTAACAATTTTTTGACTCATCAAATAAAATAATAAGCCAAGACACAAAATCCGGGTGTTCACACGCAGTTAACACTGCAACACATCATTTCCTCGTTTCTTACCTCTTTGCCTATAAACTACTTTCCCCCTCCAGTTAGTTTACAGGCAAAGATGGTTGGTGGTGTTGCAGTGTTAACTGCGTGTGAACAGCCGGAATAAGTACTAACAATAAAAATTCGTTTGCAAATATTTGGTTTTTCCCGTATTAAAATTGCTTGTTTGCTTGACAAATGTGTATCTAGCCTATTGTTACTTAAAATGACACAGATTGACTTACGTTAATTCATCGATGTCAAAAGTTAAAGAAAGTTTTGGCTATCTTTCAGAAAGAGTAAAGAAATACTGTCTTGCCTAAAAACAGCGAGCTTGAAGATTCATTACCAACTTGGTAATATTTAACAAAAAGAGGCTAATTTGATGTGATATAAGCAATGATTTGTGATGCACCAGATTGGTGAATGCATCTGCTCCAGTGCTTGGTGACGCAGCTGTTTAAATCACTATCCTAACGGCTTAAATCACTATCCTAAAAGTTGGTAAGTTTTCAGTTGATCCAGCAGAATAATTACGAATACTCGGAAAGCTTACCATATTGATTTTACGACTATCTCGCAAGTAAAATATATAAAAATTTCTACCAAATTTATGAGCTTGCAAGAAGAAAAAAAACAACAATAATATTGTACATACTAGTTAAAAGCCATCACTTACTGAGATTTAGCTAAATGTGCTTAGCTAAACCCGTTTTAGTAATTTAACTGCGTTGACACAATGGGGTTATAATACACTTAAAATACTATCTATTGTTCGGTTTGATGTTAAAACAAATACCAAACGCATTTCCATTCAAAATATATTTTAAAAAAAATTAATTTTTTCGTACACAAACATTTATACTCAAACTATGTACTTGTACCCTCACCAAACTCATTATTTCGAGATAAACTTCAAAATATTGTCGGATTATTTCACTAAATCTGAAGGTGACACATTACGGCTTAACTCGAAAAATTAACTAAATCGGATTTATTAAACCGCAATCGGTTAGCACTACAAGTACGCATGATTAAAGATTACCAGGTTAGCTCTAAAAATGTAAACAATTTTACCCGCAATTTTTCATATTGTTTTTTTTTAGTGTCGGCGACCATGATCCCTCTAAACAGATGTACATATATGTATTCTTATTTATGTATTAATTTAATCATTCAAATTTTCACTTAGATGCGGGTGCCCAAATTCCGAATGCCAAAGGCGAATAAAATATGATGATTTTTTTATTTCATTTTTATTTATAATGTATATGCTGCGAATCGAGTCGAGTTTAATCCGAGTTTAACTCTCACTATATACGGAGTCGAGTTAAACTCGACTCGACCTAATAATTTGTAGAGTCGAGTTAAACTCTACTCTAAAAAATGCACTATATCCGCCTAGAGTAGAGTTAAAAAAGCAACAACAAAATTAAAGAAAAATTCGTGCACCAATATTAAAAAATATTCGTTTTAATTTTTTCAATTAAATTTATTATTTAATTTTAAATATCTTATTTATTAAGAGTTTAATTAATTAATTTTAATAATAAATTTTTGTTCTGGTATTAGGTTTTTTATTTTTTCGAAAAAATTACTCCAACATTTCGGTGGTCTATCCCGTAATTATCATGGAGTTTGATTGAAAATTACAATTTTTTAGACATAATATCGCTGGAAAAATAACAATAACATATATGGCGATCAACAAAAAGAATAATCAATCTTATGATCATCTGAAATGATATTTTGTTCCATTTTTTTTAAACTCGGTTTCAATCCTATTTGAACTCTGCATATGTTTAACTCTGCAGTATATTTATTTATTTAAATTATTTAAACATTTATATAACAAATTAAAAGAGCCTTTTGGAATAAAACTATCCAGTGACAGGCATCTTATTGATAAGTAATAATAATTAATAATAAATTGCAAATTATCGTATACAATACTATAATACTACAATATAAAATCAAAATAAAATAATGATAAAATTGTCCTAACAATGCTGACAATTTTATACAGTACGAATATACACTTAAAATAGTTGAAAGCTTAATTAAATTAGATTAAAGTTAAGATAAGTTTACATACAGTGATCTTTACTAAAAATGCTTTGGAACAACGTGAAAATACATCTTGTTTTTACGCAACATATAACTTCGACAGCTTAAATAACGATTACTCTCCTTTCAAAATGTATATTCATGACCTTATAGACATAAAGGTGTTTCAACGGCAAAATATTGTTCATTACAAATAGTGGCCATGTTGAATCCAATTTCTTCTTAAAATTAATAATTCTTATTATGTATTTTTGTGCGGTAACTAAAGGTCGCAATGTCTCAAAGTAAGTGCCCCCCCAGCAACTGATTCCATATCGTAATCTTGACTCTATCAGAGCATGGTAAAATATTTTAAGGACACCAGGTGAACAATTGGATCGTAATAGGTACATTTGCCTAATACATGAGTGTATGGAATTTTTAAGCTCAGATATGTGAGTTTTCCAGTCTAAACAGCTGTCTACGTTTAATCCTAAATACTTGATGTTACCAATGGACTCAATTACCAAACATTTAGCACCACAAGTGCCATTCTTACAGCTAAGTGGGTCATGATAAACTATATCATAGTTGAAAGAACGAATACTATTCAAATTGAAAAGCATTACTTTCGTTTTTGAGCTTAGTAACAGTTTATGTGCAGCAAACCAACTACTTAATATTTCTAAATCTTTATTAATATTTGCCACCAAAGGAATATAACCGGTATTATTGTACACCAAAGCCATATCATCAGCAAAAGCTACTATTTTGCCGTTAAAATTTAGACCAAAAACTGAATTTATGTAGATCAAAAATAGGATAGGACCAAGCACTGATCCCTGAGGTACACCAGCCTCCAATATCAAGGCACTACTAAAACAATTATCAAACCGAACTTTTTGTGAACGCTCTGTAATAAACGATTTGACCCAGTTAAGTATACATCGCCGAAAACCAACGTTCCACAATTTGTCTAATAGAATTTTATGATCGACCATATCAAATGCTTTAGTAATGTCAACAAATAAACTACCAACCATTTTAGAATTATTTAGACCTTCATGTAGTGGGTTCATGAGTTCAATCAATGCATCTTCTGTACCCAAACCACATCTAAACCCAAATTGACTGTTACTAAAAAAGTTATATTCATTCAAAAAATTAACCACTCTAGTTTTAACTGCTTTCTCAAAAATTTTAGAAACAATCGGAAGCAATGATATTGGACGATAATTGTTGATCAACAAATGATCACCCTTCTTATACAACGGAATAACCGTAGCAATCTTGAGCGATGAAGGGAAAATTCCTTCACTGATACTACGATTGAAAAGTGAACATAAAATATCAACAATATTACAGCTAATTCTTTTTAAAATCCAATTACTTAAACCAAATAAGTCTAATGAGTATTTATTATCAAGAGAATTGATAATATGGTATAATTCTGTAGCAGAAATTGGCTGAAAGAAAAAACTGCTGTTGAGACTTTTATCTAGTATTAAAGAAGAATTTACTAAGTGTGAATAATTGTTAAAATCCATACGTGCCTTAGAAACAATGTTACAAAAGAAATTATTAAAGCAATTTGCGATTTCTGGAGCTGATGTGAAAATATTGCCTTGATCATCTGATATTTCATTAATATTGTTGTTTGGTGGAACTTTGTTTAAAATTTCATTTAGTAATTCCCATTGCTGCTTACCATTACCAGCCGCCATCTGAAACCGATTCAGATAATATTTTGATTTAGTTTTAAATATAGCCTTTTTTATGTTTCTTGCTAATTCATAAAATTTTTGTTTGCAATTAGAATTATTGGCGTTTTTCTTCAGTTGCCTGCCTAACCTGTTTTTCTCATTAATTCTTTTAAGTAGAGAATTATTCATCCATGGCTTCAAACAACGACCTTTTTTACGTAAGTTAACTAAATATTTGCATTGTGCTAAATAACTAGTAAGAATGGTAAAAAGTTTATCAAAAGCAGAAGAAATATCTGCAATTGACAAGACTTCGTTCCAAGTCTCTAATAGCAATAGATTATTCAGTTTTTCAAAATTAATCTTGAATATTTTATTATTGGATTTTTTAACCTCTGGTTGATTATCTTTAAACCTTAAAACTGACAAACTAACAAATATAGCACAGTGATCTGTGATACATAAGTTCTCAACAGCAGTAACCATTTTAAAACTAGAACACCTATGGTAAACATGATCAATACAAGTTGCAGATAAATCTGTAATTCTCGTCGGCACCTTAATTTCACAGAATAGACCATGGCTTGCCATTAGGAATTTATATTGGTCAACAAAATTTGAGCTGGTCAAAATGTTAATATTAAAATCACCCAGGACCAATAAATTTTTAGATTTAAATTTAGACAAAATTATATCAAATTCCACTAAAAACAAATCAATACTAAACGATTGCTGCCTGTAAACACAAACTATAGTAACTTTACTATTTCCAAAAAAGGTATCAAGTACTAATACGTCAGCAGTCTTCAGGTCAGAAACATTATGAATTTTAACTTTTAAATTATTAGCCACAAGTACAGCAACACCACCAGAACGATAGGTATTATTACAGCTAGCAAAAATATTATATCCGGCAATCGAGTAGTTATTAACTTCACACGTATTTATCCAAATTTCAGTTAAAAAAATTAAATTCGGTATTTGGTCCAAAGATTGAACGTGACAAACTAAACTATCAAAATTTTGTCTCAAACTACGAATATTTTGTAGCATTAATTCAATTACGCTAACCGAGTTTCTGCTCATGAATAGTTGATACTAAGCGCGTTTTTTTATTCGCTCCGGATAGCTGCTATCGAGAGCCGTCATTTTTATACGCCTAAATTTAAATTTGTCGCGCTATTTATTGGTAAACTAAACTTATTTAACATCAAACTATCATTTTTAATTCAATTGTTTAGTGAAAACTTGATATAAAAAATATTTGGCTCTACCTATTTATACGGAGCGCTATCCGGAGCGAATAAAAAAACACTACAACTAATAAAATACACAAATATATTAATATGAGATCACCGTATGTAAACTTAAACTGAGTTACATCTACGCAAAAGCATAAAAAGTAAACTAAGTACAAACTAACACATTCGTAAGGTTTATAAAAATTTAAATATCGCTTGAATTTATGCCAAACCAAAATTATGTAAAATAAAGAAATAATAAATTTTAAACACTTACGTATGGTTTTTATATAAACTAAAATACTAAAAGCAAAAATACAAGCGATTAATTCAACTGTATGTAATCTAAAAAAAATGGAAGTACAAAAAAATTCAAAATTACATTTGTACTGTTCCATCATAAAGCCAGAAACCAACGCCACTACATAAAAAGCCATGACACAAAAATGTGTGGTAGTATGTGTTAAGGGGATAAAGATTTTTATTTTCCTATGAAACGTAAACAAAATACTATGGGATTTTCAAACACATTTTTTTATATCGTCTCTATTTTCAATTTAAATAAATATTTTTATTTACAAATATAAATAATTTGATATCAAATATATTGAAATGTAAATTGTGAACAATTTTGATTGAAATTAATAATCATTTATTAAGTAATTTTGCATTTTTATAAAAATATTTGTTTCGGCATGCTTCGTGTTCCTCTAATCTTAATAAATTTATTAAAATTAGAGGAACACGAAGCATGCCGAAACAAATATTTTTATAAAAATGCAAAATTACTTAATAAATGATTATTAATTTCAATCAAAATTGTTCACAATTTACATTTCAATATATTTGATATCAAATTATTTATATTTGTAAATAAAAATATTTATTTAAATTGAAAATAGACACGATATAAAAAAATGTGTTTGAAAATCCCATAGTATTTTGTTTACGTTTCATAGGAAAATAAAAATCTTTATTCCCCTCTTTATATTAGTGGTTTGACTTTTTAGACTGATGTCACGGCTATTTATGTAGTGGCATTGCAGAAACAAATTTATTGTAGTGTGAAACGAAGACCATAAGACATTTGTATGGTTTTAGATCATATGCACAAATTTGTTTGTATATAAAAGAAAAATGTACTAAATGGATAATGTAGAAATATACAATGAAAGAAATATAATTTAAAAATAAAATTTCAATTAACAAAAAAATAACAACAAAGTTAAAGTGACATTTCTTTGTAAATATAAAAATTCTTGAATGGCAAAAGATAAGTAAAATATAAATTTTAATACTAGGTTTAACAAAAAGGTTTATCTTACGAGTAAAATATTGTAGTATTAATTCCAGGTGATCACTCAAAACAATAATCCAAGACGAATCTTCACTCAATTGTACTATCCACTGGATGATGGGTACGTGTGAGCCGAAAAATATCGTTGATTGAACGTATTCGATGGACATCAGATTCCGCAGATTTCCGTAAGAATATTTGATTTGTTTTGCACCACAAAAATTTATAGTTGTACATTTTTTTTATAATTTTAGCTTCACGATATAACTGTGCCTGAAACTTTGTAAAATGTTGCATTATGTATATACGTTGCTCAGGGTGGTTTTGCGGCAGAATCACATCCAAATCCTTGGTGGAAATTGTTCTTAATTTGCGCATCTGTGACAATATGTTGTTTTTCAATTCAACCGAATTTAATTTAACAATAAAAAAATCATTTAAAAACGGCTTTATTGTGTTATTATTTGTTGAAACATTGATGGTCTTATGAATCGGTTCGATAGATACTAGATCGTCTGGTTGAATTTCCACTCCAATTTTGGTTATCGTGTTGATTATCAGACCTCTAATGTCACCATGCTTCAATGGTAATCCACTGATTATAATGCGGCTGACATTTTCTTCTTGTTTTGGATAATCAATTTCAGCTTCTAGTAGATGCACTTTGGTAGTTTGCTTTAATAACTGATCTTCAAGTATGTGAACTCTGGACTTAATGGCTGCATTTTCCGATGTCAGTGACGTTACAATGTCCTTCAATTCTTCCAAAGCTGTAAGTTTTTTTTCCATTAGTTTAAGCTGAATCATTATGTCAGATATACACCTAGAGTTGGTTAGAAAATAACTCGACTCCGTATATAGTGAGAGTTTAACTCGGATTAAACTCGACTCGACTCGACTCGAAGCATATACAGTATAATTTAGACTAGGGAAAATAACAAATCCAGTCATCCCTCATTCGCATTTGTCGTAGAACCGGGATTCGGTACAACCCTACATATTCTAATTTGCAGTGACATCAAAAAAATAAACAAAATAAAACAATTGATAAAAATGTTGTAATAACAAAAGTAGTAGAAATTATGTGTTCCATTGGAAACTTTTTGCTACTACCAAATAGTCTTGAATAAGATGCTGAAATGCGCATCGAACGTGTATCATCTTAGGTTATAACGATATTTAATAAAACATAAGATGATGTTAAATGTCTTTAATTATATATTTATTAACTCAATATTACACAAGCTAAAGAATGTGTTGTGTTGCTTCTTTAGTCCACTAATTACATGTCACCAAAACAGTGCTACCAACATATCTCTATATCTATAAAGGATGGTTTACACTACACAACACCTCCCCCTTATCAATTCAATTTATAACCTTATATTTATTTCAGATATTTATATTTATGTATAATAGAAAAAAAATTGTTTACTTATATAAAACAAATATATATCATAAACAATAAACATTCTCCCCTTCATCAAATTTCGACTAAAGGTCTTTTAAATTCAACTCCGAACGTAATCTCTCAAATATGCGGGTGGTCTAGAAATACGACCTGTTTTAGTGATATACGCACGATTTTGATTATTATACGTTACTGTGCTGTCGACATCCGTAGGAGAGACCGGTTGTAAAGACCGACGACCACTTCACTGCTGTCACCAAACTCATCTTCCCGTACATGTCCAGTGTCCGATGTGTTGTATTTGAAATTAGGCTCATTTTTCGAATTTCTCAAATGTAATGAGTTTCTACGTAAGATTCTATTTTCTTCGTTTCTTAATACGTATGATCGTGGACTAGGATGTTTCTCTTTCCATACCTATATATTACATTTTGTTCCGTTTGAAATGGTTGTCTAACTTTTGATGTTTTGTCATGATATACAACTTTGTTTTTGCTTGATTATCATGCAATTTGTTTTTAATTTCTGTCAACACTTTTGGAATCAACAACCCATTTTTGACCGGAACTTTTGTTCCGGTCATTCTGCTCATAGCAATTTGTGCTGGCGATGCACCCAGATTCGCCACAGGATGGTTCCTGTATTCAAGCAAAGCATATTCAATATCTTTATCGTCTTCCACAGCTTTTTTGATCAAATTTTTTGCAATGTGTACTGCCTTTTCACTCTGACCATTTGATCTTGCATATGTTGGATTTGAAGTTTTAAACTCAAAGTTCCATTCTTTGCTGAACTTTAAACATTCCTTTGAATTAAACGGCATATTATCCGCAATAACTGTCTTTGGTATGCCCTGAGTTGCAAAGATTATTTTCAAATTTTTTATTATTTCACATGCTTGTTTATTCTTCAGTGTTAATACTTCTATCCACTTCGTGAAATAATCGACTGCCACCATATAATCACGACCACCAACTAGTATAAAATGTCACACTCCATCTTCTCAAATGGATACTCAGGTACCTCATGAGGAATCAGAGGCTCTTTTGTGTTTGATGGTAACCATTTTTCGCATATCCGACACTTGCTGATAAAATTTTCAATATCGGTATCGATACCGGGCCAATAAAGAATGCCTCTAGCTCTTTGCTTACACTTTGTCATTCCGATATGGCTTTCGTGAAGTTTATCTAACATCTCTCCGATTAGAGTTCGTGGAACTATCTCACGATTTCCCAAAAATACAAGCTCGTCATCAACATAAATATCATCTCTGAACTTAAAATAATGTTTTACTATCTCGGGCACTCTTTTCTTATCGGATGGCCATCCTTCTTGATACATTTTTGTAAGACGTGATAAAACAGGATCACAAATAGTTTCTCTTCTGAATTGTTCCTTTCTTGGTTCACTTAAAGCGACGGAATGTACAACTTCTGCATATTCCTTGAATTCATTTGCAGGTTCATCACTCAGATATGACCTCGAAAGATGATCTGCGATGTGTAACTCTTTGCCAGGAACATATTTAACTTCTAAGTTATAAATCAACAGTTTTATTTTCATTCGTCTTAATCGAGAGCAATTAACTTTATGAATTTCATTCTTCATAACTCCTACAAGAGGCTTGTGATCTGTGTTAATTTCAATATGTCTACCGTAATTATAATGATGATATATTCATACAAGCGTAAACAATAGCCAACATCTCTTTTTCTACCTGTGCATAGTTGACTTCTGTGTCGGTGAGACTACGAGAAGCATATGCAACAGGACACTTATTTTGCAGTAACACACAACCTATACCTGATTTCGAAGCATCTGTTTGTTTCACCACTTTCTGATTCGCATCAAAAGGCTTCAATATTGGAGCTTCACACATTTTGTTTTTCAAAAATAGAACCGTCTTACTTTGAGCATCCGTCCACTGAAACTCCGTGTCATTGCGTAATAATCTTCTTAATGGTTCGGATACTTCAGCTATATTTGGTATACAACTTCTCAAATAGTTTGCCATACTCAAGAAGCGTTGCAACTCTTTTTTATTAATCGGATTGTCCATGTCCGTGATCGCTTTTATTCTCTCGGGATCTGGGCTTACACCATCTTCGCTGAAAATATGACCCAAGAATTTCTCACGGTTAACCTTAAACTGTAGCTTGTTTAAGTTAAATTTGATCTTCAAATTTTTTGCCCTTTCCAGAAATTTTCTTAAATTATGGTCGTGTTCCAATTCAGTTCTACCTGTAATTAGCAGATCGTCTATATAAATATAAACTCCATTCAAATCACCAAAACTTTTTTCATTCAATCTCTGAAAACCTCAGGGGCATTGTTCAACTCAAATGGCAACCTCCTGAACTTGTAACAACCAAAAGGTGTGCTAAATGCACATATATTGGACTATTTTGCCGATAACTTAACTTGAAAAAAGCCGTCCTTTAAATCAAAAACAGTGAAATATTTTACACCTGTCAATTTTATCATAAGATCCTCTAGCACAGGTATCAAATAATGTTCTCTTTTTACTGCCTGATTCAGTTCTCGGGGATCTAAACATAATCTTAAAGTGCCGTCCGGTTTCTCTACGACAACAAGATTACTGACCCAATCTGTTGCTACGTCAAGTGATTCTATAATACCTAAACTTTCTAATTGTGATAATTTCTCCTTCGTTTTTTCTGGATTCATATTATCTTTTAAATAGATCGTTAATTCGTCTGGAAATTCACCAAGACCTTCGAAAATTTCTCTATTTTCAATAATGAACTCATCTCTTTCTATTTCGACACTCTGAACTAGTTTTATGATTCCTAATTTCCTGCAAAACTCAAGACCTAGGATCGGTGTGGAATCTGGACCAACCAGTATAAATTCCTCAGTGAAATCATTTTGCTCAAATTTTATTTTTAAATTGACCGTACCGAAGGTAAGAGATTTACGTCAGAACCTGAATCTATCTTAAATCTACAAATGCTATTATTAATTAACAATTTTTCATACCAGCCGTGTCTAGTCACGTCACTGATTTTATGCACTACATCGATGCAATAACTGTATGTGCCCTCATTCTCGGCTTCAATTACGTCATGCACTTTTTTAGCTCGACAACATCTCGCAAAATGATGCATACACCTACAATTACTGCACCGCTTTCCAAAGGCAGGACATCTCCCTTTCTCGTGCCATTGGTTGCATTTACTACAAATTTTTCGATCGACTGTTTTATCGACATTATTATCTGCACAATTATTTTCATTATTTCTATGCATTGCAAACTTATTTGAGTTCTTATTAATATAATCATAATTCTTATTACTATAATTACTATAATTTCTCTCACGATTATTATTCCTATTATATAGAGTATTTACCTCACTTTTTTGAATCTGCTTCACCTGTTCTCTATTTCTTTCAGCTATTCTGCAAGTTTCTGATGTCTTCTCCAGATTAGGGTCCCCCAATTTTATCAGTATTTCTTGAACTGATAGGTCTTGCATTCCGAAAACAATTCTGTCCCGGATCGTTGTTTCTTCTTGAGCTCCAAATTCGCAAGGTTTTGCTAATCGACGAACGTCTGTCAAGAAAGCATCAAATTTTCACCTTCATCTTGCTTTCTATTATAGAAAAGATGTCTCTCGAATAAAATATTTTTTCAACGGCGTGCAATACTTTTCGAAAGCATCAACTATGCAATCAAAATTTTCTTTTTTCTTGTCGTCTAGATCAAATGTTTCAAAAATATCGATGGCTTCCTCTCCAACAATATTTAGCAGTATTGCGGCTTTAACATCGGATTCCTTTTTATCCAGTCCACTTGCCTTTAAATATATTTTCACTTGACTGTGAAACTTTCTCCAATTTTCGGCCATATTACCCGTTGTTTTTAACACACCCGGTAATTCCATCTCCATTTTGGTTTCACTGATTTACGTATTATTTTTATTCTTTAATTATTTTTGTAATCCGCGTATTATCGTTTACCACAACTGTGCCATGTATCATCTTAGGTTATAACGATATTTAATAAAACATAAGATGATGTTAAATGTCTTTAATTATATATTTATTAACTCAATATTACACAAGCTAAAGAATGTGTTGTGCTGCTTCTTTAGTCCACAAATTACATGTCACCAAAACAGTGCTACCAACATATCTCTGTATCTATAAAGGATGGTTTACACTACACATCAGAACACGAATTTTAAGAACAGTAGTAAAACATAACCTCATTTAAAATATATTTGCTCATCTTTGATTAGATTAAATTATTAAGACGGGAATTCGGGGTTTAGTTGTATTGGCAGTAAGGGATCGCATAACAAAGAAATTTATATTAAATCAAAATGCGTCTGTCCCCACACAAAACCCTAACGTTTCTTTGTTTTTATAAAGTCTGGGCCAGCTCAATCAGTAGAGCATGAGTCAGGGTCTTGTATTGGTCGTCCGCCATGTTGTGCTTTGACCAGGTTAATGGGTTTCCCCACGCTTGTAACGTGAACGGTTGTCATCCCAACTTTCATGACCCCGTCACAAGCAAACCCAAAACCTCACATCCCAATAAAATCGAACATTCCCATTTAAACATTGTATGATAGTTTAATTTTTCTGATCTTTCAATAGTGTACATATTTCCATATAAAAGTTTGAGCACCACCAGAAGTAACGCGAGTACTAAAACTAAAAATTCTGGGTTGGCTGTGTCGTATACATGGCCGTAGGTGTTTTGCGTGATAACGTTAATTAGCATTTAATTAACGTTAAATTAACTGCTACAGTTTCTTTAGGCACAAATTCTCTCAACTCTCAAAAATTGTAAATCGCTATTTTGCAGGTGGTATAATCGCTATGTGGAGGTTAATTATTCTAATTTAAAATAATCTTTATGCACAAATTGACACTAGAATGGCTCCAAACAGATGACGAAGCGTTCTCCTTTACAGTGCTTTCGAGCATTGTAAATCGCCATATTGTAGATTTTAATTTTAATTAAAATTTATGTGGAAATTAATTATTTTAATTAAAAATAAATTATCTGCCACAGTTTATCTACACACAAATTGACACCAGAATTGCTCCGATCAGATGTGGCGTTCTCTCGCTATGGTTCTCTCAATCATTATAAATCGTTATTTTGAAGTTTGTAATTTTAATTAAAATTTGTGGGGAGGTTAATTATTTTAATTTAAAATAATTTATCTGCTATCTGGCATTCTCTCGCTACAGTGTTTTCTTGCTTTGTAAATCGCCATTTTGTAGATTTTAATTTTAATTAAAATTTATGTGGAGATCAATTATCTTAATTTACAATAAATTATCTGCCATAGATTCTTTGTGCATAAACGGTCACCGGAATTGCTCCAATCAGATGTGGCGTTATCTCCTTACAATACTCTCAATCATAGTAAGTCGCTATTTTGTAGTTTTAATATTATTTAAAATTTTTGTGGAGATCAATTATTTTAATTTAAAATTAATTATGTGCCACATTCTTTTTATGCACAAAATAGCACCAGAATTGCTCCGATCAGATGAAGCGTTTTCTCGCTATATTGCACTCAAGCCCTGTAAATCGCTATTTTGTAGATTTGAATTTTAATCAAAATTTTATTCAAAATAAATTAACCATCACTGTTTCTTTACGCAAAAATTGACACCAGAATTGTTCCGATCGGATTAGCCATTCTCTCGCTACGGTAGTTCAGGCATTTAAATCGCGTGAAATCGGAGGATCGTGTAAGACGTTATCACGTCAAAAATAAAAGAAAGTTGTACAATTTAAAATTTTATTTTGTTTTGAAAAGCGATGCTGAACCGCGTTTTTTGTATGCAATTTCCGCAAAAAAGCGGGTTGCGTCTTTCATTTTTTCATTCATTAGTATTGTTCATATAGCATGTTCATGTAGAGTTTTTTAAGGCCTAGTGCGATAACCTAGATATATTGGTTTTGATGAACAAGTGTGTTGACCGGTCACCATCGACAAATTTTTTGATATATTGAATTCGGGTGATGTGTTTTTTTGACAGTTAGGCTATTAGTTTCGAACGTACTAAGTTCAATTTGTCGGGATTTGCTCATCGCGAGCAAATGCAACATTTTCGGTTAAGTCAGTTGGCTTGTTGACATTTGGTGGATAAAAGAGTTTTTGGTAGTTTATCAGTTTTTTCGTGTTTTTAAATTATTCGATAGTTGTTCTTTTATATATAATTAAATATTAGTGAGTTAATTATACTGGGTGAGAAAAGAGTACGGAAACCCGGAAAAAAAAATTAACAAGGTTAATTCTTAGGTAATTTTGAACAAGGAATTTAATGGTGATCTTGGATGTGACCCTGAACTTCATCTTCCGATTTTTGGTGTCAAAATCGAAAAGAGCGGAAAATTGTACGTCCGAATATGTATTTTTCATCACGGTAAGGTTACCTGAAGGAATATATTTTACTTATAATACTTATGATTTGCTGCGAAAATTAAAAAAATTAAAATAAAATTTTAAAAATGAAGATTTTTTTTGTGGTACTGGGAATTGATGCTAATGAACATCATACTATCACAATGGATGCTAATGCACATTCTACTGGGAATTGATGCTAATGCACATCATACGAAAGAGATGAGTCACTTTTTGATTATTTTTGATCAAAAAAAAAAAAAAAAATTCATGAGTACTACGCTTTCAGGGTGGATAAGGAACACTCCTTTTCTGGCCATTGTTATAGGTTTGGTCCACGATATGTCTCAACAATTGAAAACAACACCATCGTCACTATCACATTTAAGATTACATTTTATTATAATGTTATTATTTAATTATTTACTATACATCAATTATTTTTAACAGAAACTAAAATTATTTATTATATACCATATTATTTATGAATTTACAATCCGTTTATGGTATCTATTCAGCTTTTAGTCCAGTCTTGATCTGTCGCTTCATATCATATATAAAAATACGGTTTACATAAATTAAACTTATATTTAACAAGTCAGGGGTATACAATATACAACACCATCGTCAACACCATATTTAATCTAAAGCCTCAATGTTCACTCTGCTACACTGAAAGCCTGAAAGACCAACTGGGGCAAATATGGTTGTGCTAAATTGATCTATTTTGTTCTGTTTTGTTTATTTTCTCGTATGATTTTAAAGAGAAAAGATCGATTTAGCCCATCACATACCGACATGGGGGATAGAATCACTAGGGAATGTATCCTTTACTACTGCTTACCCATTGGCTGGGAAAAGAAGCCTAGATGAAATCAAAAGCCAGTGTAGTGTATTAGCAGAGCGTAGTTGATGGTGGATACAGATAACAGATAATTAAATTAAAGACGTTTGATATTTATATTTAAGCACATTTATTTATACATACATGTAATTAATACAAAGGTTAACGATGGGAGGAAATTACGTAATAATATCCATAAATGTCAATGAGCCATAAGGGCTCGTTCGCAAATCGCCAGAAGGGCACGTTCCTATTTATATGAATTCCTACATATATGTCCAACACTCCTCCTTAATTCATATAAATTAAAAATATTATTGATAATTCAAACTACTCTAATTTTGATTTTACATAAACTCAAATTAATTTGAAAAAGAAATATGAATTAAAATTTATAGTTTAAAGAAAACTATTGATTGTTGACTCTCCTTAATCCGTGCTGTTTTCGATTAAACCAAATTTAGATTTGAAATTGTTAAATTTGGAATTTGATAATGGCTTAGTTAATAAATCAGCAATATTATTTTCGCTTGATCAATTACAAGAGTACCATTCTCAGTATTGTCTTTTATGTGGTGTGCTTTAATATCAATGTGCTTCGTCCGCATGTTGAATTTTTTCTCATGAACCATATGGATGCAACTTTAATTGTCCTCGTATATTATAGTTGGTTCTTTTATTTGTTAATAAAAATCGTCGAGAATATTTCGAAGCCACATGCATTCTTTTGAAGCTTCTGCAAGGGCGATAAATTCAACTTCCATAGATGATTGTGCTACAGAAGTCTGTTTTCTACATGTCCAACTTATCGGACCACCAAGAATAAAAACAAACCCTGTGTTTGATTTTCTGATTTGATGATCTTTACCCCAGTCTACGTCTGAGAAACCAATCAGTTTTTCATTTTCGTTTGAAACACCAAGTTGTAATTTAACTGCTGCTGTTGTTTTTAAATACTTTATGACTTTTTTGACTTCGTACCAATCACGTTGTGTAGGTTTCTCAACTCGTTGAGCCAATATTGATACGGCCACATGCAAGAGGCTACCAATTGCCTTTCGGTAATTTTCTTTATTTGAAAGTAATTCACTTGGATCATTTTTAAAAAATGCAGTGTCCATCGGAGTATTGATTGGTTTTGCTTCTTTCAGACCGAATTCATGAACAATGTTATTTATATATTTTTCTTGATCCAGCAAATATTTTTGATCATTTTTAATAATTCGAATTCCAAGCTAATTGTATATTTCACCCAAATTGTATATGATGAAACGTTTTTTCAGTTTAGTTTCTATGTGCGACGTCAGTTTTCGTGATGTGGATGCCATCAAAATATCATCCACATAAACAATTAAATACATAGTATCGCGTCAAATAAGTGTACAAACATGGATCAAACCAGCTTTGTTTGAGACCCAATGCGACTAACATAGTATGAAGTGTTTGATTCCACACTCTGGCAGATTGCTTAAGACCATATAAACTCTTATTGAGTAAACAAACGTGATTTTCTTTACCTTCAATTAGATAGCCAGGCGGTTGCTTCATGTAAATTTTTTCTTTTAGTTCACCATTAAGCAAATCCTATTTCGGGTCGAAATGTTGAATACTCATATTCTATTGAGCGGCAACTGATAATACAATTCTTAAAGTTGATTGTCGAGCCAATGGTGCGAAGACTTTATCATAATCAACACCAAATTTTTGGTTGAAGCCTTGAGCCACTAAACGAGCTTTGTATTTGGTTTATCATTTAAGTCGGTTTTTATTTTGTAAACCCATTTGCATCCGATTGCTGTTCTTTCAGCTGGTAATTTCACTAAATCTCACGTGTTATTATCTTGAAGGGATTTGATTTCAAAATCCATTGCCTTGAGCCAATACTCTTTGACATGACTGGTTATCGCTTGATTATATGATGTTGGTTCATTATTTTGCGCTATATAGCTCTGTTGTTCAGACAAATTAATTTTTTTAATTAATATTTTTGGCGGAATGCTTTTTGTTGTTCGAGTCGATTGTCAATGCGGAATGTCATTCCTAATATTTTCACTTGATTCGCTAGAGTTATCAATAACTGGTTCATTTATAATATCAGCTGGCTGATTTAATTCTTCCTCATCAGAATTAATTTCAACTGCCAATTTTTTATTGGACTGTTCTTGATTTGAACATCATTGTAGAATTTCACGTCTCTTGATATGATAACTTTGCGTTGTTCGGAATAAAACATCTGTATGCTTTTGATTGCAAGTAAAAACCGAGGAAAATCGCGGATACGGCTTTTGCATCAACATTTGCTGTCAAAACGATGCAAATTTGCGTAAATTGGTTTTCTATTATTCCACTTTTCAAATGGTGTACGATTTAGATGTTTCCATGGTAATAGATTTTGCAAGAAATTAGCATATCAAACAGTAAGCTCATAATAGTGTTTGAATTTCTCGAACGTTTGTGATTTTTCCGTAAGTAAATAAACCGTAGTGTAACGGCTGAAATCATTAATAAAAGTAAGTACATACATACTTTTTACCACTAGGAGTTTTTGTTTGCATTGGTCCACATAAATCACTATGCACTAAATCCAAAACAGCGGATGTTTTACTATATGATTGTTTTGGAAACTCATAGCGTCATTTTTCCTTTTAAGCAAATTTCACGATTTGTTTTAAATTCACATTTGATGTTACACTTCGCCACTTTATAACCATCAATTAGTTCACTAGATAATAAATTTTTCACTACTTTAATGTCTCTATGACCCAAAATTCGATACCAATCATGGATGCATTTATTTGATTCATTTTTACGTACCACGACCGGATGATATCATTTCATCTGCACTGAGACTTTTTCATGATGTGTCGAATCAAACGAAGTATTATTTTCTTTTCGGCAACTTAATGTGACAGGTGGCACCGGAGTCCAGGATCCATCCATCCCATTTTCCAACAACAAACAAAAATTCTGAACTTGACACACAATTTTGATCAACTAGGTTTGTATTATTTTTATCCTTTTTATTTTGAAGCCATTTTATAAACTTATAGCAATCTTTTCGCACATGACCTTTCTTTTTGTAAAACAAACAAGTGATTGATTTCGAACTATGTACCACTTTGTTTGCTGGCTGAAACACGTAATGACACTGAATCATCATTTTTATCGTCTTTTTGTCGCCGTCGTCGATATTCTTCTATAATTTTAGCACGAACGAACGATGAGGGTCATTCTTCTTCTTTACATGCCTCTTACTTGGTAATGAACCCAATAATGTAGCACTCTTTAAAAATTCCGGTTTTATATCACTTGAATGTGCTAATAGTTTTTGAAATAATTCATTTAATTTTGTCACATGTTGTTCGATGTCACCGTTTTCATCAATCCGTTGGTTATTAATTGCACGCAAAATCCTAATACGACTCCCAGGCGAATCTTTTTCATGAAAATCTTTAAGTGATTCCCATGCGTCTTTAGCACTTTTACATGAACGGACATGCTGCAACTGATTGTCTTCAATTGTTAACACGATTGTTGCAAACGCTTTCTCATTTGACTTTTTCCATATGTCTGTAACCGGTGATGGTGCTTCTTCCGAAATTACACTCCAGGGGCCCTATTCTCGAATTCCACATTCATTTTCCACATGCGGACATCTGTTAAAATTCATCAAAACGTTCGGAAATTTTAATTCATATATAAAACAGATGGAGCATGGACATTTTCCTATATGGGGAATTTCTTCCACCTGCTTTTACCCATTCGGAAATATTCCCTTAGTACCGAAAAAAATCAATTTTTATAAATTTTGACAGATGTCAACATGTGGAAATGGATAAACAAGAAAAAAAAATATGTGCACAAATACAACGAGCAAAACGACGACGAGACGATACGATATGAGAGAAAATAAGAGGAGGAAAATTTTCTGATTCTTTTTTTGATGTAAAAATAAATTTAGTTAGTCTAGTTTTGGATTTTGTAAATCGGTTGCGTGGGTCTACCATTTACGCCATGTGGCGTTAGATTGTGGTTAGATTCACTCTTCCTTTGTTCTGAGTTTAGTTTTCTTCAATTTTTTATTTTTCATTTTGCAGATCTTCGTACCTTTAAGTAATTTACTTCATTTTTTTTCTAAATTAAATTTATTTTTTTTGTTCCAACTACCTTCATGGGGAGCGATCCAAGCGTGTTCTGACTTCGAGTCATTCGACCTCGCTGAATCGTTTGCCATGTCGGTCCCATGTGACATTAGCATTGAGATCGCGAACTTGTTGTTTCCACCAATGTGGTGTCGATTGGACAGTTCGTGCTCTCATTGGTCAATGGCACATCATTAGTTTCTTTTTCTTTCAGTAAATTTTCTTATTTTTTATCTTCTTTAATTAAAATTATTAGGACCTCAGCGGTATTATTATTATCTTTTAACAGTACCCCGCTTCTCATGGTGGAGCTCTAAGAGTGCGACCACAGAATACAACCAAAAGAGACATAATGCTGTTTTTGTATGGTAACATTTGGATTCATTTTTTTGACCTTGATTTGCCGAAGGTAAGTGAAAGTTGGGTTATGTATTCTTTGGTTTACTGGTTTTGATTTGAAATAATAAAAATTGAGAATCCTTAACAGTGTAGTTAGCGAAATTATTTGTTTTAACAGCATAATTTGTATTAACTACTATAATATTCAAAAATAATTATACTTCAATGTCCAAAAAAGAAGGTAAGATGAAAAAAAATTTGGTCCACGCAATGTCTATTCTGGTTAATCTTTCTTCTGTGGTGCGACTGTGAGGCCAACGGGGGAGGAGGCCAACCAATTTATTTATTATTATCTTATAACCGGCCCAACGCATGGTTATATCAACCATCATTCGATCAACTTCTTTGTTTTCTTACTTTTTTCACGCATTCCTTTAACTGTTTGTGAAAATTTTCCTTTATCTTAATTATTTTCTTTTCTTTATTCTTTCATTGCAGTTAATGGAGCAGCTATACTTTCTTGTATACTTTTGTTCTTATTAAATCATTTTTTTTTTTTTTTTAACGCTTTTGGGTATTTTTATATTTGTATTCGGGTGAACGAATTCTAGTTCTCAACCGTTAGACCTGCAGGTGCGGTGATTACATCTGTGTTTGAGTCGAGTGGCAGCAGCGGAATACCGAGTATAAGTCTGTGGGGTAGCGAAAGCAATCCTGCAGCTCCTCACACTTCCCAGCCTTTGGCTATCTACTTTGTAACGATAACTATAATTTAACGTTTTTATTTTTGCTCTTTAATTAATTTTCTAAATTTTTTTTTCGGTATTGGTTTATGATTCTTGATCATTAGGTGTTTAAATTTGTTTATTTTGATGATTTTTTTTGGTTTTGGGAAATTTTATTCTTTTCGTTTAGGAGTATTTATAGGTAGTATACGATATCAACATTATTTTATTTTGAGTTCTTTAATAAATATGAATAATTTATAAATAAATATTTTTATTGTTTGAATTACAAATTGTTTTTTTTTGGGATTTGGGAATTTTTTGGATACAGCTAATCGATAATTACATATTTTCTTTTAATTCTATTCATTAACTTCTGTATTTTCGTTCTGGTTATGGAACTTTAAAGTTTTCAGTTTTTGAATTCATTTCACGTCGCTGACGTATAGATTAATTAGATTAACAAATTTGCAAAATGGTTATTGTTTTTAAGCACAATTTTTTTATCTGGCTTCCACAAATTGTTTTTTATTTAATTCTTTTCATTTTTTTTTTTTAAATGAGTTATCCGGAAATTATGAGGTCATTGGAGGCTCAGGTGCAGAGGTTGACTGATCAAATGAATGCAATGCAGGCTGCATCTAGATTAACTAACAAAGATCCTGAAAACCCTCAGCAAGTGCGGTTCCAAAATCCTCCTGTTTCGCTAGAGTCCCAATTGGTTTCCGATGACTTCATGCAATTTGACATTCCTCCGAGAGCTCCGGTCTCTAAAGAACGTTCCTCTCTGGAGTCGGCTACCCCCTTCACAAATAAGACTGGGTTACCATCTACTGCTGATTTACATAACAGTACGTTAAATACCGTTCATAATCCTTGTTTTTCTGGCAATTCTGTATTTGATAGACGTTCTCTGTCTCGATGTGGAATATCCTAAAGTGGTTCTCCTGCAGGAATTACTGTCGATATGTTCCTATTTCAATTGGATTCCGTCGTTGATTCAATTAAAGTATCACCTGAAGTTCTGCTGCTTGATTTATATCTTCTTTTGAAGGATGTGGCGCTGCAGTGGTATTGGACGTTTCGTCGCCACAATCCTTTAGCCTCATGGGACCATCTTCGTAGAGAGTTTCGTGAACGTTTTAAAGATCGGCAAATCTTTTCTTGATTATTATCACCACATGTGGAGCTTGTCCCTGCAGTGCCACACCCCTTACAGTGATGATGAATTTATCCAACTTCTCATTAATAACATGAAACCTATGTTAAATTACCATTTAACTGATCGGCACTTTTCACACATAAGTGAATTAATCAAGAGTTGTACTACCTGGGAGGATTTTTTAAAGCGACTTCGCGCTCCTACCGATTACTCTGTTCATCCTCGACGTATCATAAATGAAATGGATATCGTTCCTACTGACGACATGATATTGCCAGGAGAAGAGCAGTTCAACCCTTTTGTCCAAGAGGAAATTCATTATTAAAGTTCGCGCAAACTTCCGTGTTCTTCTCATTAAACACATGTAACCCTAAATTAATAGAAATAATACCATATTTGGATCAAATTCTGCCTCTAACATTTTTATATACACTTTTAAATAACTCTCTACATACAATTTGTCGTTTGTTGTATTTCCAAATGTCAATTTTATTATGTCAAAATTATTTCAGCATTCGGACAGCAAATGAATTTATTTCAAATATAAAAGAGAAAATTATTTCATTAATATCAAATTTATCACCAAAAAATTATTTCGCACAGAAATCGGACACGTCCTAGGTTTATATTTAAATCAAACCTTTGAGTATAACATATTTTAAAACCAATAACTTAAATTTAGTAATTTGATTAATATAATTAAAATAAAATTGTACAAATTTACGTTTTTATCGAAAACCTTTGAAATCGGTGAATCTACTACATCTACTTGTTGCCTATGTTCTAGTCTACAATATAAATGTCCACAAAAAAACACTAGATTAGTCGCCGAAGGCCTACCCGGATAAAATCTGTGTTGAGCAGAATAAATAAACCTTTTTACATGAAAAATCAAAATTTGTGTACCATGGATTCGAATAGTTTTGGTATAGCAGAAAGAGTAGCGATTCCTCGATAGTTGCTGACTTTACTTCTTTTGCCAGATTTGAAAATCGGACGGAGGAAAGATAATTTCCAGAGATCGGACGGCGATATTTATGTAAAGAGAAACTAAAATCATTAGGAAATACCATATTCGGTGTTGTGAGTTTCACAAAGTAATTATATATTTCTTTTCCAATTTGTTTAAACCATTTTTGTTTATTAATTTAATCCTTATACTAATTGTTTATTTTTTAAGATGTGAGCAAATTTTACTACTGCCGATTGAATTGAGGAGCGAAGTATGTATTATGAAACCCGATACAATTAAACCGTCATATAAAAAAGCAAATTTTATGTATATATATATATTGTAATAATTATTTTAATATAATTCTTCAAATAAATAAAAAAAAATTAATCATATTATAAAACTGGCTTTTTATTTTTGCTAATCCAAAATAAATACTATCGTAACCAACACGAAAAATACGATACGTAAATATATCGCATAATTAGATCTGTTTACGATATGAAAAGTAAGTGTCGTAAACGTATCGTAAAAATGTTTCTATTTATGTTACGTAAAAAATTATCATGGGACGTTGGATTCGTAAACATATCGATTTCGAATCGCAAAAACGATTCGTAAACGATATTTTGTATGAACAACAAACATCATTTTCGTATCGTAAACGAATCGCTTTGTTTAGTGGGAAGTTTTTGTTGGTGTAGAATTATTGAAGGGACGTGTTCGAAGTTTGTGATAATTATTCCAGCTGTAATATTTATGACATTATTTTGTATGCAACCAAATTATCACAGCCACTACAAATTTGACATTTCTGTAACAATATTCATAGGACGTGTTCGAAGTTTGTGATAATTATTCCAGCTGTAATTATTATGACATTATTTTGTATAGAGTATTATTATTGTTGTATTATTGTGCAGCCAAATACCTCGGCATGACTCTCGATTGCAAGCTTAGATGGAAAGAGCATGTTAAAAAGAAAAAAGAAGAATTGAACATTAAATATAGGAAAATGTATTGGCTAATAGGTAGAAACTCTGAGCTTACAATACATAACAAATTGCTATTATATCAGCAAATACTTAAACCAATATGGACCTACGGTATTCAACTTTGGGGTTGTACCAAGAAGACAAATGTACAAATGATTCAATGTTTTCAAAACAAAGTGCTGCGTGGCATTGTAAACGCACCATGGTACATTAGAAATGATAACCTCCATAGGGACTTAAATATGGAATATGTAAGTGAAGAAATACAAAATCATGCGAAGAAACACATTCGGCGGATATCTCGGCACCAATATGCAGACATACGAAGTTTGTTGGATACCACCAATGCAGTAAGAAGACTTCAAAGGCAGAAACCTTTGGAATTGGGCAGTTGTATTTAATTCGGATAGAGAAAAATAATTACTATGTAAATTCAAACGGGAGTAACCATTGGGCTACTGCCCGTCAAATGTGAATCTTCATTTAAGAAAGATAAATTACTAAATGATTTGTAAATCAGTTGTAATATTAAATAAAGGGAAAAAAAAAAAAAAATTATTTTGTATGCAACCAAATTATCACAGCCACTACGTGTTGTAAATTTGACACTTCTGTTGTAATAATTATCACTTTACTTAAAATGACCTTTATTGTTTTTACTGCACACGCTTTATTTTATCTTATCTTACTTTACATGTCATCTGTAATGCTGTTCTACTACGACTAATTTTATACATCATTTTACATATATAATATGAATGGCCCTATAAACCGCATCGCTAGGAATGCATTACTGATATATAATGGATGGTCATTACATTACCCCTTCAATTAAAATTTAATTCATTAAATGATTTACAACCTAATTACAAATGACCTTACAAATAAGAATAAATTTAAATTTATAATTAGACTATGTTAAGTATTCATACATAATCTTTCATATACACAGGTTCTTTCCTGATTCTCGTTGTTCTTCTTGGTATCGTCTCATTGTTAGGAATGGAATTACTTGATCCGAATGATTGATCTTCTTTTTCCTTATCCATGTCACCTTTGTCTCCACCGTCAGGAATCACTTTATGTTTTGCTTGCTCGCTTGTTGAATTATTTGCCATTGGTAACAATTTCTTTAAATGATCAATTCTCCTGACATAGCACTTGCCATCTACGCCCTGAACTACTGCAGCTTTACCATTTCTCTCCTTTACCACAAATTGTTCAGGATCATAATTCGTGGATAATTTATTCTCTGGTTTCGTGTTCTGACTTATCACATTATCTCCTATTCGTATGTCTCCTTCCGTTGCATTTCTCTTAAGGTCGGTGTACTCCTTACGCCTTAGTTTCACTTCTGTATCCCTTTCCTTGACATCTTCATCGAATACAAAATTATCATCCGCTAAATGTGGAATTTTCTCCTTGAAAATCCGGTTGAACATCAATTTTGCAGGACTAGCGTTCGTTTACGGGTGAATTTTATTTGAATACATCGACAAATAATCGTTTAATTCATCCCGGTAATCATTTTTTTCCAATTGCGCGACTTTTAAACGTTTTAAAATAGGTCGGTTCTGTCGCTCAACCTCGCCATTTGATGACGGTGAATATGGTATCGTATGCTTGAGTTTAATTGCTAGTGTCTCACAAAATTTTCCGAATTCATTACTAGTGAATTGAGGTCCATTGTCGGTAATCATTACTTCAGGACAACCGAACCGTGTGAAAATAGGTTTTAAAATTTCGATTGTTTTCTGACTTGTGGTCAGTCTCATTACTTCCACGAGCACTTACCGACTATAATCATCCGTTATTACCTAAATATAGTCTTTATTCGGTAATGGTCCGAGAAAATCTATCCTTATCTGTTTCCAAGGACCTTTGGGCAACTCCGTCAAGTATATGGCTCTGGATTCTTTTTCTTTGCTACTATTTGACAACTGTTGCACGATTTTACAAATTTCGTTACGACAGCATCCTGGTTATACCACCACGTCTTACTTCTCAGTCTTCTCTTCATCATTGACTCTCCTGGGTGTCCTTCTTGTGCCAATTCGAGAATTCTCAATTGCAAACTTTTTGGAATTACTATCCTTCTAAAACGCAACAGCATACCGTTTATCTCCGATAAATCTTCTGAATATCTTTTATAATTTGCCATTTGTTGCGGCCATTTCCCATACTTCAAACAATACTTTAAGTCTGTCATCTCCTCGTCTTTCATAACTTCGCTTTTGATTTCTTCCAATGTTATGGCTTTTGGTGTCGCAATTCGGATAACTTCATTAAGATAATTTTCACCTCTTTTGTCGTATGTTCTATCATTTGATTCTGGTTGACACAATCTTGACAATGGATCGTGGATCGGCTATATTAGTTTTACCTGGTCGATATATAACATTAATATTAAACGATTGAAGACGCAAGACCCATCTCTCAATTCTTGGACATGGCTTCGATGAAGGTTTAAATAGAATCTCCAGTGGCTTGTGGTCGGTTATAAGATCAAACTCCTTCCCCATCACGTACATCTTAAACCTCTCCACTGCCCACACCAATGCCAAAGCTTCCTTCTCCGTCTGTGAGTAACGTCTCTCTACGTCTGATAAACCTTTAGAAGCAAAAGCCACTATTCTAGCTTCCTTTTTATTGTTTTCTTGCATTAATACTCCTCCTAGCCCATATGGACTAGCATCGGCTACTACTATTGTTCGGTCTTTTGTATCGTAATACCCTAAAGTCGTTTCGTTAATTATTAACTCTTTAAGCTTTTGAAATGAACTTTCCTGCTCGGACTTCCATTCGAATTTATTTCCTTTTCTAGTAAGAATCTCTTGGGGGAGAGTGAAGCCGGCGACCTCGGTCGGACAAGGCCTCCCTTGAAGCATAAGGAGGGGCACATAAGTGAAGGAGCTGGTGTACCGATGGAGGAGGCTGTCGGCAGGCAGGCCAGACGGGTCGGCACTGGCAAGTCCTCTACAGAGGGTATGAGGGGTGGCGAGACGGGCGGATCCGGCGCATCCCAAAATACCGAGAAATAATATTCTTGCGGTAGCAGGAATATACCATAGAGATAGGTAGAGGTTAAATGGTTATGATTAAGATAACACAAATTAACCTTCACCATTCTAAGGCTGCTTCGGCAGCTCTACTCCTCAGGCTGACTAGTTCGGGTGAGGATGTGATATTAATCCAAGAACCTTGGATTAACAACAACAGGATCTGTGGCCTCAGAACCAAGGGGTATAAAATTATATCCTCTAGTAAGTCTGGGAAGATCAGATCCTGTATTCTTGGGAAAAATAATATTAATCTTTTCCTTCTCTCTCAATACAGCAATGGTGACACTACTGCAGTTAGCCTGGAAGTAGGCACTTGTAGATTCTGGCTAGTTTCAGCCTACATGGACCGGGAGAAGGAGGTTCCTCCGGATAACCTCGAGGAGCTGATCCGTAAAGCGGAACAATCAAAGGTAGGTGTGGTACTGGGAGTTGATGCTAATGCGCATCACACTATCTGGGGAAGCACAGACATTAATGAAAGAGGTGAGTCGCTTTTTGATTATTTGGTGAGTTGAGTACTAACCTTTCAGTGTGTAATATTGGGCGGGAACCCACATTTATTACTAGTAACAGGCAGGAGGTTCTAGACGTGACCCTTGCCTCAAATAATATTCTTCATATGGTTAAAAATTGGAGGGTGGATAAGGAACACTACTTTCCTGATCACCGATATTTAACCTATAGCCTCGATATTCACCCTGCTACCCGGGAAGCCTTCAGGAACCCTAGAAGGACCAACTGGAGCAAATATGGGGAATTATTGGAGGAAATGTTACCGACGAGGGCTATGGAGCCCCCGACGACCGTTGGGGAGCTCGAGGACATGGTGGCTAGCGTTACTAGCGCATGCAACCGATCCTTTCGCGCTGCCTGCCCACTGGCTAGGCCTAGGGGTAGGCAAAAACCGGTATGGTGGTCCAGGAAACTGGGAACCTATCGTAAGGCTTGTAGGATAGCCTTTAATAGAGCCAAAAATACAAGAGAGGCTCAGGATTGGGACTCTTATAAGGAGAAACTCGGAATTTATAAGAAAGAATTAAGAAAGGCACAAAGGAGGTCTTGGAGAATCTTCTGTGATAATATGGAAGAGGTATCCGAAACCTCCCGCCTTAGGAAGATTCTTTCCAAAAGTACATCTAGTCCTAGTTTTTTGATAAAGCCGGACGGATCTTGGACAGCTTCTAGTGGAGAATCTCTGGAGCTTCTCTTCGAGACACACTTCCCAGGGAGCTTTGAAGACCTGTTGGTGCGTAGCAATCATCAGGAATCACTGTCAGTAACCACAGAGGATATCATAACCAGAAAACGGATCCTATGGGCACTGAGGGGTTTTAAACCATTTAAATCGGCTGGTCCGGATCAAATTATACCAGCGGAACTTCAAACCAACTCAGTAATTATTCTTCCCTACCTGGAAGCTATATTCAAAGGGTGTTTGAAGCTGGGCTATATTCCTAGGTACTGGACGGAGGTCAATGTGGTGTTCATACCGAAAGCGGGGAAAAGCTCACATGTCTATCCTAAGGACCTAAGACCAATAACTCTATCATCTTTTCTTTTGAAAACCTTGGAAAGGCTGCTGGATGTATACATCAGAGATAACATAGGTGCTAGGAAGTGGGCATCGTCTCAGCATGCGTACACAAAGGGTAGATCTGTGGACACTGCTCTGCACGCCTTGGTGTCTACGATTGAGAAATCGATTAATTCGAAGGAATTCTGTTTGGTGGCCTTCCTGGATATAGAAGGCGCCTTTAATAATGTGAAAGCGGAGGCAATCAAGGAGGGATTGTCATTTTTGGAGGTGGACGTTCCTCTGATAGGGTTAATCAATTATATGCTGGGAAGCATGATTGTTAGCTCGAAGTTGGGGGACTCCACCTTCAAGAGGCGAGTAACTATGGGAACTCCGCAGGGGGGGGGGGGTTATATCCCCTCTCCTCTGGAACATAGTGGTAAACGGGTTACTACTTGAATTGGAGAGAGAGGGTATTGAAGTTATCGCGTACGCAGGTGACGTAGCTTTAGCTGTTACCGGGAAATTCCTGGGCACGATTGTAGACGTAATGCAGAATGCGCTTACCATCGTTACGAAATGGGCTGGCAAATGTGGACTTGGTATTAACCCGTCCAAGACAGAGCTGGTACTCTTTACTAAGAAATACAAAATCCCGGTAGTTGTCCCTCCTACCTTAAATGGCACGAGACTTGCTTTTACTGATAGAGCTAGATATCTGGGCATTATCTTGGACAGTAAGCTTAGTTGGAAGCCCAACATGTTGGAGAGAATAAACAAAGCTACTATTGCTTTGTACTCCTGTAGGAACGCCATTGGTCATAGATGGGGTCTGAAGCCGGAGCTGGTACACTGGCTCTACACCGCCGTAGTGAGACCTGTACTCATGTACGGGGTGGGTGTTTGGTGGCCAGCTCTGGACAAGGTAACTTACAAAAGTAAGATTGAGAGAGTGCAAAGAACGGCCTGTATGCTTGTTAGCGGGGCATTGAGGTCGACACCGACAAGTGCCTTAGAGGTTATGTTGCACCTTCTTCCGGTCGACATTTTTGGCAAACAGATGGCGGCAAATACGGCTGTACGACTTGCAGACGTCTCTCAGTGGAGGTGTCTTAGTATAGGACACTCTACTATTGTCAGATCGTTGAAGGATGAGCTGGCGAATCTTGACTACATTAAACCTACTCTACGCTTCGAGAAACGATTTCGGACCTCCTTCCCTTCAAGGGAATCCTGGAGGGATAGACCGTTATCGGAAACCGAAGCGTTGCAATTCTTCACAGATGGCTCCAAGCTAGACGGCAAAGTAGGAGCTGGAGTATTCTGTGACAAATTAAATGTAAATATTTCTATTCGTCTCCCTGATTACTGCAGCGTGTACCAAGCTGAAGTCGTAGCGATTGAGGAGGTCATGACGTGGTTGAAGCATAATGTTGTAACATTATATCCTTTTGGGTTTAGGGAAGATACGCCCTATTTGTTTTCGGCCTGGATGATGCACATCAGTTTGGACAGGGTAAAAAAAAATGCGTAAAGATTGTTTCCAATTATGCCACGATCGTCATCACGTCTTCTTCTCACAACTCTCAATCCAAATAAGAAACTCCACTAATACATTATTATAGGCTTTTGCCAAACATGGATTTATTAATCAATAAGCATTAAAAAAAAACAGTCACTTGCTTATCTTTAACTTTAAATTAAATTGAATATCTTTATGTGGTATATTCGGAAATTATAAGAAGCAGATATTAAGAAAAAATAATCACTTACCACTTTTGTTTGAAGACCAGAGCGCTCAAGTATCCACCCAAAAATGGATATATTGTATATGTATATACTAATTTTAGTCTTTTAGATTGATAAAAAAAAATTTGATATCCACTTCGGAAAATTATTGCTCACGTCGGTTATTCAATTTAAAACAAAAAAATTAACACTAAATCACTAACAATAAACTCTAAGAAAACAATAATAATATAAATAATTAAGACGAATTAAGCACCAAAAAAAAATTAATTAAATCGTTTCGTATCCATAATTAAATCGCGTAATTCCCAAGTGATGTGATGGGTAACGGTAAAGCAAGATGTCCAACTTTCCATGAGATGAGCCCATATATAAATTTCCGACCAAAAGAAACGGCCTGTGTGCCCATACAAAAAATAGAGACACGCGGTTCGTGTTCCCTTGATGGCCTTACTGCCTCTCTGTCACTTGATTTAATCCCAGGGCGACGTATAACGTCGGTAAGAGATATCACGACCGCGTGTTATGCTACGGTTATCAAAAACGTCGTATCAACTACAAAAAAATATAAATGATAACAGTAAGAAAGGGTTGTGACCCAAGATTTAAAAAAACATCGTGTTTTACCTATATATTTAATAGCGATAAACACTATATTGAACTCCAACTAGGAACTATTCACTAGTCGGGTTATAGTACGTATTAACTTATTTATATAGTACGTAAATATTGCCACACTACTTGGCCTTTTAAAATTTATTTTTAATAATATTTGGAGACCGATGGTTTCATTCAACACGATCCAATTCAGAAATGAAAAATCAAGAGTTATCGAAGTATAAAAAAATTAAATTACCTTTATGATAAACCGTTTGTCATTGAATGCACAGGTACAACTCAATTAACTCCGACCCGTTACTCCATAACATACCAATTAGGTAGAATCTAAATAGAATACACCCAACTGGAGTTAATTGTATAAATTGCAACAACAACATTTAACAAAAAAAATACAATTGAACGGTATGCCACCTCAAGTATAAATTGGATCAATGTTGGTACATTACAGGGCAGGTTCGATTTATGAATGCGAATTCGACAATCGAGGCTGAATTTGTCAAGTGGCATATTGGTTTCTTATATTGAGACATTTTTACTGTATAAAAAGTTTCCATTTTTTTTTTTTTTTTTTTTTTTTAATTTTCATTAGGCTACAATATCTTTAGCGTGATATGTACCGAAAACTTTTCCGTCATCATCTCCCAATAAATAGTTAACGTTGCCGATTCTTTTAATCACTTTGGCTTTAACTCGAGACGGTGCTAGTTTCGCCGAGAATTGTTTAGTTGCATCGCTTTGATGGAAAGATTTTACATAAACCGTTTGGCCAGGTTGATATTCCACTGCTCGAGTGCGTAAATTATACCTACGAGCATATTTCTTGTATGCTTCTTGTAAGTATGATTTTACTTTTTCATGAACAATAGGCATTTTAAAGTTAGCAGGTAGACATTGAATGTCTGGTTCGGCCAATAATGTGGATTCCTTTAATAATTTATACTGGTCGCCATGGTAAATGCGATGATAACCAAACATAAGGTAATGGGGAGAATGTTTGGTCGATTGATGAATGGAACTCCTCAGTGCTGCAGCTATATCTGAAATATGAACATCCCATTTTCTGTGGTTTTCTTTAACGTATGATCGTATTGCCGCAATAATTGAACGATTGACACGCTCTGAGGCGTTACTTTGAGGTGAGTAATAAGCGGTAAACATTGGCCTGATGTCGTAGGATTTTAAAAATGTTGTATAAATATGGCTCTTGAATTGTACGCCATTATCAGAATGTATAATTTCTGGTACTCCGAAAATATCGAACGTATCTTTCAAATGTTCTGTGATTTTTTCTGCAGAGGCTTTAACTAAAGTTTTTAACACTACGAATTTAGTCAGTTGGTCTACTAAGATTAAAATCATGGTTTTGCCATTCGTTGATCTCGGATAGGGTCCTATTAAGTCGACATAAAGAGTTTGCCATGGTCTCTCTGCAAATCTGGTTTGTCCTAACGGAGGACGTAATATTTTATTGGTAGCTTTTGTTGTCTTACAAATTTCACATTTGGAAACATATTCATAAATTTGTTTAGACATCCTGGGCCAGTAAAAAAATCGCCTAATTCTTTCTAACGTCTTTTGTATCCCCCCGTGTGATGCTGATGGCAGATCGTGCTCTTGCTGCAATATTTGTATGGTCAGCGGCTGTGGTACGTATAATTTCCATATGGGAATATCGCTCAATATCTGATCAGACTTGGGCTCGATTCTTATATATATTCGATTTCCGCACACTTTCAAATTTTCAAAAGAATCTGGATTTTTCTCTATCTTACCCCGAAATATTTTGTAGTTTTCATCGTCAAAATCAGGAGAATTAAGGTCAATTATTTTAGGTGACATCTCGATTTGCTTCCTAATTTCTTCTATTGTATCACAATACACTCGCGAAAGAGCATCAGGCACTACATTTTGGCATCCCTTTTGATGTTCAATTGAAAAATCAAAGCCCTGTAGCTGTAGACTCCAGCGAGCTAGCCTGCCTGTTAGATCCTTTTGGGACATTAACCATTTGAGAGCAGCATGATCTGTAATGACTGTGAAGGGGAAACCTTCGATATATGCCCTAAATTTTTTTATTGATTTTACCACTGCCAGGCACTCCAATTCGGAAATTGAATAATTTCGTTCTGCTTTATTTAGTTTGACTGACATAAAAGCAATGGGTTGTTCATCGCCCTGATTACTTTTCTGAAACAACACTCCGCCCAAACCTTCTGTACTCGCATCTGCTCTAATATAAAATCTTTTGGAGTAGACAGGATTAATTAAAACCGGAGCACAGGTCAAAAGATATTTAATTTTTTCGAATGCAGCTTGTATTTCGGAAGACCAAATAAATGGAGTGTTTTTTCTCAAAAGTGAGGTTATGGGAGCTGTAATATCTGCAAAGTTTGGCACAAAGCGTCGGTACCAGCCGGCCATACCCAAGAAACGTCTTACTTGTTTCACAGAAGCTGGTGTAGGAAATTGGGAGATAGCCTCAATTTTTGCGGGATCACTACGCAGCCCATCTTCACCTACCAAATAACCTAAGTATTTGATCTCACGCATAGCGAAGTGACTTTTACTTAAATTTATGGTCAAACCTGCGTCTCGAAGTTTCTTGGAGATTATGCGCAATAAATTTAAATGATGACTAAATGTTGGTGACACTATCAACAGGTCATCTAAATAAATAAATATATTTTCTCTTAACTCATGCGGTATAACTATATTCATAAGTCGACACATAGATGCGGAAGCATTGCATAAGCCAAATGGCATTACGCAAAACTGGTATAATTTCCGCCCCGGTATGGAAAAAGCTGTTTTTTCCTTAGAATCCCTTGTCAGAGGTATTTGCCAATACGCATCCTTTAAATCCAGACTCGTTATGAATTTTGTGTCCCCAAGTCGACCTAACAAACCCTCGATATGTGGTGCAGGATAAGCGTCCTTCTTAGTAACCTGATTTAGCTTACGAGAATCAAGGCATAAACGTTTCTTCCCGTTTGGTTTTGGAACTAACAATACTGGCGAACTCCAGGCGCTGTTGCTTTCCTCGATGACTCCTTTTTCTAACATTTCTTTTATCAGGTCATCCATGTCCTGTTGAATTGCTGGTGATACCGGATAATGGCGTTGTTTTATGGGTTCAGCGTCTCCTACATCTATCTTATGTTCGAATAATTTGGTCCGGCCTAAGCCTTGTTGTTCAAAAGTAGGGAACGATTCTTTGACTTTGTTCAATACGTTTTTATTGAAGTAGTTTATAGAAATGTAACTAAAGGTTTTCTATATGACAAACGTAGCACAGTAGACTTTAAATTAAATTTTTGTATAGATTTAATAAATAAAAACTTTATGTATAATACGTTATAACTCGTAACAAATATATTTATTAATTTATAATTTAATCGCCAATGACAATTTTCCTTTTTTGATGATGACAGCTCTCTTGTCGAAAATAAAGTGAACGAGCTAATCATAATTATTTTTCCACTGAAACTAAAATGTGCCAAAACTTAGGAAACCGAACCGAAATAGGAATGCTGAATAAGTTCAAAGTTTTTTAGTCCGAAAGATTATAGAATTTCAATCATAGATGGTAGTGCGATCGGAACGAAGAACTTCTATAATCTTGTCGATAATATAGATTGACCTTTTACCGACCAAATGTCATATTTATAAAAACAATAATCAGCTGTAACAATATGCTAATGACAGATGGTAAGTTTTGGCAGCAATTTAATTTATCTTACAATATTTTCATTATTTTAATTTATAATTACTTCAATTTCAGAAATTAATGGATATTTCAAATAATAAATAATAAAATGGATACAAATTATATGCAATAAGCTACAACAAGATAAGTGAAAACAATATTAAATACATAGTTCTATCTAAATTACATTTTTATATTTTCTCTCCAGCTCCTGATGATGCCAAACAACCCTCGTCTTCGACATAGTCCCACCTGTAAGGAGTTTACTCCTTACACTCATGTATAGGTAATCTAATTACTTTGGAAATTGGCCGTTTATATTTTGCATTATGCGTACGTACAGTTACTACGCGAACTAATTGATCGTCTCCTGGATGAATGTCTTCGATGATACCAAGGGGCCAGTGACTAGGAGGTAAACTGGTATCTTTTAACAATACCAACTCGCCGACTTGGATGTTCTCAGTTGCAGCTAACCACTTCTGTCGTTGTTGCATGGTATTTAGATATTCGATGTGAAACCTTTGCCAAAACCGTTCGACTCTGCGCTGTATTTCGATCCATTGTTGACCGAGATCGCTAACTTTGTCATGTTCCACTTGAGGAAATTGCGTAAGAGGTGCTCCTATTAAAAAGTGACCCGGCGTTAATGGAAAATACGTATGATCGTCAGCATATGCCTGGCATAAAGGGCGAGAATTTAAAATCGCTTCAATTTCACATAGTAGCGTAGATGTCTCCTCAGCAGTCAGATTCATTCGGCCGGTTGCTTTGGTTAAATGTTTTTTTGTCATTTTTACAACCGCTTCATACAACCCGCCATGATTTGGTGCTAATGGAGGATTGAAATGAAATTTCGTACGATTATTTGCCCAATACTCCAGTGTTTTCTCAATAAATGTTGGATTCATCATTGTCTTTTTTATTTCATCGTAGTATCGGATAGCTTCCTTTTTCATGCTGCGTAGCTTCCGATCACCACCAACAAAATTCGTCCCATTGTCGCAATAAATATTCATTGGTATTCCTCGTCTGGCAGTGAAGCGTTTCAAAGCGCCAATAAATGCGTCTGCTGTATAATTCGACACAAGCTCCAGGTGGATCGCCTTTGTGCAGTAACAAACAAAAATAGCAATGTATGCCTTGATTAACCTTGCACCTCTGCCTCTCTTTGAAGCTATCATAATAGGACCTGCATAATCTATTCCCACGTTACTAAACGGTCGCGCTTGCGAAACTCGTACTGGTGGTAACGCTGCCATCTTTTGCTGAGTGATTGTTTTGGAATACCTTCTACAAATAAAACAAGAGTTAATTATCTTTTTAACAGTATTTCTACAGTTCACGATCCAATATCGTTGCCGTAAGATGAATGAGGTAAGAGACGGACCGGGATGATGATGCGAGATGTGCACCGAAGTTATTATAATTTTGCTCAGAATATGTCCGTTGGGTAAGATTATAGGATGTTGCTCATTGAAGGACAGTTCCGAATTTTGTAATCTGCCCCCGACTCGTAGAATACCGTCTGTGTCAACAAATGGCGATAGTTTTGTTAGATTATTCGATTTAGATATGGCCTTTGAACTGTTTAATACCTTCAATTCATCATGGTATATTGACTGTTGCACATATTTAAGAATGAACCTTTCAGATTCCTCTAGTTCTTCCGCAGCAATGGCCTTATGGTTGGAGATTTGTTTCTGCCTGGCACTCTTTGAAAACCGTAGTACATATGCTGCTATTCGTAATAGTTTTGAATAATTATTTGTCCTTGTAAACAACTTGTCGAATAAATTTTGCTCGCTTGTGAGTGATACATTCAAAGTTTTAACTAACTTCAACTCGTCTGTCGGGACTGCGAAACTATCCACAATATCATGTTTAGGCCACATTTTACGATCTAGAGAAAGCCATTGAGGGCCTTCCCACCAGATAGTTTCTAGTATTAAACGTGATGGTCTTACCCCTCTCGATGCTAAATCAGCTGGATTACATTTGGTAGATACGTAATTCCAATGGTTTCGAGGTAGCTTATCTAATATGGCAGCTGTGCGATTTCGAATAAATTGTTTCCAATTAGAGGGATGACTACTAAGCCAGGCTAGCACGACCATTGAATCCGTCCAAGCAAACAATCGATCTGTTGGAACGGAAAATTCATTTGCCACTTTGATTAATAATTCACTGAGCAATTGAGCTGCGCATAACTCGAGCCTTGGGATGGTTATTGGCTTTAGCGGGGCCACTCTAGATTTAGCTGTTACCAGTGATACTTTAAATGTTTGGTCGGGCCTTTGGATTCTACAATAAATGACGGCGGCGTATGCAATTTGGCTGGCATCTGCAAATCCGTGATACTCGATGAGTTCTTCGTTTTCACTATGATTTATAAATCGCGGAATTCTAATTTGCTCAAATAAAGTTAATTCCTTTCGTATGTTCAGCCATTGATTGTTCAGATCGCTTGGTAGTTCATCATCCCATGACAATTTTCTTAACCATAGCTGCTGAAAGATAGTTTTACATGTGACGATTGACGGTGAAATCCATCCTAGAGGATCGAAAATCCTACTAGACTCCGACAACATTATTCTCTTTGTTTGCGTTCTTGCTGCCATTGGTTCTACCTTAAATGTGAAAGCGTCTGCGTTTGGAATCCACTGGAGGCCTAGAATTTTGATTACGTCATTATCAGTAGGTAATTGCATTGCTTCCGACGTTGTATTTTCAGCTCCTTCAGCTATGTTGGATGTCCATTTGTGTAGTTTGAACCCAGATTTGGCCAACGTTGCACTTAGGTTATGTTCTATGTTTGCCAACTGCTCCTTAGAACTAGCTCCAGTAAGCAGGTCGTCCACGTAGAAATTGTTTAAGATGATTTCCTTTATTATTGGATTTTCTTCCTCGAGAGCCAGTTGTTTCAAGCACCTTGTCGCCAAAAATGGAGCACATGCAGTACCATATGTTACAGTAAGCAAATCATAACTTTGAATTTGTTTACTTTGATTATGCCTCCAAAGAATCTTTTGATATTTTATGTCATCGTCATCCAACCAAATTTGACGATACATTTTTTGTATATCGGCAGTTACGACGTATTTGTGCTTTCGAAAATGTAAGAGTATGCTCCATAAAGTTGGTTGAATTGTTGGTCCCACCATTAGGAGATTGTTTAATGATGTCCCATTACTTGTGCGGCAAGAAGCATCAAAAACAACTCGCAGCTTCGTTGTTACACTGTCTTCTCGTATGACGGCGTGATGTGGTACATAATAGTTCTTTCCGGGGATTTCATCTTCAGTAGTTAATATTTTCCTCATGTGACCAAGTGCTTCATATTCCGTGATGAACTTTGAATAATCGTTGTTGAGGCTCGGATTTCTGCTAAGCTTGCGTTGTAGATATTCCAGTCGTTTTAATGCCGTATAGTATGAATTTCCCAATTGAACCTCTTTGTTTTTGAATGGCAATTTCACGACGAACCGACCATCAGGTGCTCTCTTGAATGTCTTCTTGAAGTGGACCTCAGCTGGATGATCTTCCGCATCTTCTAGGCTTTGTAATGGGCTTTCTTCTATTTGCCAAAACCGTGTAAGTGTTTCTTCTATGTTGAGGTCTAGTTGTAAATTAAGAGTTATTGGTTCAACGACACTAGATATTTTATTGTAACCGGCTATTACATATCCAAAGATAGTATTTTGAGCAATAAAATTATTTGAGATATGTTGTTCGCTTCTCAATATTGAAAAAAACACGTCTGCGCCGAGCAGTAATTTAACCTTTGCTGTTGTATAAAATTCTGGATCCGCTAACTTGAGTTGTAAAATATCTTTCTCGGTTTGTATTGTTGACCTTGGCGGATTGCTTACCAATGACATCCGATCTAATATTAAGGCATTTGCTTTGATAAATTCATTTTCGTGATCCCTTGGATAAATATCGAGCTCCACAATTCCTCGTGTAATCAAACCCCTAGTTGCGAGACCACTAACTGTAATTCGAGCCTTTTGTGTTTGTAGTTGGAGTTTATTTGCCAACTTGCCATCAACAAAGGACGCCTGCGAACCAGAATCAAGCATAGCCTTGCAAAGATGGAAGTTTCCAAGAGCATCTTTGACCCTTACTAAAGCTGTTGGTAATATAGCTGCTGAAAAACTGTTTGCCTCTACATGTGCACTAGATATTTTAGTTTGATTGGTCATAGTCCCAAGTGTTAAATCCTCTTTCGTATCAGTTTGAATAGGTGCTCGCTGAACATGTAATAGTGAATTATGCCGGCCTTTGCAAAGTGTGCATCTATACTTAGACCTACAGTCTCGATACGAATGTGAAGACTTCATGCAAATGAAGCACAACTGCTTGTTTAATACAAATTCTCTTTTAGCTTCCAAAGGTAGTTTGATAAATTCTTCACAACTGAAGAGGTAGTGGTCATTTTTGCATTTAGGACAGCTCACTTTATTGCTTCGAGTTGCATCTTGCTTTTTTACATTTATATTCGACAATGAAGACTGAGCTTTCACGTTTAATGTTGTCATATGGAGTTTCGGCTGATTACGTTTTGGTTGATACGGTTCCGCTCTTTCTAATGCATTGGTTCGCTTTACCAAGAATGTCAATAGAGTTTTGATTTTTGGGAAAGCTTCTTCGTTTTCCAGTGCCCAAGCCTTTCTAGTCTCAGCATCACATTTTTGCAGTAATAAGTAGTTCAACCAAATATCTCGTTCCTCTGCTTCTTTCCCCAACGCCTTCAACCCTCTCAATACTTCATCCGTTTTATCTGCTAGATACCTCACTGATTTAGGGCATCCATTTGATTGTGGTTGATCTAAGAACTGCTTTACCAATGAACTACATATCTGATCTTTGACATCATAGCGTTGTACAATTTTGCTCCAAGCTTCGTCGTAATTCGCCTCAGTTACCGTCATGTGTCGGATTAGGTTGAATGCTTCGCCTTGTAATAAGCCCTTTAGATATTTAAATTTATGGATTTTAGATAAATTGGATTTATCTATGGTAACGTCGAATAAATCCTTAAACGTTGGGAATTCTGCGTAATTGCCAGAAAATGATGGAATTTGTACGGCTTGTAACTTGACTTCATCCTTCTGTATGAATGACGTCTCATGTATACTTTGCACCAGTTCCCTTTGTTGATCAGATAGACGATTAATGGATACATTCATGTGCTCATTAACTTCTTTTTCGCTTTGTTTCTTTAGTGCTGTTCTTAATTTTGATTTCGCCGAAAAATATCGAATTTCAATTTCCGCCACTTCACTGCTTTGTTCCGAATTCTCCAACTGAACTATTTCTTCATCTAAACTGGTTAATTTAGAGTACACCTTTTCGAGTTGTTCTAATTGAATGGATATATCAATTGAGGTAGTTGTCTCGGTCAATTTTAACATGTTCTTTTCGAGGCGAGTTAAAGCAGCCTTCGCAAATCCACGTTTCCGTTTTAATTCATCCGCCATAGTTGATAGTTTGCTCTTAGATCACCGCTTTTGTTTAATTTCACTTCACAATTTAATTTACAATACGACTTATTTTTGATTTATTTACCGATTAAATAGTTTATCGAGAAATTATTTGATTTCAAAAACAAAAAATTATAAAAATTTGAAAAACTCACGCGGTTTTAAGTTGTAATATTTTAAGATGGCGGCGGCACGCTGTATATTTTTTCTTTTATGTGTGGTTTTTCCTTGGTGGTGACGAATATTTGATGTATAAAATTTCTCGTTAAATGCACTGTATCACCGTTATAGATCTGGATTGAATTTTTTACACATACGAATTTCAGATCTCAGCTGTTCAATCCGGCTCGAAGGACCATATGTTCAATACGTTTTTATTGAAGTAGTTTATAGAAATGTAACTAAAGGTTTTCTATATGACAAACGTAGCACAGTAGACTTTAAATTAAATTTTTGTATAGATTTAATAAATAAAAACTTTATGTATAATACGTTATAACTCGTAACAAATATATTTATTAATTTATAATTTAATCGCCAATGACAATTTTCCTTTTTTGATGATGACAGCTCTCTTGTCGAAAATAAAGTGAACGAGCTAATCATAATTATTTTTCCACTGAAACTAAAATGTGCCAAAACTTAGGAAACCGAACCGAAATAGGAATGCTGAATAAGTTCAAAGTTTTTTAGTCCGAAAGATTATAGAATTTCAATCATAGATGGTAGTGCGATCGGAACGAAGAACTTCTATAATCTTGTCGATAATATAGATTGACCTTTTACCGACCAAATGTCATATTTATAAAAACAATAATCAGCTGTAACAATATGCTAATGACAGATGGTAAGTTTTGGCAGCAATTTAATTTATCTTACAATATTTTCATTATTTTAATTTATAATTACTTCAATTTCAGAAATTAATGGATATTTCAAATAATAAATAATAAAATGGATACAAATTATATGCAATAAGCTACAACAAGATAAGTGAAAACAATATTAAATACATAGTTCTATCTAAATTACATTTTTATATTTTCTCTCCAGCTCCTGATGATGCCAAACAACCCTCGTCTTCGACAGACTTGCTTCAGAAGAGATGACTGGAACTCGGTTAAAATATGTTTTGCTGTACTCAAATTTTCGACCTGTAATTCATCGATATGCATGGATGTGGGTACTATGCCAAATGATTTCCAAAAATTGATACCGAGGTATAATTCACCGTGCAAGGAGGGTACAATAAATATTCGGATGATTTTTTGTTGTTTTCCGTAGGTTACTGGCGCATTAATATATCCGATTATTTCGTTTAGGGTGCCATCGGCCGTCCGAACCACTGAGTTTATTGGATTTAGTCGCATCTGACTTTGCTCTAGAAATGTCAACGAATTCCGTCCTAAAATGCTGATTGAAGCTCCACTGTCCATTAACCCTCGGATTGAAATTCCGTTAATTTTGACATCGGCGTACGGCCTTGGGTCGGGATCTAATGGTTCGATTTCATTAATTGTTACTGTAGCACATTCTTTACGAATCCTTCGTTTTAATTTAAAATAAATGACATTACGAGACGTGATATTCCTTTTCCTTTTTGATTCATAGGTAGTACTTGGATTGAATGGCGATGTGCTTAGAGGAGTTAGATTTTTGGCGTGTTCGTAATTACTTATAGTTAAGGGTGATTTTTCCGGTAAATTTGGATTGGACTGGGTTGATGATTTGAGTTTTCCGAACGCACTGTCCCAGAATCCACTGCATTCGACTGCCGGTTTCCCTGCGACGACTTATTTTTGCACTTTGGACAAAAAGGTTTGATAACTCCTTTTGCCCCACATCCGAAACAAAATATTCCGGTTATTACTTCGCGACAATCTTTGAAGAAGTGTCCAATGTCCTTACAATTCCAACATATATTAAAATCTCTCGACTTGTGCACGGACATTCCTGGTGAATGCGTGACTGCTGAAATTGTCTGGTTACACTCGGGTTGGCTGAGGTTATTTGAATGTTGATATTCTGCTTTATATTGTGGATCTATTCTGGCTTGTGGTGGATCAGGATCTGTATATTGAATTTCATTTATCGTAGACATGAAACGACGACGGCTGTTATCGAATAGTTTACGAGGATCATGACCGGATTCGATCCAATGACATTCGAAGCGTTTGCAAGCAATGCGCAATTCGTCTAAATTGTTGTAATTTTGGAGTAGTACGTGTGTTTTTAGTTCTGGCTGCAGATTTGTCTGGATGATTTTCAGCAACTGGAAATCGGTAAAAGGTTGCTTCAACCTGTAATTTCTGGATTCCATCTCTATCACGTAGTCATCAATGGATTTATTTTCCTGTTTACGCTGTTGAAGTGCTAACTTTTCGTGGTCATCCCCTCCAGGATCCGAGAATCGTGAAAGAAATGCCTCCCTGATCTCTTCCCAGGTTACCCCGAGATTTTTCCTCATGAATAACAACATCCAGGTTTGAGCATTTCCTTCAAGATAATTGCAGATAATTCGATGAAGCTGGTCCGTAGGGTAGCCACTGAGGATCGACTGATTTTCCAATTGAAACACGAAGTCACTCACATGTATATTTTTAGTCGGCTGAAGCATATTATAATGACCAGAGAATTTTGGTACGTTCCAATTTGGTAATTTCAACATATTGTAGGGGAAATGTGATTTTGGAAAGTTTTGCTTTTCGATCACATTCGGCAATGATGGATTATTCACCCGTAATTGGTTACTATTGGGGACTTGACGATCACTAAAATGTTTCTTTCCAAAAGAAGTGTTGAACGGATTTGGTAATTTGTTTTGATTATTATTTTGGGTGTTGAAAACACACGAGTTGTTAGGTTTTCTGACAGCTCCTAGCGAAGAATCTAGTGGTCCCATATCTTCAAAAGCTTCGACCGATTGTCTTCGGCTTTTGGACAAGGATAAACTGTTGTTATGTTGGCTAGGCCATGAGTTCCTAACCGAGTTATACCTATTTAAATTTTCTTCTGCGAACGATGTGTTGCTAATGTTTGAAATTACAGCTGGATTGGCAGCAAATTTTGAAAGTTCTATTTCTGTCGGGTCAGAGTTTGTTAAAGGCTCAATTGGCTTTACATTCGATTGGATTTGAGATTCACTGTAGTTTTTTAAAAGTTGGCAAGAACGTCTAAGTCTAACTATGGCTTTCCCTAGATCAGTAATATCTCCGAACGAATTTTTAGCACGAGTGGCTCGCTGGAACCAATGTGTTGTTCTAGCTAATGCTTGAACTAATAGAGGAAGTTCAGTTTCTGGTGTATACTTATCGATAATCTTAAGCAACGACTTGGTAGTCTGAAGGCATAACAAAATTTCATTGGTACTTTCACTAGGATTAACATGGGAATGGGTCAATTGACTCAGGATATCTGTTTCTTCGTTTTCCCAACATTTGACAAGTAAATCTGCCGCATTTACATCACTCGGGGAAATCTGGCGTAATTTATATTCGACTAATAATTCATCTTCTTCTAGAAACTTAATTCTGTCGGACTCCATAGTTCAAATTACTATTATTATTATAGCTTTATTGCCAAAAAAAAAATTGCAAGGAACCGTTCGATTAGTTTGATAAATAATTATAATTAGTTTAATGATGCTAATAATAACCCAAACAAAAATAATAATAACGATAATAAATAGTCTTAATTTAATAATTAAATCAATAAATGATTTTCTCAAAAAAAAAATTGTAATTTAGTTGTTTTGCAAATAATGTAATAAAGGATGAGAGCTGTGATTAAGCTGACGCGATGACGTCAGAGACTTCAAAATATAAATGATTTGAAGCTCTTCAAAATATAAATGATTTATTTGTTTCTTTTCATTCGATCGTGCATAAATGGGTTTATTGAGTGAAGGATGTTCTAGATCGCCCGACAACCAAAGTGACTGGAATATGGCAAACATTTCTGGAGAATAAGCGTTATTTTAGCTCAAATCAACCCAAAAACATTAAATTCCATATTTATCAACAGCACTTTAAACATAAACTACAAAAAAAAAATAGTTGAATTTGAGTGACTCGTTTTGACCGAAATGAGTTAACTGGATGACTGAAAAATAGAGAAATGAACCAATTTTATATTTATTGAAATCAAATGAATCCATCGTTCAGCATTCGACAGTAACCCACTCGAAATCAAATACTTGTAACTACCATAACAACATTAAAATGTGATATTAGAAAACCGTAACGTGCTTTCATCAGGTCCCTGTTTCGGCGCCAATTCTGTAACATTATATCCTTTTGGGTTTAGGGAAGATACGCCCTATTTGTTTTCGGCCTGGATGATGCACATCAGTTTGGACAGGGTAAAAAAAAATGCGTAAAGATTGTTTCCAATTATGCCACGATCGTCATCACGTCTTCTTCTCACAACTCTCAATCCAAATAAGAAACTCCACTAATACATTATTATAGGCTTTTGCCAAACATGGATTTATTAATCAATAAGCATTAAAAAAAAACAGTCACTTGCTTATCTTTAACTTTAAATTAAATTGAATATCTTTATGTGGTATATTCGGAAATTATAAGAAGCAGATATTAAGAAAAAATAATCACTTACCACTTTTGTTTGAAGACCAGAGCGCTCAAGTATCCACCCAAAAATGGATATATTGTATATGTATATACTAATTTTAGTCTTTTAGATTGATAAAAAAAAATTTGATATCCACTTCGGAAAATTATTGCTCACGTCGGTTATTCAATTTAAAACAAAAAAATTAACACTAAATCACTAACAATAAACTCTAAGAAAACAATAATAATATAAATAATTAAGACGAATTAAGCACCAAAAAAAAATTAATTAAATCGTTTCGTATCCATAATTAAATCGCGTAATTCCCAAGTGATGTGATGGGTAACGGTAAAGCAAGATGTCCAACTTTCCATGAGATGAGCCCATATATAAATTTCCGACCAAAAGAAACGGCCTGTGTGCCCATACAAAAAATAGAGACACGCGGTTCGTGTTCCCTTGATGGCCTTACTGCCTCTCTGTCACTTGATTTAATCCCAGGGCGACGTATAACGTCGGTAAGAGATATCACGACCGCGTGTTATGCTACGGTTATCAAAAACGTCGTATCAACTACAAAAAAATATAAATGATAACAGTAAGAAAGGGTTGTGACCCAAGATTTAAAAAAACATCGTGTTTTACCTATATATTTAATAGCGATAAACACTATATTGAACTCCAACTAGGAACTATTCACTAGTCGGGTTATAGTACGTATTAACTTATTTATATAGTACGTAAATATTGCCACACTACTTGGCCTTTTAAAATTTATTTTTAATAATATTTGGAGACCGATGGTTTCATTCAACACGATCCAATTCAGAAATGAAAAATCAAGAGTTATCGAAGTATAAAAAAATTAAATTACCTTTATGATAAACCGTTTGTCATTGAATGCACAGGTACAACTCAATTAACTCCGACCCGTTACTCCATAACATACCAATTAGGTAGAATCTAAATAGAATACACCCAACTGGAGTTAATTGTATAAATTGCAACAACAACATTTAACAAAAAAAATACAATTGAACGGTATGCCACCTCAAGTATAAATTGGATCAATGTTGGTACATTACAGGGCAGGTTCGATTTATGAATGCGAATTCGACAATCGAGGCTGAATTTGTCAAGTGGCATATTGGTTTCTTATATTGAGACATTTTTACTGTATAAAAAGTTTCCATTTTTTTTTTTTTTTTTTTTTTTTAATTTTCATTAGGCTACAATATCTTTAGCGTGATATGTACCGAAAACTTTTCCGTCATCATCTCCCAATAAATAGTTAACGTTGCCGATTCTTTTAATCACTTTGGCTTTAACTCGAGACGGTGCTAGTTTCGCCGAGAATTGTTTAGTTGCATCGCTTTGATGGAAAGATTTTACATAAACCGTTTGGCCAGGTTGATATTCCACTGCTCGAGTGCGTAAATTATACCTACGAGCATATTTCTTGTATGCTTCTTGTAAGTATGATTTTACTTTTTCATGAACAATAGGCATTTTAAAGTTAGCAGGTAGACATTGAATGTCTGGTTCGGCCAATAATGTGGATTCCTTTAATAATTTATACTGGTCGCCATGGTAAATGCGATGATAACCAAACATAAGGTAATGGGGAGAATGTTTGGTCGATTGATGAATGGAACTCCTCAGTGCTGCAGCTATATCTGAAATATGAACATCCCATTTTCTGTGGTTTTCTTTAACGTATGATCGTATTGCCGCAATAATTGAACGATTGACACGCTCTGAGGCGTTACTTTGAGGTGAGTAATAAGCGGTAAACATTGGCCTGATGCCGTAGGATTTTAAAAATGTTGTATAAATATGGCTCTTGAATTGTACGCCATTATCAGAATGTATAATTTCTGGTACTCCGAAAATATCGAACGTATCTTTCAAATGTTCTGTGATTTTTTCTGCAGAGGCTTTAACTAAAGTTTTTAACACTACGAATTTAGTCAGTTGGTCTACTAAGATTAAAATCATGGTTTTGCCATTCGTTGATCTCGGATAGGGTCCTATTAAGTCGACATAAAGAGTTTGCCATGGTCTCTCTGCAAATCTGGTTTGTCCTAACGGAGGACGTAATATTTTATTGGTAGCTTTTGTTGTCTTACAAATTTCACATTTGGAAACATATTCATAAATTTGTTTAGACATCCTGGGCCAGTAAAAAAATCGCCTAATTCTTTCTAACGTCTTTTGTATCCCCCCGTGTGATGCTGATGGCAGATCGTGCTCTTGCTGCAATATTTGTATGGTCAGCGGCTGTGGTACGTATAATTTCCATATGGGAATATCGCTCAATATCTGATCAGACTTGGGCTCGATTCTTATATATATTCGATTTCCGCACACTTTCAAATTTTCAAAAGAATCTGGATTTTTCTCTATCTTACCCCGAAATATTTTGTAGTTTTCATCGTCAAAATCAGGAGAATTAAGGTCAATTATTTTAGGTGACATCTCGATTTGCTTCCTAATTTCTTCTATTGTATCACAATACACTCGCGAAAGAGCATCAGGCACTACATTTTGGCATCCCTTTTGATGTTCAATTGAAAAATCAAAGCCCTGTAGCTGTAGACTCCAGCGAGCTAGCCTGCCTGTTAGATCCTTTTGGGACATTAACCATTTGAGAGCAGCATGATCTGTAATGACTGTGAAGGGGAAACCTTCGATATATGCCCTAAATTTTTTTATTGATTTTACCACTGCCAGGCACTCCAATTCGGAAATTGAATAATTTCGTTCTGCTTTATTTAGTTTGACTGACATAAAAGCAATGGGTTGTTCATCGCCCTGATTACTTTTCTGAAACAACACTCCGCCCAAACCTTCTGTACTCGCATCTGCTCTAATATAAAATCTTTTGGAGTAGACAGGATTAATTAAAACCGGAGCACAGGTCAAAAGATATTTAATTTTTTCGAATGCAGCTTGTATTTCGGAAGACCAAATAAATGGAGTGTTTTTTCTCAAAAGTGAGGTTATGGGAGCTGTAATATCTGCAAAGTTTGGCACAAAGCGTCGGTACCAGCCGGCCATACCCAAGAAACGTCTTACTTGTTTCACAGAAGCTGGTGTAGGAAATTGGGAGATAGCCTCAATTTTTGCGGGATCACTACGCAGCCCATCTTCACCTACCAAATAACCTAAGTATTTGATCTCACGCATAGCGAAGTGACTTTTACTTAAATTTATGGTCAAACCTGCGTCTCGAAGTTTCTTGGAGATTATGCGCAATAAATTTAAATGATGACTAAATGTTGGTGACACTATCAACAGGTCATCTAAATAAATAAATATATTTTCTCTTAACTCATGCGGTATAACTATATCCATAAGTCGACACATAGATGCGGAAGCATTGCATAAGCCAAATGGCATTACGCAAAACTGGTATAATTTCCGCCCCGGTATGGAAAAAGCTGTTTTTTCCTTAGAATCCCTTGTCAGAGGTATTTGCCAATACGCATCCTTTAAATCCAGACTCGTTATGAATTTTGTGTCCCCAAGTCGACCTAACAAACCCTCGATATGTGGTGCAGGATAAGCGTCCTTCTTAGTAACCTGATTTAGCTTACGAGAATCAAGGCATAAACGTTTCTTCCCGTTTGGTTTTGGAACTAACAATACTGGCGAACTCCAGGCGCTGTTGCTTTCCTCGATGACTCCTTTTTCTAACATTTCTTTTATCAGGTCATCCATGTCCTGTTGAATTGCTGGTGATACCGGATAATGGCGTTGTTTTATGGGTTCAGCGTCTCCTACATCTATCTTATGTTCGAATAATTTGGTCCGGCCTAAGCCTTGTTGTTCAAAAGTAGGGAACGATTCTTTGACTTGCTTCAGAAGAGATGACTGGAACTCGGTTAAAATATGTTTTGCTGTACTCAAATTTTCGACCTGTAATTCATCGATATGCATGGATGTGGGTACTATGCCAAATGATTTCCAAAAATTGATACCGAGGTATAATTCACCGTGCAAGGAGGGTACAATAAATATTCGGATGATTTTTTGTTGTTTTCCGTAGGTTACTGGCGCATTAATATATCCGATTATTTCGTTTAGGGTGCCATCGGCCGTCCGAACCACTGAGTTTATTGGATTTAGTCGCATCTGACTTTGCTCTAGAAATGTCAACGAATTCCGTCCTAAAATGCTGATTGAAGCTCCACTGTCCATTAACCCTCGGATTGAAATTCCGTTAATTTTGACATCGGCGTACGGCCTTGGGTCGGGATCTAATGGTTCGATTTCATTAATTGTTACTGTAGCACATTCTTTACGAATCCTTCGTTTTAATTTAAAATAAATGACATTACGAGACGTGATATTCCTTTTCCTTTTTGATTCATAGGTAGTACTTGGATTGAATGGCGATGTGCTTAGAGGAGTTAGATTTTTGGCGTGTTCGTAATTACTTATAGTTAAGGGTGATTTTTCCGGTAAATTTGGATTGGACTGGGTTGATGATTTGAGTTTTCCGAACGCACTGTCCCAGAATCCACTGCATTCGACTGCCGGTTTCCCTGCGACGACTTATTTTTGCACTTTGGACAAAAAGGTTTGATAACTCCTTTTGCCCCACATCCGAAACAAAATATTCCGGTTATTACTTCGCGACAATCTTTGAAGAAGTGTCCAATGTCCTTACAATTCCAACATATATTAAAATCTCTCGACTTGTGCACGGACATTCCTGGTGAATGCGTGACTGCTGAAATTGTCTGGTTACACTCGGGTTGGCTGAGGTTATTTGAATGTTGATATTCTGCTTTATATTGTGGATCTATTCTGGCTTGTGGTGGATCAGGATCTGTATATTGAATTTCATTTATCGTAGACATGAAACGACGACGGCTGTTATCGAATAGTTTACGAGGATCATGACCGGATTCGATCCAATGACATTCGAAGCGTTTGCAAGCAATGCGCAATTCGTCTAAATTGTTGTAATTTTGGAGTAGTACGTGTGTTTTTAGTTCTGGCTGCAGATTTGTCTGGATGATTTTCAGCAACTGGAAATCGGTAAAAGGTTGCTTCAACCTGTAATTTCTGGATTCCATCTCTATCACGTAGTCATCAATGGATTTATTTTCCTGTTTACGCTGTTGAAGTGCTAACTTTTCGTGGTCATCCCCTCCAGGATCCGAGAATCGTGAAAGAAATGCCTCCCTGATCTCTTCCCAGGTTACCCCGAGATTTTTCCTCATGAATAACAACATCCAGGTTTGAGCATTTCCTTCAAGATAATTGCAGATAATTCGATGAAGCTGGTCCGTAGGGTAGCCACTGAGGATCGACTGATTTTCCAATTGAAACACGAAGTCACTCACATGTATATTTTTAGTCGGCTGAAGCATATTATAATGACCAGAGAATTTTGGTACGTTCCAATTTGGTAATTTCAACATATTGTAGGGGAAATGTGATTTTGGAAAGTTTTGCTTTTCGATCACATTCGGCAATGATGGATTATTCACCCGTAATTGGTTACTATTGGGGACTTGACGATCACTAAAATGTTTCTTTCCAAAAGAAGTGTTGAACGGATTTGGTAATTTGTTTTGATTATTATTTTGGGTGTTGAAAACACACGAGTTGTTAGGTTTTCTGACAGCTCCTAGCGAAGAATCTAGTGGTCCCATATCTTCAAAAGCTTCGACCGATTGTCTTCGGCTTTTGGACAAGGATAAACTGTTGTTATGTTGGCTAGGCCATGAGTTCCTAACCGAGTTATACCTATTTAAATTTTCTTCTGCGAACGATGTGTTGCTAATGTTTGAAATTACAGCTGGATTGGCAGCAAATTTTGAAAGTTCTATTTCTGTCGGGTCAGAGTTTGTTAAAGGCTCAATTGGCTTTACATTCGATTGGATTTGAGATTCACTGTAGTTTTTTAAAAGTTGGCAAGAACGTCTAAGTCTAACTATGGCTTTCCCTAGATCAGTAATATCTCCGAACGAATTTTTAGCACGAGTGGCTCGCTGGAACCAATGTGTTGTTCTAGCTAATGCTTGAACTAATAGAGGAAGTTCAGTTTCTGGTGTATACTTATCGATAATCTTAAGCAACGACTTGGTAGTCTGAAGGCATAACAAAATTTCATTGGTACTTTCACTAGGATTAACATGGGAATGGGTCAATTGACTCAGGATATCTGTTTCTTCGTTTTCCCAACATTTGACAAGTAAATCGGCATTTACATCACTCGGGGAAATCTGGCGTAATTTATATTCGACTAATAATTCATCTTCTTCTAGAAACTTAATTCTGTCGGACTCCATAGTTCAAATTACTATTATTATTATAGCTTTATTGCCAAAAAAAAAATTGCAAGGAACCGTTCGATTAGTTTGATAAATAATTATAATTAGTTTAATGATGCTAATAATAACCCAAACAAAAATAATAATAACGATAATAAATAGTCTTAATTTAATAATTAAATCAATAAATGATTTTCTCAAAAAAAAAATTGTAATTTAGTTGTTTTGCAAATAATGTAATAAAGGATGAGAGCTGTGATTAAGCTGACGCGATGACGTCAGAGACTTCAAAATATAAATGATTTGAAGCTCTTCAAAATATAAATGATTTATTTGTTTCTTTTCATTCGATCGTGCATAAATGGGTTTATTGAGTGAAGGATGTTCTAGATCGCCCGACAACCAAAGTGACTGGAATATGGCAAACATTTCTGGAGAATAAGCGTTATTTTAGCTCAAATCAACCCAAAAACATTAAATTCCATATTTATCAACAGCACTTTAAACATAAACTACAAAAAAAAAATAGTTGAATTTGAGTGACTCGTTTTGACCGAAATGAGTTAACTGGATGACTGAAAAATAGAGAAATGAACCAATTTTATATTTATTGAAATCAAATGAATCCATCGTTCAGCATTCGACAGTAACCCACTCGAAATCAAATACTTGTAACTACCATAACAACATTAAAATGTGATATTAGAAAACCGTAACGTGCTTTCATCAGGTCCCTGTTTCGGCGCCAATTCTGTAACATTATATCCTTTTGGGTTTAGGGAAGATACGCCCTATTTGTTTTCGGCCTGGATGATGCACATCAGTTTGGACAGGGTAAAAAAAAATGCGTAAAGATTGTTTCCAATTATGCCACGATCGTCATCACGTCTTCTTCTCACAACTCTCAATCCAAATAAGAAACTCCACTAATACATTATTATAGGCTTTTGCCAAACATGGATTTATTAATCAATAAGCATTAAAAAAAACAGTCACTTGCTTATCTTTAACTTTAAATTAAATTGAATATCTTTATGTGGTATATTCGGAAATTATAAGAAGCAGATATTAAGAAAAAATAATCACTTACCACTTTTGTTTGAAGACCAGAGCGCTCAAGTATCCACCCAAAAATGGATATATTGTATATGTATATACTAATTTTAGTCTTTTAGATTGATAAAAAAAAATTTGATATCCACTTCCGAAAATTATTGCTCACGTCGGTTATTCAATTTAAAACAAAAAAATTAACACTAAATCACTAACAATAAACTCTAAGAAAACAATAATAATATAAATAATTAAGACGAATTAAGCACCAAAAAAAAATTAATTAAATCGTTTCGTATCCATAATTAAATCGCGTAATTCCCAAGTGATGTGATGGGTAACGGTAAAGCAAGATGTCCAACTTTCCATGAGATGAGCCCATATATAAATTTCCGACCAAAAGAAACGGCCTGTGTGCCCATACAAAAAATAGAGACACGCGGTTCGTGTTCCCTTGATGGCCTTACTGCCTCTCTGTCACTTGATTTAATCCCAGGGCGACGTATAACGTCGGTAAGAGATATCACGACCGCGTGTTATGCTACGGTTATCAAAAACGTCGTATCAACTACAAAAAAATATAAATGATAACAGTAAGAAAGGGTTGTGACCCAAGATTTAAAAAAACATCGTGTTTTACCTATATATTTAATAGCGATAAACACTATATTGAACTCCAACTAGGAACTATTCACTAGTCGGGTTATAGTACGTATTAACTTATTTATATAGTACGTAAATATTGCCACACTACTTGGCCTTTTAAAATTTATTTTTAATAATATTTGGAGACCGATGGTTTCATCCAACACGATCCAATTCAGAAATGAAAAATCAAGAGTTATCGAAGTATAAAAAAATTAAATTACCTTTATGATAAACCGTTTGTCATTGAATGCACAGGTACAACTCAATTAACTCCGACCCGTTACTCCATAACATACCAATTAGGTAGAATCTAAATAGAATACACCCAACTGGAGTTAATTGTATAAATTGCAACAACAACATTTAACAAAAAAAATACAATTGAACGGTATGCCACCTCAAGTATAAATTGGATCAATGTTGGTACATTACAATGTGTTATCCTCAGACGATATCACAATCTATGTGGACAGTCAAGCGGCGATCCGGTCGTTAGAATCGGTGTCTTTGGCGTCACGGGTGGCGTTGAGTTGTCACTCATCTCTAAATGAGATGGGTGAGCATTTCAACATCCAGGTAGTCTGGGTCCCAGGTCACTCGGGCGTCATGGGGAACTGCAGGGCAGATGAACTTGCTAGGCATGGTACGACTCTCCAGCTGCAACCGGAAAGGGCAAGTCTGGGGAGGCCTATCACAGCGCTGAGACAAGCACTTGGGAAGCAGGCGCTATCCTCAGCGGGGGAAAGGTGGTCTAACACCCTCACCTGTAGAGTTGCAAGACAAGTTTGGTCAAAGCTGGACTTGGGGCGCACTAGGGCATTAATATCCTTACGCAGACGTGAATTAAGAACGGTCGTAGGAATTCTCACGGGACACTGCCTTTTTGGAGAACATGCAAGAAGGCTGGGTCTGGAGGCTAATGACTTCTGCAGAAGCTGCTTGGACGAAGAGGAGGAAGAGACGTTGGTCCACTTCCTTTGCTCGTGTCCAGCATTGGCTCTCAGAAGGCACAAACACTTAGGTAAGTTCAGGATGGACTGCCTCTCGGATCTCGAAAACATTAAAGTGCGGGACGTCTTACGCTACATAAGTAGCTCGAAATGGTTCCAATAGGGGTAAAAGGGGATACATCCTGTGGTATCACAATGGACCGTCACCGGTCTAAGTGTGCGTAAGCAGCCACTCCAACCTAACCTAACCTAACCTAACCTAGTAAGAATCTTTAATGGTTCACTAATTGTTGCCAAATCTGGAACAAACCTACCTACTTAATTCAATATTCCCAAAAAACTACGTACTTCTTCTTTGGTATTTGGTTGCCTGAAGTTCCCTATATCTTGAACTCTATCTACTGTCGGTTTGATACCCTTAGAGTTCAAAATATGTCCCATAAAAATAATTTCGTTTTTTTTATACTGACATTTTTCCTTATTTAAAATTATCCTGTTTCCTCTAACTTAGTTAGTACCCTATCTAAAATACAATTATGTTCCTGCATGCTCTTCGTAAAAATTAGTATATCGTCTATGTATACTACTACACTTGGGATTCCTACTAATAAATTCTCCATCGTCTTTTGGAATATCTCGCTAGCGCATGTCATCCCAAGGTAATTTCTATGTGATGAAATGCGTTCCTTATATCAAGCTTGCTAAACACCATGCTCTTTGACAAACTGGGAAGAATGTCATCAAAAGTAGGCAAAGGATGTACCTCTCTTTTTATCGCCCTATTAGCCTGTCGCATATCTAACGTCATTACCGTTATTTTTCGGGACTACTACCAATGGAGATATCCACTCCGATATTCCTTCGACCGGTTCTATTATATCATTTTCCAATAACTCTTTTAATTTAATCGATACTTTTTCTTTCAAAGGAATTGGAACTCTTCTGTAAGGCTGGCGAACAGGGATTATTGATTCATCGATATGAATCTCGACTTTAACGTCTTTCAATTTTCCGACTTTAATATCCGCTTCGTTCAATGACTCATACTTTTGCACCGATCGTATGGCAAACGAAATTATTCCCAACTCAATTGCCACCTTACCACTTAACAGAGAAGTTCCATTACCTTCCACTATATACAGATCAGACTCTGTTTTCTTTCCTTTGCATTCAATTCTAACCCGCACTACTTTAAATATCTTTATATTATTGCCACCATAATCTTTTAGCTTACTCTCGATTGAATTACGTTTCTTGATTATTTCCATATTTTTCTTTACTGCTTTAAGATATGTGTCCGTGCTAATTATGTTAACTCCTGCTCCTGGTATCTACAACCATTCTAATTTTGACGTTTCCGACTAAGCAAATTACTGTCATATCCCTATTTTTGCTACACTCACTGCTAACAATATTCAACACCTCACTACTTTCCGAAGAGCTGTTCCCATCTGTCACAAATTTAACCCGATTGTTGCCTACTCTAGTTCTACACATCTTTTCTAAATGGTTTAACATCTTACATTTGTTACACTTTTTCCTAATGCTGGGCAAATTTTTTCCCTACTAAAATGACCTACACGTCCGCATCTGAAACAAGCCAGTTCATTTCGCTTACCTGTACTTCTATTTCTGTCCGGGTTTTCAATAGATTTGTTTCGCCGATAATTGCTCTGATCTTGATGTTGGTTATGATTTGGTTGGTTTGATCGTCCATTTTGATTTATTTCAGTCGACACGTTGACTTTTCTCACTTCTTTATCAGCCATATGCATATCCACGATCTCTATACCTTGCACGATTTTTATTAACTCATCCAATTCAACACTTCCTTTCTCGATCACTTTTTTTTCTAATTCGGCATGTTTTGAATTATATACAATCCTTGTGTTCAATCGGGCAAAAATGATAAAAAATATCATGATATATTTTATCACTTTTGGCATTAAACGCAATCATTTATCACAACAAAAAATCAACTTTTTTCTCGGTTTTTTGGGTTCCGGCTGTCAATTGTGGATTAATTTTCTTTGAGCAATTTTCGGTGCATAAATTAAATTAATACCGATTTTCCATCGTCAATAGTATAATAGCATAATAGTATAATACTATTATACTATTATTCCTTGTCGGTTTTCCATCGCACGCGATGAAGTTAGCACCAATTATAGTTTTTTTTTATGTGAACATAGGTATAATTCTTATTTTGAAAATTTTAACGTCTATTCATAATAAAAAAACAATTAAAAATAACCAAGCATACGCATTAGTTGTGTTTTTAAAAAATTAATAAAATGTATGGACTATGCAGATACCACAAAAAAAAAACAAAAAAAAAATCGAATGGTAATTTAGTGAATTGTCAAAATAATACACTGTCAGAAAAATTTACAATGTTAAAAATACAATTTGCTACCTATTATATTTTTGATAGCTAGTATAACAAAATATTATATTTATACTATTATACTATCAACTTCGGTTTTCCATCGTCGTAGTATAATAGTATAATACTATTATACTATTATACTATGACGATGGAAAATCGGTATTAATTTTTTAAGATATTTATATATTATATGGTATTTACAAAGTCACCTATTTATATAAATATAAATAATAATTTATATTTCGATATTTTATCTGAGAACACAAACACAACGAAACTCAAACTAAAATTATTTGTGTCCAATATTTGAATAAAAACCAAATATATAGTTTCAATATCAAAATAATTTATAAATAAAACTAATTAAAAAAATATAAACATTTAATTAAAAATCCGACGACAAAACGAGTTTATTGAATTTTACAAAGCGATTTAAAACAAAATGTGTCATTTAAAATCAATTTATCATTTTTTATCAATTTTGGTTGTTCAATCGGGCTTGACGGACAGTATTACGAAATAAAGTTAGGGTGGGATAAAATATCATGATATTTTTTATAAATTTTGCCCGATTGAACACGCCGAATTTGATCCCGCACGTGTTCTTTCGCGTTGTCAAATTCGCACTTGGCAGCATGTTGTCGCAATCTCACTACAAATTGATTAATGGTTTCCTCCCTATCTTGCTTCATGACTCGAAAATACCTCCTTTCTAGTGCTGAGCTCGTTTTGGGCAAAAAGTACGCATCTAGTGCTTTTACCATAGAATTGAACTCATCTTCTTCCTTTTCCGCTTCGACTTCTGCGTCTTGCGATAAATTATAATAAATGTCTTGTAATTCAAGACCACCGCTATGCAACATCTTGAATTTTTTTATTTCGTTGTTTGTTATTTGGTTAGCTTTAAACATTATCTCAAATGATCGTTTCCATTTGATCCAGTTTACCGCGATGTTCCCATCTAGATCCAATTTCTGTATTTCATTTTTATCGGTCGCCATTACGTACACGGTTTTACGTACAAATTTTTTATTTTTTTTAACCTCAATTTCTTCTCGTTTATTTCTTTTATTTTATCTGGATCTAACCATTCAATTATTTTGAATTATTATCAGTTAATAATACTTTTTTTTTAATCCTCGTCGCCAATGTAATAATTATCTCTTTACTTAAAATATAAAATGACCTTTAAGCCGGTATTCCATTGTGAAAAAATGTTTATCAGCAAAAATATATTGAGATAAAAATATAAAATCGGTGGTTGTGTGAATGAGACACCCGACTTCGTCAGTAAACATTTTTATTACAAAAAAGTTGTGGCTGTGTTAGTGTGATGCCATAATTATTGACAAAAAGTATCAAATGGAGTACTTTTTATTGCAACCCTCTAACACATTCACATAAATTTTGTGTACGGATGATAACATATTTCTCGCACACAATATTAATTTTCATAGTACGTCATTTTTATGGTAAAGATATTTTTGATTTTTTATTCTGTGACAGAAAATAAATGAAAAAAAAAATAATTCTGATATGTGTGAAAATAATATTTAATTTTTTAGATAATTTTGAGAGGTGAAAATATACGAATTAAGGAATAACGCATAATTTTGTTCATATTTGTTGGTTATGTTTTTGTTTGCTGTCAAAATTTATCCATACAACTTTGCTATAAAATAAAAAATAAAAAAATTGTTTTTTCTTTGTCACTCTAATGTAACCTTTTTTTTTTGTCTTCTTTCATTTTTTCCAGCAGTCAGTAAACTTTTCATAATGGAATACCGGCTTTATTGTTTTTACTGCACACGCTTTATTTTATCTTATCTTATGCGTGATTTACACGTTCCAACAATGTTTTTCCAACTTTTTTTGTTGAGACTTAGAGCTACACGCAATAGAAAATATTTACATGCGATAAAAAGAGAAAAGTATAAAACGAAAATGTCGGTCATGCTGTAACTTTGTGGCGGTATAAAATCTACGATGTCGAATAGGGCGATAATACAACTTTATGTTTCAAAATTACAACTTTTCTGGCTAAAATAAAGCTTTTCGAAAGTAAACTTCCATTTTTAAACAAAAATTTATAAAAAAATTAAACAAAAATGTCGGGCATGCTATAATTTTTTGGTGGTATAAAATCGACAATGTAATTTTTGACGAATGCCGCAGCGATACCACTTTATTTATCAAAATTACGACTTTTCTTGGCTAAAATGAAAATTGTTCGAACGTAAATTTTAATTTTTAAATAAAAATTTTAAAAAATAAAAATAAAGCGCTATAAAAATTTTAGAAATCGCCATTTTTAATGTGTTTGTTGTTGTTTGTTTCCATAAAATATACTCGGGTCGAGTATATTTTATAGTCAAAAAATTTTTTATGGAAACAAAGTTGAAAAAAAAAGAAAAAAAAGTCCAACAAAATTTTGTTTGTTTATATATTTGTTCTTATCTTTCAAATGGAATTCGCGATATACTAATCTTTTAGATTTTTTTTTTGACGTTTCTGACTCGGTTTCAACCTAGTTTCGACTCGACTATAATTTGACTCTGCAGTATAAACGCTAAATAAGATAACTACAAGATGATCCAAAGTTAAGAAAAAGATGACTCGACGTTGAGCATAAACGTACTCATGTTGTTCAAAAATTCGCAAAGTAAGACGGTATAATACCCCAAACACATTGATGGAGCGAACAGCGACGCTAATTAGAATACATGTATTTCCATAATGCCGCGGCTACACGAATGGAAAATGTAGACCAACGTTGGAGATTTGTCCAAAAAACCAATCGTGTAGACAGAAAAAAAATAACAAATACAAATGAAGGTTATATTGGTCCAACATTGGTAACCATTCGCTCAATAGGCGGTTTTTATAAAAAGATCAAAGGAAACTACCAACGTTGGAGTGTATATTGGTACTTCGTCTACACGAATGGTGAGAAAAAATGTATTTTTGAATACTTAACGGCAGATGTCACTAAATACAACTGTAGATGTCATTATATTTTATTATTTATAAACAAATAAATCCAAAATGGAATCTGACTGGTCGGCTGAGTTTGTGCTAGAATTTATAAATTTATATCAAAATTATCCCGAAATTTGGGATTTAAAACACGGTCAACATAAAAATAAGCTCGAAGTGCATTTAAAGCAATATGTTTGCATTGGCTTCTATCTTGTGGGAGACATCGTAATTAATGTATGACTAGTAGTGATAAATATCAATATATAAACCACCAAAATTGCCCAGCAGATTTTTTGTCTTTGGTAACATGTCTTTAGCTTGTCTGGGATGAGCAAATAATATATAAATACACATGTTAAAAAGAGACAAATTTCTTAAAGAACATGTCTTTGGGTTGTCTTCAGTATGTTACTAAAGTCACGTACGTTATTTAATTTAACGCGCTCCTATCGGTGGGAAATAGAACGAATAGGAACAAGTCTTGCGGTTGTCTTGAAAATGTCTTTAAAAACCGCTTCGTTATCGCAACAGCCACCCAAACCGCACATATTTCGCCATTTTTTGTTTTTTTTGTTTATTATTATTTTGTGTCGTCTTTCAGTGTGTTGTGTGAGTGAAAGTGTAAAGAAAATTTTCTGTGATTACTTACTAAAACAAATAAATAATAATAGATATATAATTAATTTAAATAAAAAAAATATAATTATATGTACATGTTTATATTTTTTTTATTTTTCATAAATATACGTAGTGCATAGAAATAATATTTACTAAATTGTTTTCAATTTTTCGCCGCCATTTTGAATGTTGCTAATTAATTTAAAGCGTTATCAAAATATATTAAATATTAGAAAACTGTGAGTATTATTATATGTAATTTATTGCTATTATATAAATTGAACTTAACTAAATTCCCTGTTAGAAAAATCATAAATAAAGCATAAAAGCTATATTAAAGCAGTAGAACAGTTTAGTGTTTGTTGTTCTCACATTTTCTCGTGAACTTATTCATAATTGTGTAGAAAATATTTCATAATAATTATTTAATTTCATTAGAATGGATAATATATCCAGAACCCAACGGTATAGGATTATCTCCGAAATGGCAGACAATAGTTTAGAATGTGAAATAAATTTTAATTTAAGTAATCCCGAAAATATGTCTGAGCTAGAAGAAATTAATTTTAATTCCGAAAATTTTAATAGCGAATATAACGTTCCTCTTTTGGAAGATCGTTTTTCATTAGATGATATTTTAATTTCATGCTCATCTGAAGATGATTCTTCATCCGAAGACGAGTTTTCTGATAATTCATGTTCAGATAAAATTAATATATTAAAGATAAATTTAATTAAATGGATTATTTTACATACTATATCTGTAAATCCAGTTTCACATTTGCTTAAAATTTTAAGGGAATTTGGTGTTGATCTTCCAAAAACAAAAGGTTCATTATTTCGCAGTACTAGTAGTGCCCCTGATAGTTTTACACCAAAAGAGGTACCGCCAGGAGAATATGCCCATTTTGGAATTGAAAAATGCATTAATCGATATGATTCAAAGTTCTTATCTAATTTGCCGGAAATTATTTGTGATTTTAACATCGATGGATTACCTCTTTATAAAAGTTCGAGGAAAACGCTCTGGCCAATTCTTGGTTCTTTCGTTGACGATCGTAATCATCCACCTTTTATTGTCGGAGCTTGGGTTGGTGACGGTCATCCCATATCAGTAGATAGTTTTTTTTAAAGAATTTGTAAATTAATTTTTAAAATTAAAAAATGAGGGCATTTTAGGTAATTGGTAAAAATTCGATTCCAAAAACAATTTATTTTACGCGCGTTTATTTGCGATGCACCAGCAAAATCCTTTTGCAAATCAGTTAAATACCACAACGCGATTAAAGGGTGTCACGAATGTAATCAATCAGGGCTTAGAATTTCTCATACTCCTGTTGTTAACGTAGTTTCAGGTAATTTAAGAACTGATTATTCTTTCGCTAATCGCTTAGATGTAGAATATCATAAACGTGAGGCAAATATTTTAGAAAAATCTGGAATTATGATGGTTACCCAATTTCCTCTAGATCCAATGCATTTAGTCGATTTAGGAGTTGCAAAAAAAATGTTAACCCTTCTTTTAGATAAAATAAAACCAGAAACTAAAAATTTGATGTCCGAATTATTTGTCTCTTATTCTAAATACATCCCTTTAGAATTTTCTCGCAAACCAAGAGATTTTAATGAAATCTGCTGATGGAAAGCCACAGAATTTAGATTTTTTATTTTATATGGAGTACTTCCACTTTTAAAAGGTTTCGTTGACTCTAATATTTTTTATCATTTTTTGATTTTAGTAGTTAGTCTTCGTCTTTTATCCGATAGGACTAGTTGCAAAGAGAATACAGATAATGCCAGATACTTTTAAATGAATTTGTAGCCCTATATCCCCAAATTTATGGATTGAAACACGTAAATTACAATGTTCATAGCATTTTACATTTGCCCGGTTATGTAAAGTTGTATGGCCCCTTAGATTCGTTCTCAGGATATATGTATGAAAATATTTTGCAAGAAATAAAACCGTTGGATATTTCGAAAAATCAGTACCTTTTAATACCCATGCTTCACGAAAATTATTCCGCTCATTTTGCTTAGCTGTATTTATCATTACTCTAATAATAATTTCAAAATATTTAATAGCAATAAATAAATATTTACATATAATAAATCATAGGTTATATCTTTTAAATCTTTTATTTATGATTAAAGGCATTACAGCATTCAAAATATTCGACCGCATTTATAAACCAACATTTCTATTTTTTGACAAAATTTTTATTTCTGTAATGGGAGAATTATTAAAATGTAGTTCGAATTTAGGAAAGCCATCAAAATATTAACAAAACTATTAAAATTATAAAATTTTCATTATAAAAAATTCAATTTTATCTTTTGTTGATCGACTTCGAAATTCGGCCGACAAAAGATAAAAATGCATTTTCTTTAAAGAAAATTCTGTCATTTTAATTTTTTTTAATATTTTGATAACTTTTACAAATTCGGACTAGGTACTTTTAAATTTGTCATATTAGAGATAACAATTGAAAATTGAAAATGTCAGGTTTAAAAATTAACTATCAAACTTAAAATCTCGGTATTATATCAAATGACTATTCTCTATATGCACTTGCTTTAAACCCACATTGTGATACGAAAAAATTATAATAATTCCGCATGTATATAATTAAAAAAATACTTTTAATTTATTTTAAAATTATTGTTAAATTCTAATAAGAACTTAAGACAAAATTTATTATATTTTCTAAATAAATTAAAAAATTAAACAAATACAATAGTTTTTTATTTCTACAAAAAAAATCCACGAAACATTTGCTAGATGTGTTACCTGAGACAACTGCCGTCTTACTTTGGTAATTTTACAACAACAATGCCGTGTATTTTCATTCCGGAATGAATAGTTTCAAACCAAGTTTTTCTTGGTATAGAATTATTCTCGCAAAGATTTTGAAAAATTTTATTGGTGTTTTATTTAATTTTTAATGTCAATTAATAGTAAGAAGAAAATTATTTTCGGTTTTTATTTTGAGCATAATTTGCATTTATATTTTTATACCAATTACTATTCCAGTGACCAAAGTAAGACGGCAAACTATCAGATTTGCTACTAATAACGAACTTCAGACACGTTACCTAAGACGAGCCCTATACATGTTACTTAAGACCACCTTCAAACATGTTACATAAGACAACCTTCAAACATGTTACCTAAGACATTCGCCATACATGTTGCTAAAGACAAACCCAAAATATGTTATCAATGAGGAACACAAGACATGTTACCTAATACGACGACCAAAGATGTTACAAAAGACGGCATGCAGACATGTTACCAATAACGACCACAAGACATGTTACCTAAGAAGACCATGAGATATGTTACTCAAGACAAGTTGTATACATGTTACCAATAAAGACCACAAGACATTTCTTTGAAGACTCTTCGTCCCAAATACATGGTGTTGTCTTTTGACTGTCTTGGGTTTGTTACCATAACAAGTCTTGAGTTTGTCTTGCATGTGTTACTTAAGACACGTTTGCTGGGTGGTTATACATTGGTAGCCATTCGAAAAATGAACATTGGGCAAATCGTGTAGCAGTCAAATTTTATTTTACAAATATTTGCCCAATACATTTTACAAATCACATTGGACCAATATTGGTCGACATTTTCCATTCGTGTAGCCGCGGCTTAAGAGTGAACACATCGAGCCGCTTCAAACTAGCAAAGTTTGTATTTTTTGAGGCGATGAATGACATTTATATTTATTGTTGTTGATTTTAAAGTAAACGCTTGGAAACGTCTAATTTTAGCTAAATTTTACATCCAAATGGGCATGTGAGAAAGACAATTGTAAAAAAAATTTAAATTTGACCCTTAATTTGTTCGTAATAGGTCATTAAAGAAATAGTTTTTTATGAAAATGTTTTGTTGTAAAAACCCAAACAACATTTTTGATATAAATAAATGTCAAATTATGTGTTTGGGGTATCAAGCAAAAACGTACAGAGACAGACCCAACACATAGAGCGGCGTCAAACTTGCAGTTTGTATTTTTTGAATGACATTTATATTTATTGTGGTTGTTTTTAAAGTAAATGCTAGGAAACCTCTAATTTTTGCTGAATCCAAATTGGCATATCCCAAGTATAACAATACGAAACTAAAAATTGAGCTACCGTATTATCCTTCGATTTTTGAGAAAATAATCGAAAGATAACTATTCTACTTGTGAATTGTGATTAGTATTGGTGTGTATAATATACATACTAACAAGAATTTGGTTCAGCATAAAATAGTTTAGTATAGAATAGTGTTTATAGCTGCGTTGTAATGTGATTAAAAAATTTACGTTTGTTATTCACTTTATCTTACAAATTCTAATTTTTTGTGTTTAAAAAATAATTGGAGACTCGATATTGATACCAATAAATTGTGATTGTGTTTGATTTTCAATTAAAATATAAAAATCAATAAAATTATGTTGATTCAATTTATTTTACTGTGCATCTTCAAAGGAAGACTCCTACGCCATTTTTTTTATCTACATACGTACTTATGTAATTAGGAAAATTCCAGCTTCAATTTATTTTAACTTAGTAAACGTTTTTTGACTTGTTTTAAATAAATAATTTTTTTTTCATTTATTTACGAATATACACATATTTATGTACATGAAAAAATATTTTAATAAAACTAATTTCAAATTGGAATTTGTCTTTTGTTTCATTACGAAAAAAAAAAAAAAAAATATAGCCGTATATCTAATTTGACATTTATACATACACATGCTCAAAATTAGCCCCGCCTTTTTTATGCTTTATTCACAAATACATGCAAACAATTTTTTAAATTGAGTTTCGTCCAGTTTCGAATTTTCGCGACAACTTTCATACGAATTCTTAGAATAACTCGAAACTTAAACTTAGGGAAATTCGAATCTTAGTTTCGAACTAGAGTCTAATAAATGACGAAAAATTCGAAAGTAAAAATACTTGGGATGAGATGCAATTGTAAAAAAAATCTCGAAGACTAAAGTACTTTTCATACCAGGCGCCTCGGCTTTGAGCTTCGTAAATAAAAATGTTTTAATTCGTTTTTTAACTATGTAAATTAGTTTTATTCGATTGATAACGTTTAATTTTATAGTAATAAATTCTATTTGTTGCAAAATAATTTATTTTTAAGTGATAATTTAAAAAAAAAAAAATATATTACAATGAAGTTATCTACAAAGCCAAAGCAATGCGTTCCACACTCGACTGCGACATTTTAAAGTAGTACAAAGCCAAGTGCTTTCTCAACATAACCTCCAAATCACATTTTTTGCACAAATATTTCATACTTACCAAAAAATCTAGCTCATATGTACGTTACAAATTTAGAATATCTCAGTTCTTGCTATAATTCACGTGTAAAATAGACCTAAATAAAATATTTGATAGCAACCGAATGTTCAAAGCCAACGCCACCGGTATGAAAGGGTCTCAGCTTCGCATTTGTGGTAACTAAATATTTCGAGGCGAGGCGCCTGGTATGAAAAGTACTTAAATTCATAAGGACGAAGAGAAGCGAAGTCAGGCGTAGAGCGCTGCTGATGTGTTTGGGGTATTAAAATGTTAAAGGTATAGTGGCGTATTTATCAAATTCGCTTTAATTGTTTACAGGGTCGCAACAATTTATATTTTGGCGTGTCGGCGAAGCAACCAAACGTCAAAACAACCAACTGTTATCTTGTTTATACTTTTTTAAAAATATAATTAAAAAATGTCTCGGTTTAATTCTGACTTTAAGTATGAGCAAACATGTAGAACTTGTTTAAAAAATGAAGAAAATGTTATTAGTTTACAGTCAATATTTGATAATGCTATAACAGCCATTGAAATAACTGATGAACTATCCAAAATGGATCTGAAGGTAAAAGAAATGGCAAAAGAATCAAAATGAATAAATAGAATGCGTTAGTCGAATTATCTATTTTTCAGCTAAGTAAAGATGATGGATTGCCTCAATCTATATGTAATGAATGTGTTGATGCCTTAATGTATACATATACATTTAGGAAATTATGTGAAAATTCACAAATAACACTAGAACGGTTTCGTATATCCAACAAAATAGTTGATTTAGAATTTGTTGATGTTGATTTACTGAACAATGTAAAAGTTGAACCTGAAACTGATCGGAAATTGGAGATACAATTGGGAAACGTAATTCTACCGGATAATGCCGTTGAAACTACGGCCATAAAGATTGAAAGCTCGAATGATGAAAGGAATCATAATGAGTTGGTGGAGTTTGGATCACATTCAGAAGAAATTCGAAATAAAAGAAGAATATATCACAATTGCTTTAGATGTGGCCAATTTTGTAGGAATGGCGAAGAATTAATACGCCATGAGAAGAATAGTTGTGTTGCTAAATCAATTCCAAAGTGTCGTCATTGTAATGAAATTTTTGAGACTGTCGAATTACTTGATACTCATATAAATTGTACTCATCCAATAAAGAAACAAAATCAAGTTTGCCCAGTATGTGGAAAATGTTTTAAGAATTCACATAGTTGTAAAGTACACATAGAATCACACAGTGAAGCTCATTCTTACAAATGCGATATGTGCGAAAGTAAATTTAAAAGTAGAGCTAATCTAACCAGACATAAAAGGATTAAGCATATATTTGGAGATCATGAATGTCCGCATTGTTCTAAGAAATTCAAAAATACCAATAAGTATCAGTATCACTTAAAAACGCATGATCCGAATAAAAAGTACAAATGTAAATATTGTGATAAATCGTTTTTACTTCGGCATCATTATGAAAATCATGAAAGAATTCATTCCGGGATTAGGCCGTATTTATGCAATATTTGTGGCAAATCTTTTCGACAAAAGGATTATTTAACACTTCATCTGCGTATGCACAATGGTGTTCGGCCTTTTGTATGTACGACTTGTGGTAAAAACTTCGCGCAATCCGGTGCGCTTTCGTTACATTTGAGAAAGCACGCAGGAATTTTCCCCTATCATTGTGACAGTTGCGGTAAAAAATTCTCTCAACAATCTTCTTTAAATGTACATTTGCGATCTCATACAGGGGAACGCCCTTTTAAATGTGATTTGTGTGATAAATCTTGTGCAGCGGCTGCAAGTTTGAAACTTCATAAGGCGAAGGTGCATGATGTAGTTTTCATTAAATCAGAGTATGGTGACAAATCGAAATGTATTAAAACAGAAGGTACCGAGGCTAATGTCTCCTTATATAAATGCAGTGAGTGCTTAAAAGAATTTAAGTTTCCTTCAGTTTTGGCAACACATATAAAAACACATTCAGAAGAGCGCAAATACGATTGTACGGAATGCGATAAATCTTTTAAACGTGCCGAACATTTAAAGGTACATGTTACTGGAGTTCACTTAAAGCAAAAGCCACATGCATGTGGTATTTGTGATAAAAGCTTCTCTCAATCTGGCGATCGCAATAAACATAGGCTGATACATAAAGAGGAAAAACCACACTCCGTATTGTTCTAAACGGCTCGAATTACGAAAAGCTATTAAAGTCAACACCAAAACTCATGCGGAAGTTTAGGGTGCGGCAACTTTTAGTTCGTTTTAAAAATATATATTAAATAAAAATACAAATATTTTCAAATGATTAGTACTTTATTTTCGAGAGTACACCTTCCAATTGCGAATGGAATACTGTTTCATTCAAATGGCTGCCTCGGCTGGATTTGCAGTACTCCATTCTGTAGACCCAATTTTAAGTACATTATCAATCGTTTGAGCCTCTATTTCGCCAATAGTCACTTTAATTGCGTCTTTCAAAGACTCGTACCAAGTTTCCATCGTCAATATTGTTACGTTTTTGCCTTGTCAATCAAGTTTCGTATCACTGGATTGTGAATAAAACAAAATCAATTCAATTTATCACCAACGAATTTATTTATTCTATCACACCCTAGGTGTCACCGTCACACTACCCCTCACCTAAGCTTGTTCCTCCCGAACAGGACCCAAATCACCTCCTCAATACAGGGCCAAACCTGTCTAAAAGCACCACCCTCGATTTACCTCCTTGTCCTGTAGGGTGCCGTCCATACAGGTTGCAGGTTCGTCGATAAATCCTCCTTCTTTTGTTGCGAGTGGTGAAGCCACACCAATTGCCTTTCGTGTAGTCCTTGGCTATTTGCCCATATAGCATATCGAGCTTTCATCCAGTCGCCCGACACTCGCACTCCACTTCGCACAACTCGGCCCTTCTTATTCAATGTCTGCTTAACCTGGTGTTCATTGGTTTCCTCAACAATTGTTTCAGATTTCGATGGCCGCTCCTCGCAATGGCTGATTGTTACTCGCCTTACTGTCGCATCCATACCGTTAAATTTAAGTTTCAGCTCGATGTTATCGCTATTCAATATTCGTCGTCCAAAATCCAACACGAAGCCATTCACCCTCATGAAGTCCGTTCCCAAAATGACGTCGTCCACGATATCTGCGACCACAACTTCGTGTGGGAAAAGAGTTTCACCGATCCTTATGTTTACGATCTTTTTCCCTTTAATCATTGCGCTCTCTCCATTTGCCATTCTCAATTTTAACCCTCCAGCTAGCTGCACAGCTCCTGCGATCAAGTCTTTCCGAACCATTGTGTGGGTTGCTCCGGTAACCAGCGTAATGCTACACTTCCTCCCATCAACATGTTCTACACTCGTGACAGGGATGAATGTTACGGGGCAACCAGACGGCGAAGCCAGCTTCGGTTCCTTCAAGCTGACTTCTAACCTTTCCACTTTACCGACTGTTGCCATCCGTTCATCCGATTCTTGCTCTCCTCTTAGTGCTCTTTCCACAGAAGTTGGTGATCCGAGCCGTTTTCCTCTTTCTTCCCAACAATCTCGCGAGATGTGGCCAATCTTGTTACATACCCAACATCTTAGCTCGCTGCCTCTAGACCTTTGTCCCGAAGTTCGGCGTTTGCCCGCATAAAAGGTGGCGATCTTCTCTCTCCTTGTATTACACTCCGACAGTCCATTGAGATGTGACCCAACTTTTCACATTCCCTACACCTAAGCCTGGCTCTTCCGATTGTCGGTACCATTCGCTTTCATGGTGTCTGAATTCATTTGGCGCCTTTATATTGACGGTCGGGTGATAGTCTGCACGCCTTTACGCTTTCATTAACGCAAAAGCAACGGTTTCCACGAAGGTAGCTTTAGGTGACAAAATCACCGCCTTGCGGGTCTCTGGATCTCGAATGCCGTCAATGAATGCGTCAATTTTTAGCCTTTCGATATAATCGGCCGACATACTGCTATGTGCTATATGTACTAATCGCTCGAATGGCGATTAAAATTCCTGTAACGATTCTCCTCCCTTTTGGTAGCGACTTTTAAGTTCCATGCGATAGATTTCCCGCTTGTGGTCACTGCCGTACTTCCGATCCAGCGCCTTCATAATTTCAGGATAACTGTTGCGCTCTTGTTCCGGAGTGGTTTGTAAAGCTTCCACTACTTCACCTTCAAGGGCCATTATAACCGCCGCGATACGATGTTCATCGTTCCAATGATTTTGATTGGCCGCCGTCTAAAATTTAAATTTGAAAATGCCGAAAGATATTGTTCCGTCGAAAGCTGGTGGCTTTAATTTGATTGAGTGAACGGTCTGAACCGCTTGCGGCGTAGTTTCACTTGCCTTGACCTCAGCCTCAGTTAACTCTTTCTCGAGATGTTGAACCTCTGATTGTAATTTATGTTGCACCTGTTGAATCTCCGTTTGCAATTTTTCTTCAACATGTTGAACTTTCGTTTCTAATTTCTGGTCAACCTGTTGGATCTCCATTTGCAGCTTCTCCACTTCGCCTTATATGTTAGTTGATAATTCAAGGTTATCGTCGATTCTCTTATGACCATCTGTAATTTGGTCTTTAATTTCTTCTCCTTGTTTCTCCATCCGGTGGTTAAGTTCTTCGTTTGACTGGTTTATAGTTTCCAACTGTCGCACATTTTGTTGTTCCATTTTTAGGTTTGACAGCTCAATTTTCTCCATTTGTTGTTTTATTTCGTGTCTAATTTCTTGGTTAGGCTGATTTTGTTGAGTTTTTTTTTGGAGTTTTTTCAATTTAAGATGCGTAGCATTGTTAGCCATACGCCGAACCGCTGATAAGCTAACTTTGACTCCGGTTTTTGCCTTAATTTTTTACGCTGATAAGCATGAATTTGAAGCTCATCGATTAATCGCCCGTTTATTCGTGGGAGTTGTAGTCTCCGCAATGCGCCCTTTTCTATTTTTACCATAATTATTAATATTATTGATAAAGGATCCAATAACGGTTTTCCCTCTACCAATTTTTTCCGCTATTTGTCGATTTGAGAATCATTCTTCCTTCAAAACTTCGATCTTTGCTTTTTCGCCCTGTGAATGTGTCTTTTCTTTACCTATTTTCCTAAAATTCTATTGTTTTATTGATAAATTTAATTAAAAATAATAAATCAAGACTAGTTAACAAAGTTTTTTACCGTAGCTTTCATAAGCTACCACTATTCAATACTGGTCGCAATCAAGTGACCCATTTAAATTGCACGTTTTTTTTACTAGAATACGAATAACGAACAAAACAGAGGTAACGGTTTTATAGTTGTTATCTGTTTTACAGTTATTTCAAAAAGCAACAATGTACTCTCAAATGCATGTAAAAAATAATATTCTAATTGCAGAAATGTGGAACCCAAGTAGCATTTTTATTTGTCCATTGGTTCTCACATTACTATGACAACTAATTTTCCCGCCTTTTTGTTGTAGCGAACCGTATACCACAACAGCATTACAACGTATCACATAGCTATTTTGGCGAAAATAATTGTTTTCCATAGCTATGTGAAAGCGGTATAAGGAGTTGTGATTGTTCTTCACAACTTTTAATTGAACGTGAAACGGTTGTAAAATATCTTCGAAATAGGTATTTGAATGTCGTCACAACCTGTAGAACACGCTGTCACAGCTCTCTGTCAACTATTTGAAAACTAATAATTGTGGTCAAAAAAGAACTACACAACATAATCTACAACTTCTGCACAAGTAAAATGGTAATAACAAAAGTTATGACAACCATTATAATAATAATCAGTTGTACTCGTATTACAAAAATACAATATGTGTACTAAATACAATATGACACTATAAACATAAAATATATGATGGAGAAAAATATTACATTATTCTGATTGATATTTATGCAATTCTAATTTTCGATAAATATCGCACATATACGCGAGAGAAATAATGGGAAATACATTTTTACTGTAAAATGAGGATTTCTAGGTCGAAAAATGAAGCATCGCTCCAAATTTTTTGATTCCTGAGGAAAATTAAATTATAGTTAAAAATATTTAAAAAAATAATTGATATGACAGATTAGGTCATTGAACTACATTTTTTATTTTAATACGATTAATTTCAAAATGGAGTCGCATATTGGCTTTATAAATATGGCGTAATGCAAGTAAGGCACTACTACAACCGTTGTACAACCAGTACAACCAATTTTGTTAAATGGATTTGTTCACAACTAGTATAACGAAAAAAAATTGTGAAGTTGTTATGAAGCAAACTTTCTGCATCCTGTAGTTGTGCTCAGAACCGATCTGACAACATTTATTTGTGTTAGGGTTTTGAAACAGATAGTTTTATTGACAATAAATGACATAGTTTTATTATCGTGATTCCATTCGTCCACTACAACACATTTTAGGCATCCATGTTTACCATTCAAATTTACAACACCTTTTAAAAACGCCCTCGCTGGAGAATAACAAACAAAACATCCTGATGTTAATTTTCACGAGACAAAACATCTGATGTTAATTTTCACCAGTATTCAATAGCAATTTTAACTCATCCAAGAAAGGCCTATATAAAGACAGCAAACCAATAAGTTAATTTGTAAAGATCAAATTCAAAATATTCGGTTAAATAATTAAATATCACATTACCTTAAGAAATCTTCTACAGATTGAGGTTTCCCTACCCCACTCCAGATCCCAACTACCATTGGGCTGTATGTTGGCATTTCATGAATATTAAATAATACTGGCCAAACTTCTTCTCTGGAGCTTTTGTAAATTGGTAGGCCGCCGATATTAAAATTTAGAGATATACGAGTATCTAATGCTTTATCAATATCGTGCAAAATGTATTTAAGGCAAACTTCAAGACCTTAGTGCCAATAAATACCATGACCAATAGTTCTCATTATTAAACATTTTTTAAAAAAAAATTTTTTTTTTGAAGCGGAGTGACGTAAGTGATCTTTTTATAATTAATATTATTTTGTATAATCACAAAACACCAACAGTTTTCACTTACATAAAAATAAAAAAACCAAACTTTTTATTTTTGAATTTATTTACTTTTATTTATTTAAAATTACAACTAGTTTCGATCTTGTAAAGATCATCTACAGGTAATTTTTTGCAATAACTTGCAAAAAATTACCTGTAGATGATCTTTACAAGATCGAAACTAGTTGTAATTTTAAATAAATAAAAGTAAATACAGGGTGGCTGAGACCAAGTGTTACCAAATGAAAACGCTGTAATTGTTTTAATTTTGATTATTTTTTATTGAAATTTCGTGGAATATGTTGAAAACATATTACATTTTATGAAAAACATGTTACTGCTCGATATGACCTCCTTTGGCTTTGATTCAGTCTTCCATAGAAAGCATTGCATGCTGACCGAACGTGGGCTTGCGGAATTTTATTCCATTCTCGAACAAGAGCTGACTTCAATGCATCAACACTTTCGTATTTTTTAGTGGACACCTTACTCTCCAAAATGGACCATATGGAGAAATCCATGGGATTCAAGTCTGGTGAATATGGTGGCCATTCTTTCGACGAAATCAGCCGCGGAACGCAATTTTGTAAAAATTGCTGTGTCGCTCGAGCTTTGTGTGACGGTGCCGAGTCCTGTTGGAATGTCCAACGGTTCGTACCAAAGTGTTTACGTGCCCAAGGTAGCAAAGCATCGTTTAGGATCTTTTGGCGGTACATCTCTTGGTTTACCTTGACTCCATGTTCGATGAAAACCAGAGGAGTGCGTCCATCTGCAGTAACTGCAGCCCAAACCATAACATAAGCTGGTGATTGCTTGCGCATGGCAACTCTTGTGTCCAAATTATCGTTGGACTTGTCCTCTAACCAAACACGATCATTTTGTTTATTCACATGCTGTTGAATGGTGAAAATTTTCTCATCAGAAAAGACAATTTTTGGAATCTCATCACGTTCGGCCAAGGCCTTCAATGCTCGTGTTCTTTCAAGCCTAACTTTTTTTTGTGCCTCCGTAAGATCTTGAACTTTTTGTATCTTGTAGGGCTTCAAGTGTAGTTCATTTTTCAATATGGTTTGAATGCTGTATCGTGAAACATGTAGATGTGCGGCTAATTGATTGGCACTTTGACGAGGATTTCGTTGGATTCGTTTCTTCACCTTTCGTATCATTTCTTTTGATGTTGCTGTCTTTTTAGGACCGCCTCTGTTGCGTTTAGCGATGCTACCAGTTTCGTTGTATCGAGTTATGGTTCGATACACAAACATTTTATTCACATTCAAATGCTGGAGCTGACGAACTATTGCTGTTTGTGAATTTCCACCCAAATACAGTGCAATTACACTATTACGTTTGAATTCCATTACGATTTTTTTATTAAGATATTAATTTAGAACAATTATTTATTGACCACATATAAACAACTAACCAAACTTCAATCTGTCAAAAAATTAATGCGCGAAAATGACAACTACACAAATGACAGCAGAGTGAAGTTAGTAACATTTGGTCTCAGCCACCCTGTAAATTCAAAAATAAAAAGTTTGGTTTTTTTATTTTTAAGTAAGTGAAAACTGTTGGTGTTTTGTGATTATACAAAATAATATTAATTATAACAATAGTTCTCAATTTTATAGATTTTGGTGTCTCGAGTAACGTTCGTGCAGCGGATGGTACATATACCGCCGTCCGCTTCTTTATTATTTTTAGCAATTCATTGATTGCTGTATGTCTAATATTGTGTGTTGTAACCAAAATCCTTAAGTCCTCTGTAAAATCAGTGTCATTCTCGTATTTTGATCTTCATTTTCACTGTCCGAGAAATTGTCCAAATCTTCATTAATGAGTTCATCTTCCACATTACAATCTCTATCGTCGAAGTCGTTCTGGCTCTTAGAAGGAATTGCTGCATTCATCTGGTTACTCCCTGATGTATAATCTTGGGTTGGAAATTGATTATTCGCAGACGTCGAGTTTTCACCTGAACCATTTTCTATAAATCTGAACTTTAATCGATTCCTTATCACCAACCGTCTATATGAACCACTTTTTTATATTTTTTCCATTCGGAAATGTCCAATTTAGGTCTTCTATACATTTTTATTTAAATACGCACATATAAATAAATACACAACTTGAAAATAAAATTCAAATGAGAAGTGAACAAAATGGCTTTAGTGCTCAATACATAAATGTGAAATATATACAGCTAAACAACAACTAAAGGATTGGCAAAACGGAACAAGAATTCAGATCACAACTTCTGATGTGAAAAGGGAAAGCGAATCTGAAATGGTGATGGTATTCAGCTGTGACAACTACTTGACAACAAATTTTGTGAACTGTTTTTTCGGTTCTTTATTAGTGATTAAAGAAGTTGTCACGTGCATGTGCTAACCATCTTTGCAAACCAATTAGTACTGGATCTCAAATGGTAATAATATTAGTTGTGTAATGCATGTCCCAACCAATTTTGCGAGCAAATTAGCATTAGCTGGATGTATGAATCAGTGGTGTATTTTATTAGAAACAAGTATTTTACAACTACAATTTTCTGTCGAAAATTTTAATAAGTTTGACAACCATTCAACAAGCAATTACTGGTTGTGAAAACATTCTCACAACCTGAAATTAGTTGTGCACAACTAATAGTTATACGATGCTACTTGGGAAGTTATTGACATTTGAAATCAAAATAATAGGTGCTACATTTTTTTTTTTTAATTTTCGACAGTCTTCTGTGGTGATTTGAGCCTCCTCTTCAACTTTCCTGTAAATAAAATGAATAAAGACTTATTTAAATAGCTAACTATATAAATTAATTAATTAATTTACCTTACTCCCAACTGGATTGGTCATCGAAAAGCTTCCACTGAACGCATGTTCTAATCTTTTTCGGCGTTTATGAACCTTTCGGTTTCTTCTTGAGTCCCGATTTAAAAAAAAAGTTAATTTAAATGCAATTAAAATAAAAAAGGGACGAATCAAATAAATTATTTATTTAAACTCACAGCGCACAATAGGGTCTCCTTGCCATTTTTTTTGTTTATTTTATATATTTTAGTAATTTATTTTTATTTAATTTGTTTTTGATATTCAATTACATTTAACTTACTACGTATTTTAAATTGTTACTAAAGATACATGTTAAACCGAAAGTGATCTGACTGAAATCGCTCGAGATAAATTCAACATGTACGCACGGCGGCCTGACTGAAAGCAAAGATTATTAACAAGATCTTCTTCTTAATAATCTTTGCTTTCACTCAAGCCGCCGTGTACGTGTTGAATTTATCTCGGACGTTTTCAGTCAGACCACTTTCGGTTTAACATGTATCTTTAGTATGTACTCGTATGTCATACAAATTGAAAACTCGTCGAAAAGTAACCTCGTAAACTGCCTTTTCACCAAGCATCTATGAGGAAATAGCGAAAGCTTCAAAATTTGAAAAGTTTAGTTTGAAAAGTCTTCTGAGACACATAGCATAAGCTAGACAATAAAATATTATACAAATAGCATGTTCAGTGTTTTTTTAATTTACCACCCGGGTGGCCGAGCATAGTCTACCAGCACCCGAATTCCGGTTCAATAACAAATGAGAATGAGAAATGGCTTTATTTTTTATTTCGCCTGCTCTAAATAAAAATGCAACCAACTTCTCATTATCATTTGTCATCGAACCGGAATTCGGACACAGGGCCCGTATTCTTGAAATTCATGGCGCATACTCGAAAATTCATTTCAGTAACTTTTATGGTAATTTCGCAACAAGCGAACTTGACGGAAATAAACTTTTCTCAATATTTTGGTAATTTTTTTCCCCTCCATACCAACTTATGTATGGAGGGGAAAAAAATTACCAAAATATTGAGAAAAGTTTATCTCCGTCAAGTTCGCTTGTTGCGAAATTACCATAAAAGTTACTGAAATGAATTTTCGAGTATGCGCCATCACCGAAAAAATTCGCCGGTGACTTTGGTATGAAACAATTTAAATTTTCGACTGAAATGATGTATTTCACTAGAAAATAATGGGCGACTTTTTTGGATCGAATTTCAAGAATACGGGCCTAGGTCGGTTTAGCAATAATTTTTATTTCACTAAACACTTAAAAACAATGCTAATCATCAGTATATCATTAGGCAGCGTCCCATGCATAAACCGTAAATCGGCATTTAAAACCGTTAAATTCAATTTTTGCGACAAGAAACAATTGTTTGAATCTTTGCAATATCAAAATTATTAACAATTTTCTTAAATTTAAAAACCAATCTCATATTTTGACGGACAGAGTTTATATTGACAGCCTATACTATTTTTGATATTGTAAATGAAACAAGTTAATCAAATGAATCAACATGGAAAGGACATATAACAGTCTGAAACCGACATAGATAAGGCAATCAAAACAATTTAAGAACTTAAAGAACAAATTCAATTTTTGGAGCAAATACAGAATAAGAGGGACACCGAACAAGCCTTAGCAGATAAAACAATTTTGCCAAAAATTGGATTTTCCGGTTTGAAATGGCGTTTTATCGTTTGTGATCGAGGCAATGCCGTTAGATTGCATCAAATGGGTAAAAAGTTATTGCATGGAGCGAAAGTTTCCCAGCACGGTTAACACAATCTCAATAAAATATTCACGCGTATACATATATTTACACGTAACGATTAAACATTTTAGTTTCCACCGTAACCATATCAAATCACCATAGCAAATAGCAACCGCAATAATATTGTTTGTTTAAATGTCAGTCGAAAAGAAAATTTCTTTCTAATTTGGTTTTGTTTTTCTTCCGTCGTCCTCGTCGACGCATCGAAGGAAATCGATAAAATATTTTAAAACAAAAAAAAGGTAAAATGACGAACAACGAAGCGAATTATATTCCAAAAGTGCTTGAGTCACTTGGTTGGCCAACTGATGGTAATTTTATACCAGTAGCAAATGACGAAAATCGGGCTTTGCTCCAGCTCATAGCCGAAAAGCAAACTGAAAAGTTGGAAAAAAATAAATTGCGCGAAACAAACATTACTCGAGCCGAAGCGCTGAAAGTTCATTTTGCTAATGCCATCCAAGAAGTGGAACAGAATTTAAAACTGATAAATGCGCATCGAAGTCAATCGGAAACCGAAGATCATATGCTCAAAATTGCTGTGTTCGAAGAGACCTCGTACAACAAACAAATCGAGGATATCAAAAATGGTGAGGCCGAGATTTCCAAGTACAACGAAAAAGCAAAAGCCGATATTGATAAGATTAATGCTAATTTGGAGTCGCTATCCGAAAAAATTAATTGGGCCCGTGGCGCTATTGATGAATTCCGGCAAGCAATGGAACAAGGTGAATCGGCTAAATTACTGATTGACAAATATTGTAAGATTGATTCAAGTCGAGCTGAAGTTATGGAATCGAAACGTAAAATAGTTCAGGATCAAATCAATAAGCAGCGTGTCCTTTTGATAAACGCTTACGAGGAACAAAAATCATTGGAACAAGTACTCGAGCGTACGGCACAATTGTATCGTCAAGCGCATGCTGAACGACGCCATCTTGTTGCTACGTGGAAGGATGCCGTTAATCAAATGAATCAACGTGAAAAAGACATTCAACAGGCTGAAACTGATATGGACGAGGCAATCGCACAATCTAATACAAAAAATCAACAGCTCAAAGAACAAATTCAATTTTTGGAGCAGCAAATACATAATAATAGGGACACCGAACAAGCCATAGCCGATTTGAATAAGCAAAGTTCGTCCCTCAAAGCTAAACAATTGGATCTTGAGCAATTAATTTCGTTGCGAAACAATGAATTGGCAACAGCAAAGAAAACCGTCTACAATGTGGCAATGCGGCTCAATATCCAAAGGCAAAAGAATCGTCAGGCCCAATTAGATAAAGAGAATAGGATAAAGGCTTTGGAAAAGGAGGCCCAACTCTATCAAAATATGTTAAAGAAAGAAGAAACATTTCGCAGTCGGAATTTTAACGCGCAGGATCGACTGAAGCAAATCGACGAGATGATCGAATCTGAGGAAAAAGTGAGGAAATTGGTGCAAACTGAAATTTCACGTCTGAGTGGTGCTCTTTATCGATCACAACAACAATTAAAAGGTTTGCAGGAAGAGGAGAAAACGTTAACGGTTTGCAATAATTTGAAATTTTTGGAAATTTTCCAACCCCTAACATTTTATATTTTATTATAGATGGGAATGGAAATAACTCGATCGGCAATCAGCACAATCACATCCCAGTTTAAAAATCAGGAAAAAGAACTTTTACGCCAAACTGAAATGGTTTACAATGTCGACTACAATATTCAAAATATGGAGCGCCGTATTAATAATATGAAAGGCGTGAACATTGGCCGTGACATGGAGTTGGAAAATAAAATAATTTGGCTAGAAATTCAAGTGGCCAAAAAAGCTAAGAATTGTAATCTTCTCCAAATTCAGGTTTCCAAGGTTGAGGATGACATGAAACAATTAACAGTAAATTATACCATGGACTGTCGGGAATATGAACGTTTGATTAGTCGGCTGCAAGAGCGTCAGTTGCATTGTGAGGGTGGAGAAAAGAAAATCAGCAAACAAACACTTATTAATCAAGATCGGTTGGTTGAAACAATAATTGTCAAAATGAAACATACCCAGCTTGAGATGGAAATCGAGCAGCAAGAGAATAAAAGTTTCAATTTGGAGAAGCATAAGCTTTCGCTTGAGTTTGCAATGAAGCAGCGTTTGCTTGATATTAAGGCTCAGAAGGATCTTTTATTTTTGACTAAAAAGAGTTTGGCCGAAGAAATTTCACAGTTACGCGCTGATGTTGGTGATCGTAATATTAAGATAGATGCTCTCAAGAAACGTTATGAATGTGCCTTGGACCTGTTGGGGCGTAACGACGATGGTAGTATTATTACGGGTACACAGATTAAGATCCGTACGGCACAGGAAAAACATTTGCTGTTACGTGAAGGAAATGTACTAAACGAACATGTACTTCAAGCTGAAGAAGATATTAAAGCAATGGAAAATACTTTACGTCTTATGAATTATTCCAATGAAAATTACCGCAGACAATGTGAAGATGTTGATGATAATAATCCAATGGTCGAGGAATTAGCTGCGTGTCAAGAGTCGTACTGTAAGACGGCTGGCAAATTGAAAATTTGTAAAACAAATTTAGGAATTGGTAATAAGCGTATAACTGAATTGGTCACCAAACGAGAAGAGTATATGCAAATTCTCGAAGAAATTACAAGAGTTCGGCTCGACAACAATGATGTGCTAATGAAGATACACAAAGAATTGATTGAACAGAAAACAAAACTGCAGCGTGCTGAACGTGAGCTGAAGACCGCCATTAAGTCATGCCGCATTAAAATAAACGATCCGGATTATTTGAGCTTGTACGATAAAGATTTGAGTGTTAGGGAAATAGAGGAAAGAAATTCTTCGGTGCTACAGCAGTTGTCGGATTTAGTCGAAAATAATGTGGAAATGGCACCGGCCGTTTCGAAGAGTTTATTTGAAAGGGGATTGACTATGCCTTGTTTAAGTAGAGTTAAAAGCCAAACATCATGGAGAAGTAATTTATCTATACGTTCGGTGGATTCTGACTTTAGCGCTCAGGCAATGAGTGTGTCTTCTAAAGGTAAGCAATTTGTGTAGTTTTAGTTTTATTTTAACTTTAGATAAGGGGAAGTCGATATTGGGAGAAAATACTCAGTCAAGAGCAGCTTCTCGGAAAGGATACATCGGCTGATCTTTTCACTTTCTTTTACTTTAGTGGGGCCCGATTCCCTTAGTCGGCTCACTTGTACCGCCAAATAACAGTCTAGTTTTCATATTCCTTCTATTTTCTTTAAACCCAGTATGGTTGCTATGAAAAGCTTCATATTGCATAGACTTTTTGCGACAATAAGCGTATTTTGTTGACCAAAATTTAATTTGAATTATTTTGGGTTTATTTGTTTTCCAAGAAAATAGCCAATTTGATTTAATTGACAAAAGCCAACCTTTCGAAATAAAATATAAATTTACTATGTATTATGACTCTGGTGGCAGGTATCATAACCAAGAATTAGAATTATGTTTAAATAAACCCAATTTTTTTTTTGGGTTAATGTTATTCTTGCGGGGATTTCGTCTATGCAATTGTTGTTGTAAATTTGTCAAGGAAATACGCTAAATAGTCATTTCAAATGACTACTAGTACAACACCAGGGTGCTGATTCTCTAAAAAATAAGATAATGGGTAAACGTGTAAACTTGCAAAAAGCGAAGCCTATTTTAATGAATTGGCAATTTTTCGATTTGATTACTACTTCAAATAAAATCGAAAAATTGCAAAATGATAAAAGAAAGCTTTGTTTTTTACGAGTTTACACGTTTACCCGTTATCTTATTTTTTAGAGAATCAGTACCCAGGGTACTGCACACTTGAAAATATATCGTAGCATGAAAAATTATTTGAATTGACTTCAATCGTAAAAAATCAGTACCGGCTTTATACAAGGAATTTGAAAAATTAACTGCTATTTGACCTGAAAAGCGATACGACTAAGGGAATCGAACCCTAATCATGAAAATTTTCTAGCTTGGAGTTTTTGGGCCCCACGAACAAAAATTTTTGTTCGTTATATTGGGAATTCATATACGATCCTGTAAGGCAAAAGTAAAAAGTATTTCATTGGGGAATACATTTTTTATTCTATGAAAGAAAGTTACTTATTTTTAAAAATGCAAGTTCTCTACAGTACTCTGATTCTATAAAAAATAAGATAATGTGTAAACGGGTAAACTAGTGAAAAGCAAAGCTTACTTTTATGAGTTTGGAATTTTTCGATATTATTTTAGTAATAAGCCAAACCGAGAAATTGCTAACACATAAAAGTAAGCTTTGCTTTTCACAAGTTTACCCATTTACACATTATCTTATTTTTTATAGAATCAGGGTACAGAACTCGTAAATATTGCGGCCCTTTAAGGCTCGACCAGCGAGTTGCTAGGAACTTAACGTAACGGTATAGTATATAGACGTTCAGTATTCGTTTTTATTTTTATGTTTTATTTAATTGATAAATATTAAAACTAATACCAGGTTTACATTGTCAATGGTATAACAGCTAAATAGTATAATACTATTATTCCTTATCGGGTGTCCATCGTTTGGCGTGGAGTTAAAATTGTTTTAAATTGTTGTATATACATATTTATAATTACATGATAAATATTAGAATAAACAGAATTAAACATTAAAAACACATAGGACTGCACTTTGAATAAGAATTTAAACAAACCTATACACTGTCATGTTTGCACTGTTAAAATTACAATTTGCACCCTATTATATTTTTGATGGGTAACTGTTTGTGGTGTATAAGGTTCAAGTTGGTTACTTCGTTAATTTGGTGGTCCTAGTTTTAAGGGCCCTCGTTCGTCGAAGCCGTCTTACTGGGTTTGTGTTTATCAGCATATGACGCAAATCAGCATTTTGATGTTTATCAGTGCACTACGTGTTTCTTTGCATGATTCCTAATTTCTTCACTGACGTACTCCATTTTTAGATCCTTTTGAAGATTATCGTTCCTTTTATACAATGGTGCGTTCACCATGCTATGCAAGACTTTATTTTGAAAGGTTTTAATTATTTCAAAGTTGTTGGAACATACACATTTTTAATATTAAATATAAGTAAATTGATTTCATCAGTGTAGTGCTAGTGGAGAGACATGTTTATGGTAAGGAATGGTACCGATTTATTCTTTAATCTACATATATTATGAAGTTTGAATAAAATAAAAATGATTCTTCTAATTTTGAAAGTACTTATCATAAATTTTCATCAATTTTCAACTCGTGTGTCGAAAATGCTAGCCGACATGTCAGGTTTTCGTAAAAAAACCTTTAAAATTCGTAAGATTTCCTACCCGACTCGCTGATTACCCCTTTAGATAAATTTTCGACATAATTACCGGTTAAGAAATTTGCCTAGTAAGTTTCACAATATTCCCCGTCCGTAAAAGAAAGTCGTGTGTTGGCCACCCCTCAATTTTTTAAAATCGAAATGTCAAGATTTTTAATCAAACCTATTTATGTACATATTTTAAACACAAAAGAGCGGGACTGTGTTCATAAACTCTACATTGTAACAACCCTCTAAACATGGCGAAACGCAAAAGTAATGCAAGCGAAGGCATTGATATAAGAAAGTCTTCGCAAGCGTAACGCCCAAGCGAAACAAAGGCGTGATGTTTTTATCGCAACTGTTATATGAAAATTAAAATGAACGTGAAGTAATTTAAATGTACATATGTATAGGTAGTTCGCATTTTTCTTCGCATTCTCGTCAATAAAGCACTGTTTGTGGCCCCAAAGCGAAGTGGTTTTGCACACATTTCTATTAAAAATGAACACTGGGCGAAGTGATTTTATTACGCACTAAATTCGTTTAAACGAATATATTTTAAATGGTTTTAGGATAAAAGTAAAAATCGTAAATGTTGATTTGTTAATAATAAATAATTTTATTAATTTGTGGTAAATATTCTTACATTTTTTTATAAATTTAAAACTATCTTTTTAAATTTCAATTTCAACAATGTTTTGCTAAATATACACCTTATCACATAGATCAAGGCATTGATTTGATTTAAAATTCGACCTCACCTCACATTAAATAATTTACTTAAAAGTATCATTTCAAATTTCAACAAAATTAAAGTAAATATGTATATTATTACATAATAGAAGGTTTTGAGGATTTAAAGCTATCATTTTAAACTCCAATTTCAACAAAATTTTGGAAAATGTATTCATTATCACATTTTATAAGTATGTATTTGAGGATTTAGAATTCGACCTCACTTTGATTTATACTTAAAACTACATTTTAAATTTAAATTTCAACAAAATTATCACGTAATACAAGGCTTTGAGAATTTCGATTTCGATCTCATATTAATATTTATACTTAAAACAATCATACATATCAAATTTCAATAAAACTTTGGTAAATATGTATATTAATACATAAAAGATGGCTTTGAGTATTTAAAACTATCATTGTAAATTTAAATTTCAACAAAATTTTGGAAAATATGTTCATTATCACATTCCAAAAGCCTCGGAAGATTTAGAATTTGATCTCTCATTTAACATCATTTAACATAGAACGTAGTAGCTATCATTTAACATAGAACGTAGGGATAGCATCATAAATATATAACTGTCTGAAGATGGGGATTATCTAAAATATTTATATTCATATTACCCAAAACTAATAAATTTTTCGCTTTAATCCCTGATAAAATACGTTCGATGTTGAAAGGCCGAATATCGGAAGGCCGAATGTCGAAAGGCCGAACGTCGAAAGGTCGAATGGCTCGGAAGGCCGAATGTCGTATGGCTGCATGTCTAATGGCCGATTGGGTCGAAAGGCCGAAAGTGTTGAAAGGCCGAAAGTGATGAAAGGCCGAAAGTGTTGAATGGCCGAATATCCCAACGTCAAATGGGTCGAAAGGGCAAATGGCGAAAGGCCGAATGGGTCGAATGGCCGAACTTATGGAAAGGCCGATTGGGTCAAAAGGCCAAATTTTCATTAAATTTTCCTTCACTTTTGATTGAAACCAATATTTAAAACCATTGAATTTATTTCTTAATGTAAAATGATTTAAATAAATTGAAAACACGTGCTAATAAATCCTGTCTATGTAGCATATTAATGTGATCAAATTTTGTGGGGAAAAAATTTTATTAATTTTTATTTTTTTATTATAATTAATTAATTTTTAATTACACGACAAAAAAACGTAAGAAGATTTTATTATTTAAGGCGATTTACTATTAAACATTTTTATACAAAAATTTTGATAAAAATATATATTTTGGTTTTCATAAAAATATAAATTTTAAAAATTTTTAGTCATAAAAAGTTCAAAAATTTAAATCAATTTCGACACAATTGGCCGTTCGACATTCGGCCTTTCTTTATCTTTTATTTATTTATTTACAAACATTTTGAGTTAAGGACCAACCCCATCCTTAGACAAACTAATTTGAGCACGATGCTCATTTACAACAGAGTGTGTTGATAAGGTGGTTTGACATAAAAATATTAATTTAGAAAAAAATTGCAGCCTTTTGGAATTACAGGATACAAGAGCCCTGTCATTAAATTTCCCCAGTCCATCATCATCAATGCTGCTTTAGGTTGAAACATAATCCAACAATGCCGTGTTAGCTTATATTTTTGTATTTTCCCGGCGATTAATGTTAATGATGAAAATCGGTTTAACTGTCAAACCACTTCATAACTGCGCCCAGGCTCAAATATTTTCGGATTTTCAAATTATATATAATAAATTTAAAATCTGATAAAATCAGACCTATTCGGCCTTTCGAAATTCGGCTTTCCGATATTCGGCCTTTCGACCCTTTCGGCCTTTCGACACATTCGGCCTTATTCCGTAAAATATTATTAAGCTCTACCAAAAAGACAGATGTCACAGATGAAATCTATAAATAACAAAGACTGAAACCCGAACGGAATTAAATTCAAAATTTACTTGTTAAATTGTCAGTGACACTACTAGTAGCATCGATGTAAGATGCAGTATTATTCATTATGTCATCACATAAATAAACAAAAACTCCACCGGCCCTATATGTGGCATTACATTTACCGTAAATGGTAAATCACGAGATTTTATAATTTTCAAGTTCATATTGTTCAACCCAAACCTAAGATAGAAGAATGATTTGCGGCAGTATGTCAAGTGCAGCAATGTTTGATATTTTGATGAACTATAAAAAGGTTGGATTTATTCTTCAAGTTTTTGTTATGCGAAGATATTACATTTTTATTGGCTTTTGTTGGTTTGGCTGTCGTACCCCTACAAAATTATGACTTCGGGTTATATTCTGGAATTCTTTTACAAGAACCCCAGCTGGCCATGAAGTTGAAGCCATCAGCTTTTCAAAATCGGCATTCGAGATCCTTATTTTAAAAGACGATTAGTCCTTTGTAAGGTTGTCACGTATTTTTTGCGTAAACCAATAAACCATAGCATTATCTAAGTTAAACTTATTCTCCAGATATTGCCTAATATTTAATTCATTGATATCCGGTTACAAACTTGAGAGAAAAATCTGTTTCCGCGGTGTAACTGCACATAATAGGCCGTCTGTATCACTCCGAGTGCCAATAATAACGTTGTTCACAATAATTACCACTTTTAATTTCAAATTATCTGAAGGAGATTGCTGAGCATTAGCGCTGACACTCGTAGCAGCACTGAAACTTGTAGGAGAAGTACCAATTTTCTTTCCATATCTTGAATTTGTCGTGGATTGATCATTCGACGAAGAACTAGAGCTCGGAATAAGCGATGCAAGTTAACAAATCAAAGATGCTTTATTTTTCAAATCAAATTTGACATTAGTTGGAAATGCAACCGGGTGTGACACCGGGACCGCAACATTTGATAAAATTTTTGAAACGTTCATTGCTAGTTGCACTAGCGAGAATTGTTTCAGTTGTGCTTAAATATTTATTTGCCTCCAATCTCAGATCAGGGTAGCGATTTTGGTCGCAATTTGAGGATTGAGTTGAGAATTACCGGAAGGCAATAGTATTGGTAAATTGTATTGGTGTCCAAAGAATAGAGAAAAACAGAGAATAAACATTTAAGATATAAAAAAAAACAATTCAGTGTCATCTCATGAGTGCGAAAGGTTGTACATATTTTTATTCCCAGTAATTTTCTCCAAAATTTAAAACTAATAAAATTGTTAATTGAATAATGATTTAAAGATAAATCAAAATTAGCTAAAAATGGAAAATGAGTCAGAAAAATATTTATAAACTATAATTTTAGTGATAATTTTAAATGATGAAAAGACATACGACGTACATCCTGCTTGCCCATCCCAAAATCACTAATTTACTTATATTTTTCACATTATCCCTCTTATTCGATGTTAAACAAAAAACAGAAAAAATGATGGGCGGTTTTTTTTTGTTTTTTGTTTAACATGATGCAAATAAGAGAGATAAAATGATACGATAAAGAGGGATATAAAATATACTGTGGAAAATATAAGAAGTAAATTAGTTATTTTGACTTAGTGTTAATTCAAACGCAGGAGAGGAATTATGTACGTCGTGTGTCTTTTCATCATTTAAAATTATTAATAAAATTATAGTTTATAAATATTTTTCTGACTTATTTTCCATTTTTAGCTAATTTTTGTTTATCTTTAAATTATTATTCAATTTACCATTTTATTAGTTTTAAATTTTACAGAAAATTACTGGAAATACAAATATGTACAATATTCCTTTCGTACGCATGAGATAACACTGAATTGTTTTTTTTTATTTTTCAAATGTTTATTCTCACATAACTCAAAAAAAAAAAAAAGTTAAAAATATTATGAATGTGGCCGACGAAGAATGTATAGATTAAAGACCTTTATTTATGCTGCTTTTTGGTTTTTATATTGAAGATCACGAGCAATTTTTTTGATTGCTTATATTGTTTTGGATTTTTGTTAACGAAGTAAAATGAATGTCTCGTTTACAACAACAATAGATAGAAAAACATGAATTCCTCATGTTAAAAGATAGGGAAAAATAACTCAAGGCGAGCGGAAGCAACAAAAAGTTGAACCGATTTCACCCGCTTAGCTTATTTTTGATACTTACCATCATGAGAAAACACACCAATACAATAAAAATATTTGACGGCACACAATAGCAAAATGTATATTATACGCCGTGTACATATACAAAATTCTCAATCCTCAATCCTCATTTTGCGACCAAAATCGATACCCAGGTGTTATAATGGCCGCAACCGGAGTTTCTTCTGCATCATTTTTTGTAACAATATCATTATCAGCTGAATTCGTAGGAAGCGACACAGCTGCGTTATGGCTCACAACACTATTTAGCCCAACTGCCGAGTACTGTCAGTACTCGATGGCGAAATAGCACATAAATCACCACTTGACATACAGTTCATCAAAAAAGTATTGGCACACCTTCATTTTTTTTATATTTTTGTTTAAAAAAAAGTCGATCAATATAATTCAATACAATTTTTCATAATATATTTAGAAACGTATTCAGATACATCTTTATAATCAAACTTATGGTATTTCAAAATTTTAAAAAACAAAAGGAAAATAAAGAAAAAATAAACATAGATTCCTAAAATTATCTCAAAAAAGTATTGGCACATTTATAAGCTTCTGATCAAATTTACTGCCACTTTTACAGTTATTGAAAATATTTAGTATTTTGTTGGACCTCCTTTTGATTTCAAAACTGCTTGCAGGCGATTTGTCATACTGAGTACTAACTTTGCCAACTCTTCAGGACTGATTTTTTACTCCATTCTTCTAATAACGCTGATTTCAAAGTTTCTTTCGAGGATATTGTGTGTGTTCTGATACGTCTTTCCAATAAGTCCCAAACGGTTCTATTGAGTTTAAATCTGGAGATTGTGGTGGGGTATGCAACTGCTTGGGGATGTTATAAAGGCACCATTCTTTGACTATTTTTGATGTGTGTTTGGGGTCGTTGTCTTCTTGGAATATAAAACTTTTCTCATCTAATCCCATCTTTTTAATACTTTCAATTAAATTTTCTTTTAAAATATTTAAATAAGCATAGCTTAATATTCAATAAAAACTAAATTACCAACCCCTAAAGAACTTATACACCCCCACACCATCACATTACCACCACCATGTTTGACGGTTGGAATAATATTTTCTTTATTAAATTCTGCATTTTTCTTTCTCCACACTTTGGAACGCCCATCTGAGCCAAAAATGTTATATTTGCTTTCATCGCTAAACACAACATTTTTCCAAAATTCGTCAGACTCATTTATATGTCTCTCAGCAAATTTTTGGCGCTTCAAACTATCTATTTTTGAAATAAGTGTTTTTTTTCTCGCTGAACGTCCATGATAACCAGCTTGATAGAGCACATTTCTAACAGTTTGGGGGTTTGATTTTTTCCTGTTGATTGAAACATCTGTTGGCAGATTTTTGGTGCTGAATACTTGGGTTCTTTTTTATGGTGTTCACGATAATCCGCTGTTCCTTGGGTGAAAATATTTTTGGTCGACCAGACCGTCTTTCTGTGTGAAATGTAGCTGTCTTTCCAAACTTTATAATTATATTTCTTACACTGGAATAGCTTCTTCCTATTATGGATCCAATCTCACGGTATGATTTCTTCTCTAAATATAATTTAATAATAAGTTTTCGCGTTTCTAAAGATATTTCCGTTCCTTTAGTCATTCTAATTGTGATTTTTTAAAAAGAAAACCAAAAAATCACTAATTTTTATAAAATTTAATTTTTCTAACAAACAACAAGCACAGGCCTACAGAAAGTTTTTACAAATAATTTTTAGCACAACTGAACTCGGCAATAACAAGCGAAATACTCATCAAAACTTGTTGTTCAGGGAAAACCCCTTTTACAAAAAAAAAAAAAATTAAATATGAGAAAGAATGGATGTACACACATTTTGCGAAAAGGTTATGCACATTTTTTGTAAACTATTTTATAAAATATATTTGAAAGTAGGTTATATGTATGTTCAAGAAAACGTAGTGTTAGTGTGCCAATACTTTTTTGATTAACTGTATTCTTATTTAAACTACTTAGCACACTTTTTTAGATTGTTCACAGATAGTTCAATTCTGTTGCATAACGTGGTTATCTCTGCAAGCTTTATCATTTGTAACAGTTTGTTTGGTAAATTTGAAATCGTGTGTATATATCCCATGAACCGTTAAACAGAATCTCTTAGTGACCTTGCGGTGTAGCAGCAGATCGTCGGCTAGGTGGCAGTCGTGTGGGTGGGATCTTTTCACCGATCACCAAGAGCTTGATAAATGCTGCTTTTCAATTGATATGTTTCAAGAAGAAAGGTTGGTTATAAATACAGACCCACTATGACCATTCACTTACGCCTATACTCACTTTCACATTACATATTGTTTATATTCAGCTACACAATAGTTGAGTGACCTTGGATTTTATGATCACTTAATCTTAACCCACACCTCCATATAAATAGAACTTCACATGAGCAACATGGAGTTCCCCTTGTGCGGTTATAAACTCAAATCATCACAGTTTTTATTTGGCTTAATTACACATTTTTACGTTAACACTTTACACTATTCACTAAACTAATCAATACGAACATGACACCACGCATAATACTTCAGAGAATTTATTCGAACTAGAATACCGTACAATTACACCGCAGGTTGATATGCTTAAATAAAATAGCAAATATTTTTGTACGCTAGGAAACACGTTTAATTAACATATGTGAAATGAAAAAAAAAATTGACATAAATATATAAATATAATGTACATATATAGGTATATAAAGATAAATAATATATATAAAGCATGCATATAAATAAAATAAATAAATATGTAGGTAAATAAGTATTTAAGCAGGCAAATGATTTCCTATCTACTTAGATGAACCATGGCTCAATAACTTAAACTTAGGTATAATATATAAATTTTAATAAATAAATAAATAGATTTTAATATAAATAATTAAGATGGAAATTAAGAAGTACATAACATTATTTTATAGATTATATTCAGCCATCATCATTTTTGTATGCAACATTGTATTCATTGTTGTCAGGCTGTTATTCCGTTTTGAAACGTACACACTACGGTACTTATGTATAAGAATTTTCTCGAAAGGGTTTTTTTTTTTTATATAATTACTTAAATATGTGCTTACCAAGCTTTTCGTAGGAACTAGCCACTGAATTGTTCGACAATTAATACTGTATTTGGTCCTTAGCTAAATTTCACAATAAAATACAAATACAACAATATTTAATTAGAACCAAACTACACACAAAATATAAAATATGTTTAGAAAATTTACCTTGGTAAGCAACGTTAATACACATAAGATTAGAAATAAATATTTTTTTTCGATTGCACTGATAATTATTAAGTGGTTAACTATAATTTGAACTACCACTGTGTCTCGCTTATTATTTTAGATTTGTTTTTTTTTTAATTTTAATTTTTAATTTCAATGAATAATACTTAAGTATGTACCTATAGCCACTTGCACTGTGCACAAAACAATAATGATTCAAAAAAAAAATATTTATTTCAGAATTTTAATATAACGTTAAACGTGTTTTTCCCACCAACAAAAATATTTCATAATCCCGAAATTCATCTATAACCAGGGGGCCTATTCTCGAATTTCACATCCATTTTCCACATGTGGACATCTGTCAAAATTCATAAAACTTGAATTTTTTCGGTACTAAGGGAATATTTCCGAATGGGTATAAGCATGTGAAAAAATTCCCCATATAGGAAAATGTCCATGCCGCATATGTTTTATATATGAATTACAATTTTCGAACGTTTTTGTGTGAACTTTGACAGATGTCCACATGTGGAAAATGGATGTGGAATTCGAGAATAGGCCCCCAGCTATGCAATTTCAATTTTATTTATACAGTACGGCACTAAATTATAATAATTTGCGTGCGCAGTGACTTATCATGCGTGGTAAATACGATTTAAAATTTTGAAGTAACCATGCAAAGGTTACACATTATGCATTTTACGCATCACAGAACCAATGAATATTTTTGGAACTTGCTATTCCGTCAAAAACTGTTTTTTATATATGCACATTTATAATTTGCGATATTATCGCATTGGCCACTACACCGTAACACATTTTCACGAACCGCAATGTCACACGTGATACACATTGCCACTATGACATACAAAAATCAAATTAAAAAAATGAACAAAAACACAACAATAACACGAAAAAAACAATAAATTAAATTATTTTTGTATTCAGGAATTAATATGCATGAAAAAGAAATTACGATATACATGTCGTCACTATCATCACAAACTATCGAATGTGAAAGAATTAATTTTTCATTTACGTTACTTGGCTCTAGAATTGGGCATAATTCAGCGGCAAATCGTCGATTCTTTTAGCTTCAGTAGAATCATAGATCATGGTTCTAGCAAAGTTTCGAATATTAAGCGCATTTTTTTCAATGTAATTATGTCAAATTATGGAATATTTTTTGACGTCCTGAAAAAGAAATTTTCACATTCGATTGTTTACGATGGTATCGATGCACTTGAGGCATTTAAAATTGGTCTTCAACAATCCTAATAACATTAATTTATTCTGTTATAATTCAATCATTTATACTGTTAGCAAATTACAAATTAAATCTGTTCAGGGAAGTTTTGTTTACAAAAAGCTGTAAATTTGTAATTACTATCATTTATCGTCCAATGGCTGGCTTATACAGTAAAATGTGTAGCTTTACCGCAGCAAGATTTAAAGAAAAATCAAATTGATCGTTATGGTGTTATAAATATCATACAAAGACAGAGAAGTCGACACAATCGAACATTCTACATTATCTAGTTATTTTTCTCAATCTGTCACTACATGATCCTTAGCAAAACAGGATTATCACAAGTCACAACTCGGTACAAAATCTAGCTATAGAAGCACGAAAAACATGAAATGCAAAACAGAGTAGAAGCGCGAATGGAATAGAAACAGTATTATTAACCAATACTGATATTAAAGCAACACTTTAGCTTGAGAACGCCAGCGAAATTATGATATGTGGATTGTTTTGTTTATATTTTAAAGTGAATTTTGCTTAAGATGAACATTTTCGATAACATAATGATGCATAGGTGCAGTTTTCTCACGTCATTTGGATCTATTCTATAGTACAATTTCCGTACCTCATTTTTAAGCGTTTCGAAAAACAGCAAATTCGAGAAACGACTACTATTTATTGTGTATTTACAATAAGTTATTTAAGCGAAAAGTAACAGTTTTTTTTACCATTACATAAAGAAAAACTTCCTGAACAGCATAGGAACCAAGCGCAAATTTTAGCGAAAAAAAACCTCGATATACATTTATTGTAGTTGGCTAGAAAAACGTACGTTCAACTTTAAAATTTTTTTTTACAGCAGAAGCCTGTGCAATTTTTATTCATTTTGCTATGTTTACAAAATACTTTGACGTTTTGAAAAAACTGTTGTGGCATAAAGTTATGTTTTTAGTTTGCGCGATTTTAATTTTTTCCAATTAACAATATATTGATTAAATTTTAGGTATCTAATATGAGAGTTTAAAAAATCTTTTGGCCAATGTGCACCAAATATTGTTTTACTCTTCTGCGGATATGCCGGCATATGCCGTCAAACAAACATGCTGCTACGTATCATTTAAATAAAATAAATATAAAATGGAACTTTCCAATGAACTAACAAAAATTGCAATTGAAATTTTATCTTTACGTCCCAGTCCCAGCAAAACGTCGTTTGACTTTAATTTTGACTCATTTAAAGTTGCATAGTGTTTCAAATTCTCGATCTTTATTTGAAAATTTAGCGATAGTCTCAGCAGATCCAGCAATATTTTTGTTTATCCGCGAAAGATTAAAGGGTAAAACGGAATTCAAATTTTCTGCAATAAGGTTCCAAAAAGGTTCCGTCTTTTTGTCGGTTGTCTATTGCTTTTTAAGGAAAACCTATTATGAAATTACATAAAAAAGTGAGGCATTGGTTTGAATAAACAGAAAAGCTTCTCAACTAATTGACTAAATTAATGCAAACTTTAGCACAGTTAGCATTTAAAAAAAAATAAATAATCCAATGGTATTCTTACATTATCTATTTATGTATATGTATCGTCCGTCATCTTTAGTAGCTGGATTAGAAATGTAAATGCAAATTTTGCTTTTGTTAAAAAGTATAAAGAATAATTTATTTCGTTTAAAAATATATAAACGACTTTTTAAAATTTTATAAGTACCCTCAATACGTACTAATAAGATTTTCTCTAATATATCGATTTTTTTAATTTGGTTTCATGCACGAAATTATTTTACAGCAGTTTTGGTTGCATTAAATTTTTTTTTTAAATAAAATTTTATATCGAATTTTTTTCTCTCTAAAATTTGCGCTTGGTTCCTATGCTGATTTCATTTTTAATTTGTTAATGGAATAAATGAAGTTGTTACCATTGGTTTTTATCCTTAGGTTATGAACTGAAAATTATTTGCATTATCTTCATAGCGGTTGAGGACTCCGCATATACACATATACATATGTTATTTTTTTCTGTGCCTCGAGTTTGAAGACAAATATTATAAATGGCTCTGTTCCGGAGCTCTCGACTGCGAAAGGTTAACATAATAGCCGCTTATATATGAATAGTACAAAAACCTTCAGTTTGAAATATTTGTGGTCATATATTATGCGAGAAAGAACAAGTTCTTTTACTTATGTATATATGTACTCGTAAATTGCAACCAATACCTCAATATAATATAATAAATATAGCAGGCATTGATTCTACTGGTCTTAGAATAATGTTGTTGTTTTATTGCATTGAAATATGTGTGTTGATTTGTTTTCCGTTACACGATTTGTTTTCCGAATATACAATTTTATGTTACACCTTACACATTCAACGACCGTCACAAAATTTCGTTTCAATATTCTTTTGTTTTTTCGAATCACACCCTGCCTAAAAAAGTTTCTCTTCAATATTATGATAGTTTTTATCACTTTTGCCCGACTAAACACTAGGATGATGAATGAAAAAAAAGTCCAGTGCGAAGGATTAAAGAGTGCGCAATTAATTTCTTAGGAACAATTTTATTTTTTTGCTAATGTAAAAATAAGAACCAAAGAACATCTAGGCTTTAGTAGTTTTTTATTTGTCTAGTAGTGATGTGCTAAATCGATCTTTTTGTTCTGTTTTGCTTATTTTCTCATATGATTTTTAACAAAAAAGATCGATTTAGCCCATCACTATTGTCTAGGTTACAAATTTTGTCTCGACACATTTTTTTGTGTTTGTATTATTATCCATGTGAACCACTGATTTATATCTCATTTATAACATCATCTATAACGCATCTTGCTCATGTTCTATTGGATGGTATAAGCGGTTGCAATTCGTGTTTTTTCTCACCTATGTTTTTAAATAAATTTGAATTTCATTTCCGAAAATTCGAAATTCTAGACAAGGAAGATACATTTTTACTTTCTGTGGCAAATATTTAAAAGTTAATAACTCCAGTTATACCGTTTTTATTTCAACTTTGAAATTTCCGTATTTGATTCCATATCTTATCAAGTTTTTGTAATCTTCCGGCAACTATACAACTCAAATAAGGGCTTACAAAAACCAGGGGGGCTATTATGAAACTTTCAACGTGCGCTTTTTTCGACAACGTCGAAAAAATGTCGAATTTTATTCCAAATACACATCATTTGCGGGAAGTTTTATTACATTATTTTATTGCAAAGAAAAATGCAGCAGATACTTATCATTTGCTTGTGGAAATTTACGGTGAGCATGCTCCTTCGAATACAACGTAGCAAATTTTTCGCGCTGAATCACCATAAAGACTCGGTGGTCAATGCTTTTGATATGATTTGATCACTTAATCACCATTAAGAAATTTAATTAAGAATGCGACCATAGGAACTTGCTTGTTACTGGCCAGCGAAACTTTAAGAACTTTTCGTTCAGTTTCGTTAAATTTGAATTGTCATTTAAGGTTCTTTAACAATAGCGAAAATTACCGCCCAAACTGTAGCAAGAAACGTCAAACAGTGAAACATTGCATTGTGCATTCAGTTTTGTGATATTTGTAATTAATATTATGTACATATTTATATTTTAAGAATTAAAATATTTTAAGTATGTATTGGGTATGTGAATATGACTCCGCCCTTTTTTGTTAAAATAAAACACATTTGCTTATTTAGAAAATGAAAGAATTATTTATTGAAAGTATGCTCCATTTGAAGCTACAACTCTCCCCCATTTTTTCAGGCAGTTTACGGATTCCCTCTCTGAAAAAATCTTGGTCTTTGGAGGCGATCCAATCATTAAGCCAATTTTCGATCTCTGCGCGAGAACTGAACCGCTGTTCAGAAAGAGACGACTGCATCGACCGGAATAAGTAGTAATCTGAAGGAGCTAGATATGTCTGGTGAATACGGCGGGTGGGGTAGAACTTCCCAGTCCTGTCCTTGTAAATAATATTTCACAACGTTTGCAACATGTGGTTTTGCATTGTTATGCTGAAAAATAAATTGGCTGTGTCTTCACCCATTCTGGTCGTTTTTCCTCTATAGCTCGCTTCAAACGTATTAGTTATTAGTTTCACCTGATTCCAGCAGTTCATAATATACCATACCTTTCTGATCCCACCAGATACAGAGCATAACCTTATTGCAATGAATATCTCGCTTTGGTTGCGATAGACTAACTTCACCACGCTTCACCCAAGATTTTTGGCGTTTGGGATTCTCATAATAAATCCATCATTTTTCATCTCCAGTAACTATCCGATGCAGAAAACCTTTTCTTTGTTGTCTTTGAATCAGTATTTCACAAATGGTTTTTCGACGTTCGAGGTCTCTTTCTTTTAATTCATGTGGAACCCAGTTGTTAGCTTTTTGAACCATTCCGATTATTTGTAAACGTTTTGCAACACTTGATCGATCAACATTTAATGCTACAACCAATTCTGATTGTGTTTGAGAAGAATCTTCAGCCAATAACGTTTCCAATTCAGCATCTTCAAATTTTTCGGGTGGTTTTCCATGCTTTGAAACCATTCTTTGCACGTTGTATTCGATGGAGCATGCGCACCATAAATTTCCACAAGCAAACGATAAGTTTCCGCTGCATTTTTCTTTGCAATAAAATAATATAATAAAACTTCCCCCAAATGATGTGTATTTGGAATAAAATTCGACATTTTGAAAGAGTTAAAAATACTATTTGTTTACACTTCAACCAAATGTAGTATACTGCGTTTGATAGGTGACATCAAGTACTATAGAATACAAGTATTGTGCATTTATAGTTTACGTAAGCAGTAAAAATAACGACACCAATTGAGAAAGGGCGGAGTCATATTCACACACCCAATATATAATATATTATGTAATGTAATGTGATAAAACAATTATTCCATATATCAAAAATGGTAAAATACAAATATGTATAAATAATATAATAAAGACAAAAACAAAACTTGCATAAGGTTGATCATCAAAAACAATAAGTGGTCCTTTGTTTTTATTTAAAGTTTTCCAAAGCTAACAAGACAAAAATCAAAAATTATTTATGAGCGTCTATCTCTTTTAAACACATTACAAAGTATAAAGATTTCTCTTTCCTTTGAAAATTGTACTGCTTTTTAATGATCAAAACAAAGAGGTGGGTACAAACATTTTTGTAATTTTTTTTGTTTCATTGATTGCATACAAAATTGTTTTTCTATCTTTTCTAAATCCTAATCTAAATATTTGCTCACAAACTTAGGACTTAAAGCGCAATAGAAGATATTGTTCTGTTTATATATTTTCTAAATATAGCTGCATCTATTTGGATTTGCAAAAGAACTTAAATCTTCGTTTTCTTTCAGCATCGTCTGTCAGTGCCAATAGCGCCGCATCGAAGAAAAGTGGTGTAACACCAGCAATTATCATGATCGGTTTGCCGCCCAGCGTAACGCCAAATCAAGGACAAACAAAAAAATGTGGTGCTACCAGTGCTGTCGGTAATCGTCCAAAAATTTGATTTAAAAAAGAAAAGAATCATTTTTTTTTATAATAATGTTCATATTGTAATGTTTATTTTCTATTTACATAACACAGAAAAATTTCCTTCAATTTTGTTTAATTATTAATTTAATTAATTAATTATTTATTTATTTTGTTATTTAAAATTATGGATTAGGTAATTTTTTTTTATGGTTTATTTTTTATTTTAATTTATTTTTAATTCATATCTATAATATTATTTATATTTATTGTGAAGTTGGAAAAATCAAAATCAAACTAAAATTAAAGGATATACCATAATAATATATAATAATAAAAATTAAAAATATATATATTTATTATGTATATAATTAAAAATTTATATTTATATAATATAAAGATTAGAAGCTAGATAATAGCTGTATAAATTGAGTCTTATAAAAAATTATATATGTATGTATATGTAATTTATAAATATTTAATTAATTTTAATGCAAAATTAAATTGTTTTTTTTTTGTTTATTTATTTATAAGGGTCTATTACAGTATTATTATTTTGTGTTTGTAAGATTTATTTATCACAACCAATTAATTAAATAAATATATATATTAGACATTAATATATATATTTTTGAATATTTTTTTCGGGCAACATTTCAATTTTTTATCACAAATAAAATTTTAAATTGCACATACATTTTTTTTTAGTAAAACAAAATGAAAAATATTAATAAAACATCACATTCAAATAAAAAGAAGTTTGCAAGAGAAAAATTACTGAACAATCGTAATTTTGGTTCAAATCACTTTTTAATAAAATAAAACACGACAAACATAATTTCCAAACAGATACACACACATTAATTTGTTTTTGTACTTTTTTTAGTTTTAACAATTAATTATTTAATTTAATAATAAAAAAAATTATTTATATAGTTTGTTTGTTATTTGTTAATTAAAAAACATTTTCAGTCTTGGTAAAAATAAATCTAAACAGATAGCGGTGGCGCGGTAACATTAGACGATTTTAGTCTATTTTAAACGCATTTCAGAATATCTCTTGCAAACATTATTTATTTCGTGTGCCCGCCCAAACTTTTATTTAACGAGTCATTTTTGCAATAATTTATTTGGTCAGCGAAACAAGAGATTGAAAATTAATCATCCCGTGATAGCCTAGAAAATTTAAAAATACCGAATTGACCAATGAAATCTCTGGGACCTCTGATGGAACCGATACGAAGCAGATCGCATTTTATACGTTCAATAAATGCGATCCGCTTCTTATTGATGTGCTCAGCTCGATTATAGAATCCGCGGGAGCTAGTTGAACTAAATGGATAAAATAAAAACAAATAAAAAAACGGACAGCAATCGTTATAAAACAAGAGTTCATAGAAATTCCTGTCTCCTTAAAATTCGTCCAAAAAAAAAAAAAAAAATCGTGAAAAATATTTTACAAACGGGAAAAAGGGAGTAAATCGCAATTCGCTAGATATGAATGACTACTCGATCAATATTACCACACAAATTAAATGAAAGGCTGTAGAAATGACGCATAAGTAAACGAATTACTATTCGATTCTATAACTGTCTCTATAGGATTACCACAGGGAACAATAATGGATGTAGTGCTGTTTCTGTTATACATAAATGACATTCATAAAGCAGTTGAATGGTTTACAATCAGGATTTTGGCGGAAGATGGTCTTTTATAAGTTACCAGAGAAACCATTGAGGAACGTACAAATAAAACCAAAAACATAGATGTGGCGAACATAGATGGGAGTGTGAAATTAATAAAATGCAATTAAATATATCAAAAACGAAATGCGTGATTATTAATACTAAATTAGATATTACGAGTGTTATACAAATAATCAAACCATAGAAAAAATTAGTGAAATTTAATATCTGAGTATATTTATAGATAGTAAGTTGAATTTTAACAGTAATTTAGACTATTACTAGTTTCACGCTGGATAATTAAAATTGTAGAATTGGACAATAGAACTAAAATAGCAAACGAAATGAAACCAAACTCCTATTATAGGCAATGACTATTTATGGATCAAATAAAATTTATACAAAATTTGATTAAGCATACTCGACGTGAAACCAAACTAGTTTTTGAAAAATTTAACTGTAACATTTAAATTCTTGGTATATTTGTGTAAAAAATTTGATTTCTTATATAGTATTCGTAATAATATTTCATTGAGTTCTGCAATTAATATACAGGATGAGATATTTAGATTGAAACAAGCAAATAACACGGCAAAGAGCGACTCTGTAGGAAAGCCCTAAGAAAGAATTTTTGGACAAAGGGGAAAGGATTAATACGTACGTTTTTACTTATTTTTGATTTAGTGGACCTTTTTAAGGTAGTTTCAAAATCTTTGTTTTTACAAATGGAAATCTTTATTTTTTATTACGGAGACTTATTCTACGTAAAAAATCAAACAACTTTTATCCGAAGCATTTTTTTTCTAAGATACACAGTTTCACTTGTTTAAGAACGCTGTTTTTTAATATCGGTTGATTTCTCCAATAATTCGTGTAATTATGCAAATTCTAAATGCTAAATTAAAAGAAGGTTTTATTACGAAGCTATCGGAAAAATTGTAGAACTCGTACAAACATGGCTAAAATATCCCACAACAGAGGGGCAATTCTTAGAGATAAAGGTAGCCTCCCATTCTGGTCTTTCGGTTAGTAAAACCTGGCTTAAACATGTGTTACAGTTAGTCAAGCGACCGCTCACCGTGTAACGTACATGCCACAAACATAAAAAACAAAAAATTAAATAAACAACATTAAATGAAGCAATTAGCACCATAGCAGCGCCTTGCCTTGCCAAAGAAACGTCCAGTAGGAAACAGAATTTCATTAGGTTCTCTTTACTGAAAATCAAAAATAATAACTTGGACGGACACAACTATTAAATAATATGACAAGGAAGAAATAATAATTTTGGACAAAAGGCACAGCTAAGAAGATAGTGAAAAAAGAAACATGCATCTCTCCTTCTCACCTTTGCAAAAGCAAGACGCTTACTCTAATGTGCTTCATTTAATTTTTTTTTTGTTAAATTTTGTGGTGCGGTATATTACACTATGGACGGTCGCTTGATTAGTCGAAACACAGGTTTAAGCCTGGGCCTGGGGCCCTATTATGAAAAAATGCGGTTTCGCAAAACGACATTTTCGCAAAAAAGCACTCTTTTTCGAATGATGCGCATTGTGGTAGAAAGAGACGGGCGGAATTTCTCTTGCGTCGAAATTCGTATACATTTTATAAAGAATGAAACTAGTCTGCACATCATGCTTTATTACGCAAGTTGCCTCCATTTTTAATTTAACTCCGAATCGGTGGTTACAGTACGTTATGAAAACCAATCTAGTAAGATTTTTATACATTTTCATTTTTTTCTGTGCAATTTTTTTATTTAGTTGACTGAAAACAAACTTTGCTGACAATTGCCAAAACGGAGAATACAAATTAATTCGTTTGTGACAAAATAGGTAAATTTTATTTAAAAAAAAAACTGTATATTAAAATTAAATACGTGTAAAATAAACGTCAAAAAATACGCATCTGTAAGCAGCACTTGTGTTTTGGATGCGGAACTGCGCGCAGCGCTGCAGGGAATAATTCCGCACACCTGGGGACCTATTCTCGAATTCCACATCCATTTTCCATATGTGGACATCTGTCAAAACTCATAAAAATTGAATTTTTTCGGTACTAAGGGAATATTTCCGAATGGGTATAAGCATGTGGGAAAATTCCCCATATAGGAAAATGCCAATGCCGCATGTGTTTTATATACGAATTACAATTTTCGAACCATTTTTTGACAACTTTGACAGATGTCCACATGTGGAAAATGGATGTGGCCCCTGGGGCCCTATTCTCGAATTCTACATCCTTTTTCCACATGTGGACATCTGTCAAAATTCATAAAAATTGAATTTTTTCGGTACTAAGGGAATATTTCCGAATAGGTATAAGCAGGTGGAAGAAATTCCCCATATAGGGAAATGTCCATGCCGCATGTGTTTTATATACGAATTAAAATTTCCGAACATTTTGATGAATTTTGACAGTTGTCCGCATGTGGAAAATGGATGTGGAATACGAGAATAGGGTCCCTGTTTCCGACATTATTATAAAATACGATAGCGGATTTTTGCGAAATTAAAATTGACAAATTCGACTACTCAATAGCGGCCGGATATCGCATTTGCGAAGTGATTATGTCAATAAATAATTTTTTCCTTATTTAAAATGTATTTTATTAAGAAACATTAAATTTGTTTATTTATTAAAAAAATTTCTTATAAGAAATGCGAAAATCGCTTTTCATAATACCACAGAAGAAAGATTAACCAGAATAGTCATAACGCTGTTTTTGTATGGAAAAATTTGGACTCATTTTTTTGACCTTGATTCGCCGAAGGTAAGAGGGTTATGGATTCTTTGGTTTACTGGGTTTTATTTGAAATAATAAAAATTAAGAATCCTTAATAGTATAGTTAGTGGAATTATATTACAAGTTTTGTTTTGACAGCATAATTTGTATTAAATATTCAAAAAATTCATAATATTCGAAAATAATTATACTTCAATGTCCAAAAAAGAAGGTAAGATGAAAAAAAAATTTGATCCACGCAATGTCTATTCTGGTTAATCTTTCTTCTGTGATAATACACTCTCATACGGAGCGAATCTCATTCCCAAAATCGCAAAAAATGCGAAACGTGATGCATTTTACAATATAAGTCTACTTAGGAGGCATTGATTTGACTAAGCTTAGGATTTGTTGTTGTATTGCCATGTAAAATGTGTGTTGATTTATTTTCGTCACACGATTTGTCATCCGAATATAAAATATTTGTTAGTTACACGACCGTCACAGAATTTCGTTTCAATATTGTTTTTTTCGAATCATGCCTGCCTAAAAAAGTTTCACTTCAAAAATTCTTAACAATTCAAGAACCTCTTAGAACTGCTTCTTAGAACTTTTTTCAAACGCGACGCTTGTTTTCGAGTTATTTGCTTGCCTCAATTAATACGCCTCACCCCGTATATAATGTTATTAGGCTGCGGTCGAATTGTCGAATAAATCCACTGAATACGGTACAAGTTTAAAAGTATTTGCAAGAAGAATGATTTGATTAATTATTGTAAGAAAAATTCAAAAAGAGAAAAAGTAAACGACGGAGATAAGAAAAAAAAGATAAAGATGGATTCTTGCACAAAATAAAATAAGATGGACAATTTTGAAATAGTGGGATAGAGAAATCCTGCATTTTTGCAGAAAATCCTTGAAAATAAATAAAGCCGTTTTAACTCAACCAATCAATAATTTGGTCATATTAAAATCAAAAATAAATTATGTTCAAAAACAACTGTCTTTTTTATAAATTGGTTCAACAGAAAATTATTTAATAGAATCAGAAATCAACCAGTACTTCAAAATAAAAAAAAATATTGCAATTTATGTTCCCTACTATAAATAAAAATTAAAAAAATAGTCTTACAAATAAAATTCTATCAGATGAATTTTTGCTGTTTGCAAACTATAAAAAATTAAAAATAAAGAAAACTTATATTTGATACATATATATTATAAATTCAATAGGTGATGTTCTTCCGTCGTGTTGATCTACGTACCGAAACAAACGACGAAGCCTCATCATAATTCGGTTTTACAAAATTAGCTTTAGTTCGTCTCAAGTTATAACATTTTTCTTGATTACTATTACTGTTATTTGCTATTTTATTCGTTTTACTATTATTATTACCACCATTAGCCCCGGTCATCGGATATAAACAACTATCTTCGTCATCATCGAATATTGTAACATTTAATTGGGATTGTAATTTTTTCGCAAATTCAAAATCCGCACGCTCCTGTTGTTCTTTTAATGTTAACGCGGTGACGGTTAATGTTGTCGTAGGGTCAGTTTTTAATTTTTTATTTGTTATGGAATGTTGTGAATTTTTATTAGTTTTGCTCATTTGCCGTGTTGATTTCCTAATTGACTCATTTGTAGCCGTGCGTGCGGCGATGTTGGTTACTAATTTTCGTTTAACACCACGTCGTGAATTTGATGCTTTCGATTCATTACTAGAATTTAATCCGCTCGACGAATCCGATTTATTTATAATCATTTTTCCATCATCATCATTGGCAACTTCCTCGTCATTTTGATGGACTAACGATAAAAATGCTGACGATGGACTTCTAACTAACTTTTTTGGACATATAAGTGGTTTAAAATTATTTAGGCGTGCCACTGAATGATTTTTGAACATTTTTGGCGTAGGATGTTTTAGCGACGATTGATTACGTCGTTTTGGTGTTTGAGGCATTATTCGGATCGGTTTGAAATGGCTTGTAACTTCAATTTTTAAACTATCGCCACTATCGGACTCAGGTGTCATTGTGGTCGTTCGCCGATGAATTTTTCCCGGGCTCAATATTAATGGATCATCGGGTGTAGGGGTTATTGATTTTTTTGTTGGCAGGATTGCTTTTTGCACGGTTTTTTTTAGGAGTTCAGTGCCGCGATTTAAACGTTCTGCAAATGTTTTGATTAGATTATATTTTGATGACAGTGAAGATGAATTTGAGTTTGTATCCGATGCGGTTGAACTACCATTTGATTTGGTTGAAGAATCCCGGCGATGGGTTGACGCAGACGGAAGATCTGATGTTGAATAGGAATGATAGGATGAATGTGATGGACCAGCTACCAACATTTTGATGTTTGTTGAACACTAGTGATTTTAAGTCTAATGGTTTTAAAAAAATGTAAAATCTGTAAATAAAGAAAGTATGACGATTATATTATTTGTTGAAGAAACAAGCCACAATTTAGTGTAGGGCATGAACGGATCAAATGCAGCCCACGATAATTTACTCTTATTAATTGAAATTAATCATCTCATAAGGATACACATACAAATAATTTTTATTCGTTTGTTTATTTTATAAATAAAATGTTTTTAAAATAATTGTTGTTTAAATCACTGAGCATTATATAATCCTCAGTGGTTTAAATTATAAAAATTCAATTCCGAATTTTTTTTTTAATATAATATTTGTGGTCAGAATATTAGCGACACCAGAAAAAAATGCAATAGAAGTAAATTGTAGCATACCTATCCCCAATATCAATAAAGTACTGTTACAAAAAGAAATACACCAGAGCCTCGAGTTGCGACGCTAATGCGTTCCAGGAAATTGCGATGCAACTCCAAACAACGCAACTTGGAAACCAAAATAAAATTGTTTACCAAATTATTAAACAAAAACAGTTAATTTAAAAACGGTTTCATATTGTTTATTACTCCAATAGATAAATATAAAATATAAGTCGAATCGACGCAACTCGAGGCTCTGGTGTAATTTAAAATGCCCTTCTTTACATCAAAAATTCAAACAACTAAAAATGCTGGGCCGTAATTACAATAGGCGAGAAGCGAGTTTATGTCTCTTTTACTACAACTGAATTTGATTGAACACTGTTTCGCTTATTATCAATCGGTTTTTAATGCGATGTCAGCTGGCTAGAATAAAATGACTGCCCATTTCAATTATCATTCGCCTGTGTCGCTCACCACCCATCATACGTGTTTGGAATGGAGAAAACGATAGTTTATATTTATTACGACTGGTTGAAAGCACAACAGAAAAAGTGGCATCAAATGAGTGAAACAAAGTAAATATGTATTTATTGATCAAATAAAAAAAATTAAAAAAGTAAACTTATACAGCCCTTAACAAAATTATTTGTGCTGCTTAATTTTTAAATCAACGTAAACAATTTTGAAACAACACAAACAATTTTAAAAATTAAACAAATAATAAACTTTTGGAAAATATTTAATTTAATTTAATTAACTTAATTATTCAGCTTTCCATTTTGATCAAAAAAATTTTGAAACAACTTTAAAAATTAAACAAATAATAAACTTTTCGAAAATATTTAATTTAATTAGCTTAATTATTCTGCTTTCCATTTTAATCAAAAAAATTTTTAAATTTTAATTCTAATTTAGTTTTTAACAAAATTATTTGTGAACACAAATTAAGTTCTCATAATTATTTGTGCAACATGGAAAAATTAAAAACAAAACGGTAAATCAATTAAATTTGATATTGCGTTTGGTTAGTTAGATAAATAGTGATTTAGTCACTTATAATTTGTATGCGCTTGATCAATTTTCGTAGCGTCTTTGTAACATCTCGCAAGTCGTTCAAAAATTTGTTGATAAAACTCTCTAGAAACTTAACCCACTTTATTTTACTTCGCTAGAAATTTTCACTTTATTATAATTCTCCGCAAGATTAAATCGAAACCTGGCCGAGACAACCAATTATATTCAATATTTTTGTATAAGCATAACTTTTATTTTTTGCGCAAGAGACACTAATCGAGGCAGTATCCACAATAATCTCACAATATCTTCCATATTAATGATCACAATATCTTCCATATTATCAAATTAAGGCAAAAAGCCACTAACTTGGGCAAAACACAGTTCTCCAAAGTTCAATGGGTTTATGATGCCGTTCACTTTTAGTTTCCTGATAGTAAATCATGTTCCGTTTGTTTATATGCCTTATTAATTACAACTGTTCAAAGCCAATATTCAATTTCGGTTTATTGAATGAAGTAACATTCATAGTCGACGATAAATTAGTTCGCCCTTAATTTGCTCTTCAGCGCAATAATGTTCCCATAAAGTAGTTCCCTTAGATTCTAAAATTATATTAGTAAGAATCATTCTACGGATTTTTCCCAAATTTCTTGTATGTGTGCATAGAATTAAGAAATTTAAATAGTTTTTCAACCCAAAAATGTAAGTTATAAATAATATCTATTATTAACGACAAATAATGATATTCAATAAAATTTGTTTAAAATCGTGCTTACAGAAAAAAATGATACAATACAATAATAAAATAAATAATAATTTGTTTGTATTTAGTGGTATATGCTTTTGCGGCGATAACAGCTCTGCATCACCTTGGCATCGAGTCCACCAAATCTTGGCACTTTTCCTAAATTTTCTTGTCCACTATTCTAAGTTTTTAGCAAGACGCCATAGAATTTTCAGAATTCGAGTAGTTTTGCTTCCGCACTTCCATGTCTATAAATGCCCATAAATTTTCAATTGAGTTCAGGTAGGGATTTGACTTGGCTCCATAACTTTAACATTATTCTTCCGAAAAAATCTGGTCACTGTTTTGGCCTTATGTTTAGGATCATTATCCCGCTGGTAGATCCATCCAGTTGGCATATTTTGTTTATCATAAGGCAGCACGATTTTTATGTATTTGGGTGCTTCCATTATCGAGCTAATGCGATATAATGGTCTTCCAACACCAAAGCGAGTGAAACGTCCCCAGACCATAACTGATCGACCGCCATGCTTAATAGTGGGAACCTGATATTTGACGTTGAATCTGTTGTTCTTTGTGCGTCGGACATACTATATCCCATCACTGGAAAGTAAATTGAATTTACTTTCATTACTCCTTAATATTTCAGCCCAACCTTTGATATTCCAATATTGGTATGCTCGCGCGAATACTAAGCGCGTTACAATTTTTAACCCATATACACGGTTTTCGTGTCGGTTTTCTCATCTTTAAGACGTCTTTTTATTGTAGAAACATGCAAAATTTCTGTCGAATTTTCATTAAAATCGTTGCAAATTTGGGAAACGAAGGTTGAAACGAGACATACGACAAATCGTTAAATTATGACGTTGAGAGGTTTCTCTTGAACGGTCCATTTTTTTTTTATTTTCCACTGTACCTCTGGCTCTCAAAGTTTTCCTCCATAGATAGAAAAGTTGACGGTCAATATTGAAGAGCCGTTAGTTTTTACCATTTCAAATAATTAAAATTATCATTAAAATAATAAAACAAACACATAATCACTCTTCAAAAATCGACTAAAAACTAAAATCCTTATTGTGTAAAATTACTTTTGAGCTCGCATTTTATAGTTTTTTAAAATAAAAAATAGGTACCGTTGTAGGTATAGGTATAGTTGTCTTACTATATTCTAAAGTACCGTTATTTTGACGAGATATAAATAGGATAAAAAGGAAAAATTCGAAAATATTGCATAAGTAAAGTGAAATTGTAAAAAACTAGTTTGTAAATTTACTTTTGAGCGCCACTATACGTAAGAAGGGCCACTTCCACCAAACCATTGAAAAATCTTGAATATAATTTGTCGTCTCGGCTAGGGCGGGGGTTCGATTCAAATTTGCGAAGGTTTAAATTAAAATGGAAAATTTTCAAGATCTAGCAAGTCCAAAAATTTGTAGTAGGATTCTAAGAAAACCGAGTGTTATGACTATGAGTTTCTAAGTGATTTTATCAACAAATTTTTGAAACACTTTGGCCAAGTGCAAACAAGACAATAATTTTGTTAAAAACTAAATTAACTGTAATTTTGCCTAGAATTAAAGAATAATTAAGTTAAGTAAATTGAAATTAATATTTTTAAAAATATTATTAAATGTAGGCTGGCAATAAACCGGCACACAAACAATTAATATTTGAGTTACAAAAAATTAATGAAAGAGTACAATTTAACAACAAACAAAAATTTCTCGGCATCATAAAATATACTTTTTTGGAACAAAAAATAATAAATTGGCAACATTTATAATTTGTTGGAACTATTGAAAGGGAACACAAAAAATTATGTTTAGGCATCGAATTAAACATTTTGAACGACAGAAATAATAAATTGGCATCAAATTTATAAATAAATAAATTAAAAAATTTAAATTAGTACAAAATTAAATAAATTTTCTATCAAAAAAAAAAAAAAAAAAAGCGCAAACAAATATTTTTTGTTGTGGTACAAATTCTTAAGGATTCAAAAATTTCAACTTTTTTACGTTGGCAAGCTTCTAGTACAAAAATACTAGAGATCTACATATGTACGTAAACTCACCAAGAGAAAAAATCAAGTTATAGAAGATCGGAATTAATCGGTATTAACCGCTTATGATGAAATTCGACATGTACGATGGAAATAGGATTCTGAACGGTTTCTTAATGCCTCTGGCCAATTATGGAATTTGACCTTTTCTTAATTGATCGATTATGATGAAATCCGATGTGTGCGTTGAAAAGAATATTCTAGTAAGTATTTTAGGTAAATTTCTTGAATATCTCTAATTCTGATAGTAATGGTTAATTCTGCTAGGACCTGGACATTCCTTAACAAGCAGATTATGATGATATTCGACTTTTGCAACTACGGTTAAGAGAAGGCAAAGTTCCATCCTAATTTTTCCTATTCCCATTTCAGTTGCACAAGTCAAACTTCATCATAGTCGGTTAAGAAATGGCAAAGTTTCATCCTAAAATACGCAGGAGAATAAACTGAATTTATTCCCAGTACCTCTACTTTGCTTATACCGTTGTAAGGGAGAGACATATGATCTGCAATTCGCGGACGGTATTTTAAATTTAATTTATAACGTCAAAAGTCGACTTCAGTATAATTATAAAACGAATATACATATTTGTTTTGTCGATTATGAAACTTTAACTGGTGTTTCTGCAGTCAAACTTTTAGGAGAATTATCTTTCACGATTATAGTGATTAATGTTTTTGTGATTAATGTTGGCGAAACGCGATTTAAATTCAAAAATATATATTTTATGGGATTTGTTTTACATGCTGAAAGAAAGAAACTTGTCGAAAAAAATATTAATTTTTGGAAACAATATATGTATATAAGTCAAATTGACTGAGAATTTAAATGAAATGGGCGCAGAAGGTAGAACCATTATGATCTGCTTTTAATTTCAAACCGGTTAGGAAAGAGGCACTTTTATCGATAGATAAAGAAAATTATGTCATTTCGTCCAAACAGTTCATTTGGGCCTTTTAAATTTTGTTTAATCTTTAAAAATTACCATATGCACTAATTGCGAATAATTCTCAATACTTTACTTTCAATTTATATAAAATACGGTTTGAAACTGTTGTTGACATTACAAAATAAATCAAAAATAATCTTTGGAAAAGGAAAATAAATTCGGATTTACTCCTCTTTCGGATTCGTACTACTTAGGTAACTACCGTTACATGTATAGGTTGAAATTCTTTTACGTGCACAGGAGAAAATGAAACCTAAAGGGATATGCAACAATTAAAAAGAAAAGAGATTTAGTAAAAAGGAACATTATCCAGAAATACTATTTAGGTAATGACTGCGCCAAAACTATTTAGCAAACTTTCATCCGAGATTAGAAATATACCTAAATGTTTGCTTCTTTGAGCTACTTTTATGTACGAGTGAGTATAACATTAATTTTGCGCTTGTTTTTATTATTATATTGGACTTGTTCTGTTAAATTTTACGTTTTGTTGGTTAAAAAAAAATTTAACAATACCCTAATAAAAAAGATATTTCATAATATAAGGAAGTCGATTTCAACACTAATCTGTTCAGAATCCACTTATTCCAATTGTTAAAGAAATCTCCTAATTTTTATTCAAGGTACATATTTAATGTATCACTTATATTTAATCACAATAGCAAGAATTTTTAGTAAAATGCTTATTTTTATGGTTAGGATCCAGATTCCAGCCTTTATTAATAATTATGATTTTTTTGCTATTTTTATCACACATATCAAATCTTAACTTCAATATTTACAAACGTACTATATATATTTTTAATCCTCAAATAAATAATAATACATAATACACGAAGAACCCCAACAAAAAATTATAAATAAAAATGAGGTAATTTTTCGTATTTTATGAGGTTATTGTTTTAGAAATTTATTAGCAAGTAAAATATGGGATTTGAGCAATATTTTGAATTTCAAAATAAAAAATTAAGTTGGTGGTTTATATTGAAAAATACGATTTTAATATATACATTTAGATGAGAAATAAGTCTAAAAATGTCAAAATTACCGATTTTAATTGATCATTTTCTTGACTATTAAAGAGTTAATGGTTTATTTTATTATCAAATGGTTTATTTTATTATCAATGGTTCATTTTATTATCAGTTTGTATTTTTTATTAATTTTATCTCAATTTTATGATAACTGTTTTTAGCAAAACTCCTTATAAAAAAAATGCAAACAAATGTTTTTGCACGCAGACTAGAGGAACTAGCGAAAGTTTTGTGAACTAGTTTCACGATCTATTAAAAGTGAAGTTTCGAACTGTATTACAAACTGCTATAAGTGAAAATAGAAGTACCCTGTAATTAGATTTTTTGCTACCAGAAGAACAAATGGAAAAGTCCATTGCCTTTTAAGCCCGCCTCGCTAACATTTCGAAATCTTACTAATATATTTTTTTACATTAGTGTCACCAAATACCGTCAATCCAAATGAAATGGCAGGAATATACGCTATGGTCCACTTTTAAAAGAACCCCTCAAATAACTCTCAGGGAAGGCCTAAATCAAAAAATTGTAGATACAGAAATTGCACAATTTTTAGGGGGAAATCAAATGATGATTTTCAATTTGACCTTTAGGTCAAATTTCAAAGTCCTTTCAAGGTCAAGTCAGTTTTTAAATGGAAACACCTATTTTTGGCTCTGGATTCTGAAAGCGCGTGAAATTCTACGTTCAGCTATACAGTATCAACTTTCAGAATCCAGAGTCAGAGATGTTTCCATTAAAAAAAACCGACTTGACCTTGAAATGGCTTTGACATTTAACCTCAAGATCAAATTGAAGGTCATCATTTGATTTTCACCCAAAAATTGTGCGTCTTTTGTATCTAGTTTTTTTTTTTTTTTTTGGCCTTCCCCTGATAGTTACTTGATTGGTTCTTTTAAAATGGCAGTCTTGTGTAACTGTTTAGAGTATAAAATAATAAATTGTCAAACAACAAAGCTGTTTCCTCCAAAAACTTTGAGAGCTAAATTCGCCGAAGCTAGGAATTATTGTTGTAGAACAAATATATAGGATTTTTTGTTTGTGAAACAATACCAAATTATTTTAAAATCTACTCTAACAAATCGTTTCCTGTAAAAATTTATTTTTTTTTTGCTTAAAACGCAGAAAATAAGATATAATATTGACGTTTGAGGAAATAGATCTAAATTGTAAGTGAAGCATGAAGATTGAGCATGAAGAAATCAGCTTGTTCTGAACAATTGACGAAATACATATGTACATACTACCATTTTTATCTTGGTTAATACATACACTCCGCTCCAACTGAAGAGGTACAAGATTTTTTATATACATTTGACTCATTATTTTTATATCGTATACATAAATCCACCATTCAAGGTTACTAACCGTTTATTCATGATTTTTGGTAAAATAATTAGAGAAAAAATTCCAAATACTACTGTCACTTTTTCTCCCAGTCTCTTCTAAAGCTATGTGTATGAAAAAATGTAGTCTTTCTTGCGTCAACTGAATAGGTACGTACAACTGATCTAATTAGAAAAAATTCGTTAAAAAACACAAAAAATAAATAGTTTTTTTGGCTTCAATAATGAGTACAGCCTCCTTATTCATAATAACTGCACAAATTCTGTTCGGCATGGAATCATAAAGTGCTTTCAAATAATTGAGTGAAATTTTATTCCAGCTTGTTTTTATTGCTGCAATAAGAATTTTTCGGTCTTCAAATTGTTGACCGGACTCATAAACATTCCGGGTTAACCAAGCTCAAACGTTTTCTAATAGGTAAGCCCATCGAAATTTAACTTCTTTTCATCCGAAAATACGACGTTTCGCCACTAGTTGGTTTAAGGGTGGTTTCTTTTTAAATTTTAACCTTTTCCTATGCTTGGCACTGTTTGATCACTCTTCTAACTGTTGAAACACTAGCAGTCACAACTGATTTTTGTTTAATTTTGGCCGCTGACTCACACGAATTGGAAGCAATTGTTGTGGTCGTTTTCTAACCTTCTCATGTTTCTACCGTAAGTTTTTTTATTTCTTAAATAAGAATAAACTAAATTAAAGCTCCGTTCAACTTTTTCCGCTATATTGCGCCCGGTAAATCCTTGGTCCTTAAGAACTTTAATTTTTCCCTTTACTGTACTATTAAGGGCTGCTGCTCTACCCATTTTTCTACAAATCAAATTTTAGTAATTAATTTTCACTAAGAGAACTTCACTAATCGCTTAAATGCGTCAATCTCCTCGGAAATTAGAGAAACAATCAAATTATTCATCATGTGCCTATTCAGTTGACGCAAAAAACTACATTTTTTCATATTCATAGAATTTATTTTGATTTGATTTTAGAAGAGAGTGGGAGAAAAAGTGACAGTAATATTTGGAATTTTTCTCTAATTTTTTACCTAACATCATGAACAAACGGTTAGCAACTTTGAATGGTGGATTTATGTACACGATATAAAAATAATGAGTCAAATGTATATAAAAAATCTTGTACCTATTCAGTTGAAGCAGAGTGTATATATTAATGGCGACGAGGATAGAATTTCCCGATTTTATTAATTTGGCAAATTTTATCAAAACGAAAATCTATTTCGAAAGATGGGAAGTTTGGTGAAGTTTTCGAATGTAATGACATTTCGTACGTTTCGTGGAACGATTGCAGTTGCAGTTGTCGATGATCGACAATGAAGATGAAGAAAAAATCCGTATTTATTAACATCTTTAAGCAAAAAAGTTTTTAAATTACTGCGGAATTTGTGTCCACTCGCCTCTCCAAAAAGCAAAAGTTATAAAGAAATCAAAGAAATATTGACGAAGCAATTTGTTAAACGGATAGTGATTTTTAAACAACGTAGGCGATTCTACGAAGCAAGCCAAATGAGTCAAGAAAAAGTGTTGGAATTCTATATTAGATTTAAATCACTAGCGGTCAATTCGGAGCAACTCTTGATAGTTTTAATCCGGATCGATTTGTGTAAGGATTGCAGCGCATTATTTTTGAGCGCTTATATGAGTCCGCAGTCGCATGCTAAGTCATTTACTTCAAACGACTTTGAATTATTCTATGAAAGAAATGACATTGTTCATATCACAAGCATAACCTTCAAAAGTGCAATAAAAAAAAACTGTTAAATGATGTGAGGAATAAAGATAATTATAAACAAAAAAAAATCAACAATTCACATATTTAAATAGAAACGCCATCCATTCGGCGACCAACAAGATTCCATTTGAGCTTGTGTTTGATAGAAAACTAAGGCTCAGATGGAGAACATTATTACCTAAACAAATAAAACCTATTATTGAGGTAGCATCAAATTAGAAGGATAATATAAACAAATTGGAGAAATTTTGCGAACCGTAAATTTGAATCTTGCAGGATTAAAAGAATTTTAGGGTAAACCGTTTATTTGGTGCTGTGCGACAATAATAGGGAGTTTAAAACGCATGTTACTTCGTGGATAATAAATGGTTATGAAAGAAGTTTAAAAATGGGCGGGGAAAAAAGGCAGCTAAATTTAAAATTGGTTTTAAAGCAACATCGTATTGATGCCGTCTCCATAAATGTCGCGGTGCAAAATAGCGCTAATCAGTGCACAAATCGAATTTTAAATAAAACTTGATAAAACTTGGTAAGAAGTAAAAATAGAAGAGAAAGAGCAAAGCGTATAATAAGAAGACCAAATAAATTAGGTATTTAAGTTAGTTATAAGAAAGTTTTAGAATTAGACATGATAGTGCTATGTTTACTCTTTTAACATATGATATACAGAGGAAGCGTATGATATGTCGCGTAGCGATATCAGATGTAATCGTGTAATAAGATTTAAGCAGTATTCTGAAATTGTAGAGTATAAAAGAATAACCTGCTAAACAATCCGAAAGTTCACTGATGGCTTTTTGACAGAAAATATCCGGATACTTTTGACAAATGTTAACCCCGCTAACTTCACTTTAATGAAATATTCGGTCTTTTATTATGACATGAGTGAAGAGTGAACATTGTTCAAATCGAAGCATTACATATTACAGTAAAATCTCTTAAAGGCGGAATCTGATTATCGCGGAAACTCATCAGACACGGAAAAAGTATTTTAAAATTATCCCTTTAAATCAAATTTCATAGGATATTCACCTTTCATCGCGGAAACTTGCGAGACGCGGACGGAATTTCATTCGTAGAGACAAAAATTTACGAAATAACTCTTCAAAGGCGGAATTTTAGCTAACTTCATATAGGATAATCAAAAAATAAAATCGTTAAAAATGCGTAAAATGAAAAATGTCAGATGTGCTTAAGTGTGTTTCAAACAATTTTTCATAAAAAATAGGTGAAACATTAAATAATTTAAATTTAAAAGTTATAATAAAAAAAAACAAATTTTTTTGATAAAATATGCACATTTTAAAGGAGGCAAAACATTCATAATTTTTTTTTTAATCTCTTAAACCCGGAACCCGGAAAATTTCGTCGGTCCCTTGAAATTCCGCCTTTGAGAGATTTTACTGTATTTTAATTTAAATTTCTCATTTCGCAGAAATTTTCCAATTTTTTACGCCGTTAAAAGAATTAATTTTCGGTTGTCAAATAAACTCCAAATAAAAGTAGAGTTAAAAATATTCCGATCCTTTTGATGCGTTAATTTTTTTGCTCAAAACATATCCGGCTATTTTTTATCCCTTGCCATCAGCGAACACTAGGAATATTGACGATTGGAAATATAGAGAAAGCACTACCTATCGGAATAAACCAAAGCTATAACGACGACCAACAATTAGCATCAGCACTCGCAGAACGTCTCAAATATGGTATAGTGGAAATTTTTTGAAGCCGAGCAGCCTCAAATGTTTTGTCTAAAATAAGATCAAATCGAAGTTGCTATTGATGAGACAGGAGCCCGTACAATCGAAAATGTTCTGAAAAATTGGGTTGACAGAACGGGGTATTGTAAAGCCAGCCGTGGAAGTCATTTGAATGAAATTGTGTTCCATACTTAATAGCAATGTATATTCTTTAATAAAAAAAACCGCTTTGAAAAATATTCATTCGTCTTTGAATTTAGAGCCAAATTAAATTGCAAACGTTAGATGGGCCACCCTTTAGTAATCGGGAGAATGTAAATAATCGAGCGTTTATAAATCAGTTTTTTCTGGACAATTGACGAAATACATTGTATCATTTCTATCTGGCTTTATATATGTATATTAAATATAACCCGATTAATTGCATACTTGTCTGTGTCGTTTCATGAAATATGATTTGTCTCGATTCAAATCTAAAGTCACAAAATGCAGCTTCCTGGATCTTTCTGCAGTCCGACGATTTCGTTTAGTCGAGTCCATTATATGCTAATGGTAGCAGCCACATTAGTTAGGGTTTAAATACCGATCAAAAAATATTCTACTGATACAGTCAAATATTGTTGAATCCAAGAAAGCGAAGCTACTACTCTTCGACAAATGAATAGCTACCGAAGGCTGAAAATCATTATGTTCGCAATGTGGAGCCTGCTAAACTAGAATTACACCTTTAATCCAACTCAAAATAAATGGACGCTAAACGCTATTGATTGACCATTGAAATGCTGACGAAACAACCAAGGACGACTTTAACAATATGTACACGTTGTTGACAAGTAATATTCACGTTATGCAGATCAAAATACTAATCATTTGTAACTGACCACGAAGATTATAAAAAACAAGCTCCACTGCAGGTAAGAGACAGTGACATCGACTGTTTGTAAATATTAGAATTTAGAGTTTTCTATGGATTAGAAAGGTAAAAAGAACGGTTCTTTTAATAAATGTGCCTTAACTTTCAGGTATAGCAATCTCCAATAAAATAGCAACTGGAATTGTTTACTCTTCTTACGAAAAGGAGGCTGATTGCTGTTCTATGAGAAATTATCGTCCTTTTGCCCCTTTCTCTAGATGGAAACATTAAATTAGACCACGATTTTTATTACGCCGCAAAAATACAGTAAGAATTGGACTATTTACGCCGGTCAAACCGTAAAACACACTGATCGGAGTACACAAACGTAACAGTTTAGGCCAGGATCACTGAACTCCAGCTATTAATAATTAAATCCTTCAAATCATTTAGTCCAACCCAAAATCACGTAACTAATGTAAATTACAGAGTAATCAATCATAAGTTACAATACATACCAAATTTTTTTATTTTATTTTCAATGTCGAAAATCAATTGCCGTACAAAACTTGGGTGGATATCCTTTTCCATCCTACTACCACTCTAGCTGTTTGTTATACATTGGTTATGAAACGACCAATTTTTAGTAGGTAAATAAAATTTAGAGTTGGTTTTAGGATCGAGGATCCTTACAAAGTTAAGCTGATCAGGAAATTGTACTTGTCCATCTGTTTTGTGTTTGATCCTTGTTCAATTACTTTTTAAGAAACAAAAAAAAAAAAAAAAATGAAAATACTTAGTTGTTTTTTAGGTTATATCGCCATATTTGCGTTTTATCAAACATTAATGTAAAAAGCTATACTCACTATTTTATGTTTACACAAATGTTTTGTTGTTTAAAAACTACTTATTATTGTAATTCGGCAGGTAATTAACGAATATCTTGTTGTTTTGTTACATATTCACGCACACACACACCAAATTATTTTTTATCACAAACGAAATATATTTATTTAAGTAAAAAACAGGAACTATCAGGTTTATAAAATGTGTTTAAACAAACGACTAGAATTTTTGCTTGTTAGTTAAAAATGAAATATTTTTATGTGTTATTATGGTTTAGTTTTTCCGTAATTGAAATGAAAAATGAAAATGTTTCAGCTTTCACAATTTTTTTCCTTTTATATTTTGACAGATGCACATCAACTAACTTCTTAATACCAAAGCATTATTTTTTTTTATAATTATGTTTTTACATAAATCCATAATGTATTATCGATAAATCGACTTGAAAAGTCATTAAATAGGTTATTTATATTTTATAATAGTTCTGTGTAATATAATAATTTTAATTAAATGAGAAAATTCAATTAAAATTTAATTTATTTTACGTTTTTGATTGATAACAAAAAAGCACTTTTTTGAGTAAAGTTGAAATGAAAACAGCCGTTTATTTCACTGAACTAGAAATACTAAATTTTTTTTTTTGTTGTAGTCTTGACACAAAAGCTATTAGAATTTAGACGATTTATAATGAACTTTTGTAAATGTAATGTTACGGTGACATCTAGGGTATAATAGAATAAGTTAAATTAATAGCGAAAAGTTTTACTGTACTAAAATGGAATTTTCCATGATAAAACTTTTCTAAATGTTTCTAGACTATTCTTACTGGAAAAGTCACGAAATTTATTTTCACAGACTAGTTTTCAAGTGCAGCAAGTTGTTGTAATAACAATAAAGCGAAAAAGAGAAACAAACTAATTATAGTGTAGACAACACTAGACGTACTTATTTTGACATTTTGAAAAATAACAAATATGAACTTGTACGTATGATCTGAAAAAATGAAAATGTTTGGTGTAGAAAAAAATCTTCCTTCAAGTTAAAGTACATAAAAGCAAAACGGCAAAATGAATTTTCTTTCACACAAAACGGCAAAATATTGTGACGGTGACACCTAGATTGTAATAGAACAAGTTAAAATAATAGGTCTGTGTTTTACTGTACTAAAATGGATTTTTTCATAATAAAATTGTTCTAAATATTTCTAAACTATTCTTACTGGAAAATTCATAAACTTTCTAGAAGTTTGGTTTGTGTATATAAAGCGAACGAGATCGAATTGGATTATAAGGCGAACGAGATCGAATTGGATTATTAGTATTTGGTAAGCGATAGTGTGAAGATTAAAAAGAAATTAAAAAGTGATTTAAAAAGTGTTTTACTGCGAAATAAAATTATAAGTGGTCAATAAAATTGTATAAAATTTAATTAAAGTGATTTTGTGAATTATCGTTTGTTAATTGTGTTGAATTAATTTTTGGTGTTAAATAAATAAATTCGTTGGTAATAAATTGAATTGATTTTGTTTTTATTCACAATCCAGTGATTCGAACCTTGATTGACAAGCAAAAATGTAATAATTGGCGACAGCAGTGGGACTGTGAATAATAAGATAAAGAAAATGATACTCAACTAATTAAAAGTTCCAGAATTAAAAAAGGAACTAGAGAAACGGGGTTTGGCCACTGTTGGTAGTAAAGCAGCTTTACATGCGCGACTACGTGATGCCGAGGAGAAAGAAGGGTTAGACGCGGATCATCATAAGTTTGAAAAGAAAATAATGGTTGCGGAAAGCGTAGAGCAGAAAATAGAGGACAAATAACCGTTGGTGGAAAGGACACAGTTAATGGCTGCTAAGAACCAAATGATAAACCAACAAAACGGGCGACAGTTGGAGGCTAAAAACCAGTCAAACCAAGAATTTAAATTCGAAATGAGAGAACAGATGGGAGAAATTAGACAGTCAAACCAAATTATAGAGCGTCAGATGGGTGAAATCGTCGAAGGTCAACAGAAAATGGACGAGAAAATTCTAGAATTGTCTACAAATGTGCAAGGCGAAATAGAGAAACTGCAAACGGAAATTCAACTCGTCAAAACGGAGGTTCAACATATTGAAGAGAAATTTCAAACAGATATTCAACACGTGCAACATAAATTACAAGCAGAGGTTCAACGTCTCGAGAAAGAGTTAACATATGTCAAGGCAAGTGAAACAATGACGCAAGTGGTTCATATCATTCACTTAATCAAGTTAAAGCCATCACCATTCGACGGAGCAACATCTTTCGGTATTTTCAAATTTCAATTTGAAACGGCAGCCAATTAAAACCGTTGGAACGATGAACATCTTGTAGCAGCGTTAATAGTGGCCCTTAAAGGTTTAGCAGCGGAGGCCTTACAAACAATTCCGGAAAAAGACCGCAACAGCTATTTTGAAATTATGAAGGCGCTGGATCGGAAGTACAGCAGTGACCACAAGCGGGAAATCTATCGCATGGAACTTAAAAGCTGTTACCAAAAGTGGGGAGAGTCGCTACAGGAATTTTCATCAGCTAACGAGCGACTAGTGCTTTTAGCACATACAAGTATATCGCTGATTACATAGAAAGGCTTAAAATGGGTCATTAACGGTATTCGAGATCCTGAGACACGCAGGATGGTGATGTTGTCACCTAAAGCAATCTTCGCGGAAACCATCGCTTGTGCGTTGACGAACGAGACTGCACAAGTCATCATCAGACCATCAATGAAAATATGCCGAGTGGAAATTAACACCAGTATTAACAACGAGCGGGCTTAAAGGGTAAAAGCTGACTGCCACAACCGATTGTCCCATAACCTCCATCCCCGTATCGAAAGTATCAAGAGGCGGAGACAGCTTGACAATCAAAGCCGACATTGATGGCACGGACTGTATCATCACTCTGGATACGGGAGCAAATCGCACGATTTTCCGTAAAGGTATGATCTGTGGAGGTTTACAACCAGGTAACGGGTTGAAGTTACAAATGACAATAGGAGATAGTGCAATAATAAAAGGGAAAAAGATCGTGAATATTAGGATCGGGAGAATTTATAACGATTCGCGTTATTCAAATAGATAAAACTTTTCACACCCTTAAAAATTTTATTTTGTAATTTAATAAATTAATTTCTATTTTTCAATTTACAAATATTTATTTAATTTTAATTTCACCACCATTTATTTTTGTAAACAACGCGCGTGCGGCCAGTGTGATGACGACGTGTTGTCATCCTAAAATCCGAGACGAGACTATTTTTTGATTTTTTTAGTTAAATTCAATTCAACTTTGTTTTGTGTTTATTTGCATCTGTTCGTCGTGCTGCGATTGGTCCAGCCAAGCACGAAGGGGAAGTCAACCGAATACGCATTCCATGTGGAATGTGTGCCGCCAAGTTTGTAGTGGTTCATTGGGTGAACCGCTACAAACTCTTTTCAAACAAGAAGTGCTGATTGCCGATATTGAAAGAAGTCATTTTGGGAATGGACTTTACGAGGGCGAATGCCTTCCTGGTGGATGTTGGACGACGAGTATTGACTTACGATAACATCGAGTTGCCACTTCAATCTAACGGTGCAGGAGCAACTACCAGGAGAATAATTATTGATCATCGGCAGAAGCTGCAACTAACTCGGAGACGATCGTGTGGGGAAGATTAGAGGGAGGTTCTGGGTCACCAGCTTTGTGGGTTGTTGAAGCTAACAAAGAGGAGAGTGGAGCCAAGGAAACTATAATCAGGACAGGCTTAGTTAAACCAGACAACGACTATAGAGTATCAATTAGGACTCTAATTCTCTCGGATAAGACAAAAACCGGAGCGTAATTATTGCGTGACACGTAAAGGATTATTGGCTATTGCGGAATGCGTTAAGCATTTCCATAAGTACTTTTATGGCCAAATATTCCCTTTACGGACAGATCACGGCGCTTTACGGTGGTTGTTGCAATTCAAGAAACCGGAGGGACAGGTAGCACGCTGTATCGAACGTTTTCAAAGCTACGATTTCCAAATCGAACATCGAAAGGGAAGTGCTCATGGAAATGCCGACAATTTATCAAGGCGGCCATGTCCAGTAGAACGAAACCATTGTGGTCACGTTAAAGCAAAGGAAGGCATCATTGACGTTAGGCTTACGCAAGTGCTACCTGATGAGGAGTGGACTGACGAAATGATCAGGTAAGAGCAATTTGATGAAACGGATTTGTCGGTTATCATGGAATGGAAGGAAAAGGAATACCGGCCCACTTGGAGCAAGATGGCGGACAAAACTCCCATTGTCAAGGCTTATTGGGCTCAATGGGATAGCCTCCGAATAGAGAATAGGTATTTAAAACGAATGTCGGAAAGGACGGATGGCAAAGTGAAGGCAATTGTTGTTGGTATTACCGAAGAGCTGGATTGTGGAAATCATGAAAGAGTATCACGGAAAAGTATGTGGGGGCCACCTAGGAATTAATAAAACACTATTTAAGATACGGGAAAAATGTAGATAGTATGTGATAGAATGGTGCCAAAAATTTGACCGATTTGCGGCGGTGAAAGGACCCGTACGTAAAGTTGTGGAATTATGAAACAATATAACGTCGGATCACCATTCGAGAGAATTGCAATGGATGTAGCGGGACCATTTCTCACCACCGACAGTGGCAATAAATATGTGCTAGTGGTAATGGAATTATTTCATTAAATGGCCGAAGGTGTATCTCATACCCAACCAAGACACAACATCAATAGCTGATCCTATGGTGAATAACTGGGTTAGTAGATTTGGAGTGCCGATGGAGATTCATACCGATCAAGGGAGGAATTTTGAATCGGTGGTATTTCAAGAAATATGCCAGATGTTCGGTATAAATAAAACTAGAACAACGCCTTTCCATCACAGTTCACAGTTGGAAAGATTCAATGGATCAGCTATCGATCAGCAATTCATGACACAACCGGAATAACACCAGCTAAAACGTTATTTGGAGATAATCTACGGTTAGCGGGAGATTTAAGGTTTGGGGATGTTCCATCAGCAGCCTTTTGTGGACAGGACTACGTAGGCCGGATGAAAGATGAACTTATCAATTTGTACTTGCGAAAATACGGATGTCAAGTGACCGGATGAAAGCTCGATAAGACATACGAGCAAATAACCAAGGCTTCCAGTACGGGCAATTGGTATGGCTTCACAATCCTAACGAAAGGAGGGATTATCACCGAAGCTGCAACCAGCATCGGAAGGATCTTACACTGTCATCACAAGGATGAACGACGTGATTGATCGGATACGGGAGGGACATGGAGAGACGCTGGCCCTGTAAAAGGGAGGTTATTTTAACCCTGTTCGGGACGAATAGGCTTAGGTGAGGCGTAGTGTTACGGTGACACCTGGGATATAATAGAATAAGGTAAATTAATATTACAGTAAAATCTCTCAAAGGCGGAATTTCAAGGGACCGACGAAATTTTCCGGGTTCCGGGTTTAAGAGATTAAAAAAAAAATTATGAATGTTTTGCCTCCTTTAAAATGTGCATATTTTATCAAAAAAATTTGTTTTTTTTATTATAACTTTTAAATTTAAATTATTTAATGTTTCACCTATTTTTTATGAAAAATTGTTTGAAACACACTTAAGCACATCTGACATTTTTCATTTTACGCATTTTTAACGATTTTATTTTTTGATTATCCTATATGAAGTTAGCTAAAATTCCGCCTTTGAAGAGTTATTTCGTAAATTTTTGTCTCTACGAATGAAATTCCGTCCGCGTCTCGCAAGTTTCCGCGATGAAAGGTGAATATCCTATGAAATTTGATTTAAAGGGATAATTTTAAAATACTTTTTCCGTGTCTGATGAGTTTCCGCGATAATCAGATTCCGCCTTTAAGAGATTTTACTGTACAAAGTTTTACGGTACTTAAATGGAATTTGCCATGATAAAACTGTTCTAAATGTTTCTAGACTATTTTCACTAGAAAAGTTGTGAAATTTCTCGTCATGATGTTTTGGTTTTAGTATATAAGGAGCGAACGAGATCGAATTAAAATTATTAGTATTTGGTAAGCGAAAGTATAAGGATTAAAAAGTATGATTTAAAACGTGAATTAGTGAAATAAGAAAAGTAAAAGTGATCAGTAAAATTTGAAACGTGAATTAGTGAAATATGAAATGTAAAAGTGATCAGTAAAATTTGTGTAAATATTATAAAAAGTGATTTTGTGAATTATTGTTAATAAATTGTGTTGAATTAGTTTTTGGTGTTAAATAAATTTGTTCGTGATAAATTGAATTGTTTTGTTTTATTCACAATCGAGTGATTCGAACCTTGAGTGACAAGACAAAAACGTAACAATATCTAGCAATGGCACATTAGCAAAAATGAAGCTTTTCAAAATATTGTTACGGTGGCATCTAGGTTAGAATAGAATCAGTTAAATAAAATCGTAAAATGGATTGTAGTAACACCTATGTAACAGGGATGAAAATGTTCATCCTTTAGTACTTTTTTCGGTCCTTTAAAAAAAAAAAGTACTTCGATACTTTTAATCAACATTTCAGTCCTTTCGAAAAATTATTTATATTCAATTTTTTCTATAAACGTTAGGTAGCACTTTTCGAAGATCGAATTTTTTCGTTGGCCAACTCTTCGAATTTCGAATAAATTCAATTCTAACCGCCGAGACGACCGAATACCGACGGCAAACAAACATAATAACGCTTTTGGGCAAGGAGGGTGATCTTGTTCTTGTAATTGTAATTTGTAGTGGTAACCCATTCGGTGGGAGGGAAATATAAACTAAAATGGATAAGCAAATAATTTTTAGTTTAGTTACTCAATTTGATCCTTTATTTAAATTTTAATTACAACACCAAGCGCGAATTCTACATGCGAGTGAACATGTTTTATAAAAATTTTGTCCATTTATAATGTTAGTACGATGTTTTCAATCGAATTAAATTTAATTAAATCCGAAATTTATTTCAAAGTTAGAGAAAAACGAAATTCAATTGTAAAATGCCATACTAAGAGCGAATTTGGTTTTCGGTAATTTTGAATCAATTTTCGTATTTAATTAAATTTCATTTGATTGAAAACATCAGACTAATATTATAAATATGCAAACATTTTATGTATACCTGAGTGATTTTAATAACATAATTCTAAAAAAAAATATTTACTAGCATTCGCAATTCGGATTCTAGGTCTTTCCACTAGCATAATTCCACTAGACACAATTCCACTGCACATAATTTCGTTGGCATAATTCCACTTGGCACAATTCTACTGGGCACAATTCCACTTGGCACAATTCAACTTGCACTATTTAACTCTTTGATAATCAAACGCATTTAGGGTGGTAAGTCGGGCGCACGATTTACCACCCTAAATGCGTTTGATTATCAAAAAGTTAAATTGTGCAAGTTCAATTCGTTTAATTATAAAAAGAGATAATCCTAAAATGTTACTTAATGAAAGAACTACGAATGTTGAAGAAATGGAATTGTTCCAGTGGAATTGTTGCAGTGGAATCGTATTGGGACGGTGACACCTAGTGTGTAATAGAATAAGTTAAATTAATAGCTCAATGTTTAACTGTACTAAAATGGAATTTTCCATGATAAAATTGTTCTAAATGTTTCTACGCTATTCTAACTGGAAAAGTCATGAGCTTTCTAGAAGTTTGGTTTGTGTATATAAAAAGGTGAACGAAGTCGAATTGGATTAGTAGTATTCGGTAAGCGATAGTGTGAAGATTAAAAAGGAATTTAAAAAGTGTTTTAGGGGAAATAAAAATTATAAGTGTACAGTAAAATTTGAGAATAATTTATATAAAGTGATTTTGTGAATTTTTATTAATAAACTGTATTGTAATAATTCTTGTGTTAAATAAATAAATTCGTTGGTGATAAATTAAATTGATTTTGTATTATACACAATCCAGTGATACGAACCTTAATTGACAAGGCAAAAACGTAACAGTATCAAGTGGAATTGCTATCTTCACCAATTTTTGAAAGGTATACCCTTCTTTTATTATAAATTAGCTTTTTTGCCCACTTCAGTTTTTATTAATTTAAAATCCATAGTTATAATTATCTTCGTAATTACGTTTCAATATTACCAATAAAATATTAAAGTGCGTGTTTGCGTTTCCGTGTAACTATATAAGCTGTAACGCAAGTTAAATTGTTCCCCAGTCGAATTGTGCCAAGTGGAATTGTCCCAGTGGAATTGCGTCAAGTGGAGTTGTGTCCAGTGGAATTAGGATAGCTCTAATTCTAAACCAATTATCCGTGCCGACTTCTAAGTTCTGGTTAATTTAGCTACAAAATATCCGTCTTTAATACTTCATAAAATCAGCTTTTAACCTTTTAACCGAACCCTCCTAAAAAGAAAAAAGTTTAAGTACCTTTTTGTTTACTTTTAGTGACATAAAATTGAACAGTCGTCAGTTAGTGAAATATCGTCGTCTTAGAATTATCGTTGTCTATGTCCAATTTTTGGTGAATTTGAGTTATATATGTAGCTAGGGTAAAACGACTTCTGAGATATTTTTTAAAAATTTGTATATTTCCACAAATTTTTACTGTTATTATTGTGTGGTTTTATCTATATCCGTGCGATTCGGTCTATATCCGCTTTCCTTGAGGAAAGCTCCCTCAACATCAGCAAGATATTCAACTTATTTAAGATTGAATGTCCTGACATAAAGAGATACGCTCAACAAACAATTTTATTTGGGGTTCGATCGTCCTAAAAAGATCTGTGTAATAAATGCGAGGCAATACGATGATAGCATTGGCTGCATCCGTAGAGCAAATCAACGAGTACTACTCACACATATTCTAAATAAAAATTACCTAATTTGCAAAATGTCTTGCAACTCCTCAAAGCTAACAATTCGAACGAACGGGAAAGGTTCATGGTGATAAAGAAGTTTAAGGTGCAATTTTATGCGTATTAATATTATAACGCAAACATTTCATTCGAAATAGATAACAACTTTCACATTTTTAGGTATGAATCTATTTGTGGCCGCGCAGGTACTCACGTTGCAAATGCGCTTGTACAAATGTTGGCGAAATGTATTAATTCTCATCCAGAAGTACAAACCATCATTTTTTGGTCAGATAGGCGGGCGCTGCAAAACAGGAATTCCATTATATCCTTTGCTATACTTTTAAATATACGTTCACCGCCTGCCCAGATCTGGATTGAACAGAAATTTTCAGAAGCGGGCCACAGCAATATACAAGGCATTGACTCTGCGCATAGCGTTTTGGAAAGAAATTTAAAAATAAGCTTGTATATTCTCTGTTAGCCTGCTTAAAGATAATGTATAATTACCAGAGGGAAGACAAAAGTTCACTGCAATACAGACGAAATGTTTGGATTACAAGGATCATATAATGCAGCCTATAAGCTAAACTACAGTCAGATACAGCATACAAAAACTAAACATTTAATTTATGAGAAAGGGTCATCCTACATAAATTATCGCTGTGGTTATGAAAGTGATTTTATTTCTGTGAAAATTTCATAGAAAAAATCAAATGTTACCGGTTTACCCACAATTCTGCCTCTTTCAGCAACCGGAAAAATGTATTCACAGAAACTGCAAGAATTACGGAGGCTTTCGTGGTTGACACCTATTATACGTAATTCGTGCCAGGATTAGCCACTGGCGCAAGACGTTCAAATGGAAGGATGACCAGGAAGAAGACGATTATACGCCAACCCTCGCTTACCCTATACCCAACGTGCAATTTATTTTGGACACAGATGCAAGCAATGCATCTGCCATTGAATCTATCCACCATACCGTTGGACTGTGGATGCAAAGGCGTTGTTCTCATTTTATTTATACCGATCATCTAGCGTACTTCTTGAAATATCACCGATTCAAAATTCCTCCCTTGATCAGTATGAATTTCCATCGGCACTCCAAATCTACTAACCCAGTTGTTCATTGGGTATGGGATAACACGGCGATTTGCTCTAGCCATTTACTGAAATAACCATTACCACTAGCACAAATTTATATCCGCTCTCTGTGGTGGGAAATGGCCCCGCTACATCCATCGCAATTCTTTCGAATGGTGCTCCGACATTGTATTGTTTGACTTTTACGTGCGGGTCCCTTCACTGCCGCACATTGGCCACATTTTTGGCACAACTCTATTACCGACTGTCTACATCCTGCCCAGTAGAATCGTTGACGTATCTTTGTCAGTGTTTTATTAATTCCTAGGTGGCCCCACTTGCTCCTCCGTGATACTGTTTTATCTGAGTTTTCCCACATTCATTTTAAACACCCATTCACTATTCGGAGGCTATCCCATTGAGCCCAATAAGCCTTGACAATGGGAGTTTTGTCCGCGATTTCGCTCCAAATGGGTCGGTGTTCCTTTTCCTTCCATTCCATGATAACCGACAAAACCATGTCATCTAATTGCTCTTTCCTAATCATTTCGTCAGTCCAATCCTCGTCAGGTAAAACTTGTGTGAGCCTAACGTTGATGATGCCTTCTTTTGCTTTAACGTGACCACAATGTTTAAATTCTACTGGACATGGTCGCCTTGATAATGCGTCGGCGTTTCCGTGCCCTCTTCCTTTCCGATGTTCGATCTGGAAATCGTAGCTTTGAAGACGTTCGATCCAACGTGCTACTTGGCCCTCTGCAACAGCCACCGTAAAGCTTCGTGATCCGTCTGTAAATGGAATTTTTGGCCATAAAGGTACTTATGGAAATGCTTAACGCATTGAACTGTAGCCAAGAATTCATGTTACGCAATAATTCCGCTCCGGGTTTTGATAATGTTTTGGAGTAGTATGCAATAACTCGTTCTTGGTCATTCGTTTTCTGTGATAGCACTACTCCTATACTGTCATTGCTTGCATCGGTACCTAAAATAAATTGCACATTGGTATAGGATATGCTAGGATCGGCGCGACGCACAACCTTCTCCTTAGTTCCACGAATGCTTCTTCCTGGTTATTTTTCCATTCGAATGCCTTATTTTTCCTGATTAACTCGTGTAAACTCTTTGCGATGTTGGCAAATCCCGGCACTAGTTGTCTGTAATAAGTACACAATCCTAGGAAGCTCCTTAATTCAAGTAAATGTTTAGGTCTTGGCCAATCCTTTACCGCTGCTACCCTTTCTTCGTCGGTGTGAATTCTATTAATCGTTACCAGATGACCCAAATATTTTATTTCCTTTCTGAACAGCTTACACTTCTTTGGGCTTAACTTTAATCCGGCAGCCTGTATCCGATCCAAAACCTCTGCCAAGTTCCTTAGGTGCTCGTCGAAATCCTTCCCCATGACGATGATGTCGTCAAAATATATTAGGCACGTCTTGCAATGTAATCCCTTTAGTACGCGCTCCATTAGACGTTCAAATTTGCAGGGGCGTTACATAATCCGAACGGCACAACATCAAATTGCCAAAGCCCGTAACCCACAATGAACGCCGTTTTCTCGCGGTCTTCCTCATGGACTTCCACCTGCGCTAAAAGCCGCTTTGTAGGTAGATGTAATGTCAAAAATATTGAAGCACCCGATAACGTGCCTAACGTGTCATCGATCCTTGCCAGTGGGTAGCTATCTTTTTTAGTCACAGCGTTTAGTTTTTGGTAATCGACGCAGAATCTCATGATACCGTCCTTCTTTTCGACCAACACTACTAGTGAGCTTCCATGGACTGATAGATGGTTCGATTACACCTGCGGCCTGCATTTCTGTTACCATCCGGTCGACTTGTTGTTGTTTTGCCAATGGTAACCTCCTGGATGGTTGACGAATCGGCATCTCTGAGGTTCCCGTATCAATTCGGTGCTTTACCATTGAGGTCCTTCCGTTATTATCCGATGTACTACAGAATATGGACATGTACCGTTTCAGTAGTTGGAGTGCAGAATTTTTCTGTGCCACGGTAAGATCTTCGGTCCATTTCTCTATGAGTTGTTCTACCATTTCTTTCTGCCCTTGGATGTTGGCTTTTCCAATCGGACTTTTCTGTTCACATTTTACAATCGTCGATACCTCGTCACATTTGCCGATGACTATTCCTTTCTTGATGGTTTTCGTCTTATCCGAGAGATTTAGAGTCCTAATTCATACTCTATAGTCGTTGTCTGGTTTAAATGAGGCGTTCTCGCTTATAATTTCTTCAGCTTCGCTTTCCTCTTCGTTAACTTCAACAACCCAAAACCTGGGTGACCCAGAGCCCCCTCCAATCTTTCCGATACGATCTTCGTCTGAAAATAAACCACTCAAACCAAGGGATAAAATAACAAATTGAAAAGTCAAACTAATTGATAGAACAACAAAAGGTTGACATTCAACAACTGATGTAGAAAATTGAACAACCAATCCAAATTATGGAGCGCCAAATGGGGGAAATTGCAATGGACGAGAAAATTCTTGAATTGTCTACAAATGTACACGGCGAAATAGAGAAACTGTAAACGGAAGTTCAACATGTTAGAACGGAGATTATGGAACATAAATTACAACATGTGGAACATAAATTACAAGCTGAATTTCAAACCAGTCGATTAAGTTAAAGTCACCAACATTTGACGGAACAACATCTAGTCTAGTTTCAAGAAGTAGAAACAATTAAATTTCTCAATGATAATATGATCTATGTATTAGTAGGCATTGAGATAAGTGGTATTCATAGTAATAACAATAATAATACGGATTTAAGGAGCCAGCCTTTCTTATTATTCTAATTCAGTTATAACTTTCGTAATCATCAATTAGCGTCCACGTCTAAAAATGATAATAAGTGTTTTCTGCCGCATCTAAATATGACAATAATTGTTTTCAAAACTATGTACAATTTTCTCTTGATGGTTTCAAGGAATCCCGTCGCTTCCATGTGTATTTACTACTACTAAAGTTCATAGCGTGATTGATTGTCTTCAAAACCATAGACCATATATTTTCCATCCCTGTCGCCGATTGCAGTTGAGTTTTTGTAATTGACCAACGTTTTATGAACCAGATGTACCGATAAATTCCAAAAACTAGATTCAGAAATTCAAAGACAATACGTAGACGTTCGAAAAGTTGCAATTTAGAAAAATGAAAAGTGAGGTACACCATGACCCGTATTGCGTGTGCACTTAAGATTTTTTTTTTTAATTTTTTCTGTACATTGTATATTATATTTGAGATATTTGCAAGATAAATTTTCTAATTCATGGACTCTGAGAGCTGGGACCTCAAAATTTATGAAATAAGTTTAAACATGAAGTTGCAGTTTGATTAGTTAAACCATTTGGGCTGTAGAGAGGACACAGACTGACGGACAGACAGACACCATTTCGAAACCCAATTTTTCGGATTCAGGGGACCTCAAAACAGATAAATCTTCAAAAATCTCAAGGTTCAAAATTTTCATGATTACTATACTTTATTTTACTTACGTAATAGAAAGTAAAACGTCATTTTAGTCGAAATTTTAAATTGCTTTATACTAAAGTCACCGGCAACTTTTTTCGGTGAATTTCATGATTACGGGCCCATGTCTGCATGAACGCTGACTATTTTGAAAACTCAAACATTTTTGTTATTGAGGTAGTTTACACCACGAAATAGGAGTGGACTGATCTAAATGGCGACCTCCTTTAGCCACCAGGGGAATCCGACTCTCTAATTAAAACAAAGCATTGTGATGGCCCTAGCGGGTGATGACACAATGTGATTTCTGCCCAGTGCTCTGAATGTCAACGTGAAGAAATTCAAGCAAGCGCGGGTAAACGGCGGGAGTAACTATGACTCTCTTGTTGGCAGGGACCCTCTGATTTTTCATGGGGTACGGGATTGACGACCCCGCCGTACCTGAGTTAATTGCAGTGTCTGTTTCCATAGTTTGGGCGGCTGCGAGCGGGCGTCTGTCTTGGATCAAGCGGCTCGCTATATAAAAGTAGGCTGCAGGGGACTTGGTACTTGTGACTAAGTTCGGGCAGTAACAACCCCGCGCACCCCGAGTTGCTCGCTGTAAGGTTCAAGCTTGCTTGACCACGTGCCAGATCTCCCATCTGAGGATGGCAGCGGGCTGCAGTGATGGTCTTCCACAAACTTCGGTTTGAAGTCATTTCTGTTGGAGATTGGTTTGGCTATTTAGCCTATGTATGGGTGTGTTGCCAGCTCATCCATACTTAATGTGTTGGCTCAATAAATAATAAAAGAAACAATTATACCGTCACTATCACCAACGGATAACTCCATGTCATCGCCACAGGCACATTCGTCACCAGTATCACCGAATCAGGGATCATCCACGAGTGCTCAGTTTAGATGCCCCTTTTGTGACAGGTCCTTCACCACCAAAAAAGGACTAGGTGTACATGTTCGGCACACACATCCGGACGAGGCGAATGAACAAGTAAATATCGCGCGTTCAAAGTGGGTTTGGTCGGATGAGGAGCTAAGATTCATGGCTAGGGAGGAGGCTTTAGCCTCTAAACAGGGAGTTCGGTTTATCAACAAACATCTTCAGGGCCTAACTTCTGATCGAACGCTTGATGCTATTAAGTCAGTAAGACGCCGTCAAGATTATAAACATCTTGTCATGGCGGCGTGCCAGGACCTTGAGGTTTCCTCGTTGTCTAACAACAATGTGGAGTCTCATGATAATCTCCCAAACAACCCCGACCATATCTCTCCAAAGGGGGGCCGGGCTTTTCGGAGTCACCGCCCCGTAACTATAACCCAATTGATACCTCGTCGTCTGTAAGCTGGAGTGACATGTATGGTGATATATATAACGCGATAAACAACCTTATTGTGGTAGCCAAAAACATCAATGGCTACGAGGTATCTTCACTTGTTTTGGCAGCCCAAAGCTGTCTAGCGGGTGTTGATGTCTCAGAAAGTCTCCATACGTGGTTGCTCAAGGTGTTTCCATCAGCACCTCGGCGCAGACCAGTTACAACATCAGGTAGTGTGGGCCGTACCGTAATACCCGCGTGGAGGAAGCGTCGTCGGGAATATGCCAAAATGCAAACACTATACCGCAAGGATATGGGCGCAGCGGCCAAGTTAGCGTTGGACGGCTCCATTGACATACGTGTTCCTGATTTGAACCGTATGTTGGAATACTGGGGTCCGGTTTTTGAAACACCTTCCACTACTATCGGCAGTTCTGTCGATAACAGTGCGAACCAACGTCAGAATACTGGCTCAATTTGGCACCCGGTAACATGTGAGAAGGTCACTGCCATCAAGATCCCTCTTTCCTCGGCGCCTGGTTTGGATGGAATCACATCAAGGCAATGGAGATCGGTGCCTGCTACTGTTAAGGCACTCTTTCTCAATACCGTAATGGCCTCTGGGGGCTTTTCCGATAAACAATTAATAAGTCGCACTGTTTTTGTACCAAAAAAGTCTAACGCCGAACACCCAGGCGACTTTAGACCAATCAGTGTGGCTTCGGTCGTAGTCCGTCATCTTCACAAGATTTTTGCATTACGTGCATTTTTGCATAGATGATGGCTGCGCTGAGAACATCTCGATGTTGGCTTCATTGTTGGAGGACTCGAGGCAAGAACTTAGGGAGCTACATATAGCTTCCCTGGACTTAGCCAAGGCCTTCGACAGTGTCAACCACTTCGCTATTACCGATGCATTGGTACGGCGCGGATTGTCGGAAAAGTTTGTCAGATATATAAGTAAGGCTTACAGTAACAGCTCTACGGTATTAGAAGTTGGTAGAGATCGCTCCCACACCATTAAAGTGTTGAGGGGGGTCCGACAAGGTGATCCTTTGTCAACTATCATCTTTGCCCTTGTCGTTGATGATGTCCTAGCCGTGGTGCCACGCGAGGTAGGCTACACCATACAGGGGGCGTTGGTTAACGCAATTGCGTATGCTGACGACCTCCTTATAGTCACATCTACGGTGTCTGGCATGAAAATCACCCTCTCAAGAGTCCAGGCGAGAGCGGAGTTAGCGGGGTTAACACTAAATACAACTAAGTGTTCAGCGTTGTCCATCGTTCCTGCTGGCAAACAAAAAAAGTATAAAATACTTAGTGAACCGCAATTTCAACTAGCGGATGGCTCGTATCTAAAACAACTGGTCGCCTCGCAAGAGTGGCGGTACCTTGGTATCGACTTACGACCGATCGGGCCAAAGAAAGCCAGCAGTGATTTAGTGCCGATGTTCGACAGACTGACGAAAGCTCCGCTAAAACCACAGCAGCGACTGCAAATTGTTCGTTGCTTTTTAATTCCGCGTTTTTACCACCAACTTGTCCTGGCCGGCGTGACCTTAGGGAAGCTAAAGGCCATGGATAAACAAGTTCGCCAGTACGTTCGTAAGTGGCTCAGACTTCCACCGGATACACCGGTTGGTTTTTTCCATGCATCTATAAAAGATGGGGGACTTGGTTTACCAGCATTTAACACCACAGTGCCTGCTTTAGTGTTTTCTAGACTAAGCAACCTCGTGCACTCTACCTCCCCAGCTGTCCGAGTAATCGCGGACTCTAGATGGGTTAGTAGTAGGCTCAACTGGAGCCAAAAAGCTCTCATACGAGATAGTGAGTTCCTTAACACCAAGGACGAAAGGGAGGGCTGGTGGGCTAAGTACCTACACCGGTCTAATGATGGCCTGGAAATAAGAGATGCATGTAAGACTAACCTTTCAACATCGTGGGTGAATTATGGAAGTCTTGCCATCCCAGGGCGGGATTATATTCAATATGTTCACGTCCGCATCAACTCGCTGCCTACGCGAATACGAACTTCGCGTGGTATCCGGCGGTCCGAGACTACTGTGCAATGCCGTGCCGGTTGTAATGTTACCGAAACAGCTGCACATGTAATACAATCATGTCACCGCACACATGGGGGACGCATCAAACGTCATAACGCTGTGTGTAAAGTGCTTGCATCGGGCTTGCGGGATATCGGCTATGAGGTTGATGAAGAGCCACGAATACGTACCGACTCTGGGTTTAGAAAGCCGGACATAATTGCCGTTAGGGATGGGCACGCAACAGTAATCGATGCCCAGGTAGTTAGTGGATCGACGTCCATAAACGAAGCGCATGAGAGAAAACGAATGTACTACGCTTCCAATGATGGAATTGCAGCCGAAATAACATCTCGGCATGGAATTATGAGGAATAATATCTTCTATTCCACATGTACCCTCTCATGGCGTGGTATATGGTCGTCTCGATCAGCTGATTATCTACTGAGCCTGGGGCTATCGAAGCGACTTCTTAGTGGTATTACTACAAGGGTGTTGCAAGGTAGCTCCTTGAACTGGAATAGGTGGAACAAGATGACGACATTGTCTGGTTATCGTGATGGCGTGTGGAGACGAACAGGAGTTGGGTGATAAAAAGTGATGGTGAAAAGAGCATAAGTAGGTTTATCCTACTAGGGTACCTGCACCCGCCGGAAGAACATCTTTCCAGGCTAAATCGGCAGCAGGAAATAAAGCCGTGATGGGTTTGTGGTTTTTTAGTCAGTAAGAATCTGACACTACCATGCAATAACATCGCATGGTGTCTTTTGAAGATTTTCCACCTCCCATTTATAAAAAAAAAAAAAAAAAAAAATACTACTGTTTACATAACAAGAGAAATATAGATCATATTTGGTTCAAATGTCAAAAGTTAGTCTACCCATTTTAGGTTTGGCCACACATTTTGATTATCTGACCTAATTTGGGTAACAAGCGTTTTACACCATGTTGCCTATTTAGTTTAGGTCGAATATTAGTGTGTAGTCTGTGACTATATAGTGATGTAAACTACTCATTAAATACACATTATGTTTTGCTTTTGATTCAGGATAATAAATATTGTGATTGTCAGGATAATAAATATTGCGTGACAAACTGATAATCAAACACGTAAACAGACCAAAATAATTATCAAACAAGTATTATCTAAAGGTTGCGTATAAGGTTATTTTAAAGTATCATATGAAAAAATTCGTTACAATTACATCAAGTGTAACTAACACATTACACAATGAATTTAAACACAACAAAAGCACTATAAGTATGTATGCACATAAGAAAAAACGTGTTTCAATCCACTTAAACCATTCAAGAACTACTGTTCTTTGATACAAAAGCAAAAATTCCTATATAAATACAAAATTAGATTCACTTCATTCTTAAATAAAATATTATGTACTCGATAATACATAATGATGGCCCAAACAATGAATTGATTGAACCGAAAGTTAAGAGTCTCTCATATAAAATCCATCAACAATGCACAAACAAAAGGGTTATCCCGTTTTAAGTACATAACCCAATGAAACAATTTATTTTTTATTTTTTGTTGACTAAATTTAGAAGGAGATTATTCGCGCAGATTTTCCCGATTTGTTGAATATGATACAAAATAATAAATCCTTGCATTCGATCCTTTTTTTTTTTTTGGATATATTTTGTTGTTGTACATAGTACATATTTTAAAACAGTCAAAACTATTTAAACATCTATTGAGTTGAGTTTTATTACTTCAACAATTCTCTCTTATAAATGTTAATAAAGTTTTGCAGGGTTTTACAAATTTGCAAATTATTTTACGAAAAAGCACAGTTGGAGGTCTGTTAACATTTTTTGGTGTGCGCACATATTTCATCAGTTAGTTATGTATGTGAAAAAGAAGAGGCAACTTTTTATGAAGACGTTCTTTAAAATTTGGAATTTTTGTTTAGAGGGATATATTTTATAGAAGATAATGGTGTCCCCTCGGGATGTGATTAACCCAGTTTCAAATTATTCACATTATTCGAATCAAATTTCGATATGAATAAGCTGTTTGGTTATCAAACCATATAATTAATGTTACTTTGAATTGACTCTCGAAGTCACGAAAAATAACGAGATTGGTGCAAATTTAGGTTTTGTCCATTGGGATTTTATGTATTGCAGGGATAAAAAAACATAATTAGATGGGACGTAATTTCTCAAAATCATCGATTGTTTCATTGATGTTTTCAACATTTTCGGGATGATTGATGGTTAAGATGTTGATTATTTTTCGCTAAAGTAAACTTTATCGGCGGAGCGTGACGTAAGCCGTATGTGTATCTTAAGGTTTTAGAAGGTGCAACTAAAAAATTTCGAAAAATTGTCACGTTTTTCGCGCCAAATAATAGTAAATCTTCAATATTCCTTCTATAAACCCTAGACGGCTACTATGAAAAACATCGCCTTGCACTTATTTTTGACTACAATGTAGTCATTTCAAGTAACAATTAGCACAGCTACTCCTCACTTGAAAATATGTCATGACAAGAAAAGTAATTTGATATGACTATTGTCGTAAAAAATCAGCGCAATACGATGTTCTTCATAGCAGCCATCTAGTATTTATAGAAGATATATTAAAACTTGACTGTTATTTGGCGTGCCAAGGGTTACGACTAGGTAGGCGGATTTACGGTTGCGTTCGTTCGTTCGTTCATCCGTTCTGATAATTTTTCTAATCCAATCAAAGGAAGAATAACGAAAAATAACGTCATTTTCTAGGAATAAGATTGATTAAAAAAAAAATCAACGAATGAAGGAACGAACGAAGGGAGGAACTGTGAATCCGTCTTAAGCGAATGGGGCCCTAAACAGAATGGGGCCCTACCAAAAATGGTTCTGCAGCTCTATTTTGAAAAAAACCGAAGGTTTTAGCGAGCTAAACAACGAAAACATTGAAAATGTTAACCGCGAACAAATAAAACCAATTTTAAAGTTAGTATAATTTTTTATTTATTTTCATTTTTGATACTTTAATCACCGCAAGTTCATGATAACTAAAATAACTAACATATTTCATATAATCCACTCCCTCACAATTTCTTGAGAACATTAAATTGATACACGTATTATTCTTTGTTGTCGATAAAGATTTTGTATAACAAAGATCAATCTCCAAGTAATTTTTCATGAAATTCACAAACTCTTCGTTTTCTTTCTTTTTAATATCTAAATTAAAATCACCTGCCACTATCATAGGCAAATCGGTCAAATTAAATCGTATGATATCCGGAAACACTTCTGTGAACTTTCTTGTATATGCTCCCAAATTCATTGCAAGAAATGCTCGAATATCTGCCATACAAGTATTTGGGCTCAAATACACAGATACCATAATACACCTTTGGCCACGAATTACGACTTCTACTGCACATATATCTCCAATTTCAGGCATAGTAGAACGGCTACTACCCAGTATATGATCATTCATATGAAGAATATGTTCATCTACCGATAGGGGCGAATTATTATTTTTATAAATCGCGACTCCTCCAGCTCGAACTCGTTTACGTTTCCGAAAACTTTTACATTGGAATCCATCCAGTTCAACCACGTTATCATCATCCATCCAAGTTTCGGTACAAATAATGATCACAATTTTATTTAAAACATTATCCGTCGTTATATCTTTGTTGTGTGCATGTAAGCTTTGCGCATTAACAAGCGCGGTGCTAGCATCGGCATTCATAATGTGCTGTTCACACCGTTTCGTCACAGTATCCAATGGCGTCGTCTCTAATCTAGACATCTCTCGCCGCAAATCTGAATTTTTTGAATGGTTCGAATGATAAAACTTGAAATCATTCTCCATATTAGTTAAATATAATCCACTTAGATCCGTAACTCTTGAAAGCGCAACATAAACTAATTGATGCTCATGACTGCGATGATACATATATACGATTTTATTGTAAGTCGCACCTTGAGATTTATGAATCGTTACAGCAGCACTTTCGATTAGAGGAAATTGAATTCGTTTAACCTTCAACTGTTTATTTCGTGATGTAATCGTAACACTACGCTTAATAACGGGTGTCCACGAGTTTTTTAACTCAACATTTTCTTGAATATGAACTTTGTATTTTAATCTAAGAGCACGACCAATTCTTGGGTCTGTAAATTCTAACCACAGACGATGAATAGTATTGTCTGGTTGATATTCAATAAAACGAAGATATCCCATAGCACCATTGGCTAAACCATCAACAACATTAACATTTGTGGTTATCATGTAAGGTTTCCCCAACAGTAATTTTAAATAATATGATAGACCACTCGTTTCGTTGTATGACATTTTGTGTACCTTTTCTCGAAAATGATCTCTCTGTGTAGTATCGGTATAGATAGGCATCGGTAGCGGCATGCTCAACTGTAGTCTCACTTTGGAAACTAGCTCTATTGTATGATGATGACGAACAACCTTAAGTAATGGGAAATACTTAATTTGACGCCACAAGATATCCCCACCAAATACTGCTTTCGGACGTCGATATATTGGCGTAGCACGAATAGGTGATAACTGTCGCAGATCTCCACAAAAAACGATATTCATTCCACCAAATGGCTTATCGAATTCACTGGTAACTTGTTGTAATTTTGCAATCATACTGACTTCGTCAATAAATACAATACAAATATTACGAAAAGTAGATCGATACATTTGTAAATTTTGATAAGTAAAACCAGAGTCTCTTTTCGAAATTGTAATTTTAAATACTGAGTGAACGGTATGTCCGCCAATAGCCACTGCAGCTTTACCAGTGGATGCACAAGATATGTAGGCATTATATATAGCATTATGCTGCTGTGAAAATCGATTGTATGTTTCCATCAATGCTTTTAATGTAAACGTCTTGCCACAACCAGCAGGATCACTAAAGAATATTTGTATTGGATCACTATCCGAATCATGTAAACGATAAATCGCCTCTAAAATTAATTCGCGTTGTTCTTTATTTGTAAGTCGAATTATAGAACAATAATCCACGTGGTTAAGAACATTTTCTCGCTTTGCTACGATACCAATTCTATCCATTTGTAAATTTTTTATATCGTCGTTATTTGGTGTGTTTGCGATCATATCATAATCAACAAGACGATTTATGTTTACATCATCCACAATATCGGACTTTAAGACTTCTTCATCTTCAAGTTGATTCATCTCTCGACAAATTTTTAAGATTGCCACAATATCGAGATTAGAACAATATTTTTTCTTTAATTTTAACAGCTGTTGTTCATTTTCTAGATATATTTGTTTGTACTTTTCACCGCCCAATAAATCATCCTCTTCATTTCTAAATGAATGGAATAATAAAACCATCTCTCGTCTGTAATTATCATAGTCTTTATCAACATCATAGTCAATCCAACGAACGATTTTAGCTTGTTTTCTCATGCAATATTCACCACTCGGACGTTTTGTCCAAAGTGATACAAAATCAATCAAAGATACAGTATTCATATTTTCTGGTCGTTTTTCATACTTTTCTATAATTGTATCTCGCCATATCTCACCTGAATCTTATTCAATCATTTCTCGATCCAATTGTTCTTTAGTTTGTCTAACTTTTAACCTATCCTGTGGCCAAGATGTTGTAATAAATTCAATATTTCTACTAGTTTTAGACATAGGTAACCTCAATAGAAACCAGGCTGCCTCTTGAGCACTCATTTCGACGGAATTTAAAACTTCTATTCCAATGGATATTAATATCTCAGCATAATCCTTTTCGGGATGTTCATCTTGCATTTGTAACAACTTTCTATGTAAATTACTAATACCACGATTTGTTTTATTTATATAATCGGCCACATACGCGGCACACGAATATTCTTCTAGAATATACTGTAAATCCATGTTTGACCGTAAGATCGAAGCTAACCAAGGATTAAAATTATTGGTCCATATATTTTTTATATCTCGCTGAGGAAACATCATTGGTCTTGATAAACCTGATTGTATTATCGAATAATACTGTCCTTCATTTAATATTCCATTTTTACTCCAAAACTGCTCGATACTATCATACGACTCATTTTCTAAATTTTGTTTTAATTGATTAAATCTTCTCTTTAAATCTTAACTACGCCCATCATTAGTAGTTAAAGGCAGCAGTACTTCAGTGCGAACCATAGGAAAGAATGGAGCGTGAAATCTACAAATTGTAGTATTTTTTTTATAACAAGTAAAAGTATGTCGATGTGTCTGAGAATCTATAAACTTAGATGATAAATGATTTTTATCAACGGACACCAAACGATCAATCAATTTAATACTTTCCGACATATCTGCACCAACTTTTTCATCGGGAGCATTATTCAACCACAATAGAATATGAGCGTGTGCACTACCACGATGTTGAAATTCAATTCTTTTAAAGTAATCAACGACATAGTTATCACCAAAAGGACAATTTTTCTTTAGCTGAAGCATAGCCATCAGCACATCAACCTCGTAATTTGTTAAAATATAAATTACACGTAACCGGATCTTCATTTACAAGAGAAGCTCGAGCCATGGCACTCAATGATTCAACATTATCTGCTTCTCGATGATATTTTAATCGATGCAACAATCGTATTAAATCATCCCACTTTACTTCAGATGCACTAAGTGTTAAAAACATCTAATTGTCGCATGATAGCAAATAAACTTCTCTTTCGTTCAATCCAATATTGAGCTGAGTTTGGAATACTTTTCATGAACGATAAATTTGTATCAATACACGATTCTATGTAATCTTTATCCTCTATCATCTTTCTAGTCGTATGTTCCATATCAGAGGCTCGAAAAGCTAAATACAATCCTTCACTCACACGAATTCGCAAAATCTTCATTGCCATGTATAATATATGGTGTGGGGTTACACCACGACGATCTCGTCGTCGAATTTCAGATGTGGGCATCATGAAAGGTGTAACATTCACATCTGATTTAAAGACACGAGGATATCCCAAATAAATTTTAGGAAATGATAACTCTTCAGCATATTGATCATACAATTGACTTAATGGCTTTTCTTTTTGGCCTGGAGCCAAATTTAAATATTTATCTTCACTCCGAAATAAAGTATGCTGTTGACCTGTAACGATTTTTGGTTTACCCTGTTATTATTATTTAGTTAAGATATACGCGATTTATTATTGGAGTCAATTTTTTTTTAAATTTGTGAAATAACCGGTTTTTTTTAATTACTGTGATGGGGAAAAATAAAATAAATGAAATTACGGGATGACGAAAAATAGATAGACAAGGCAGTTGATTTTTGGTATCGAAACGATTAAGGCTAACGAAAGGCCTAATACAGAAAATAAAAAAATTAAATTTATAACGTGTATGTGAGTGGCGTGATTTTAGTTTTTAGTGAAAAATAGTAAGCAAATAAGTAAAAACATTTTAAAACAAAAAAATTACTTAACTATTGCACTGTGTTTAGTGACCTAACTTATCGTGTGGGTACTAATTTATATATATACAGATATATATAATATATATAGATATATATGGTTACGGTTGCAGAAATGTATCTGCCAATACCGCAAATAAATGATGTTTAGTGAATTACGATAATGTTGTACCAAGCTAATAATTAAGCAAAAATTGGATTGTATAAATAGATAAAATAAAATAAAAAAAAAATAAATAAATAAGTTAAGAACTGTATTATTAAATAAAATTAATCCAAAATAAATAAAATTACAAAAATATATGAATCGATAAAAAACTATTTAAACTTAATATATGTTTATAAATTTTGTGTTAACTACATAAGTCAATGCATTTGTTGATTAAATCTAAGTGAAAATAAACAAACAAAAAAAAAATAAAAAAAAAACTATCGAGTAAATTATTTGAATATCGATTCCTACATATTTCGAGGCATATTCTGCATCTCAGTTGTTATTAATATCAAAAGAAAAAAAACATTTCAATCACAACCAGAGATAATTTTCACGATTAATAGCAGCCATATCTGGGCAATAACGGGCCATACACTATTCAACCTTGGTGAATAAACGGATCAAACCAACCACCAAAGCAGCTGATGACAGATTTGTACCACCAATTTTGGAGAGGTAATTTTATAAAACAATTAAATATTTTTTTTTTAGATTTTGTATTTCTACTGTTGTAAAATCATATATATGTATATATGGATATTTAATCTATTAATCTGAATATACATACAAAGTATATCGCTACCAAATAGTGCATTGTCGACGGGATTACCCAACTTTAATTTTTTTATTTTATTGTCAATTACGAGAAGCTAAAAACATGAATCACTAAGTAGGAAGATTGCGAGATTGCTGATGGGAGCGTGGGCTCGTAGTATGTCCAGGTAATGAATGTAGTTTCGATCTATCCACTAATTACGGATGTCTTTCGACAAATGAACCTCCTTTTTCCGACTAGCAGCATGATCCCAAAATAACCTGGACGTCGAAAGCAAAATGATCGTTACAATAAATGGCGCCGAAACAGGGACATGAAGGTTACGAATTAAACGGTTAATAATAATATTTCACGTGTACAAAATCTAAAAGAAAAATCACATGCTTCTAGATTTGTTGAATATTCGGTTAATAACGTTTTCCAAATCTGTAACCACGTGATCTTGTTAATACCAAGTTGTTGGTATAACTTGTAAATTGTTAGTGTAGTAGTGTTAGATTTTCAACCTTGCCAAACAATGATTATGACTTCCAGTTAAGACTGTGTATCTCGTTGTTGAAAGGTTATTTCGCATTGCTAACACTGATAAAAGTTTTCAAATTTAGATATCATGTTTTGAATTTTATTGTTATTATATTTTTTTTATTTTGTTTCTCGTTTGTATTGAGCAACGGTTAAACGGGCCACATTCTCTCATCAGCATAATCTTGCATCGCAATTATATTTTTATTCGTTTCGAAACTATAAATTAAAACATAATTAGTTACTTTAATTTTTTTTTATTATTAATTATTTAGGTGTCTCAAATTTTTGGTAAATTCATTGTTTAGTTTGCACTATCAACTTTTTTTTAAAAAAAATTGTTTTTTGAAAATTGTTTAGTTGGAACAAACTACTGGGGATTCAAGGGTTACAATTTTTTTTTGAAGTATATTTTTTTTGTCTACCATAATAATTTATCTATTTTGCTTTTAGATTCATAAAACCTATAATCGTTACAAATTTGGTTGGACTTATATTGGTTATATTTTTTTCTACTTTTCCTTATTGAGCAAAATAATATAGGCGGAATTTTGTTTTTGGAATTTATTGAATTGGTAAATTTTCTTTTTATTTTTTTTTTGTTTTTTTATTGCTCCGCTCCGAGTTATATTAAACAAAGTAATCATGACGCACGAACAAATAGATCTAGTATTCGTGGCTTTAACCGAAGATGAAATTGAAGTAGAGTGCTTAATTCGTGATATCGATTTGTCTGATAATCAACGGAAAGATTATCTTATCGAGGTCCTCAAAGCAGAAAGTATCGATCCCTCATTAAAGCCAACAAAGACTCACACCACTAATTACCAAGGTGAACTTGATTTATGTGTCAAACAATTTAAAATATTAAATGATATGATGAAAGATTCGAAAAGAATAAATGCAGATCAACTACGTACTTTGAAAGTTAGATGTCAACATTGGAATGGACGCACATTACGATTAAAAGGATGCTTCCATCAGGATAATGAGGTCGATAAGCTAATTAACCATTTTCGTCGCCTTAAGCAACTCATGGAGGCGCATGCGGAAGAGTTAACGTCAATAAATCCCATAGTTGCGACTAATATAACAACCATGGCAGCAAACGTCGCTGGAATAGATTCCACTGAAAGGAAATTAGCTCCAATCGCAGTAAAGAGCACCTGCGATAACCCTGCGATCCACACCATAACATGCGAGGGCGCGGTAAACTATGGGGTTGCCTCAACAACGTTATCAATCCCAATAACTCAGGTTACGTGGTCAAGAAATCCAAGTGAGGCCGGCGTTCCGGTTGTAGTTAAACCATCGAGTGAGGTCAGATTTTCAATTCCCCAAATGCATCCTACTTATGTCAGCAATGGAAAACCATTCGCTAATGTGACGGTACCATCTATTTCGATGATCGGCATCCACGATGTGAATCTTAATTACGCAACTAACACAAAATATCAGCCACAGTACCAATCACGCTATTCCGAGTTTTACAATCCAACTGAAAGTTATAACACACCTTCGAATATATATTATCCAGCAAATATGACAGCCCCTATGGTTCCAATGGTGTATAAACCAAAATGGGATATTTGTTTTACCGGTGTATCGATTGAGCTGGATGTGCACGACTTTATTTTTCGCATCGAATCGCATGCCAAACGAGAGCATATACCTTTAACAAGTTTAGACGCTATCCTTCCTAAATTCTTAAAAGGCACAGCAGAAAAATGGTACTGGGTATTTGCTAGAAAATTTCCCAATAGCACATATTTCCAACTCAGGCAATCTCTTTTACAAAGATTTAGTTCGACGGATTCGGAACGCGAAATACGCAGATCTATTGAACTGAAGCGGCAGAAATTCAGAGAATCCATAGCAGATTTTTTATTAGAAGTTGAGAGTTTAAACGGTCGATTAGTAAATCCCTTCTCAGAACATGAACTTCTCGACATCGTGCGAGAAAACATATCGCTGGAATTCCAACAGGTTACTTTAACGATGCATATTTCATCATTAGACGAATTGCGTATGATTTGTCAAAAATACGAGAAATTATGGGCGCGCGCACACAGATCCTTACACGCAAATGTTCCAAAATTAAATTGTGTAGAAAAGATCAACGACCATGCATATGCGCTAGTAACACCTGTTTCCTCACAATCCACAACGTTGAATTCCTCCGGATGCACGTTTATGAGTCCACCACAGCTGGAAGCTATGTATAAGCCAACCCATACTCCAGGCCGGAAAGCATCGGGAATCGGAAGTTCTTCTCTAACTTACCTGACATGTTGGAACTGTTACGATCTTGGCCACCGCTATCCGGATTGTCACCTTCCACCGCAACATTTATTCTGTTACGGCTGTGGACGAGATGGAGTAATCAAACCACAGTGTTCCCAATGTCAAAAGCAACAGTTAAAAGAACAGCCGGGTGTGACCAGTTCGGGTCTGTTTCATCCGGTACAGATTGCGACCCGCGAATCGTTTGTCACGAAAAATGCCAATTCACAAGCAGCGAGCGTGAACAACAACCCAGGGAGTTCACAAGCCGATTAACACCCCTAAATACCACCCTAGTAAATATAAGTTCTAATTTGTCGACCGCATGTTCAAAAGAAACATCTATCAAATCATTATCGAGCGGTCATACTTTAAAACCACGTAGGATAAATTCTAAGAGATATTGGCGAATAAAGAAATACTGGAGTTTTAGGCGGAATTTGAAAAGAGCTTGTGCGGAAACAATTTTGTCAGAGTGTAGCGATAATCGTCCATTTGTGCTAATTGAAATAGCTGGGAATTCTGTAAGGGGGCTGTTAGATAGCGGTGCTTCATTGAGCATCTTAGGTCAAGGTTCGATGGAATTCATAAATAAAACTGGCATTCCATATAAAAAATTGAAATCAAAGGTAACGACAGCGGACGGAACGTCTAATAATATAATTGGATTCACTGAGGTCCTAGTAAAATTTAATGGAGAAACCAGAAAAATACATTTATATTTAGTGCCAACTCTCCAACTTCCATTATACTTGGGTATGGATTTTTGGAATGCGTTTCATATTACTCCTACATTGAATTCGATAAACGGTAACGGTATTACGGATGATCAGCACGTTTTGACAACAGCTCAACAAACGACGTTCAACAACATACTTGCTAACTACCCGTCATTTGAAGAACATGGGCTAGGTCGAACGTCGTTGGTGGAACACCATATCGATGTTGGTAATAAATCTCCCATTAAACAACGTCACTATGCTGTTTCCCCAGCCATACAAGAACTTTTGTATAAAGAACTAGATCGGATGCTAAGCTTAGGTGTCATAGAGGAGAGCACAAGCTCCTGGTCATCGCCAGTCGTCCTAGTAAGAAAGCCTAATAAAATACGTTTATGTTTAGATTCCAGGAAACTAAACGCGGTTACGAAGAAGGACGCTTATCCGCTTCCCTTGATAAATGGACTACTAGGAAGATTAACAGACACCACCGTAATATCGAGTATTGACCTAAAAGACGCCTTTTGGCAGATACCCTTAGACCATACTTCCCGAGAAAAAACCGCATTCACTGTACCTGGTCGCCCACTTTACCATTTTACGGTCATGCCGTTTGGGTTGTGCAACTCACCCCAGACGATGTGCCGTTTAATGGATAAAGTGGTGCCGCATCAGTTACAAGATAAGATTTTCGTATATCTAGACGATCTGCTAGTCACTTCATCCAATTTGGACGAGCATCTAGAATTGCTTAAATTGGTGGGTCAGCGCTTAAAAGATGCAGGTCTCACAATAAATCTATCTAAAAGTCGGTTTTTGATGAAAAGAGTGAAATATCTGGGATTCATTGTTGGAGATGGTGGCTTAAAAACAGACCCCGATAAAGTCGAAGCAATACGTAATTTTCCTCCTCCCACTACAGTTAAACAAACGAGGAGACTACTAGGAATGACTGGTTGGTATCAGCGATTTATTCCACAATATTCTGAAATTACCACGCCAATAACCAACCTACTAAAAAAGAACCAGAAATTTACCTGGACCAATGAAGCGCAACTTGCTTTCGAAAAATTGAAGTATCTGCTGACGTCGGCGCCCGTTTTAACTAATCCGGACTACACCAAACAATTTTTCATACGCTGTGATGCATGTAACACTGGAATCGGCAGCGTACTTTACCAGAAAGACGAAGATGAAAATGAACGACCGATTGCATACATGTCCAAAAAATTGAACTCCGCGCAATCCAAGTACTCAACCACTGAGCTAGAGTGTCTCGCGGCCGTTCTTAGCATACAAAAATTTCGCCCGTACATCGAGGGATATCATTTTACGGTCATAACGGATCACTCTAGTCTCAAGTGGTTGATGTCACAAACTGATTTAAATGGTAGATTGGCGCGCTGGAGTCTGAAGCTACAGGCGTACGATTTCGTAATTCAGCACCAGCGTGGAGCTCAAAATATTGTTCCGGATACTCTTTCCCGATTGTATGGCGACACGCTAAAAACTCCTACTTTGTGCCAAATAGATCTTTCATCCAGTTCCTTCCAGGACCTCGATTATGTGAATTTACGAACAAAAATCATATCCAATCCTGCAAAGTATCCAGCATTTCAGATAAAGGATGGTCGCATCTACATAAAGTTAGGATTCAAAATTGATCCACAGTTGACTGACACACCTTTATGGAAATTGTGGGTGCCATCCAGTATGACAACTTCAGTAATTCGAGAACTACACGATCTTCCATTAGCTTCGCACGGAGGAACATTAAAAACTCTTGAACGAATTCGCACACATTATTACTGGCCTGGTATGCGGAAAGAGATCTATGAGTATATAATGAAATGCGAAGTGTGTAAAGCTACTAAAGCGTCGAATCGTCTTAGTAAGCCTCCACTTGGCCAAAAGAGATTTGCGGAGAGGCCGTGGCAAAAAGTTTATGTAGATCTCATGGGACCGTATCCTAGGTCGAAACATGGCAACACCTATATTTTGGTCATACTAGATGAATTCACCAAGTTTGTGCTTTTAAAACCCCTTAGCTCCAGCACAACGAACAAGATAATAGCATACCTAAGGAATGAAGTGTTTCTCGTATTTGGTGTACCCGAACAGCTTCTTACAGATAACGGCCCTCAATTTCTGTCCAGAGCGTTCCAACTATTATTACAGGAATTTAATATCATTCATATGAAAACGGCAGTTTATTCGCCCCAGGCCAATGCGTCTGAGCGTGTGAATCGCTCGGTGGTGGCAGCTATACGCGCCTATGTAACGTCAGACCATAAAACTTGGGACCAGAATATTAGTGAGGTCGGATGTGCTTTACGAAGTGCAATCCACCAATCAACCCAATATTCTCCTTACTTTTTATTATTCGGCTATAATATGATAACGGATGGGCAACACTACAGCTTACTCCGAGACTTGCATTCACTCAGCGAGGATATTGCCCCTTTACCAGTGTCTGATAAATTATCGATTATACATGCTAATGTCACGAAAAATCTTCAAAACGCTTTTAATAAATACGCTAAGCATTATAATCTTAGGACTCGTCCAGTCAGTTATCAACCCGGTCAGACAGTATTTGTGAAACTACACCCCTTGAGTGATGCAACAAAAAACAAATGCGGCAAATTTTTCCCGAAATTTACCAAAGCCATTGTAGATGAGAAAATAGGTAATGTAAATTATCGCTTAAAAAACGAATTTGGCAAGGACTTAGGCACCTTTCATACAAAGGACATTAAACAATAGCAGATTTAACGAACCCTGAAATGTTTAAAGCATAAAACTGAAAAAAAAAATTAACGCCAATATAAGTTCAACTCAGATCCGACGTGTACTTTGGGTTAGTCAGCGTCGTACCTGCCCTGTAACGATTTTTGGTTTACCCTGTTATTATTATTTAGTTAAGATATACGCGATTTATTATTGGAGTCAATTTTTTTTTAAATTTGTGAAATAACCGGTTTTTTTTAATTACTGTGATGGGGAAAAATAAAATAAATGAAATTACGGGATGACGAAAAATAGATAGACAAGGCAGTTGATTTTTGGTATCGAAACGATTAAGGCTAACGAAAGGCCTAATACAGAAAATAAAAAAATTAAATTTATAACGTGTATGTGAGTGGCGTGATTTTAGTTTTTAGTGAAAAATAGTAAGCAAATAAGTAAAAACATTTTAAAACAAAAAAATTACTTAACTATTGCACTGTGTTTAGTGACCTAACTTATCGTGTGGGTACTAATTTATATATATACAGATATATATAATATATATAGATATATATGGTTACGGTTGCAGAAATGTATCTGCCAATACCGCAAATAAATGATGTTTAGTGAATTACGATAATGTTGTACCAAGCTAATAATTAAGCAAAAATTGGATTGTATAAATAGATAAAATAAAATAAAAAAAAAATAAATAAATAAGTTAAGAACTGTATTATTAAATAAAATTAATCCAAAATAAATAAAATTACAAAAATATATGAATCGATAAAAAACTATTTAAACTTAATATATGTTTATAAATTTTGTGTTAACTACATAAGTCAATGCATTTGTTGATTAAATCTAAGTGAAAATAAACAAACAAAAAAAAAATAAAAAAAAAACTATCGAGTAAATTATTTGAATATCGATTCCTACATATTTCGAGGCATATTCTGCATCTCAGTTGTTATTAATATCAAAAGAAAAAAAACATTTCAATCACAACCAGAGATAATTTTCACGATTAATAGCAGCCATATCTGGGCAATAACGGGCCATACACTATTCAACCTTGGTGAATAAACGGACCAAACCAACCACCAAAGCAGCTGATGACAGATTTGTACCACCAATTTTGGAGAGGTAATTTTATAAAACAATTAAATATTTTTTTTTTAGATTTTGTATTTCTACTGTTGTAAAATCATATATATGTATATATGGATATTTAATCTATTAATCTGAATATACATACAAAGTATATCGCTACCAAATAGTGCATTGTCGACGGGATTACCCAACTTTAATTTTTTTATTTTATTGTCAATTACGAGAAGCTAAAAACATGAATCACTAAGTAGGAAGATTGCGAGATTGCTGATGGGAGCGTGGGCTCGTAGTATGTCCAGGTAATGAATGTAGTTTCGATCTATCCACTAATTACGGATGTCTTTCGACAAATGAACCTCCTTTTTCCGACTAGCAGCATGATCCCAAAATAACCTGGACGTCGAAAGCAAAATGATCGTTACAGACCTAATAAATTTTCTTGAGCATCATCAAATTCCAATGGTTCTAATACATCGACGTCCTTAGATGCAATTGATTGTAAAACAAATGTTCATCAATCTGTATATTGTGATGCACGTACAACGGTTTATTAATAAGGTAATTTAACCATTTTTTAACCGTGTCTTTGTTTACAAATCCTTCGATGTAGGAAGATTTATGTAGAAGATGTCGCTTTATATTTACATTAATAGTAAAATCATCATCTAATGCTCTAGGAAGCATATTCACCACATTATTTACATCAACAGGAACATTTATCACTTGTCCGATAATTTTATAGGTGCCCTGTTGATACCGTAAACGTCTAATTTGCATGAAAGGTAATCTAGGTGATACCAGCCGTTCAGCAATTACACCCAAATTCGGTAGATAATTTGGATATTCAGGATATTTAAATCCATTGGAACTCGATAATTGTGGAATTTTATGCTTATCAATCGATGATTTACATGTACTACACGCCATCATATTCTTTACACACTGTAAAGGAAATTCCTTCTGAATTAAGGCATAGCATTTAGATGATTTTTGTACCACAAACGATCGCATACATTGCACACGAAGCCGAAACCATTATCTGCAAATCTCTTTTTAAACTCCATGTTCCATTTATATTCTAAATTAATCGTAATAGTTTGCTCTCGTTTCCGTTTTCTACAAGCCGCTTGACGCTCTGCCGCTGTAGAAGCAGAACTGGAACCAATAGAAACATTTAACTGCTCACGCTTTCTCTTACGATAATTGGCTTGTCGTTGGGCGGAAGTAAGAGGAGCCATCTCGAACTAATCTTTATTTAATAAAAAATTAACTTTTTAATTCAAATCGTTTTTTTTTTAAATTTTTTTTTACGTGTAATACGTATAGCAATTTACACAACAGACTAACAAAACAAAATTTTTATTTACTTGTAATACGTAGCAAGATCTTACACAAACTAACAAAACAAAATATTATTTTTATATTTAAACAAATTTTACACAAAAACAAAAACAACATTTTTATTTACGTGTAATGCCGCTTACTGATTTTTTTTTTCGAGTATGCGGCATAATACGTAGCAAGCAAACTAACAAAACAAAACAAAAAAATAATATTTTTATATAAAAACGTAACGCTTTTTCGTGACCAAAATATATAGATAGCGGTCCGTAAAACATTTTCAATGTTAAAAACGTAACTTGTTCGTAACGTGAATCGCAAAATTAACATTATTTCCTATTTTGACTGAAGAAAAATGTTAAAACATTAGTTATAATTTGGTTGCCGTTTACTTTTAGAATTTAATAATTAAATTAACAATAATTTAGTGAATAGAAAAGAGAGTAAGTGGCGCGAGCAGAAACAAGCAAACAGCGGGATAGAGGAAATACCGTAGTGATTTAAAGTATGTATGTAAACAAATAATGATGTCTTATTACCAAATAATTTATTTGAATTTTTGAAAAAATGAACAAGAAATTCGGGCATGGTTTGACCCTGTTAAATTTAGCCGAAAGTCGCCAGCCGAAAATAAAAAGTCGATAATGTAGATTACATTATTAACATTCCAGGCGAAAATAAAAAATTTAGTGGTTATCAGCCGAAAGTAAATAGGATACATGGATTGCAACAAAAAGTTTTGTAATAGTCTAGTCTTACTTGGAAAATTTTGTTCCACCTAATCGTGGGAAATATTAGAATATCAGAAGTACGTATGAACAAAACTTGAATGAAATCACCCTCTAGAGTGTATATGTGAAGAATCATTTGTCAGTAGCTATAGCTGGAATAATATCAATCCAAGCTTCCCATGGGAAATCTGAGAAAATTCCGTTTTCCAAAAATCATTAGAAAATTTGTATAAAACCAGCCTATAGAGTGTTATGTGGAGATGGATTACATTGATGTGACTTTTTGATAGCTATTGCAGGAACAAAATTCAGTTCAAATTTCTCGTGGGAAATCTGGGAAAATTTAAAAAAGTTTCCAGCAGAAAGTCAGAAATGAATGTATGAAATCAACCTCTTGAGTGTTTGGAGATGGATTACATTCATATTCGATAACTAGTAGAATTGTTGAGATAACCGGTCTAGTTTTTAACTGACTTCAGAAAACGAAGGAGGTTCTCAATTCGACGCGTTATACCTATTTTTTATGTACAATGTGTTAACCGGTTAGGTGACTCGATCGATTGGAACGATTGTTTTTTGTTTGAAAGATGTTATTAACTTAGTAGCCCCGTTAACACTAGAACTACCGACCTGTTAAAATGACGGATTTACATTTATTGAATTTATTTTGATTTATTATTATGTAAGAATTATTTTAGAAATTTATGATGACTTTTAATATAGCAATAAAGTAAACAATTCCAAAACAATTCGATTGTAGGCCTATTCCACTAGCACAATTCCACCAGACATAATTCCACTGGACACAATTCCACTGCACACAATTCCACTTGGCACAATTCCACTGGGCACAATTCCACTTGGCACACACAATTCAACTTGCACAATTCAACTTGAATATTTCAAGTTACACAATTCAACTTGCACAATTTATCTTTTTGATAATCAAACGCATTTAGGGTGGTAAATCGCACGCTAAATGCTTTTGATATTGAGACAAGAATGGAGAAATGGGATGAATGTTGGAAAGAATTCCATGAACGGAACAATGCAGTAGCGTGGATGTCATCAGATCAACAAGTAGAACGCGACAAGTTTGAGGAAAGTTGTTTTGAGTGCAAGTCAGCATTAAAACGTATTTACAATTTACGATCGCCTAGTTTTTCATAACCAAATGTTCCCATAGATGGAACAGTCAATAATCGAACAATATTTGACCCTGATCGATCTGCAATCTTCAATGACATTCGTCTACCGCGGTTAACTATCGAACCATTTTCAGGAGATTATACTAAATGGCAAGCATTTGAAGATCAGTTTGTGACCGCTTTTGGTAGCAAACGATCAGTAACGTACATAAATTTCAGTAGTTGAAATGTTATTTGAGAGGAGAATCAGCTGACCTTATATGCCACTTACTGAGGCTAATTATTTGCAAGCATAAGAAAAATGGAGGTGTGGCCAACACACGACTTTCTTTTACGAACAGAGAATATGAGAAATTTTATTTTTTTCTTAATTTTTTTTAAAATTTTTAATTTTTTGTTTTATTTGTTTTTATTTTACTAGAGTAAAAGAAAGTAAAAAATATTAAAAAACGTCGCTTTCTAAGGTTTAACTTCAAACTTTTGGTAGAAAAGCCGTCACCCTTACACTCACCTAATACATATTTAAATACGTCATGTTTACTTGTTTTAACTTTTGACGTGACAAGTGAAAACGTCTTACAAATCAGTACCTTGCTTTTAGAAAGTGAGCGACTCGAAATTTAACTTTTGGTCGCAGACAATTGAGACGGCAGGGAAAGCCGCACCGCGAACCTATCGTTCCAATGATTTGCATTGCTTAAGAGCACCATAGCAAAAGAACGCCTCATATGATCAGACAATTGTGGTGTCAATTTTTATTTACCTAAACAAATGGTGATGGTCAATTTACTTTGAATTAAAATAATTAATTTCTACATACATTTAAATTCAAATTATAATAAAACACTTGTTACTACAAAATTTACTTTTACTACAAAATTCAAACTACGAAGAAAATTCTTATGAAAAAGATAGTACATACATATAATTTTTCACATTGAAACCGGTTCGCAAGTCAGACACTTGTATTCAATCTTAATGTGCACGGTCTCAAGGTTCACGCAGGCGACTTAGTCAGTTATACAGCGACGAGACTATCTTGCACTAAGCATAACTTCGTTGCGTGACGGCGAGGGTTCTATTCTCATTCGCAATTTCTAGTGCCCTACAAGAATAAATAACCACATCTCAACATCATCAGAGCGTCACAGCCGCGCATTTGGTGATATATATGTCGCTGAAGATTCCTTGGCCACTGACGAAATACAGTTTATTTCCGAATTTAAAACAAAGAATGTGGACTCGCGCCGTGGTGGACTCCGACATACTCCTTTAATCATTCGTAAAAGAAAGTGAGAAACTCGTATTATGAACGCTTACAGTTATTGAAAGATTCTAAAATTTCGACACAAGAGTATATTGAGAAATTTCCTGCTTTACGTGAGAGTAACGAAGCACGACAAACTGAGCATAGTAAATAAACCTTTAATTACTTTTAGAACGGGAGAAGTGGATTATGAAAATGTAACGAAGAGGATTCTCAAAAACAACATTTCAGTCAGATTTAGAAGTTTTTAGAAGCGAAATTTTTGTCTAAAGCATGAAGTCGACCTGTAACAATTTTTTAATTTCGATATTCTGAATCAGGCTGAAATATTGATTTTGGGAATCTATAATTTACCCGCAAACCTCTTCGCTAGATTTTCGTACTTCCAGTCGGTTTAACTGAGTGTAGTTCAGTAAGTAACCTTTAGTTTAATTTTAAAATGTTGCTGATTTTAGCTTAAAATTGATGTTGAATTAGCCTGTCAAGACACTCAAATATTAAACATCGCAGAAAAATGGGACATATATTACAAACAAATTTTACTTATGGCCAAAAAATCTACAGATTTCTCTGTTAAAACTTATTGTGCTCTTGTTGAAAGCTGCACCGAAGGTTTCAACTATTCTAGTATTTGTATGTTGAAATATATAAACCTAATATTTGAGATAATTAATTTATAGAAAATAACAAGAAATCTCTGGCATTTGTTCTTTTGCCCTACATTTTCCCGTATTCGAGAACTACCAAAAGAACGATCAATCAAAAGAGCATTAAAATAACGAAAATTGAAAGTCAAGAAAACTTTGTTACTTATTTTAAGGTAGTTTAATCAAACTCGAAATATATGTGCGTGCATATTTTAACTTTTTTTTTTATACTACAGACGATTCAAGAAGCTGAAGAATTCGAACGGAAACTATTAGATAACAAGAAAGGACTACAGCCTCGAGTCGTAATTATTGGAGATGTAACATCACAACTAGTAGCATATGTCACGCTAGTTAATAAAACAATTAAATTTGAAGACGTCAATCAGGCCGTGTAAACCTGTTTTCACATATTTTACGCACTGGATATAGCATATCCGGTTGAGAGCGTTTATATATGGACGTTCATGCAACTACACATTTTTGGTGTAAATGTTTCAAATGGTAACAAAACACAGCCGACCATTTCGATTGTGGAATCAATAAATAACGATTTATTGAACTTATAAGCAGGAACACGGATAAGTTGATTGTTTAGTCTTTAGTAGTTAATTTTAGTTTTTTAATATAATTTTAAGAATTTTCGTAACTCGCTGAATTACAGTTTTAACTGAATTTGAAAATCTTAATTTTGAACTAAAACATACATTATACAATGAATTTTGCTTGCCATATTTGTTTAAAATCTTTCAATGCAGCAGAGAAATATAAACAGCATTTTAGAACGTTTCATCCAAATATTCACAGATTTGTTTGCATGGAAGTTGATTGTGACAGAGTTTTTTCAAATATATTTAATTTTGTTAAGCACATACGTCGTGACCATTCGGAAAAACCAAATTTACTTTCAAGCTTAGTAGATAAAGAATTAACTAAAGCTGAAAATAATTTTAAAGACCTGCACCTAACAACAGATTCCACACAATTAATTTATAAAAACCATACTTCAGTTGCTGGCGAATGAAAGAATTCCTAGAACCATTATTTTCAATATTATAATGGGATTAACTGGTTTTTATAATAAACAGTTAACGAAAATTATGAATCTTGTCGAAAATAAATCTACCGATAAATCTTAGATTTCAGTAATTTTAAAGTTAATTTTTTCGGAAACATCAATTCATTCAGAATATATGATTTTTAAACAGCTCAAATCTCAAGAAATTCTCATAAATTATAAGACTTACTTAATATCTCAAGAAGAAACTTTTGAATATTTCAACGATAATAGTATAAAATTAGTTGCAAACCAGTTCGTAACAAAAACTATTAGTTTAGACGTCGTAATCAAATAGTAATTTAAAGCCAAAGTTTCATTTACTTTTACATTACGCAAGAGTATTTGATATAATAGGCTCAATTTCGGCTCTCAGCTCAAACACTGTTTTTATCTCATAATCGAATAAACATTCTACAGAGTTTAGTAATTAAAAACCAATTGAATCTCGCTAATTTATTATTGAATTATAATAACGCGTTAAGTGGAATAAAATATTTTGCATTTCAAAATATACCTTTAAACTTATCTTCGAAGTTTAAATTTACTTATAATGATTCCAAAATAACTGTATTGAAATATGTAGAACTATACGATGTGTTGCTTAAAAATGGAAGCATTGTTTGTGTTGGAACTCATTTAGACGCCGATCCAATTTTTGCGTTTGTTCATTACGTTTTAAGTTATAAGAAGAATTTATTTTTATTTCTTCAATCAATTGATACTCTGTATTTCGATCAGCATTTCTTTGCATATCGTGTTGAAAAAATTGATAATTTTTTACTTTGTCTATTGAAGAACTAACGTGCAAACAAACTTCCCAAATAAATTTAAGCCCAAAAGGGGAAGAATATATTATTTGGGATAATTGATTATAATTAAATTTTAATAAATAGAATTGACCGTGTAATTAAAATAACTAATTTGAGTGAAATAATAAATAAATGAAAGTGTCCAAAAATTTAAATAATTTTTAATTTATTTTATACTTGTACTGTATTGTACGTAAAAGTTGTGCTTTGCGGTTTGGATAATATTAATATTGAGTAACTACTATAAATAGTAAATAACTTTATTTGTATCAATTATTACTATACTATTATACTATTTATAATAGTTACTCAATATTAATATTACCCAAGACACAAACCTGTATACAATACTCTTGCTCAGGGGGATGATGCCTTCACAATGGCGGTTATGACAACATATTAATAGATACTACCACCGTCACTATTTTCTATAAAGGTTATGATACCTTCAAATTTAACTAAACGAGAGCAAATAAGTTAATAGTGAGCACCTCATTATGGGTTAAAGAGCTGATATGTTTTTGGCATTTATGTATATAATAGCTGTAGGTTGAGGTTGTCGCAACCGAATATTGTTTACCAAAGCTTCAACTTGTATATTTCAAGACTTTTTCACGTTGCTGATGATTTCACATTTGATAATTAGAGAGCCAAATATGTATAATGTTTCTGAACATCAATTTCGGCTATTACAACATTAAAACCAAGAAGTTTTAAAAATCGAAAAATTGGAGCTGGACTGATTCGTAGTTGCCACAACCTCGCTATTTTTGTGCGTGTGTGACAGATCTAAGGTCGGGTTTGAAGAGTTAATGGAAGTAGAGAATGCATGTGCTAGAGTGGTATTGGGAGCGATTAATTCTACCCCAATACATACTGTATGGTCCGAATTTGGTGATTCACCTCTTAAATATAAGAGAGAATGGATCACCGTGCGAAAAACTGTGAGAATGTTGACCAGATATAATGTGTTGGTGAATGAGATAAAAGTAAGATTGGAAGGAGGAACGGGTTACCAGAAAATGCAACGGACGAAAATAATGGCGGAAAATATGAATATATTTTCCAAAATTAGACAAGTGTGTCCAAAAGTTCCTTCCGAAAATCTTACTGTGTTGCTTGAATTTTGGAGGCATAACAAAAGCAACGATAAATGAGTTATCGGTTAAGAGAAAATTTCGAAGAATGCAAATGAATTATTTTGCACATGTGGAAGTATAAACAGATGCTAGTGTTAATGAGGATCGAGTGGGTGTGGGAATTTACATTACCGCAATGAAAAAAGAGAAAATGTTAATGAAGGGAGGAGGAGAGTAGTTCTATTCTCTGATTCCCAAAGTGGTTTACAGTTACTAAAACAGGGAGAGGGTAATCAGGGCAGTGTGTTTGTAGAAATGATGTATGAGTATCTTCAATCTTGTCGGAGTGAGGTGATTCTACACTGGATACCTTCACACCTACAGATTGAAGGTAATGAAAGAGCCGATATGCTTGCCAAAAGGGGTTGTATGCTTGAGGAGATAATAGATTATGAATTCATGGATGCAAGAGATGTACTTCGGATGTTTCAGAAGAATATGTGGAAAAAATGGGAGAATGAATTTATGGAAAGAGTAGGGTAAAAGGAAAGAAGTATTTTGTGCTATTTAGTGCTACTTTAAGCGTATTTTGTTGATCAAAATTGAATTCGAATTATTTTGGGTTTATTTTGTTTTCCAAGAAAATAGCCAATTTGATTTAATTGACAAAAGCCAACCTTTCCAAATAAAATATAAATTTAATATGTATTATGACTCTGGTGGCAGGTATCATAACCAAGAATTAGAATTATGTTTAAATAAACCCAATTTTTTTTGGGGTTAATGTTATTCTTGCGGGGATTCATCCTATGCAATTGTTGTTGTAAATTTGTCAAGGAAATATGCTAAATATAAAAAAAAATAAAAAAAAAAGAAATAGGAAGAAATTTCGAATAGGTATGTCGTGTCGAAACAGTAAACCATAAGTAAAAAATGTCAGCCTTACAAACATTCATCATTAGGTTTTTATATTTTTCAATGTTTTAATTATTTGAACTTAAGATTTCATGCTCAATTGGCTAATTCGCCACCAAAGATTTTAATTTAATCGAAATGCGAAGGTTTATGGGTTATCGTACATCCTCGTTAGTTATGCTGTACGACACGTATATCATTCTTGTAAGGTGATCTACTTTCTATGCGGAGCACGTCACACCAAAGTGTTTTATAAAATAAACCACTTACTCTTATTTAGATATACCTAGTAAGGATATCGTTATTCGACTCTCTAAGAATAACTATAAAAAGTGTATATATTTTTTTTTTGTCTTTTATTTTCCGACGTTTCCGTCCAGAACACCAGTTCCGTTGCTAAACTGTGTCCAATTCGCAACGCGCGCTTTATTCTATTTATTTTCATAATGTACCTATTCTGATAGTGTTACAGTAATCATGTCCGCTTACTATTCCATAATAGATAGAGCTACCACAGGTTCGTATGTTAAGACTAAAAAGACGCTTAAGCTAACCCACGCTGTTACGTGACTAGATAGCTTGACTTTATGGTTTGTGCAATATTTTTCTTAAAAATAATTCGGACTGGGTTAATGTCAAAACCCAGTTTTTGCTTCTCCTTAAATCGTTGTAACCTTGTTTTATTTGGAGATATAAGATGCGCTCAGAGTGTGGTGGAGGGCAGTCGCATAAAATGCGAAAAAACAAGTTCACACGGCTTCAAATGATGTTAGTAATAATTACGTAGTTTTGTATTCCAGTTGACTAATACTTACTAATCATTTTTCGGAACGAGACAAATCTTACAGTTCCTTTAACCATAAATTATACATAAACTAAACTTAAATAAATAATTCATCTGTCATACATATTTACACTGAAATGGGACTGTCAGCCGGGCACTACTAAAACCATTTATTATTAGTTTTTGTTATAGAGAGGGATGTGATCCAATTAATTTAAAAAATATATTTTTCTACTTTGAAACTGTTGTTGTTATTACGTTCGACATTCATAATATTTTTTATCAATAAATAACAAGCTGAGAAGATAATTAAATTAATAAATAACGCATCTTCCCGTATTTATTTTGTTAGTATGGTATAATGTCCACCATTTTTATTATATATTCAATCAAATTAATTCCAGCTCATGTACTGTATACAAGAAGAGATGAAATGTATTTTCATTTTATGTGAGGCTTCTTTAGTTCAGAATATATGTACAAATGTACTGTAAGAAAAAGAAAAATTAAATCGTTTTTGAAAATTTTCTTCGTCTTCGAAATGTTTCTTTTCACTTTGCGTGTTTTTTATAATTAAAATGAAGATTTCTGTGTGCTGGGAAGAAGACTTGTATATACATAAAATAAAACGAAAATCTTGAAAATGAAATGACGACGAAGAGAATGTACACGGTATAAAAATAATAAACAATAAGAAATTAAATAACAGTAACCAGTTCCTTGTAAGAATAATAAACTTTTAAAATGTTGTTGTTGCATCGTTTTGTTCAAAGATGAATACGACTAACATACATACATACTCGAATGTATATAATAAATATAACGCAAGTGATACGAAAAGAATACAAAAAGGCGGAGCATTTTTAATCGAACTAAATTCATCTTCCAATGATAATCGAGTTTTGAAGACCCCGCATTTTATATAATACGTCGTTTAATGAACAAACATGCGCGATGCTTTAATCATGCATAGTTAGTTTTTTGTGTGTACATATAGGTATATAAGTACGAGTATAATAGATAATTAGACAATTGGCAGAGGAGGTCGATTTAATAATAAACACTTTGTAATCTTGGCACGTACTATGTTATGACTTAAAAGCTAATTAGACATTACGCTAACTAACTATGCAGATTATTAGATAAGAACATCAGCCTGTGATTCATGTAGTGCTACAAATCACAGTTGGAAAATGGTTATTACCATATATGAAGACATCATGCCATGAGAATTAGATAAAATCTAATCCTAACAGGTTTTATGTATAATATTCAATGATAACTGTGGCGCGTTCACACAGGTGATATAAAAAAAATTCTACACTGTTCGATATAAACCTTAAAGTAGATTTTATTTCAATGAAGGTAGCTCATATAAAATTTACACTTGTTCCAAAGAAGGCTGACTCAAAAACATAATCATTAAATTCCTATTTGAGAAAGTATTTGAATCGTACAGTTTGGTGTTTCGAATAATTTTTATTCTGCAAACAATTTTATTTCAGAAAATTAACATAACAACGAAGCTAAACTGATAAAGATTATTAATGTACCACAAAAAATTCAGTATCTGAAAGCAGAAATATTGTCACGTTAATATATAAATCAACCGAGTTATTGTGAATTTTTGTTGTTAACTTAGCAACCGTGAATTAAATTTCTGAAAATTTCTGTCAAAATGACAAATATTGTTGTTTACGTTTTTTTTTGTGTACCATTCAATTTAAATAAAAAACGATCAAATTTGCATTCTTTTAATTAGTTAAAAAATGCGTGCACCCGTAAACATTTTTATTATAAATTTTAAATATAAATCAATTTATAAATTACTCAACTAGGTCACCAATGCTGCCGTGCTAAACATGTTTTACTGATCTGCAAAAATCGCATTTCGAGGAAATTGATGTTAAAGTTTTTCGAAATATTTGGGGAATAATTTGCTTAAAAGCGGATTTAATTTACTTTCAAAGACTTCAAATTATGCATTAGATCATAAATAATATGTTTCTCGAGAAAATAACAATAAATTACACATAATTAATTAATAATTTGTAGAATTAGTCTTTTACTTTAAATAGGCTTTATAAATAATCGATTGGTACTAAACAAAAATAACTTAAGTGCAATTAAGTCATTTATATCACAAAAGAAAAACTAAAATCCTGTGTTAATAAGAAGAATATATACCTTATCTGCCATTTAAGGTATTTATGTTTAGTTTATCGTTACATTTATTTTCAAAATAAACTATAGAATACAACCTTAAATGCTACCAAAGTCGTGTTTACTAGAGAAGTTGAAATCGTTTATTATATATAAAAAATATATACCTTATCTAAAATTTATGATGAGACACCCCCCCAGACCTTAAACACCCTTAGTTTCTCGGATTTTATGAAATACGATTTGCAAATAGGATTTGGTAAAACTTTTGTAACAAAAGACTAGTTTAATTGCTATGTTATATTTATTTATAACAAAATAAAAAACAACTATTGAAAACATAAAATTATTAATAAGACCGTTTTTTAAATAGCTTAAAAATCTAGTATGTAGTTTAAATTAATTCATAACATATCTTTTTTATAAAAATAAATTCAAAACATGTCAGTCAGTCAACTGAAAAATTACAAAAATTCAATCAAATTGAATTAAAAATTAATATTTTTTATCACAAGAATAAAATTCAAGGCTTATAATAATTGACGATCCATTAAAAAAATTCAATCTCTAACGATTGCCGGAGGATCCGAAATTGGTAAATTCATTAAGTGGTTCATTTGTAGTACAGAATAACATTACATTAAGATAAGTTAAAAGTCCTTGTATATAAGTTATTATTGATTCAATTCGCGTATAGAAAGATTCAAATAAGTCAATTTTGCTATTGAAAATGAAAATTATTAAATTGCCATAAATGCAATTTCAATTATAAAAATAAGTAAAATTAACTTAACTTACATATTTGAAAGAAAAAGACCTTATTTGTGCCATAGATAAGGCGTTCATGTTTAATATCAAGTAGTTAAGTCGGTGTTACTTCAAATTTGCTATTTTTTTCGATTAGAGCGAAATTTATTTTGTTTAATAATGCATTTATTAAAGTAGATTTAATTATATTTATTTATGTAAAATATAAAGTATACTAATACCTTTTAATTGGCATCAATAACTCAATTTCGCCAAAAATGTAGATCAGTAAAACTTGTTTAGCACGGCAGAATGGTAACGTTATAATAGATACCAAATTGGATAAATTGAAAAGATTGATCGGTCCCCATCGCCACGTTCAAGTCACTGGTGGCCTATCGCTACACTTCGCGCTATTTTCGCCCAATGAAGTTATTACACACATTCCAGTATCTATTACAACATCTATTATATCGCACTCTTCTAATCAGCCATTACGGTCCAATCAGGAAGCCGTCCGGGTTGAGAATTGAGATAATCCAAGTTCGGATTGCCCAATCGTGGGATCAACTACTACCTCCGAATCGATATTCCATTACATTACATATAAAAACAGCGTTTTTAAACCATAAAACATGTCCTGCTTCTCACTGTTTGTGTCTTTTAAGATTGAAGTAATCGAAAACCTTAAAAAATCATGATTTTTAGCCACCTGGGGTTATAGTTCGCGATTTTCAAGAAATACTAACATTCTAAATTATCAATTATTTATTTTAATTGTAGTGGCGTGCGATCAAAATCAAAAAATTTCTATCTTGGAATTTTATAACCTAATTACGATGTAATAATTCTGAGCGAAAAATTGCTTTCAGTTGATTTTAATGATGCGGAGTTTTACCCTTCGGAGTTTTGTGTTTTGCGTCGCGATCTATAATACTTTAGTACACAATTTAAAGGTATGGTGGTGTGCTTATTGCAGTACGGAAAAATTATTCTTATGAAGTTTTATTTTCCGACATGGATGCAGTTCATTGCGCTGTTAAACTCAAACTAGGTACATTTTACACAATAATTCGCGCAGTTTACTTTCCTCTAGAACCAACCTCGTCATTTTGTCAAGATTTTATTGACAAGATCTCTTGTAATTTATTACCTTTTATATATGATAGCACTGAATTTGTTATTTTCGGTGATTTCAACTTTCCAGATCTAATAAGCTCAGTGAACTTGATTGGGACATTATTACCTTAAATTGGCTTATATATGTCATGATTGACAATACGATCTCAGAATGTTTTATTGCGACATCTGAAGTGCCTCCAGGTAGTCACTTGGGTCTCATATTATTTTTATTGTTCATTAACAATGTTGTGGATTGTCTCAAATTCGCAGACTGTATTTTATTTGCTGACGACATGAAAATACATATATGCAAACATCTCATGTGAATTGGATCGCGGTCAATTTCAGCGGGAGCTGAACACACTTTGCGGTTGGTGTGTTTCTAACGTTATGGTATGTTTCTGAATGTTGATAAGTGTCACGTAATCACCTATTCGAGGTCTAAGTCTCCAGTAGTTTTTGACTACTTTCTTTAATGAGATTAGATAAGAGAGAGTTAATGTGGTTACTGATTTGGCGTTATCTTTAGCTCGGATTTAACGTTTCATTCTCACGTCGATGCGGTTGTTAACAAAGCTTTTTCGATGTTGGTGTTTATTAAACGAAATTCGAAGGATTTTCACGACACATTAACCTTCAAGTAACTGTACGCTTCATTTGTTCGTTCACAGATTGAGTACGCGAGTATGTTCTCAATAAATTACCGTTTTTTGAGCAGGACAATAATTTCAGACTATCACCATATGTAGACCAATGTCGTTTCCTGGATCTCCAATCTTTAAGTGCTAGGCGTACATGCGCAAGTGCCACATTTGCGCGTGAAATCATTTGTGGTAAAATAGACTATATTGACATTCTGTCACATTTTAATATTTATGCTTCTCAACGCAACTTACACCCCCGAGAACTTCTTCATATTCCGGCTACATTTAACAACTGCAGCTTCCATGGTCCTATAGTGCGCATTCAACGAGGTCTCAACACCGTTGCGGATTGTTTTAATTTTAATATTTCCAGAAAGGAATATGAAAAACAAGGGGCTAGACTTTTTTTTAAAGGTTGTTTTAAAATGTTTTGTGTTAATTGTTAGATCTGTTGATGTTGGTAGGAACTTTTAATTTTTCATTGTATTTAATTTTTAACTTTATATTTAAAATAATATTTTTTGTAAATAATAGTTGGTTGGAAATAAATAAATAAAATAATAATAATATTTTGGATATAGCAAAATCATTAAATTATTAAGTAAATAATTATTTTACTTAAAAATTGGTTTAAACTGTCTTTTTATTAAATTATTTGTTAAATTTGGCCAATAAAATGTCTTGTCGTGAACTACAACGTCAACAAACGTCATTTGATATCGACAATCACAATACCAAATTTTGCAGTCGATGTAATATTGTCGTCTAAACGACAACCACACTAAGGGTGATTGCTCCGTAGTCAACTCCTTCATCAAAATCTATAAGGGACAGCCAAGCAAATTGCAACCAATCAAGAGCTCCTAATATCAGAAAATTAAGGTACCTGGTTCAAATATGGAGAATATGGCCGTTGTAATGACTTCCCTTTTAATTGCTCCTAAATTTCAAATATTATAGCGTTAATGGTACTTAGAGTTTAGTAATTATCCAAAAAATTGATTGAACCAGAACAATCTTGATCTTAAAAACCAGGTTAGTTTGCTATATTATGTTAAACTATTCAGACGAAAACGAAAATGTAGAAATGTCCAGTGTGCAGGGTGATTAAAAAAAAGCTGAATTGAGCGTTGTTATGAAATCAATGTTATCAATGATTGTGAAATATTTGGGTTATTAAGTAACTATTTTGTTAATACTGTGTAGAATTCATAGCGGCGGCGGTAGTAGTGTCGAGTGGCACAAGGCCTCTTTATGTATGTGTGTGTGTGTGTGTGCGTGTGTGTGTGTTTTGCCTTGGAATGGCAGAGTGGATTGCAGCGGCGGTGTTTGTTGGTCAATCGTCATATTCAAGATGAATATGATGTGAAAGGACCTGCATTTATTTTAAATGTTTGATGACGGTGGGTCCCCTGTGTGGCAATTTCGTTGTTTAGGTGGGCATGAATACATACAAAATACAATACAAACTGAGGAAATTTGGTTTTTTGTCGATTATTTAAACTATAGACAAAATGATTATTTAGGACGTAATCAATCTGTTTATAAGGCTCAAAGGCGCTACGATTTATTGTACGATAAATCTAACGATTTGGCTTGAATCGATCATTGAATCAACGCAACTTTCAAGAAGATGATGACTTTTACCAAGCCGGAATACAGCACAAGGTATGAGGTAATTGAAAATTAATTAAACGAATTAACCCCAAAAGCAAGCCTAAGTAGACTTGATTACTAATTGGTTCGAATATCGTTACGTGTAAGGGCAAAACACTACGATTTGCAACGCAACGTGCATTGAGATAAATTGCAGTGTCTATGGTCCGTTTAAGTCTAATATTCCTGTTAGGATTTGTCCGTAAATCAAATATCGGATGAACAGCTGAGTGTTCTCCAATAATTGAGCGGTTTTATTTTCTTGACAACATCAAGAGATGTTGACTGAATAAAACGCAAATTTGACTTCAAGTTTAGATACTTGTTAATGAAAGTGTTAAGTGGTATATCAAAAATGCTAACGAATCATGAATCTGTATAATTGTATTGTACATTTCACTTAGATCATTTCAGTATAGTGCGCTTATCAGTCTCAAATTGAATTCAAGAATGATAACAAGCATAGGTACATCAAATTAACATTAGCACAAGTTTAATATAACAATTGAACGACATTGCAGTGGTTAATATAGATTATGGTAAAGTAAAATCTATTTATGCGATTGGTTAATTTTTTAATAAGGAACTAGCTTATTTAGAACTGTTGGTGTGAATAGACCTTTATATGTCAATTTATGTTGGTGTGAACAGAACTTTATCTGTTAATTTAAGTTCAGTGTGATACTGGCAAAGTCAATCATGTAAAACGTAAATGTATTAGAAAATAAAAACTTTCTTTCCGGGTTTGCTTATTGTGCAAAACAGACGTGTTCTTTAATCTCTTATTTAATTATCGAAGATCATCAAGAACTAATCCATGCACTTAGGTTAATGTTAAACTACACAAAACTAAAACCTATATGTGCAGATATTAAATCTACCTTAACGATTGATTAATTTTAAACGGTTTTTTTTATCCAAGGAGAATTCTGTTCTATCTCTGTGCTCTTTGGAACGAATAAAAACGTTTAAAATTTACTAGGCATTAGAGTGGAGTTAATACGTACAGATATGTAGTTCATACTTTGTTCTAGTTTAGGTAATCGATGCTAGGTTATATACATGCAGGTGTTGAGTAAATTCTCTTTGAACCAAAAAAAAAAACGTTGAAAATTACTTGGCATTAAAGTGGAATTAACATGTGCGGATTTGCCATTTATACTTTGATTAAGTTTAGTTTAACTTAAGGTAGATTATTCAATATACATATGTGTAAATGCAAGTCTCATTGTATTGAATAAAAATTATGCTTCTCAGCAATTTGTATAAGGCGAAATTTTTGATCATTATTGCATCATTTTCCTGAAAATCATCTAATCGTAAAGTACGTTACATTGCAAAATAATACAAAAAAATTTGTGTATAAGTAATTATACGGCTCTGTTACCCGGAGTAACATTATGTTTCAAAATGAAAATAGTTAAAGTTACTGTAAATTAAGTAGAAGTGTAGTGAATTTGAAATTAATAAAAATTTTCTAAAACTTATATTGGTTTATGTACTATATATTCGTACACTATTTAAATACATAAATAGTAATGTTTTTACAGACCTCTACTGGTCCGTACTTTATCAACCGCGATATAACTAAATCATTGGTTTTAGAGAAGTGAAGTGAATTTTTTGAATAGTTCTAGAACATCGCGTTAACTTAATAAGAATTAAGTAAACAGGTAAATTTTAAATTGTTTACAATAAGTTACTACATTAGAATTTTAGTAGTTATTCAGTAGTAATTTATCAAAAAATATCTCTTGATAAAAGATATTGGGGATTCCATAATTTATATCAAATTCAATTTTTGATTATTTGAATAAATTTAAATTTTAATTAAAACTTATTTTCTAAGGCAATTTATTTTATTTAAAAATGTTTTAAGAGATTTCAAAATAAATATTTTTGAATGTCTAAAATATATTAAGTACCTTCATCTATTTAGATGCATTATTTGAAAATATGAGCTGGTTGACCGAATTCATTTCGTTCATAATTAATTTAAAAGGCAGATGCAAATCAATTATTTTGAAGAACCACATACTCGTATTTCCCACAGCAATCGGATGGAACATATATTACAACTGGATACTCAAGAAGTAGTTCTATAATCTGATGATTTAAAAATTTAAAGAACAAAAACAATTTGGTGGTAAAACACAAGGCGCAGATACTTTTTTTTTGTATTACACTATATTTTTGTATCTTTCTAGTCAGATGAAAAAATATTAAGATGGAACGAAGCGAGAACGTTAAGATTGGAGTCGGCAGGTACATCAAACGAAACCATACAATTGTTTCCTTCGGAGTCACATGTATAAATTACGGATTGCGATTTTTTAAAAAATACAATAGAAGATTGGTTTAAAGCTAACGTCAAAGGGCTATTAGTAATTTATTATTTCATTCGCTAAAAACGTTCAGGTCCCAGTTAACTGCAGGTAATAAATATTGGAAACCGATGATTTCATCTCAATATTAAGGATTTTATTTTATTTTATTTTAGATACATATAAACTTGCAACATGTTCTTTTTAGCAGTACTGGTTCCACTGGTTGAAAAAATTATAAAAAGGCTTTCATAAAACCAAACATTGCTGTTGCCCCAGTTTGTCTCATCATTAAGGCAAAATATGGCAATGATTCAACTGAGACATTAATCGCGTTGTAATATTTTTTTAAGAATTTTTGTTTTATTCTATTTTAAAACTGAGAATGATTTCTTTTCAATCAAATTATCAATTATTAATTATTTCCAATAATTTATGTATTCGTAAATGTAACAAGAATTTCATTCTAAAACATCATTTAGCTAGCGAGTTCTATACTGCAATAAATTTGTTAAACAACATCTCTTCAGAGCGAATCGGTATATACATTTTATTTATATATATATATATATATATATATATATATATATATATATATATATATATATAATATATATATATATATATATATATATATATATATATATATATATATATATATATATATATATATAACCTTTACGCTTAGTTATTTTAATAGCCAGCAAAAGTTATCTTAACTGAGCAATTATTTGAAAATTTCGGTAAAATTAACGTTTGTGCTTAGTTGTTTTAATGAATGGCAAAAGTTGTCTAAACTAAGCAATTAGTTTAAAATTTGGTTAAAACTAACCTTAGTGCTTAGTTGTTCCAATGGTCAGCAAAAGTTATCTTAACTGAGTGGTTAGTATAAAATTTCGTTAAAATCAACCTTTCTGCTTAGTTATGTGAACATTAAAATTGTAGGTTGGTTTAACCTAATAGTGTTTAAATAATTTAGAAATATTAACTTAAAACCTAACTTAAGTCAAATAAGTAGCTAATGTTACAATAACCGGCCAATTACTGTAGCATTTCTTTTGAATTTACCTGTGCTGAGTTATAATTTAATAAATAACCTAGTCAATTTAGTATCAACAAACAAGCGCTAGGTCGGTTAAAAAACAATCATAGTGCATCGTTAATTTAACCATTTTTTTTGTTTGTAATTACCCAGTTTTTTTTTCAGTGCACATTTTGATAAAAGTGTAAGTTATAGTCATATTCGTAGCCAGTTTTTTACAAATGGAATATCAAACATTGTTTTTGTATGCTTTCAATTCTTTGGATGTGCACATCATAATAAGGATTCCAGACGATTACAGCATATTCAACTTGTTCTTATATAAGCAAAATATAGTGTAAATAAACATAGAGTTTGATTTAGCAATACAATTATTGATGTGCCTGATAAAACTAACGTTTTCGACAAAGGTGACTCCTAGAACAGTAATCTCTTATACTCTTGGAACTACATTGTTTTTGATGTTGTATGCCGTTATTATTGAATTCTTTTTTCGATCAAAAGTCATAATTAAGTATAATGAGTTTTGGTCGCACCACTCACTAAGTCTATTGAGGTCATCGTGCAGTTTGTCAGCATCGCAAGTTTTATCACAAAAGTTTTACCACATCCAGCTGAACCTGGAAAAAATATTTGAAATGAAGAACGATTTGGAGTTAATAGATTTGAAATGACATGTAGCAAGAGTCCTTTTAGTTTATTGTTTGCCATTCTCATCAACTCGTAAAACTCTGTATTTGGCATTAAATTATCCCGTTTTTTGGCGATAGAATCAAGTTTATTAAGTATAGCTAGGCGAAGATCAGCCTTCATATCAGACAGAGGATTATTATATAAATTTTGAAATGGATTCGGTTCAACTGTAACATCAGCAGCCTCTTGCACTTCATCCTCAAAACCATCTTCTCGACATAAGTTTCGAGTAATTTCAATCATTTTTTGAATATCCAAGTTAGATTCAAATTCTTTCCGTCTATTTAAAATTACATTTTCATTTTTATTATAAACGAGTATATCAATAAATTTTATTTCAGCGAGTATTTCACACTCTTCGTTCCGGAATGGAATGTGTAACGTAACAATTTCACGTTTATATTCATTGATATTTTGTCCATTATCATAATTTCGTTATTGAATAACACGAGGCTCTTTCCTTTTTGTATAATTATTATCGGTTTTAATTGTGTAATTAGCAACAAATTGGACCAGTCGGCGTTCGTATTTGTCAAACTAATTTGCTTTCCAAATATTAATTGAATATTCTCCGATGCCTATAGCGTCTAATTCTTTTTACGTTTTCCTTATCCTTTGACGATGGACTGGCCACACAGTTGGAATAGAGACGACAACAGTTGAACATTTTGACATCAGCCCCCGAAGGAGATACCAAGGCGACTCTTGACTTGTTATCTCGACACAGTTAAGTATGTTTACACCTATTTTTCTCTATGACTAACACCTCGGTTAGTTTTATTAACATATTCTGCGACATAATTAGCACCCGAATATTCTTGAGTTATGAATTGGATGTCCATATTGGATTTAAAAATATTAAATATAAACGGACTAAGCGAATTACGCCATTTTTCATTTGGTTGGCATTTAACAAAAATTCGCGGCCTTTTAGTCCCAGCTCTGAATTAATATTGTTATTTTCATAAAAAGAATCAATATCAGGGTAATCATTATTTTCGAGATTAATTCTGATATCTTTGTAGCGTTTAGCGTAACTCTTGAAATCAGTATCGTCTTTCTGCATAGGTCATAATATTGTAGTAGATTGGCATGGCATAAAAGGTGCTTTAAATCTGCAATGCTGTGGTTGATTCGCTACTATTTTTTTATAGCATGTAAATGTGTGCTTATGCTTTTGTAATTTAATATTACCTGATGCTTCTTGAGATGAAACAGGTATTAAGTAATCAATTAATTTAATAGCATCTAATCTATTCTTATCAAGTGCATCCAATGGAGAATTAGCCAGCTACAATAGTATATGTGCATGTGACTACCACGATGCTGGAACTCAATACGTTTAAAATAATGAATAACATGATATTTTCCAATATTTATCAGTACATTGTCTAATTTGTTAAATATATAGCACAAGTAACTGCGCCTTCGTTGTCAAGTGTTGGTTTTTCGAGATAGTTTGAAAATTCAGCGAATCCTTCCGAAATAGTTTCAACATTATGTTTAAATTTGTAGAGAATTTGGAGTAGATTGTTCCATCCAATTTCGTTGGCACTAACAGTAAGAAATATAGTAGGCTTCCCAAATTGTCTAATCATGGCAAAAAGATCTTTTTTGCGATCCATCCAATACCATGTTGAATTTGGAATTGATCTTAAAAACGAAAGATTTGTTTCAATACAATTGTGAATGTACTGTTCATTTTCTATTTGTTTTCTGGTAATATTGGTAGGTATCCTGCCAACGTGTTTGAACGCTATTATGAGAGAGTCCTGAACTCGCAACCTCATCAATTTTATGGCCACATACAATAAATCTTAATGATCTTCTTAGTTTACTAGATGCCATCATGAAAGGAGTTACTTTAACATTTTTTCTAAAATTATGGAATTGACCTAAGTAAATAGCGGGAAAAGGAAGTTCCTCTGCATGTTCATCAAATAATAAACATTCAGGTACATTATTTTCACCCGGTCTAATACGTAGATATTGTTCTTCATTCCATAATAATGGCTGCTGAGCCGTGAGACTTTCTTCTACCGGAATATGTTCACTGACATCATTTTGCTGAAGTTTATCGTGAGGTTAATTTTCATTAAAGAATGAATCATCCACTTTAATATCGTAACTATGGTATACAATGGAGACGAAATCAAAATTATAGCCAACTTTTAATTGTACGTTTATTAACAAGAAGCTTGAATTTTTTTACGTTTAATATGTACATTTATACAATAGTCGTCAAGAATATTCCTTGGAAGAGATTTAAGCATATTACTTTCTTTTATTCTAGTAAAATTTTTAGAATGAGATTTTTAGAATTATCTGTTTTGAGGTCCCCTGAGTCTGAAAAAGTGGGTTTCGAAATGGTGTCTGTCTGTCAGTCTGTGTCCTCTCTACAGCCCAGATGGTTTAACCAATCGAACTGAAACTTCAGATTTAAGCTTTTTGGATAAATTGGGAGGTCCCAGTGAATTTTACTCCAAATTGGCTAACCGGAAGTGGCCACTCCCTTGGTTCAGACAATTTATTTTCCAAATATCTTAAAAAGTATAAGGTTTACAAAAACCAACTTAACGCAAAATGTTTCCAAAAATTAAGAAAAATTAAAAATAAAAAATAAAAAATTAAACAATTATAAAAAAAAAAAAAATTTCCCAAAATTCTCTGTTTGTAAAAGAAAGTCGTGTGTTGACCACACATCCATTTTTATTAACTGAAACAAGCACGTTAATTGTTTGACTACGTACTGTTAATCATTTGACCATAGATACCGTATTGACCATTCACATGCCTTAGTCTTCTAATTTGCATGAAATGAATACGTGGCGAAATTAGTCTCTCAGAAACAAGATCTAAAGGTGGTAGATTATTATTATTATTATTGGAGGAGGATCAGCCTCCTCGCACAGCGACCTAAAAGATCTATTGTGCTGGACCCTGCTTAATTATCCGTCCAGTCAATATTCAATTCAATAGGTAAATTATCACCAATATGGTCAGCAATATGATTGGAGACCACTATGCCATTTGAATGACTTGAATTTGTACCGGTGGTAACTGGCTTAGACGATAGTCCAAAAGTCATCATTTGTGAATTAAATGTTGATGGAACACATGAAAACTCATTCACAGGCTATTGGATTTCTTGTCCAAGCATTTTTGAAGTTATTTAGTTTTGTTATTGATGAGAGTTACTATACAGTAGTAAAATTTCTATTACAATTTTCGAGATGCCCAATACTAATGCAGAGAACTGTAAAAATTACCAGAGACGAGAGCAGGACCCAGCTAAAAAAAGTGTCGTAACTATAAAAAACATCGACGGAACGGAGTAGGGCTCATAGGCTGCGAAAAAAATGCGTCAATCAGGAGTTTGAAATAAAATTCGTGGACAATCCGTTTGAACATCCATGCTCAGATTGTGACATGTTATGGTTCCAAAACGATTTGAAAAAGCATAAGGATATTCTAACAATTATACCTGTTATACCAGTGGAAAATATTAAGCTTTGTAATAAATACATGTGTACAATCTTTAAAGAAAAATAATATTCCTTTGATGTCAACAAATAATGACTTCAAATATTCAGATGTACCAGAACATCTACCACCTTTAGATCTTGTTTCTGAGAGACTAATTTCGCCACGTACTCCTATCATGCAAATTAGAAGACTAAGACATGTGACTGGTCAATTCGGTATCTATGGTCAAATAATTAATGGGCTCATTTCAGTTAATAATATGGGTAAATCTCTTCCAAGGAATATTGATGATGACTATTGTATAAATGTACATATTAAACGTAAAAAATCATCGATCTAGCTATTGATTGATTGATCAGGGTGTACGACCAAGCTTCCTTTTGACGCCGAGCCCTCTGTACACCTTTTACACATAACAAAACCGAAGGAAAGGAAAGGTATGTTAGCAACAAAGAATCAACTCGGTTCCAGCCACCTAAGTAGTTGATAGTCAGTAAATTTGTTAGTAATATATTTTTAGTAAGTTATTTAGCACAAGACAATACAATTTAATTTCTGTAAATTTAAAATATGCGTTAATCCTTTATAATAACTATTCTAAATAAGTATAAATTTAATTCTCTGAAATAAATTATAGATTCATCTTTATGTACTACAAATAAATTAACATTAATAGTTTGACAATAATTAAACCAACTACCACCGGTCCATCGTGCTGTCACCTCAGCCAGTGTCATCTTGGTCAAGTTTCTCAGGTCTTTACTAAACTAAAACCATTTTAATTAACCAATATCAATACTAATACCAAAACTATCATTAACATTAATACCAGTTTGAACATTAAGACCAATATCAACATCAACACTAATATTATGACATCAATAATTTCACTAAAATTAATTTAATTCCATTAAATTTAGTTAAACCCAAAACCTAATTTACTTTACCACTAATTCTTTATTTTCGCTCTAGCTACTTACACGGCATTGTTAATAAGCGTACAATTAAAAGTTGGCTACAATTTTTGATTTCGTCTCCAATGTACTCGTATACCAGTTATGATATTAAAGTTGATGATTCATTCTTTAATGAAAAGAAACCTCACGATGAGCAATTTCCTGGGCGCCTATTTGCGAATACGAATTCGAATAAACGAACGACGTTTTCGAGCCATCGGTATTTTTGAATTCGAACACGAATAATTTTGAAAGAAATACGAATTGCTACGAAACGAATTTAAATTTCCCTCATCCACCAATCCGTTTTCGACCATTATTTGTACGTTCATGAACGGATTTATGTACGTTGAATAAATTGTTGACGAATCCATATAAAAATGAAGAATGTATAGTTTAATAATTAAGATGCGATTTGAGGAGGGGATAATTTTTACTTATATATGTAACCACTAAATAAATAATTTTACAAGAAAAGCAATAAATTGAAAATTGGTTAATGAACCAAGCCGGTTATACGAAATGTGAACACAGGCGAAACATGAAAATTTCAGCAAATAGTAAATGGAGATACATATTTACACGTACAAAAATATTATGTATTTTGAAATATTATGCACCAATGAAATATAGTATACAGCGTTGGCCAAAAATATAAAGCACCCCTATCTATTAGCATTATATATTAATATTATGTCTTTCTAAACAATGGGTGTTAACGAACGAGTCATCCCACCGAATGCGACCCTTAATTATTGAAAATCACCAATTTTTGTTTTGTTTTAGGTTCTTAACAAGAAGTTGTAGCGTCGTAAAATTTTTTTATTTTAGTTTTGTATTTGATCGTGTGCAGTCTTCACATAAAGTGTTTTAAATCAAAAAGAGTTTTCGTAAGTTTTTTGAGAAAAAAAGTGTGTTTGTGATAATTATGCCTAAAGCGTGCCAACTCAGTGAAGGAATAAGGGCACAAATTGTGTTGTTGGATTCCCAGGGTGTAAGCCAAATTAAAATATCCCAAAAATTAAAATGCTCTCGTGGAGCAGTTCAATCTACATTGAAAAGGGTTAAAGAGACCGGGGACTATGCCTATAAACTACGCTCAGGCAGAAATCGTATCACTTCGGTAAGAGACGATCGACAAATTGTGCGAAAATCTCTCAAAAACCGAAGAAAAACATCTGCTGAGATAGCTGCAGAGCATTTAACAGAACAAGAAGTTCACATTTCACGGACAGTTAGAAGAAGGCTCCTGCAAGCTGGATTGAAAGGTTGTAAAGCAAGAAAAAAACCTTTGCTCTCACTTACCAACATAAAAGTCGCTTGAGATGGGCTCGAGAACACAAACATTGGAATGACGTGGATTGGGCGAGAGTTGTTTGGTTAGATGAATCTACTTTTGAGGTAAATATAAAAAATAAATATTAAAAAATAATTAGTCAAAAAAAAAAAAAAAAAATTGTGCTATGTATTTTAAAAGAATTAATAGAGAAATTTATGTTAAATTTGATGGAATTCTTATAGATTTTTGGAACTCCTGGCGCAACCATCGTAAGAAGAAGAGTCGGGGAAGCATACAATCCTGATTGTATAGTGCCTACCGTAAAGCATGGAGGGGGTAAACTGATGGTGTGGGGTTGTATGGCATCATCAGGGGTGGGAAAAATATTGTTTTGTGAGGGTCCGATGAACAGTACCAACTATGTTACCGTCCTCGAGGCTGCATTGAATGCCTCAATTCGGCAAATCTTTGGGGAAACGGATAGTTCTTCGATAATTTATCAACAGGATAATGCCCCCTGCCATACTTCCTGCGTTACGATGAGTTGGTTTCGAAAAAAACAAATTCGAGTCATGGACTGGCCCGCCCAGTCACCAGACCTAAATCCCATTGAAAATTTGTGGTCAATTTAAAAAAAAAAAAACAAGGATCGCAGTATGACTTCAAAGGAAGACCTCAAACGTGCGCTGACAGAGGAATGGAAAAATATATCGAGAAATACCTGCGAAAAATTAGTACGGTCGATGAATAAAAGAGTCCTGGCTGTCATCAAAGCCAAAGGAGGACCTACAAAATACTAAAATTAATAAAATATAAAAAGTATTTCCTAAAAATATTGAGTTTTAATTTTTGTCTTCATTCGTTTTGTAGATACTGCAATTTGGGGTGCTTTATAATTTTGGCCAAGGCTGTACATAATTGAAATAAAACTATTGTATCTGCTTAATAAAATAAAAAATTTATTTTCCCAAATACAATATTTATGATTTAGCTCAATAACACATTTTAAACACATCCATTTTTACGATGTACACCTAAAAGCACGACTGTATGAAGCAATTTATCATCAGCAACTTTAATTCCGTACAGAAGACACAAATAATAATATTCTTTCTAATAATTATTTAGTAGAAGACATATCCACAATACAAATCAAAAATCTTCAAACTGTGAGACAATCGGCAAAAAAGTATGGATACGTCAAAAATTTATCAAGGTTTATATTTTTCGAATAGGTTTACCCAAAAAAATGAATTTCCCTTTTGATTATTTAACAGTGTATATTTTTGTTTTTGATCGAATTCAAAAATACCAATTCTTATTCGAAACGAATAGATCATTCGTTTCGAATGACGAACCGAAACGGATTCCCAAATAGGGCCCCAGTTCCTGTTAAATTTTGTTGCATCGTAAAAATTCACGCTCATCATTTTTTTTTAATAACGCGCCTAAAGAAGTGTAACTTCAAAAATGTTATTGAAAGAATTACAATATTATTTTTCAGTATTTACTATAAGACTTAATAATTCAACATTATAATAAATTCTTTTACATACTCAACTTAAATAGAACTTAACCTAAATAAAACTTAAAATCTAAATAAATACAATTTAAATTGACACTGTCAAATTTTGAATTAGCTCTGCTAACGAAGCCCGAACTGCTTCAAAATGATAATGCTATTATTATGAAAAATATCTTGCAAACAGTCCTTTATAATGTAATCAATAACTTTTCCCAAATGATTAATAAGCTTATGGGACTATAGCTGAAACGCAGCGAAGGATTCTTACCATTCTTGCGAAAAGGCGCAATTTTAGCGGTTCTCCAGTACACCGGAGAATATGTAATTTTAAGCCAGCTGCTAAAAACATTCTTAATGAAAAGTTTAGTGGAGTTTAGTAAATATTTCAAAAGAATATTGGATAAGGCACCAAATACTGGTGCTTTTAATGGGCGGAAAGTTTTTAACAAACAATCGATTTCGTGTGTAGTAACAGCCTTTACTTCCGAAATATCGATGTGTGTTTCGAGCAATTCATTATAAGTAGCGTTTACTAAAATTTCAACAGAAGAACTATTGTTTACGTTTACACTAAGAAATATTAAATTTGTTACTTGGAATTACTTATGAGTAGATTCCGAATGGAACGAAAAATTGAGGGAGACAAGTAAAACATAACCATCTGTTTACTTGTTTTTTTTGTGTCTTTTGTATAGTTAGTTGTATATTATAGTAAAAGCGATATATAAAATTAGATTGAAAATATGACAAAAATTGGGCATATAATGAAGGGAAAGCATTGATATTTACCGAATTGGTATTTAAATCAATTTTTCTTAAAAATGTAACATCAATAACAAAACAATGTTCTATTAAATTTGACATTTAACATTACCAAAAATCAAAAAACTCAAACGTAAAAAAAAGTCGAAAAATATCGAAAAAGCTCTAAAAGCCATCTATTGGAATTTTCGCAACTAAAATCCACCTAGCGCAAATTTTATGCGTAAGCACCTCTATTTTCTATACGAGAACGAGTAGTTGTGAGTAGCTACAAGTACTTGTGGGTACTTTACTACGGTGAATGAAAGACAGCTAATGTGCGGGTTCTCGAAATGAGTGGCTAGAGCCTCAGCTTGATCTTCGGCTTGGGTCTATTGCCAAAATATTTAGAATATTTCCAAAATCGGTTAGAGCAATGTTCAAGCTCAATGTGCCATTTTTTATTTGCAAGATCATTTATCATAAAACTAATTTTGCGATTCAAAAGATTTGATAACATTTTGTAATAAGGGTTTCTGTACCTAATCCATTGCCGCCGATAGAAGTTTCTGTTTTTGATGGTTTGAAAAATGTTAGAAGATAATACCACTCTTTCGCTAGTCAACATTTCTACAGCTTCATGATTTTGGCTATCTTTACAAAAAACGAAGCCGTTATTAAAGTCAGCAAAGTATTTCAATGGTTCTGCCAGTTCAATTGATGAGCCAGATAATTCACAAATGACAGTATAATGGTCGGAGTTTAACTCTTGGGAAGTGTGTAAGAATGAGTGAGAGAATGTATAACAGATGTCCCGCACGCCATTCTTCGTCGAGAACGCAACGGATGGTGAACATACGGTCTTCAGTATACCGATTGGCTAGAAATGCAGCTTGATAAGTCGACGGTAAATGCAAAAGTTCATCCAGTCGATCGAGTAGTAGGTTTGCGTATATTTTATATCCAACGTCACAAATCGTTATTCTTCTGTAATCGGCAACACACCTAAGTCTCTTTGTTTTCGGAATGGCAACCTGAATTGTTCGATCCACTCCGGGGGTGGTTCATTATTTGTCCAAGCTGTTTCAATAACTTTTTGAAGTGAATGAATTATAATGTCCGGTGCGTGTTTCAGCAGTTCGATGGGAATCCTATCCTTTTCGGGAGCAGTTCAGGATCTTATTTGTTTAATCATTGATTTGATCTCGTCTCCGGTTGGTGGAGGCCCTATTGGGTGGTAGTCTTTCTCTTCAATGAGGTTTGGCCAAGCCTCTACCTTTCTTTTACTGATTAAAAAATGCATAGTTTTTGTGCAGTCGATCTCATGGCTTAAATTGTTACAATGGAAAATGCATTGTTTATGAGCAATGGGGTCTCGAGGATAGGCATTTCTGAGATGAAGGGCACACTGATAATGGGCCAGCGCTTTACTGCATTTCGGTGTGAGTGGAAGTTTTTCGGTTATGGATCTATGGGATACAAGTTTAAGAAAATGCACAATAATCTGCCATTTATTGTGAGGGCTTCCCTCGGAGATGGTTTACTCGTAGGTTTTAGTTTAGATCCCTTTGATAAATGCTGGGGAAATTTTCATTTTGTAAAAGTGAATCAAGGAATTGTATTTAACGGCTGAAGTTATGTAGCAAACAGGCCTGCATCTTGGATACCCGTTGCTATCAGAAATGTACCAGTTCCGGAAATTTCCGATATCGCGGTTTTTTTGCCAGCTGCTTAACCTGGGCGCGTCTTAATTTAGGGAATTTGGAACCAGTGTGAATCTGACCACAAGAATAATAATAATAATAATCGAGGAAGATAGAACCAATTTGGTCTACTTTGGTTTTTGCAGTAATTAGTTGGATGAATACTTCTTCATCTGGATTCGTAACCTTGTGTGTTGCATAGGCTGATTGGCTTGCGTCGCAAAATCCGTGCATTTCAATGGAAGATGTCTTTCGTGTTTAAATAAACCGAGGAATTGTGATTTGAATTACTTTCTTTCACTGAGGAGCACTTCCACTCAGGCACTGGAGACTCTGCTATTTTTGACTCCTCTAGATATCTTGGGGAAAAAGTTGGCAGCTTCTACTCCATACGATTGAAATCCATCTCAATGTGGATCGTCACTCTCTTTTGACACAAAGTTCCGGACTAGGATCCCATCCAGGAAGGACTGGATGATGGATGCAGTTTTGGAACCTGGAGCTATAAACTTCTTCACTGATAGTTCAAAACGGGACGGGAAAGTCGGGGCCGGAGTATTCTGTGAGGAATTTCTGTTAAATCTCTCCTTCCGTCTCCCCAACCTCTGTAACATTTTTCAAGCTGAAGTAACTGCCATAAAGGAAGTCGTACACTGGTTGAGGTATAATGTAATATCGGTTTGTGATATTCGAATAAATACGGACAATCAGGCTGCCATTAATTCGCTGCAATTACACCTCCTCATGTCGAAAGTAGTCCAGAATTGTCTCTCATCTCTTAACGAGATGACGGATCAGTTCACCATCTACATTTTATGGGTGCCAGGACATTTCATAAGTAAAGGGAATATAAACGTCGATGAACTGGCTCGACGTGGTATAATGAACAACTTTTCGGAAAGCAGAAAGGATATTGAAATGACTCTTGCGGTACGCAAACTGCTGCTTCTAGCAAGCTGACGAATGACAGATGGTCAAGTATCACCTCATGCGTAATAACTCGGCAGATCTGGCCAAAGTTGGACTTGGCGAGATCCAAACAGCTGATCTCACTTCAGCGAAGTCAGATCAGTGTGGTTGTTGGAGTGATTACGGGGGAGGCACGCGTGTAGACTTGGTGTCTTCTCACATGACTACTGTCGTAGTTGCGAGGGCGAAGAGGAGGAAGAGACAGTACTTCATCTTCTTTGCACCTACCCTCGTTTGACAGGAGTATCCAGCGCTTTGTTAACAGCTCAAAATGGTTCCAATGAGTTGGAGGAAACAATTAATGGTGGTATAGCTATGGACCATTTTTGTGTCTATGACCTCCTAGTGGACCGCCACCCAAACCTAACCTAACCTAACCTACATTCTTTAGTTGAACCCTTATTTGATTCCATCGGTTTGCTTGCCTCTCAGTTATAGATCATCTCAGCCTAAGTTGCTTACCCAAATTAACTGTGCAACAACCAAGCGGATCGAAAAGACGACTTGCTTATGGTGGGTAGGTCTGACATAAACGTGATTTCAACTGTTACTGGGTTCCAATTAACTCCAAGCACCTTGACAGAATTAGTTGATCCATGAGTGTGATCATCTATTGATCTAGGCTATACGTATCCTTAAGTTTTTCTGAAAATGAGTTGAGTAATGGTTGAAAATCTGACTTCCATTTTCTGAGTTGTAATCCATGTTTACTGAGTAGACTGATGACTGAATCCCTTAATTGGTAAGCTTCAGCAATAGCTTCAGCGCCTGTCAAAAGGTCATCTACGTACATATTTTCTGGAATGGTTTGAGCAGCAAGAGATGATGTGGCTTTATTTTGAACTGATATTTTCTTTAATGTTCTTGTCACTAAAAAGGTGCTGATGCTAACCCGTACGTAACAGTGCATAGGCGGTAATGGCTAATTGATGTGCAGTATTCTCTCGCCGAACGATCTTTCGAAACTTCATATCTTCATCGGTAACATGACGTGGCAAATAAAACCCACCATCCTCGATTTCGTCTTGAGGGTTTTCTTCCATGTAGCATAAACTCATGGTATAATTTTGAGAATTCCAAATCGCGAGTAAAGCGACGTTCTGTGCCTCGAAGTCTTGCTTAGCGATTGGTCTAACTTATTCGGCGAGCTCTTGATTGGCAAGCGTATACGGTAAAACGTCCTTCCTGATCGACTTTTGTAGTGCTGGTAAAATGGTTTTCACTGAAACTTTCTTCGGGTGTTAATAGATCTTGCGATGGACTAATTGACTTCAATTCCCAAAATTTCTTTAGCGTTTGGTCGATGTCAATAATTTGGGGTGAGTTATTCGCGACTGTTGTCATTACTTGAATGTTGCTGTGGTTTAATTTACTCACTCTCCCAGCAACTAAATTGCGGGTTAGCGAGCTGTATTTTGTGCCAGACATTCCTGATTGCGTCACTTATCTCGATCGATGGCAGCTCGCTAGTAAATTTGGGTAACACCAAAGCTTTTAATTCGATAGTTGATTTCGGTTTAAACGAGACATTCGGTTTGATTGTTAGTAACACGATTCCCTTTGTGATACCGTGTTGGAGACGTAACTGTTGAACACAATCTTCTGTCACAAAGCTGGCCTGAGAACCAGAATCTAATAGTGCTCGATATTTATGAGACCTACCAGTCGCATCGATGACATTAACTACTGCCGTTGGTAGAATTGAGTATAATGACCTCCTTGTGGGCAGAGGGTAGTTACGATTTTGGAAGCATTGGAATTTTCATTAGCCTCTTTCAGTTGCTGAGGATCTGCGCCATGTAACAGTGTATGATGCTTTCTTCTGCAGGGCAATTGTAGGCAGTTGTAAGAGGCAATTGCCCATTCTCTGCGCTGATTAGCATTGAGCTCGTTGAATAACATATACTGGAATAAAAAATGGGTTTCGTTCTGGCACATCGCGCACTTTGATTGATTTTCGTTGAGAGATGGAGTTGCTGGGGTCCTGACTATGTGACACTTGAAATGAGTTTTGGCCATTATTCTAGGACAATCCCTGTGACCTTTATATGATGAAGTAAAACTGCAACTTCTCCACGCAACACTCCTTCCAAGTACTGAAATTTCTGTACTGAATTTAGAGAAATTGATTCTTGGATGGCTACCTTTCTGCGTAATCACCAGCAAAAGGAGGAATATGAATTTTCGGTAATTTCACTTCGTTTTGTTTACCAGTCTGTATTGCATTGAATGAATTTTCTAATATTACGTTTGTGCCCAATGTTTCTGACCGAATTTGCATATTAAGACCCGTAACTGCATGATAATAATTTTAAGAGCAAATATTTTATTTTCAATAGCAGTGAACTCCTCAACCGAAATGTCCTCATTTGCTTCGCGGACGAATTTCAGGATATTAGTTGATTTTGTCTTATCGACTGTTGTTTTTTTAATGGTGAGAGCTCAATTATATGTACAATATAATAAATTTATTTCACTTAAACTTTACAAAACTTGAATACCGATTATACCGATTATTTTAGTTTGCTGGGTTTACGAGAAGTATATTCAAACTAATTGTTTTGATTTAATTTTAATAGTTTACTAATTTTAACGTGAAGGTGACTTACGGTTCTTGCATCAAAGTTATTTCAACAAAATTGAAAATTTTTTAAAGATGGATGACCCCACGTGTTGTCGTTTACTAATGATTCAAGGTGGCTTAGATTTAGATTTTTAGAATAAAGATTTGAAAAATCCATTATTATTCATGCGTGGCTTTTGTTATGATAAAATAAACACAACTGGTTTAATTTTATTATTATTATTATTGGGGGGGCCATGCGGGCGATCAGCCACTTCGCACTGCGACCTAAAAGAGCTATTGTGCTGGCCCCTGCTTAATTATCCGTCCAGCCAATATTCAGGTTCTTAATGAACCTGTTAATACTGCCTCCCGGTACGTGATACATACTATCTGGGCTTATTGCTCTCCCTCCTAGATGTTTACTACAGCATGTAGTTCCGCTAGAAAGACGGTAGCATTGGAGCTCAAGGACCTCGAGAGGGTTGTCCCACTCCCGTATATTCCTACTCCTGCCCCGTATTCCGTTTGATTTTACTCTTATGAGTTGCTGGGAATTGCAAATCACCTGTAGGTCACCCAGCATTACTACAGGAAGGCTAAATAAAACTGGAGGGTGCCTGGTAGCCAGAGTCCGCATATTTTGGGCTGATTAACCTATCAGCCATTCATCTTTCGGCATATGCTGTTCCACCTTAGATTAGGGTTTTTTGTCAAGGTTTTCTCCTTTAGCGCCGTACTTTAGCCTGTGCCAAATGGCCAAAAATGTGCCAAGTGGCCTTAGTTACCAGTGGTTGCCACGAGGAGGCAGTACGTACACTTGCGAATTGTGAACAGGTTACCCCTTACACAATTGTACCCATCACGCAGCTGCCTAATGACAAGACCAGAACAGCTCACGTGATGCGCACCCTACTGGAAGGTTACGGAGCTGGTAGATTAATCTACTCAACTTTGATCCCCCCCTCCAATAGACGCTAAACCACCAACTGGTTTAATTTAGTACATATATATTATATTTTAGCTTCACTTTATTAACAAATTTTAAAAAACACAATCACAACTGATGTGTATTATGGGGGTGATTAATACACTTGCTAATGGTTATGTTGATACACGCTTATACAAATGAAACACAGTATATACGTCTTGCTACTCGAGCGTTACAATAGAGAATGCTTTATTAATCCTTTTGACAGTACTATCATGTACTCTAATTTCACTAGGTGGGTTTACAATGCAACGTTGCTATTTGGTAAAGTGGTTTTTAGTACACCCTAAAAGCATACATATCACTTCTCCCTTCTTAAGTTTAAACTTAACTGATAACATTATAATTATATAATGTAAGATCTTCAACTAAAAACTAACGTACTATATATAGTATACATTTAAATTGAACATCTAAAATACATTTTGTACATTTAAAAATACTTAATCTAACTTCTATTGTTTTACAGATTTAATTTTATTAGTGGTTTAATCACTCTTTTAGGTCGAGCTGTGTTCTTTATAGTCTCAGTACCCTGAATAGGGCCTACGACCGCATTACTCGTATTTTGAACCCGACAATTGTTATGACTCTCATTACTTCCAGACATATTGGGCTGGTGCGCAGACATCTTGACTTTCTCATTTAGCACATCATTCAATGTTGATTCAGAATGTACAGTATCATTTTGTGGTTTATCAGTATCTGCATTCGTTAATGCTTTTGTTACATGGTTCGCATGTCTCTTCCATTTTAGGTTACCGTTTATCAAAATACGATAACAACACTTTCCCAGAATTTCAATCACTTTCGCTTTCACCCATTTTTTCGTTTTAAAATCCTTCACATTCAAGATGTCGCTCACTTCAATTTTTTTTATATTCTCCCTATTATTCTCAATCTGTTCCTTCGGTTTTAGCAACTCCCATCTAACCAAACCCTGCCTGTCAAACATTATTTGATATGGTGTTTTATTTGTTGTAGAATGCGTCGTGTTTCGGTTTAAATATAAAAACCGATGAATTATATCATTTACCTCAACCGTTTTATTTATTGGATCTAATAACATCTTATAAAATGAAGACTTGAACACACGCACAGAATTTTCCGCCTGCCCGTTAGAAGGCATATATGGTGGTGAAGTGATATGAGAAATTCCATTACTGCTACAAAAAAATTCAAACTCCTGGGACACAAATGATGGTCCATTATCTGTAACTATTGTTTTAGGGAAACCAAATTTAACAAATATATCTTTTAACTCAATAAGCACTTTACTTGCTGTCATATCATTCGTAGCTACTACGTCTATCCATTTCGAGAATGAATCTACTAATATCAAATAATATTTATTACGAATTGGACCACAAAAATCTAAATGAATACGTTCAACCACACACTTCGATTCGGGCCATGGAGTATACTTTACCCTATGAGGATCACATTGATTTTCTTGACATATAGTATGTCGCAATTTTTTACTATTTCCTCAATATCCTTTCCTCAATATCCTTTTTTTTCCACACCTTATCTTTTCACAATTTGTTACGAATGAGCATCTAGCTCAAAATAGATTGTGTTAAGTATGGAGTTGGTGTTTGATTCAAATTTTTTTTGTAAGCAAATAAATATAAATAAATAAATATAAATTTTTGGCCACCAGAAAAATGATCTAGCTAATGCCTTCAGTTTGACAATTCCCTGGTATGATGAATGAATCTCGTTTAACAGCACACATCTAAATGCTTGAGGTATTATTACTCTAAAACCCCACATTAACACACCCTGCTCTAAAGTTATTTCATCTTTCCGTATAAAAAACTTTTAATCTCTTCATCTATTTTTTTTTTGCCACCCTTCGCGCACATATCCTATGACTTTACATAATACTAAATCTTTCTCCGATTGTAATGCTACATCGGCACTCTTAATCGGTCTATTAAATTCATTAGTAACAAAATTTAAATATGAAAATTCATTATCGCTACTGTCATTTGCTTCAGGTTTCACTACTTCATATGGCAACCGCGATAAGGCACAGCACATCCGTTATCTTTACCCGCCAGGTACTTTATATCATACTCGAAACTCGACAGATAAACGGCCCATCTTTGCAACCTACTTGCCGCCATGCTTGGAATACTTCTCCTGTTACCACCAAATATCGCTTCTAATGGTTTATGATCGTTTGAATCAAGAATTTGCATCCCATGACAGATTGCTCAAATTTTTTTACACTAAAGTATACTTTGAACCAACTCGACCTGGAAATATTAAAAAGTTTTTCATTAGAATTTACAATATTTTTAGATGTTTTCATTTGATCTATGTACATCGTGATACTTAAATTCTATTATTGATTGTGCTGCTGCTATATCCAGGGAAAATAACGACAGATTCTCTACACCCTTCACTTGCTGAATTGATTGTCCATTACTGTGCTGCTCTGTTTCGTCACATGTTTCCATCATGTGATTTCGTCTTGCAAATTTTCCATGGCTTTGATTTGGCTTTTCTTTGCAAACCTTTGCTAAAAGATACGTTTGCATTTGTTACACCGGTACTTGTTGTATTTACATCTATCACTAGCATGACCTTGCATACCACATGCTGCACAACCTTGACTACCCACGTTTTGCATTTTCGCTTGCCGCGACATATTGCTCTTTCCGTAAATATTATGAACGGTCTCTTCACTAGCTGCCACTGCTGCTTCTGTTGCCATTGCAATTTTAGCATATTGTTCACTTTTTTGTGCCGGATTCTCTTCACATAACCGCTCAAACACACTACCCTTACGCACTCCACAGACCAATTTTTCGCTTAAAATGCTGTCCAGATTTACCCCGAACTCGCAACTAACTGCTAATGGTTGAATTTTATTAAAATACTGTAGCACATTTTCGCCAACTTGCTGTTGCGTCTCATAAAATCTCCGACGTTCTTTGAATAAAACTGTTCTTCCAACAAACTGTTTTGTCAACATTTCCACCAAATCTTCATACGTTTTGTCGCTTGGTGACTTCGGCGAACACATATTCCGCAACAATTTGTACACAGCGATCGATAGGCACGTAAGCAGATGCATTTTTTTCTTCTCCGCTTCTTTTATCTCTTTGACCGCAAATACTAATTCTAGTCGTTCTTTAAACATGACAAAATCATCCGTTAGTTGAAATTGGTCCATGTTTCTTGTGTTCAATGGCATTTCTCCAAAACTTTTCTTCGTCGCCAGAATGATGTGTATTATGGGGGTGATTAATACACTTGCTAATGGTTATGTTGATACACGATTATACAAATGAAACACAGTATATACATACGTCTTGCTGCTCGAGCGTTACAATAGAGAATGCTTTATTAATCCTTTTGACAGTACTATCATGTACTCTAATTCCACTAGGTGGGTTTACAATGCAACGTTGCTATTTAGTACAGCGGTGTTTAGTACACCCTAAAAGCATACATATCAACAACAATTTTTTAATTTCAAAAAAATGATAAAAACTTTTTTTTTTGCGTGTTAAAAAATTTATAAATATTTTTACATTATACAATATTTACATTTATAAACTTCTTTCAATGTAACAATATATGTATGTATATAATTTTAATAATTTGGAAGACTAGTTTCGAAATGCTCTTCCATCAAACTACCAAAGGGATAGTTAAATTATTGGAACTGATGATGAATTTTTTTAAAAATAAATTTTTTAACACGTACAAAAAAAAGTTTTTATCATTTTTTTGAAATTAAAATATTTTTGTGATTGTGTTTTTTAAAATTTCTTAATAAAGTGAAGCTAAAAATATAATATCCATATTAAATTAAACCATTTGTATTTATTTTATCATAAATTAGATTTAGAGTTGACCGATTGAGCATCCGGCTCGAAGGACCAAATGTTGGAATGCAAACACTTGCACTTAGTTTCCAAGAGTATTTGTTGCAATGCAAACACTTGGAGTTATTTTCCAAGAGTGTAATAGGTGTGGATGGACCGTTTATATTCCGAATGATGATGATCACTTTACAATATTTATACAAAATGTACACAAATTTGTATTTTGAATTTGTAACCAAAAAAAAACTTTATTTATACACGTTTTTCTCTATTTTTAATTTGTGTCTCTTCACAGTGAGCGATTTTGTTTTGCAATGTCTGATTAAAGGCAAAAAAAACTACACCAAATAAAATTTGGTGGTCGAGGTGGAAACTACAATTCACGTTTCGATATATTTCGAGATTGATATAATTTAAAAAAAAAAATATTAGAATTTATCTCCATTGCAATTTTGACAGGTTATTTGTTTATTAATTGACAATTTAAGAATGAATTGGGAAATTAAGGTGAGATTAATTTAGTTTTAATTACAAATGTGGCTAATAAATTTATTCTTTTTAGTTATAAACATTAAAGTTATATGTTAGTGGATTTGGATTACTTTAAGAGATAAGTATTGAATACAACTATAGAATATAATACAAACATAATTATAATGATAAAAAATTTTTATTGTCTTCTTTCAGGTCAGCTGACCTGATCCATTGGACATGAGGGAAATGTATGATGTTTTTTTTAGGTTTTTAGTGTGATGCCTCAACAAATCATCTAAAGAGAACTTTGAAATGATTGAAATGCGCCTACTTTTCAATCAAAATTTTCAGATAAACTGTTTTTGTTTAAATGTTGCGATATAAATGAATTTTGTTTTGAAGTAATTTCGAACTAAATATTTCACTCTTGATGCAATGTGTAAACAAAAATATATTTTTAATAAATATTTTATAATTATCAAAAATTGCTTTTATTATAGACCAACAAAACTTTTTAGCCATAATTTTAAAATTTTATTTAATCAATTTACGCCAATATTTCGGTATTGCATCTATCAAGGCCTATTTAATACTTCTCCTAGTTCTAAAACTTTCTCGTTACAAAATATTTGGATGAATATTTTGTAACAAGCAAGTTTTAGAATTACGTTAAATATTTAAAAAAGCCTTGATAATGGTATGCAACACCGAACTGGTGGCGAAAATTGATTAAATAAAATTTTAAAATTATTGCCAAAAAGTTTTGTTAACCTACAATAAAAGCTATTTTCAACAGATTAAATATGTATTTACAATACACATATTAATGAAATATTTGTGAAGTAGCTAAGGACCTATTTACTTTGTTTGGTTTTTGTATTTTACTTTTTTATCAAACTATGACGTGCCAATTACGTTTAATACAGAAAACAGGATTAAAAGTGTACCCTAGTAACACGTTCATTTTTTACAGTAGTAACAAAAACGAGCCGTAGATTAAAGCAGAGCTTGATGTAGGTTTTTTTACAGGATACTCTGATTAAAGACCAACGCAAATTCTAAAAAACCATATCTTTGGCTACCGAATTATATACGGGGGTTCATTTCCAATACCTTCATTAATTTTCTATGAGTATTATACTTTTTTTTCCTCGAAATTCTTTACTAATAAATTAAATTAAATTATTAAAAAAAAATAATCCATGAACATATATATGGTAACTATGAAAATATGTTTGATTATATCCATGGGGGTGTGATTGAGTTATGTTTATGTTCGTTTATTGTTGTATATGTTGTTGAAAATAGAAAAACAACATGATTAATGTTTTACCATTACGTTGTTGACATGGAAAATTACTCTTCATTTTCTATGCCTTCGAAAAATTGAATAAAAAATGTGAATTGAATTTATATATAGACCAATATAAATAAGGATTATCCGGGTAGAAGAAACGAATGTGGTAACTTCAAATGGTTACACCCAATGTCGAACAGTGAACTGATATTATTTTTCATAATTTACGTAAAGCACAAGAAAATCTAACGGATGTTTAGAGGTGTATGTAAATATTATTTAAATTAATATACCATCGCTTCAGGTTTGACTCTCAGATAGGGTTCCTAAGCAGCACTTCCAGGAGTATAAACATTATATTGCTGAGGACACTAAAATAATTGGACTCAACCTCTAAGCTCTTTGCATACCATTTTGTTTTCCATTTAACTTAATATAATTTTTCTGCTATAATTCCTAAATTTTTACAAATTTCTACAGAAAATTAGACGATAATTCCTTGCAGACTACAGTTTTAATTAATAAACAAACATATACGACCGCTAATAAATGAATACTTCACAACGAAAGTTCCTAGTACTTGCTCGTATTTGAGCAACACAATTTGTTTTTGGTTTCGTGGAAATTTTTTTGGTGAGTATTTAAATTTTTGTTGTAAAAATAGTTATGATGGCGTAACTTTCGTAATACGTAGAAAATTAGCAAACTGAACAATAGTTATTTTACTCAATAAATCGCTCTAACCGTTTTCTCGAAAAGCCGTTACTTGATATGATACCATTGCCATCTTTCCTTGGTAAAAGTTATTCCTATTCGGATTGGAATGAAATTTTTCCCAAAGTAAGAGCCAAGAATAATGTTTTTTTTACTTTCAACAATTGGCACAAAGCTCTAAAATATAATTTATTATTTAGAATTTTAAGAAATATAAAATAGTGATAATAAATTATTTTTTTTTTGTGGTGGGGTAGGTGAAAATGCATTTACGCACGGAGTGTCGGACTCCCGTTGCCGGACTACCGACTAAAAACACCTCCCCTTCTTCCGATCAGGTATGGAACTGTTTGCCACATTACTTCGGACTAGCTCTTATATTTTGCAGCTCTGCTAGAGCATTCCCATCAACTAGACACTTGTATCTAGGTCGAATTTTTTGGATTTTAAGATTTCCTCCGCAAAAACCTTCATCCTCCTCCACGATTCTTCCTCGCGAAGCAAATATTCAGCTGCGGTCTTTGGGGACCACAACCCTGCTGCCTCCTGCACCCCTCTTCTTTGTTTCGCCCAGTTTCCACATTGGAAGAAGTTATGCTCCGCATCGTCCACTACACCTGGGCAGTAGATACACTCCTGGGAATCTGCCTTCTCCATTGTGTAGGTATTTCCTGAAATAGCCATGCCCACTCAGCAATTGACTTATGTAGTAGTGGACCTCGCCGTGCTGGCGTTCGGCCCACTCACTCTTGGGATCAGCCTTGCAGTCCATCTTCCCGTGGTTTCGCGCTCCCGTTTTGCCTGCCAGTGCTCCATAGTTCGAGCTCTTTTCTCCAAACTCGCTGTTTCCTTCCCACTTCATCCTTTCGCAGGTAGACCGCTTTCCGCTCCTTGGCCAAAAGGTCGATGGAGATGCAGCCCGCTATCACAAGTATGGCTGTTTCGGACAATGTCCGGTTTGCCGATGCTACTCGTAGAGCTTCCCGCCTCTGTACCTTAGCTAGTTGCTTCCGATATACCTCCCTACTCAAGGAGTCTGACATTAAAAGGCGCCGTTTGCTTGCCGTCGGGTCGCTGGTGTTAGCCATGAGCCTGCTTACGGCTGATACTCCTCTTGCCGCCTTATCCGCTGTCTGCTTGCTCTGCTCGAAAAAGCTCAACTTTGCGTCAATAATGATTCCCAGATATTTAACTGTCGGGGCTGTCTCTATGACTTGCTCGCCGACGCACATTGGGAAAGCAGTTTGTATCCGTTTTGTTAGCACAGCGATCTCCGTTTTGCTATAAGCCAGGGATAGTCCATGAGCTTTCATCCAGCGATTTACAGTGCGCAATACCTGCTTTAATTTCCACTGTCCTTGCTTGGAATCACGAGCAGCGACTAGTACTGCAATGACGTCCGCGTATCCTACTAAGCATGTTTCGTCCGGCATTTCCTCTCACAGGAGGCTGTTATAGTATGTGTTCCAGAGGTCGGGTCCTAGAATTGATCCCTGTGCAATTACTCCTGTAATCGTCAAACTCCTTTGACCGTCCTCGGTTTCATAAAGAAGTATACGGTCCTCTAGGTAATCATTTAGGATTCTCAGCAGGTACATCGGGATGTGGAAGCTGTGGTCTAGCGCGTCAAGCATATCGTTCCATCTTGGTGAGTTGAAGGCATTTTTTACGTCGAGCGTCACTAATAGCACAATGCGCCTTGTAAAATGATTGTGGTTTTCAGCTCTACGTACTGCCTCCGTTACCTCTCTAATAGCATCTATAGTTGATAATCCTGCTCTGAAGCCATATTGTCGTGGTGAAAGGTCACCAGCGGCTCGGATCGCGTCAATCAGTCTTGCTCTTATTAGTTGTTCCATTACTTTCCCCGTTGTGTCGAGCATACATAATGGTCGATATGATGAGGGCAGCTCTGGATCCCATTTGCCTTTACTAATAAGAGCTTGTAACGTGTGAATTTGGGATATTATAAAAAAACCAAACAAGACCACAAAATTTATGTAAAATCGTTATAAAACTTAAACCTCATTTATTTACAATAAAAAAAATTAATAAAAACTAAATATGTACAATAACCATTATTTGGTCAAAAAAAAAAAATAATTTCCAGCAGATGGCGTGTGTTTCCGTCTCCAGCAAAACAAATAGATCATCTGTTGGATAAACAAAAAAAACAGAATTTAATTCCAATACAATAAAATAAATAATAATCATAATATGGAAAATAAAAGTACGAAAAAAATATATTCTATAGTTTACTTAACTATTCAGCCAAGTCACAATTTGCTCACTCAATCGGGCACTATTTAAAAAAATGAAAAGTTGGGCGCCATCTTCCAAATGGAAGAACCCGTCACACGTTTTTCTTTTCCGGCTAGTCTCAACAAGCTTTTAAGACAAAGGGTGGGTCGATGGTATTTGGTATAAACCAAATATGTACTTAAAAAAAAATTGAAATAAATAAAAAAATTTACTTTAAATAATAAAGAATAAAATTTAAGAAAAAAACTCAAAAATTTATAATTTAATTATCGCCAAGATTCCACATAAATCTAATCCTACAGAAACAAAAATAATTACTACAAAAAAAAAATGTGCTTAAAAAAAAAGGAATTGCTTACGAGAAATCACCCTGTATATTTTTTCTACCTCTATGTTGTTATCCGCGATCCATCCATAGTCGAAAATTTGATAACATGCGGTCTAACGGTGTCCAATTGTTATTTTTTTTCCCACAATGATTTTATGGTTGTGTTATTTACAGCATCCAATTCGACAATCCACAGAAACGTCCAACGATGCACAAAATATTCACCATGCTCACTAACGATACTGAAATTTAATTTTCTTCAATAAACGGCACGTATACAATAAAAAAAATTAACCGCTTTTGATCGTACGACTTAGACTTTCTTGACCACGCTACTATATACAGTTCACGTAGCAAACTCAAAATTTATCAGTCTATATGAAAGTGAAATGTATTTAAATACACGAAAATTTATTTAGATAACACAACAAAAAAAATTCACTGAGCATTCAGCTCACACCAAAACAATAAAATTTTAGGCTACCAAGCCATATTGATAAGCACTCAATTAATTAGATATTCTTTATCATTCCGCAAAGTTTATCAAAAAAATAAAGAATTAAAATTCAATAAAAAGTTTATACTCAGCTGTACTTATACTCGTACTCTTAAATAATATAATATTAATCTGTTCGTCAACAAATTATATTATAAATCCGGTTCACCATCTCGAGATGTGTCTTCATCAGCAGCTCACGTCCAAAAAAAAAACTTTTCCAAAAATATTTATTAAATTCAGTCACCAAAATAATTAACACTCTCCTCTCTTCATCGGTTTTCCACTCCTCCATCCAAAATAACGAAAATAAATATCGTTCCTCCGGTCCAACAACATTTGCAACACATACCAACGTAATCGTTCTTGATTCGAAATAGGTAATAGGAAATGGGGAAATGATAATCATTTATATTTCCATAAGATCAAATATATATGTAGAACGAATGAGGAGAAAGAGAGATTGAAAATAAATAAATATTAATTGATTATATAATCAATACCTTACGATATGCAAAAAAATCGTAAATCTTTATATACTTAAAATAAAACAAAATAAAGTAAATCAGGGTATCGAACCCAAAAGAAAATAATGAAAATGAAAATTTAAATGTTACAAAAAAAAACCAAAATGCTACAAGCTAACCTCGCTCTTTTCCACCGCGTGCTGAACACTCCTTCACTAAGGTACGAGTTGTACATACGTAGCAGCAAGTTTGGATCTTCCCGCCATACTATCTTTAGGATCTCGCTGGGTATTCCATCTGGTCCTGGGGCCTTTTTGTTCTTCATTGACAGAACAGATCTTTCCAGTTCTTGCTCAGAGAAAATCGGGGCCTCTATGTTCTGAGCAAAAACTATTTCATCCCGTTGAGGCTGGTTAGTGAAGAGGGTACGGACAATCCTCTCCATAGTAACGCAATCCATTACTTGGGTAGGCTTCTGCGCTCCAAGCTTCCATGTGACTATTTTATAGCCTAGTCCCCATGTATCCCTATCGATATGGTCCACAAGGTTTCTCCAGCAGCTGATCTTGCTCTTATTAATAGGGTATCGTAGCTGCTTCCTTGCACACCTATGCGGTGCAGAAACTTGATAGGCTTCGGCTTGGTTGGCCGTGCATTGGCCTTTTGCCGTAGTGCAAAGCATTTCCTTCTTAATTCCCACGGCTTACCGTGTCTGGGTTTCGTCTGCGGCATAGCGACCTTGCAGGCTGTATCTATTAGACATGTAGTGGTCGAAACCTGTTCCTCCGTTGCGGCTCTACCGCTCCCTTTCGTTGTGTCTTCAATGCCTTGTCCCCCATTTTTAGGTTCCACCTGCCTGGTTTATTTTGCGAAATTAATCGGGGTTCATTACCAACTGTAAAAGTAATGTATTGATGATCACTTCCCGAATAATCTTCCATAACTCTCCATCCGCGTGTCAGTGGAATTAGGGCTTCCGAGGCGAGGGTGATATCAGGAATGCAGTGATAATAAATTATAGAATAAAGTATAATTATTCCAAATGATAATTAACAACATTTAAAACTCTGAGTTATCAAAAAATTGAGAATTGTTATTTAATACCAACTAGTGGTAAACACTACAACTACATGAAGAAGAGAATTTTTCTATACTTCTCAATGGTATGAAATTATTTGTTCCGGAATGAAAATGTACGGCATTGTTGTTGTAAAATTCCCAAAGTATCTCAAAAATTTTATAAAGAACTTTTTGGGTTGAATAAGTCTTGAATCTGTTTGGGTTGTATAGGTACTCGTATTGTGTGGAGGTTATAGTTGTCATATTACATGACGCTGCAATGAGTTATCATTATAAAATTTCGAAAGGCTCGACACCGGTACGACGATCATGGTCGCATTTTTTATGGTAGAAACGTTTTAGATTGTTGAATTTGTCTCTACATTGAGTTTTAGACTGAGACTGAGTTTCTATTTGATTAAATATATCATTGCTTTTTAAGAGGCCGGTGTCCAATTAATGTTTGTTTCTTTAAATGATGCGATTAAATCGACAATTGTCGCTCGATTCCAAACCACTCTAGTGGAATTAGTATAAATTGTCGTTAAAAAGAACGCTTCAGAACTATCATTGTTAGCAATATTGTTACAATGTAGAGTTGTTGAACGCATTCAAGGGTAGAAAATTACATTTAAGTTCATGAACGCTTTGTGGTTACATTATTGTTACAAATACGCCCCTGTACACATAACATTTAAATCCAGACAAAAATGAAAAATTGTTTTTCGATGTTTGCTACGTTTTGTCAAATACAGTGTGTGTTAACAGTATGTTTTGTGTAAAATCCCTTAGTAGGTTTGTATTATTGATTGGAGTTTGGGAGCATTCAACATTTTTACTTATTTTATAATAATTCACTAAGTCAGTATGTGTACGCGATAGTTTTAACTTTTATATATACGAATAAACCATTCCCGAGTCCAGACACGTATTAATATAGGATGAAATAATGGCTCCGTAAATCAAGTTCGCGGGGCTGCGAGGTGCGGAAGTTATTCCGTCGACATAAATGAAACCGAGAGTGGAGCCAACAAGCAATGCGACTACATAAAAATCCATGACACAAAAATGTTAGGTAGTATGTGTTAAGGGTATAAATATTTTTATTTTTTTATGAAACGTATAAAAATCATATGGGATTTTCAAATACATTTTTTTATATCGTCTTTATTTTCAATTTAAATGCACATTTTTATTTAGAAATATAAATAATTTGATATCAAATATCAAATAATATAAACATCAATTTTAGATTGAATTATGTGATGTAATCTGTTGATTTTTGACTAGATAACTAGAATTTAATTTCTAAATTTTCGTTAACTGTACAAATAAAGTTGTACCATTTCAACTGGGGTCCGCTCGAAACGCGATTTTTCAAAACGTGATATGACGAAACGAGATAAAGTACAAAACGCGAAATTTCAAAACGCGATATGGTACAAAATGCGATATTTTAAAATGATTAATCTTCCTTCATTTCACATATAAAATTTTCCTTCACCTTTATGATGAAATTGAACATGTACGATGGAACTAGGATATACGTTTTCAAATGGGATCAATTTTTACTTAATCATACCTCCATCGTGTCTCGGATGTAAGCCCGTCGGTTTTTTATTTCAAATCCAACAACTATTTCAAATTCTGGAATATGGCCAGTTAGGAAAGAACTCTGCTATTTCTTAACCGGTTAAGATAAAATTTCACTTGTGCGACGGAAACGGTAGTGGCGGAATATGATCAATAAGAATGGAACTTGGTGATTTATTAACCGATTATGATGAAACTCGGCTTGTGCGATGGAAATGGGATTCTAATTTGATTTTTAGATGAAATCCGGAATATGGCCAATTCGGATGGAATTTGGCCATTTCTTAACCAATTATGATTCGACTTATCAACTGAAATGGAATTCTGAAATGATTTTTAGATGCAGTTTTGGAATAAGGCCAAATATGATGGAACTGGATTATTTCTTACCTGATTATTATGAAATTCGAATTGTCCGATTTATGAAATTCGACTTATGCAACTGAAATGGGATTCTAAAATAATTTTCAGATGAAGTTCTAAAATATAACCAATTAAGATTGGAACTTGGGTATTTCTTAAGCGATTATGATGAAATTGAATATGCGCGATGAATATGAGATTCTTAAATGATTTTAAAATGAAGTTCTGAAATTAAAAGTCGAATTTCATCATAATCGGGTAAGAAATGGCTAAGTTAGATTCTAATTCATCATATTTATACAATATTCGTATAATATAACTTCATACCAAAATTATTTTAGAATCCCATTTCAGTTGCATAAGTGTAATTTTATCATAACCGCGGTTTAGAAATAGCAAAGTTCAATCAGAATTTGCCATATTTCAGAACTTCTTCTAAGAATCATTGCAGCATCCTATTTCCCCCGCACAATTTGAATTTCATTAAAACCGGTTAAGAAATGGCCAAGTTGATCCCTAATTGGCATTATTACAGAATTTCGTTTAAAAAAAATTGTAGAATCTCATTTCCGCCAAAGCAGTTCATTTCCATCGTATTCGATTAAGAAATAGTCAAATTCTATCCTAATTGGCCATATTTCGGAACTACAACTAAAGAATCCCGTTTCTGTCGCATAAACCAAATCTATTTTACTCAGTTAAGAAATAGCTTAGTTTTTTCTAATTAGCCATATTCTAGAATTTCATCTAAAAATCACTTTATATCGTGTTGTTGAGTTATAAATAAAAAATATTTAATGTGAATTAAATATTATTTAATTTGATATGAATAAATTTGATTTGAAAATTACTAAATTTGATCTAAAAATAGTTGAATTTGGGATGAAAATACTAGATATAAATTTTTTCGTTTTATTAATTATCGCAAGAATTTATCCATATGTACCAGTACGAAAAATTCGTTATCTACTCCAAAAGATTAAAGGAACAAACATTCTTTTCAATTTTTTGTGTTTTTTGAAGAGCTGTATCTTTGTGGAAAATGGTTGTACAGAGATGAAAAAAAAAAAAAAAAATTTAAAGATTCAAGTCTCTAGTTTCCAGATTTCTTAGCAGAAAATTTTTGTGCGAGATACCGTTATCGCGAAATCATAAGAAATAGCGCGAGACAAAATTTCCCATTTTTTCTTTTTTTTATGAGGATCCATGGGCTCGGGAATTTTTTTTAAATTAAACCAGTGCTTCGGTCAGTTAGCTTGTTAATTAAGCTTCAATTTGGTCTCTCTATGTTAGTTTTTCGCTGAGATATCTGTCTTTGAATGAAGAAAGATTCTTTTGTCTTTGATCATCGATATCTCATCAAAAAATGATTGTACAGTAAATTTTAGGGCAGCTTTGAAAACTTGAGTAAATTTCCTAGATCCTTTAATGATTATTTGAGAAAAAAAAATTTTCATTCTCAACACTGATTTGAAAAAGTACAAAAAAATTACTTTTTATGGTTTTTTAGTAAATCTACCGTTACATTATAAATATTGATGAGAAGACTAATGTTACCAGGTTTTTGTATTGCTTAATGTACCCCTAATAGCCTCTTTTTCGGATAGATTAATCAAAGTTTTACAGAACAATTAAAGGAATAATTGATCATCAAAATAAAAAAAAAAAATTTTCTCTACTTTTTTTGCAATTTTTCATTAGTTACCTGTTAACCCTTAGCAGTCGATAGATTTTTTTGTAATATAGTACTCGCCCATAAGACGACAGAAAATTAGATGAAGTTCTGGAATATGACCAACTAAAATGGAACTTGGCTATTCTTTAACCGATTGTAATGCAATTCGACATTTCCGTTGGAACTGAAATTCTAAAATTATTTTTGGATAAAGTTCTGGAATATGGCCAACTAGGATGGAGGAAGTTGTCTATTCCTGAACCGATTGTAATGCGATTCTACATGTGCGAAATAGGATTCTAAAATAATTTTTGGATGAAGTTCTGGAATATGGCCAAGGGACATGAAACTTGATAATTCCTTAATCGATTTTAGTCAAAATTGATCAAAATAAAAAATATGATATATAAGAGAATATCTTATTAGTACGTGTTGACGGAACTCGTACAAAATAAAGAAGTCGTTTTTATATTTTTAAACCAAAATAAATGCTCTTTAGCTTTACCCTCCGTTTTAGCAAGCTGACGAATGAAAGATGGTCAAGTATCACCTCATGCGTAATAACTCGGCAGGTCTGGCGAAAGTTGAACTTGGCGAGATCCAAACAGCTGATCTCACTTCAGCGAAGTCAGATCGGTGTAGGAATTATTACAGGGCACTGTCTCATAGGGAGGCACGCGAGTAGACTTGATGTCTTCTCACATGACTACTGTCGTAGTTGCGAGGACGAAGAGGAGGAAGAGACTGGCACGAAACAGACTAAAGTTTCTACGGGTATCCCTCTTCAAGGACCTGACGGACCTTTTTAGTATTCAGCGCTTTATTAATAGCTCAAAGTGGGTTCAAAGAGTTGGAGAAAACAATTATTCGTGGTATGGCTACGGACCATTTTCGTGTCTACGCCTGGTCCTATTGGACCGCCACCTAAATATAAACTAACCTACCCTCCGTTTGTTGTTCTGTTCTTTTCTTACAATCGCGTCTAACCCTAATCAGTATAGGTTTAGTCTCGGAAACTCATTTTAAGTTTGATCTGTAAAAAATCATCTTAAAAACTATTTTCAGACAAATTAGGCCATATGTATTTTAGGATATGTTATTCGTGATCAAAAAAATTGCAATGCTAAATTTATACCCATAATGGTAAATATCCTGAAACACCATTTTCAAAATAAAAACAAATCCATACACAATGAGTCTAAGACTCATTGTCTTACATTACCTATAGAAGTGCACTTATCGAATTTTTTTAAGGGTTTAGTGTTATTTGGTACTTGTTTATTTCTCTTGTAGTCCTAATTTACGTACATATAAAGTGAACGGCAATTGAACCAGTAAAGGACAAGGTAAGTTTGTATGTAAATGGTTCAAATAAAAATGTAACATTTTGTAATATTCTGCTGTATGCCAAACCGAAAGCATGTATGAATGGAAAAAGTAGTTCGAGCTGTTTTGGGAGATAGTGATGATGAGAGTCAGCATAACATTTTGGATTGTGTTAACCCATCTGATAGCGAAAAAGACGTGTTAGAAAGCGACTCTGACTGTGATAAGAAGCACATGTCGACGAAAACATACTACACTGCAAAGGATGGGACCCAATAAAAAAACAGCCCCATTTCTGCAAAGAAGAACGTCCTTGTAAGCTTATTAGAGGCGGCATCAACAAAGTAAAACTTAACTCAAGCAAATTCGTAGATACACGATGGATGCTTTTTCACTATTCATAAGACGAAGTTCCGGTGTGACACCGGTCTAAATAAGCAGGGTATATCAGATTTGCAGGAATTTTGGCATCCTCTATTTGGGAACGTTTTATTCAAACTAAGCATGTCGTGCCACAGATTAAAGTGCAAGTATATTCTGTTTGTATATTGTATATTTTGCGCAAGTATATTCTGTTCGATAATAAAACAACTCGCACAGCTAGAAGAAACCATGAGAAATTGGCTTCCTTTCGATAAATTTGGGATATGGTAACCTAAGCCAAATTCATGTCGACAATGAAGCGTCGAACAAATGGCTAAGTATTGGAGATGTCTTTCCGGAGACTAAAGGATTCATGCTGGCTATCCAGGATCAGATAATTAACACGCGGAATTATCAGAAATTCATTATACACGATACAAATACGCATTCAGACCGCTGTAGGCGTTGTGGCAGTGCATCAGAAACCATACAACACATCACTAGTACTTGCCAGTCTCTTGCGCAGGTGGAGTATTTGCACCGACACAATCAGGTATCAAACATAATACACCAAAAATTAGCAATTAAGAACAACCTCACAAACACAAACAGACCACCGTTACCTTATTACACATATATACCCGAAACAGTTTTGGAAAATAATTAATATAAATTATATTATGATAGGAGCATCATCACTGATCACACAATACCACACAATAGACTGGATATTACACTAATAGATAAAAGAAACAAAACCACATACATAGTAGATATCACAATACCAAACACACATAATTTACAACACAGTTACACAGAAAAAATCACAAAATACACAACATTGGCGAATGAGGTGCGGCAGATGTGGAGAATGGACAGTGTCATTACGGTGCCCATTGTACTTTCCTCCACAGGAGTCATACCCCATTCGCTGCACAATAGCATTAATACACTTCAACTACCTAAAAACACGTACATGACACTTCAGAAAGCGGTCATTTTGAGCACGTGTAGTTTAGTCCGCAAGTTTCTGAATACACAACCAATCACCCACACACAATATCAAACCGCACAAATAATTAATACAACAAATCCACCCAACGGCGCCTAACTATGCTCTTGTTTCTCTGAAGCCGTTCATAGTAGGTAAAAATCCCAGCACAAGCTGAGAGTGAACCCTTTAATGGGAGAATAGCATAATAACAATAATAATATAATACATTAATACATTGAAAAAACAAACGTATTTTTTAGGTTCGTATTTTTTGTTTTTGAATTCGCTGTTTATTCGTCATTCGTAAATCAAAATTGTGTGATGCTGCATGCAGGTTTTTTGAATAATTGAATTGCGTGTATAATAGTCCTACACAAACTAGGTAAATTGCAATTGTGATGACGGTTCGATATTTTACGTGTGAGCGAAATAGTGTGGAATGATGTGATGTAGTGATGGATGCGTCTATATTTTCGATAATAAGTCGACTACTTAGATGAGAACTCACAGAAATAGTAATTAAATAGTAATCCGATTCTAGGGTGCGATTCCGGTTCAGTGATAAAATGAAATGAAAAATTTGATTAGGTGTAAACAAAGCAAAAAGTAGAATTCATTGTTTTTTGTCTTGTACCTACTTTGAAATTTAAATGTTTGAATTTTACCAAGAAGTAAATGATAGGAAAAATAATAATAACACACGATACTTCTATCGTATGAAGCATTTTACACTATAAGCTGGACTTGCTATGCATATTTGTACCTTACAATAGATGAGCGGTTACTTTGCTTCTAGAAATTTATTTACGATACCTTACCACCATAATAATATGTCATACCAAAACCATATGTGACGTTTTTCAGTTAGTTGGTGAAAACTCCATAAAATTATTTGTACTGATAAGGACTGATTGTGCTAGTGGGTATTTACTCTTCGCAGTATATTCTCAATATAAACAATGTGAAAGATTTTATAAAGTTGACGAGAAATGAATCATGAATTGAATCAACATGTTTTGGAAAGAGAACTATCTAAACCAAACTAATCAGCCAAATAACCACAAAAGTTTTATTTGATTGGATTACAACGCGGATTTAACTATACCAAATCCTTCCTGGTTGTCGTTTGATTTGTAGCGGAGGACATTAAATCCGATCTAAATTCGACAACCCGATATGCTGAAATTTCTTATTTAAATAATAATAATAATAATAAAAAATTGTAAACTCCAAGAAAAACGATCTCGTTTTTTTTAATGGATACTTAACGGTGTTATAGGAAAATATTCAACTGATGTGATTGTTAAATGCAATATTCTTTAAATTTTTCAGAAAGCATATCAGACAATAAAGATGGTCATACCACCGAATACATAAAGAATTAATCAAATACACCAGCGACATTCCGTCAACCGAAACCAGATTCTAAAGAGTGACTGAGAGATTGAAAACATCCAAACAGATGAAAATTTAAATGTTAACATACAAATGTAATCACATACTTGGTACATCACCTCACTTAACTACCTATTTTATTTAGAAACTAATTAAATATATTCTATTTTAGGATCGGCACAAAAATTTTCATCGACAAATACCAGTCTGATAAATTTATTGACTTTCCTTCAAATTTATGATTCGTCGCTTACTCGAAATCGCAAAGTATCATCGAACCAGAATCGCACTCTTGTAATATATCACTGAACGGAAATCGCACCTCAGGATATGTATTCCAGCTTCAACGGCTCCGGAACATAAGCAAAGGCCCAAGGCTTTCTATCGATGTCTATAACCAACTAATGGAGGCGTCACGGGTATATAACATCGGTCAATAACAATTAATACCATTGCTTTTCATTTGGAATTTTTCACAAATTATTTCGGCTTCCTCCATGTTCGGCATCTTAATTTACAACAACGGTACAAAGTGGCTTTAAACATCTGAACCCTGAAACCTTGTGCAGCTCGAGCTGATAAAAAATCAAAAAAATCTTAATTAATTAAATTTCCGAACTTCAGCTGAGGTTAAATTACATTAAAATCGGTTAAGAAATAGCCAAGTACTAATTATCGCCATTTTCTAGAACTTAATCAAAAATCATTATAGAATGATGAATTTCAACACAGCCAATAAGAGTCAAAAATAGTCATTTTGGAATCCCATTTCTATCGTACAGATGGAATTTAAACAAAATCGGTTAAGAACTAAAGATGTTCGAGTCAAAATTGTTTCTGTTGCTTTCATTGTAAATTTTTCAATATTAACTATTCTTCAAGGAACGCGGCTATTATTGAAAAACTTTAAAAAAAACACATTTTATTTCAGTACGATGTAAATCGAATGTCTGAATATATTTTGCTAAAGCACAAGCTCTTGGTTTCTCGGTTCTTTAATGAGATGAGGTGAAACTTCCAACAACTCTGTTAAAATATTATCGTCATTTGTACGTTAAGAATCAAATAAGAATATGAAAATGGCATCAATTGTAATCTTCAGCAGCTAAGTTAAATGATATGATTGAAATACGTTGAAATTATCCGATAATGTTGCTCGTTGAAAATAATTTTAAGGTCCTGTGTGAATGGATTAAAATTAGTGAACAGAAAAAATTCCCTGGAATTTTTCGTAAAATATATATGAATTAAAATTAATTAATTAATTATATAAATTAATTTACATTAACTATGTAAATTAAAATTTATTTATTAAAAAAATACAGAAAATAACGAGTTTTTCGCGTATAAGAAAAATTTATATTTTGCTATTGTTGTAAAATAGCAAAAAATGAAAATTAACAAAACGCAAAATCGTCATAATGAGCACCAATGGTTACTGCATCTTATTGTTTTGAGGTTGTAATCCTGCTGTACAAAATCCCGAGGAAACAAAATCCCGAAAGCCTACGAGAATTCCAAAATCTAGTTGTTGCAGAATCGGTGCAATTTTGCCTTGATTTAAAACTGTATACACCCGAAAAATCGAACATAGGAAATAGTGCTGGTTGTAACGGGGTCACAACGATATCGCGCATTTCAAAATCCCGCTTAATCAAAATCGCGCCCAAAAAACTCCCGCCTTTTTTAAATTGAATTTTTCATATTCCTGCTTTACAAATCCCGCTACTGCAAAAATAAAAATCCCGGTTTTTACTTTATTTTAAATTAAAATTCTCCTTCACCAGTCGGAGCGGCCTGAATTAAAAAAATATGTCTTTCAAAACTAAGATTTTGAAGACCAGGATTTTGAAAACGGAGATTTTGAAAACCGGGATTTTGGAAACCAGGATTTTGCATCCGGGACTTTGAAGGCGGGATTTTGAAAATGGGACAACTCCCCGAGGATTACGGGATTTTGTCCCCTCGGGATTTTGTACCCTCGGGATTTTGTACCCTCGGAATTTTGTACCCTCGGGACTATGTATCCTCGGGATTTTGTACCCTCAGGATTTTGTCCCACGGGATTATGTCCTGCGGGACTTTGTCCCTCAGGAATATGTCACCAAACCAGTTTATTCACCAAAAGAATCTTTTTCTATATGAAGAATGAGAGTAAATCTTTTAAATTCTCAGTAGTATATCTTTTTCTATATGAAGAATGAGAGTAAACTTTTTTAAATTCTCAGTAGTATATCTTCAAAGTTTGGCGACGAAGAAAGTTTCTAAATTCGGCGTTAGTTGTCGACGATGTTAAATAAAGCATGCGGGAAAGGCTTAATTATACTCATTTTATAAAAAAGTCTAATCAATTACGAATTAAAATGGTAAAATTAACTTTCAAATGACATATAAATAATCATTCGTTAAAAATCATTCGTTAAAATTTAGGGTAGGGCTATATTCTTTTTTTCAGCATCGCGCAGGTATTGACAATAAATTAGTCAAGTATTTTGCAATCCAAAATTCAAGAATTGAGCGTTCCGGTTTTTGAAAGCGATATACATTAAAATGCGATTTAAATAAATGCGTAAAGATAATAATATTTTGCCAATAAATTATTCCAAAATAAATATTTATACGCATCCAATATATCGCTCATCATTATAAAATATTGACATAAATATTCTATTCGTTTAAATAAATTATCTGAACCACGTGGGCGCTAATTACCCTGCTCCAATATCATCATTTTCAACCGTTAGGCGTTAACATAAAATCAAATAAGCAACATAAAAATGTCTCAAATTCGATATTCCTATTGTACCGCGCGACATTAAAATTTAAGTTATTCCCCAATAAAAATAATCATAATAATAAACAAATATTTATTTATATTAAAAGACAAAAATTAAAAAAAAAAAAAAAAAAACAAAACAAAAATAACGAAACAAATTATTATCAAAATTATATTCATAATTTATGAACTTTGAACAAAAAATTTAAATTAAATTAATAATTTTCAACGCTTCGAATAGAAGAATCCAATGGTATTCTGATCAATAATTTATAATTATTATACAAGTATTTATATTTATTTATTATAATTATTCGTTAGTTTAAATTATTGTTTGTGTCGCGTTTGTTTAATTTAATTTCTGTTGTATGTCTGTGTGGGTACCACTTTTTATTTGTGTAGTTTGTGCACTATCTCTCACTCTATCGCAACAAACTCGAAAAAAAACTCTTCGCCGCATGACGCTTTTTTATAATTTTGTCGTCGTCTTTTGTTTTATTCAGCGTGACTATTGTATTTTGGGTTTATTGTGGTGGCGGTGATCTTTTAATATTCTAATGATTAGAGGAGAGATTAGATAATAAGATTGTATGTTCATATTTAGAGAATTTTGTATGGTCGTCGTTTTTTTTTATCTAATTTTGTTATATATTGTCTTATGGTAATCTATAAGGTAATTACTAACAAGATGTAATTTAATACTGTCAGTTTGTGGTTTTTTTTATCTCATTGTTTGTCGTCTATTCACATAATTAAATAAAAAAAAAAAAAAAAAAAAAACATAAAGCGAATGGAGAGGTACGAGGTGTTTTTGATTTTGTTTAAAAGTTAAAATTTGGTTCGGTTTTTTTTTCGTAGGGAATTATGATTAAAAGGGATAAAAACTGTGACATTAAGACAAATATATAACTATTTATTAGGATTACAGTAATCTATTTTCCTTTATAAATGCATATTTCTAAAACAAATGTGGTCTATGACCTACATGTCTACTCAGCTCAGAGATTAAGATTTTGAAGTTCTCTCTATAATCCATTTGTTGCAGCTCGGAATCTTATTCTCTCGTCTACTTGAGATAAATTCAACAATTTATTGTTGTTTCGATAGTTTTTAATAGAGTACCCGAGTAACTATGCGTTACAAAAAACGACAAAAATTTTATATAAACGGTGATTGAAAAAAAATATCATTAAAAGTTGTCACAAAATGGATGAAAAATGGTCGATGGAGTTGACGCCGATTGATACGCGCAAACGAACATTTTGTAAATCAAATTTGTCAGTTTTTGGTGGAACATTTTTTGAAATATTTGTTAAAAGTTTAGTCACAAATTCGACAACTTTGTTATGGTAATAAAGTCGAATATTTCTCGATATTTGTTTAATAATTGGTGGTTAAACTGTGGAACTAATTTTGAATTATTTGAAGAAATTTTAACCACAAATTCGACAGTTTATTTAAGATAAAAGTAATAATATTTGTTGCTTAATTTGAAGCTATTATGCGTGAGAAAATTTTTTGTGATCCTTCTTAAATAATTTTGTAAAAAAATACGCCGTGGTATTATATTATTTTAAATTTTTGCAAAATGTATTCTAATCTTTTATGACATATAAATTTCAATTAATACGTTTTTTTAAATTGAATACAAATTAGCCTTTTAATTTTTAACTTAATTGTAAAAGAAAATTAACAATAAATATTTCAATATAATAAAATAAAATACTCAAATTACTAAATATAAAACGATAAATACCACAAATACAAAGATACTAATATTTTTTTTTTAAATTCAATGGAAATTAGCCTTTGTCTTAATTCAATAATTTAGTTAATTTGAAAATGAACAATAAATTTAGATTGTTAAAAAAAATAAATAAAGAAAAAATAACGGAAAGTTTTTCGAGTTCGCGATAAATATAGGGAAAAATACTGGGTAATATTTTTAGTACAATAATTTTACCTAACTTCAACTCAATACTTTGACAATCAAACTTTGGTTTGCTTTGTATTTGATTGTTTTCATACAAGTGAAAAGTGTTTTTATAATTTAGATATATTTCATTAGTAAAAGATACTGTACCAAGATCGCATTTGTTCATTTTAAGCACGAAATAGAAAAAACAAAAATTCAATAAAATCCGTCAAAATAAAAATTCGCTTAAGGAGGCTCATTACTGTGTGTTTTACTCTACACTTTTTTTGAAACGAATATTTAAATATTTATTATTTTTTAAATGTTATATTTACAAATTATTTTCCATTGTGGTTTCAAAACGTTTATAGACCCCACTTAGTATATCTTTAATATTGAATTTAAAAATTGAAGCACACATTAAGGTAAGGTTGGTTAAAGAAAAAGAGAAACAAATTTTATATCTGCAAATTAGCGTAAATGCTACAGCTATTGACAATTTAAAGAAAAAAGTTCAATTCAGTATTCCATATTTCTGTGAAATATGTATTAACATTTTTCTAAAATTTATTTATATTTTCCTTGTCACATAAAATCAGTGGCAATAGTTGCAGTTTTAGAAAACCGATACATTTAACATGAAACTCTCTCAAGCATTTGTCATTTGATGCCAACATTTTCCAATCCATGTATTTTGAAAAACGAAAAGGTGCAATGATAACACATTGACCCTTTCGCAATCTGATTGTCTCCAATTTCCATAAGGGTCGAGTTATTAAGATGCAAGACTTCTTCTTCAACTGGGCTATGGTCATCAGCAGCTGGAACTGAAAATAAAAAATAGGCTATTATAGAGAGGAGATAGCTGATTCAAAAGTAGTATTTAATTTTTCCATTTACATGCTGCGTTGTTTAGATCTACTAGACAAACTAAGGATATAGTCTCTGTAAAAATATTTAAAAAAAATTCATTTTGCTGACTACTCTTGATTAAAACTGATAAGAAGCTTACCAATTTCTTGATTATTCGTGGTTGAATAGCAATTGCTGGCATCGGAATAATGAATTATAGTTTCTTTTTAGGGGAAAGTTTGAATGGTTTGACGAGCTTTTAAAGTACTTTCCTCCTTTTTCATTCTCATTTTTTCAAGCCGAACTGCTTTCCGATTTTCCTTTTCCAACATTTGTTTATCTTTCTCCAATTTCCTTTCCCTTTGTTGCTCAATCCACATTGGAGAAGTGATCACAAATGGTTTTGCTCGTTTCATAGCTGGTGTTCCAGTTTTTACCGGTGTTATAGGCCAATCTAAATAATGTTCTATTATAGTTTTAGTAATTGCCAGCTCTACTCCAAGCGTGATCACAACTTCCTCGCTAACAGAATATTCATTGAAATTATGTAGGGTTTTTTTATCACATAATGGGTTGGAAATGCTTTCATCAATATAAACAAAATCGTTTATTTCGTTAATATCAAACATTGCTGCAGCCTGGTGGTCGTCGTTTCCACAACTATTATGTTGACTTGGATTCAATACTTGTGTGGCGCTTTTGAACGTTTCAGATGTTGTGAGGATTTTAGTTGTCATAAACACCTGGAATAGTAACTTGAAGTTTGTGGGTTCTTCAAAGCCTCTTCAAAGTTTTGATTTTTGAATCGCCAACAATTTTCGAAATGTTTCCATAATTAATTGAACCGTTCAAAGGAATTGTATAAGACACAAAGTTATTTGATGATCTACCGAGACACTTTGAAAAATCTATGGCAGTGAAATCCCTCGGAAACAGACCACATGCCTTGAACCCATTTGCAATTATTTGTGTGGTAATGCAGTTATTAAAACCTTTATTAACAAAGGTGCAAACTTGACTTGTGTAAATAAAACACCGGGATTTTCTTTGCCCCATTTGTGAATCATTTTGGTCCAGAAATTTTTGAACGGTTTGAAAGCTGCAATCACACGGTTGTAAAATTCGATTTGCATTTGGGTACAAGGTGATAATTATAATGCGGAGCCGTAGACATAATTCACTTACCTTTAGTGTCATGTGTGTGTTGTGGTCATCGACCAAATAAATAACCGGAAATTTTATTTTATGACTTACTAGATATGGGTGAAAGTGCTTTGATATGTATTCATAAAATACCTCTTTGGTCATCCAACCATTTTCTGAAATGCTCGGGCCCAACTTTGAGGTACCGATTTCTTCTGGCACCCTTTTTTACGGGTAAATGATCATGGGTGGAACAGTTGCACAGGTGGGCCAAGTTTGGGTTTTTGAATAGTGTACCCCAACCGAAAAATTAACGTTGAACGCGGGATACTATATATTCTTGATGCTTTTTTCTTTGTTATAAGCTTCCACGAATTTCTAATAAAGCTCTCTGAAGAGTCTCTTCTTTATAGGTTCCTCGCCTTTTAGGCATAGTTGTACTCTAAATTTCATTTAATAAATTGAAATGACACTAGCTAGTAAGATCAGCATTGATTCATTTAATTTTTTAGTGATAATAACAGTAACAACGCGTACACAATTATTGATACTACAATGTCAGTAGCTATAGCAAATAGTTACATTTATTGACAGTCTAGGATCAATTACTGAAAAAACTATATTAAATGTTGATATAACGTTTGATATTATGTTCGTAAAAACATTTAATTGAATAGGTAGAACGTAAATCTAATCAATTTTTTATTTAACTTATTTTTTTTTGTTTTGTTCAAAATCACTACAATTTCACAATAACTTGTTGCTTGAACGAATTAAAAACCCGAAATTTAGAATAAAAAGAGAAAGAGATTAATTTAAATTTAACATTAATCTCATTTATATGATGTACAATGTGTAGTGTATGTAATACAAAAGAGAGTGATAAATACTAAATAGCGTGATGGTTTCAAATACTGTATCAAAAATCCTTGGTGTCAACAGCTATATCATTTAAGCTATTTGTGAAAAATAAATAACTTGAATACTTGATATTTATCCTAAACATAAAACAAATTATGATCATAATTAAGGTGAACAGATAAAGGGGATTACAATAATTAAGAAGCTTCAAAGTAGAGATATTAAAACAATATTTTAGTATGGTTAGATATGCTGAGATATGCTCAACATTTCTTTGCATACAGAAATATTGTTCTTATTTTCTTTGCAACTTTTGATCATTGTCCTCTCCTTCAACGGGTCACCTTATCCTAATTTGACTGTTTTTAGTTCTATAATTAATTATCCTATTTACGTTCATATTTACTAATTTTGCTAAGAGTAAAATTGAGGCAAATGATTTTGAAAAAACTATAATAAATTGACGTAAATTTTCACTCCTTAGGAATATAGAACAAAGTGTTTGCCTTAAAAGAAGTTGCCGGAAAAAAACACGAAAAAACTAAGGTTAATGATTACCGATGAGTTAATTAGCAAGTCGTAATTTATTTTGTTAGGAATTTCTGCTACTAATCCTAAATTTAATCCATTTGTAAATATTAAATTATTCTGAATAAATCTATGTATTCATAGATACCTAGGAAAATATCAAGCGAATGTTTTTAATAAGTAGGACATTACTGCCGTGCTAAGCATGTTTTACTTATCTACAAAAAACGAATTTTGAGAAAATTGATGTTAAAGTTTTGAAATCAATGAATTTTGCATTAAAAATGAAAACTATTTTTCTTATCACGTGTTTCTCAATTTAGTTTTAATTATTTTTTTTAGTTTTAATGATAAAGTTTGTTATTAGCTATCGATTGGCATCAATAACTCAATTTGGCCAAAAATGTAGTTAAGGAAAATATGCTTAGTCACCTCTCCAATATTCCGGATTTTGTTTCGCTGCATAAACGCTCCAAATAAATTTTAGTTGTGAATTAAGATCCTAAATGGATTGCCACATACATACAAATCGACATTTCCAATTTCTGGAGGCCACATAAAATTTCCATTCCAGCCAATACATTTTTATCTTTTGTCGGCCGATGATAGGTCGAAAAAAGATTTAACCATTTTTTTTTAATATTTTGATGTCTTTCTTAAATTTGAACCATTTTGTAATAATTTTGTTATTGAAGAAATAACAATTTTGTCAAAAATTGGAAATGCCAGTTCAAAAATTTCGTCGAATGTTTTGCATATGGGCCTATTCACGAAACTCTATTAACTTTAACCGATCAATATTATCATCGTTTTCCACATACATACAATAAATTTTAATTTCTATTTAAACTTCAATTAACTTTCGTGAATCATAAATCGGAGTTTAATGTGATAATTATAAATGTAAGGGTTTATTTATTAAAAACAACTCCGGCTTGTTGTGTAATTATTAAAGTGATTAATTTTTTAAAAATATCTAACAAATGAAAGTATGTAATTTATTTAAAAACCGATTCCGATCGGTATTTATTTATTACTTACTTACTTGAACATTTGCCGCATGTTCTTCATTTCATTTACCATTTCCTTAAATAAGTTCCGAGGAGGACAACCGTTTTCCGTTCAGAACAATTCAATAAAAAAAAAAAAAATAATAATTTTAAATTTACTGGAAAATTAAAGGCTGGCTATAAACCGGCATACAAACAATTAATATTTGAGAAACAAACAATTACTAAAAAAAGCACAATTTAATGAACAACAAACAAACATTTCTTGGCATTTAAAAAATACTTTTTGGAACAAAATACCATAAATTGGCAACATTTCCAATTTGTTGCAACTATTGGAAATTGAAACGGAACACAGAAAATTATTTTTGGGCATCGAAATAAACATTTTGAGCGACAAAAATAATAAATTGGCAACAAATTTATAAATAAATGTATTAAAAAATAAAAGAAATTAGTTTTAAAATATTCTGGATGGTTTAGTCTCTATTTTTTTGTTACTAAGGACGTGTTCGAACTTCGAAGTTTGTGATAATTATTCCAGCTGTAATAATTATGACATTATTTTGTATGCAACCAAATTATCACAGCCACTACGCGTCGTAAATTTGACACTTCTGTAATAATATTCATAAAGAAAAGCGCGCAATAACAATAATTAAGCCGCATTACGTTAATTTATTTCTAAAAAAAATAGTTGATTTTTCGGCATTTTTTATAGACAAATATATTAATTGTTCATGGCAATCCCTATCTTTTCGATTTGGTAAATCAAAAAAATGTAGAGGCCAATCGCTCATAATATATCTACTGAAAAAAAGTAGAAATATCTTCCCCCTCCCCGTAATTTTGGCTGAAGGGCCAAAGAGTTATACCAATGTACCACTCTGCAAAAATGAGAACCCTCCATGAGTTCTTTCTGTTGGTAGTTTGGTTTCGTACTGAAAAGTATGGTCTACTCATCAGGCAGCTACGACCAAACTACAAAAAATTCCACTCTAGCCACATACATTAAGTATCTGGCCAGAACGTACTGACAGCGAATTATTATTCACTATATCAAATATAAAAACCTATGGAGAAACCTCATGGCTGATCTCCACTTGTATATTTTTCTCTTGACAAAAAATAAATGACAAACGGCTCGTGACATTTTTTGTACAACTACTAACATAAAGAATATAACTAATTTCTCTCTTTGAGAATAAGAAAAAAATTTGAATTTGGTTCGTTTTTCGAATAATACCATTTTTGCATATTACTTTTGTATTCCACAATTTATTATTTATGTTTTATTAAAATAACACAAATTTTATTACATTTTTACCTAAAATTTATTAAAAAGCTAAAATTTTGCCAAAAAAACATGAAAATTTCATTTTAATTGTCAAAATATTCCACATAAAATGACATTAAATTGAGCATAAAATACAATTTATGCTCAAATGGCACAACGTCATGACAAAAATATTGAATATTCTGATCTATTCCTCTCTTGACAAAATTTCATTGCGCATGCTCAAATCAATTTTTGTGTATGTATTTTGGAAAATGTACTAAAAATTGTCACGAGAAAAAAATGGACTAGATTTTTTTTTGTCAAGAGAAAAATACGAAAGTGGAGACCAGCCAAAATTTGTGTGTGTATCGTTGAAAAATCAACTGATTACGGACAGACAAATTAAATTCTTAAAAAATATACGTGTGGGCATAAAACACATAAATGAGGTTTCTCCATGGGTTTTTATATTTGATGTAATGAATAATAATTCGCTATGACAGTACGTTCTGGCCAGATACTTAATGTATGTGGCTAGAGTGGAATTTTTTATAGTTTTGTCGTAGCTGCCTGATGAGTGAACCACACAGTACACAAAATAGAGGTAATATACTCATTGGTCCTATTTTCGTTCATTTTTGCGCAGCTGTCAAAAATTTTCAATATGGCGAATGTTTGAGACCTAAATGGTTTGTTTATCTAGTGAATTTAATTTTGAGTGTTAAGTTTTTACGATTAATCTATTAATATAATAGTTTTAATATTAAAATTATTATAATAATAATAAATTAAAATGCGCTGTGCTATTTTTGGGTGCAATGAAAATAATAAACATAATAATAGTGAATTTTCATTTCAAAGTTTTCCGAAAGACAAAACAACGTGTAAACAGTGGGTTTTTTTATGTTGTAGGAAGGATACATTTAATATAAACACTTCCAGAATTTGCTCTAAGCATTTTAATCAGACTGATTTTTTTGTGAATCCATTGTATGAAACGTATCGAGTTAAAGTGAAACCTAACTTAAAAAAAAAATGTTGTTCCGTCACATTTACTGCCAATGAAAGGCAAACTGAAAACAGTAAACTCTCGTAGTGTAAGAATTGACAAAAAAGCTTCGCAATTAAGGTAAGTGGAAGTGTCAAATTAAGTGATAATGTAAATTATTAACCAATGAACATTTATTTTTAAATAGTGCAACTGAGGTTGGTTCATCAGATATTGCTGAACCATCAACGTCAACGAACATTAGCAGCGAATTGTCTATCTTCTATCTAAAAACGAACATTAGCAGCGGATTGTCTATTTATCATCTATCTAAAAATATTTATCTTTTCGCTGATGTGCCACATTTAATCAAATTAATAAGAAACCATTTTATTGATAGTAAGGGATTTATTATTGATGGTGTAGTTATCGATAAAAAAACTATAGAGGAGTTACTAGAGAAAACAAATAATAACAGCTAGACAAAAAGTTAAATTGGCGACCAAACTGTTTTCTCATACAGTTTCCAAGGCAATTCTCCGCGCAGGTAGTTCGGGAGAACTCAGCTCAGAAAATTGGGTTAAATGTGCGGAGTTTTTCAAATTGGTAAAATTTAAATCTTATGTAATTAATTTTTTTAAACTAAATTTTTGTTTATTGTCGTTTAAGGTTAATGATTGGTTTGGTTGCCTGAACGTCAGAGTGCCATACCAAGACAATCGGCAACGAGTTCAGGGAATTGGGCTTTCAGAATCACTCCAGTTTGAGTTAATTGAGAAGATGAGCAATACGATGTTCAAAATGCGGGTTAAAAATAAGTTGACCATGCTGCCATTTCAAAAAGGTCTGTGGCTAAATTATGTGAAAATTTTACCATTCCATTGCTAATGTTTTTTTTAATTTTATACAGGCGTAATAATGACCAATAATGCGCTCAAAATGCTTTATACCGATTTAAAAGCAGGATATAAAATAAAGTACCTATTGACATATAGGTTCAATCAGGATGTTTTAGAAATTTTTTTTGGGGTCATCCGTTCAAAACGCGGGCGGGCTCCACGATCATCCAGATCGACTGGAATTCATGTATCGGATGCGATCATATGTACTCGGTAGAAATAAGGGCAGCATTTCAATGAATAGTAACACTATGGTGGACGATACACCTGACTTGGATGCAGTCGGCCATCTAATTGGCGAAGTATTAACTACGTTGACATCCGATTTAGATCTGGCCGACAAAAATGTAGACGAACTGGAATCGAAAGATCCATGCTTAACGGTGGATAGAGAACTGGTAAACACATCCCAAGACCGTTCATTTACTTGGACAAATCAGGTAACCGAAGGCGGCTTACAAAAACCATCGGATCAACTAATGGGACACATGCAGCAATTAGAGTTCATTGTTAAACAACTCAACGGAGATCTACAACTATATGTTGTGAACAAAAAGTAAAGGAAATTTTTTTCCGATCCAGGGGGTCTATTCTCGTTCTATGAAAAGTACAATGAAAAGTATGTTCAGTGAGAAATACACTTTTCCGATTCATGTTCCGCGAGAAGGAGAAAAATGACGTCAAAATCTTTTCATATGAAAAAAACTTTCTCACCGAATATATTGGTCGTGAAAATATTAATAAGTTTTTAAATCATTTTTTTGTAAATACTAAATGTACAATTTAGATGAAAAAAAATGATCAAATATATTTTAAAATTAGTTTTCATAAAATTAAATAAAAACAAAAAATGTTGTGATTAATAAAATGTTACCAGCGTAATTCGCGACAATTTAATGAAGTATTATGGTAAATTTAAGGAAAACTGTTAGTAGCGGTTAAAAGTTAATTTTTTTCTACCTAGTGTTTATTATGTGACAGTAGATTGAAAGGGTAAGGTATATATATTTCAAACGTACAAATTTTAAATAAAAGTTATTATAATTTTTATTTAGAAACATGGAAAAAACATCAAAAGGCAAAAGGCCTAGCGAGGCACAAAAAGCATTTCTTGTAGATTTTTTGGAGCTTAATTTGGATTTGGCTCATTACAGGTGGTTCTAAATGAAGTTAAAAATCTTTATTATATATGTATGTATAAAATGTATTATTATATTATTATGTAGGTTTAGCTCAGTTGATGGGGCTCGAACACGAGATAACTCATGGAATAATTTGTCGAAAGAGTTAAATGGACTAGGAGGGGCTAATAAGGACGGGACAAAATGGCGAAAATATTGGATGGACCAAAAGTGGACCAATCTCATTATCGTTTTAACATTTTTATTACAGATTATACGCAAAAGATCGCCATGCCCAGTTAACAGCGATAAGCAAAAAAAGCGGGGTTAATGGAGCGAAAAATCCGGAACCATTAACGGACAATGAGGAGCGAATTTTGTCAATGATGACTCCTCAATCCGTCGACGGAGACATTACTGTAATGGAACTTGGTGCACAACAAAACACAGTAGGTGGAGGCAATACCCATAATTTTACACTAAATTTATTTTAATCATTATAACGATATATCCCTTAATCTAATTTTCAGTCAACTGAGCCAATTGAAATTATTGATGTAGACAACAATGTTGAATACCTAATTTCTGGGACATCAATTTCAATCCCATCATCAACGGTGGTATATGACATAAATGTAGCACCACAGGTAGATAAAATCACTACCCCCATCACCACACGACCATCAGCCAGAAAGGCTAGAAAACGGGCCAAATCAAATTCAAATGAAGACGAAGATTTATCGAAATTGATAAACCTCGAGGAGAAAAAGCTCGAGTTAAAGCGAGAAAAAATCCAAGTCGAAAAAGAAAAGCTTGATGTATTTTAAAACATTCTTCTTACCTTAAATGAAATTAAAAATAAATTATAAAATACCACAAACAGTTGAATATTGTTTTTATTTAAAAAAAAAATAATAATGAACTTAATTGAAATATTCAGTCACTATATTTGACTGTACTCTACGTGCTACGGTTAAAATTGATAGTGGATTGATTTCAGAAAGCACTGTTTCATCGTCATCGTTATCATCATTTTCAATTTCATCGGGCAAAGGAACACGAGCTTTTATTAAAATATTATGAAGGATGGCGCACGCGTTTATTATTTTTCCGGCTTTTTCTGATGTGTAATATAGCACCCTTTCCTTCGATAAACATCGAAATCTGCTTTTCAGTATACCTATACACCGTTCTACTAAACTACGGGTTTTTTTATGCTGTATATTATACCTTATTTCACCGTCTGAAATGGCATGTTGTTAAGGGGTCATCAACCATGGCAGTAAGGGGTAGCCACTGTCCCCTAAAAGTCAAAAAATTCGCTCCCCACTCGAGTATTTCTCTTCTAAAATTTGTTTTAAATTAGAGCGACGCCATACATACGCATCATGCGCCGTCCCTCCAAATCTCGCGTTCAAATTAAATATTTTAAAATTTTCATCGCATACAATTTGCACATTCTTCGAGTGCCCACCTTTCCGGCAGTAGTAGACGTGTTCAATATTTTTTTTGGGTGCACAAATCCATATGTGGGTTCCATCCACCAAACCAATAATCCCAGGAAAATTCGACATTTCAAAAATTTTTTGTTTTGATTGAATAATTTCCTGGTTTGTCGGAAATTGCACATAATTGGTTCGATATTACATTGAGGGCTTCCGCTACTTCGGTGATGGTTCGACTAACCGACGTTTGGGACACCGTTGCCATGACGTCTTGACCAACTGCCTGTTGGAAACTTCCGGTCGCAAAAAATCGCAATGCGCACAGCACTTTTAAAAAACATGGAATTGCGTGAATCCGTTCGGTCTCGACAAGTAACGGCATAAGCTTTTCAATAAGCTCCCTGCAAATCGGCTTAGGGAATCTATATAAATCAGAGAACTGTCTGTCAGACAGAATCTCAAAAGGATTTTGTGTGTCCCTTAATCGCCTTCTAATGACACGAATATTATCTCTGAAATACAGAAAAATTTGTTTTTGTTATATGGTAAATGTTATATATAATTATATATATGTATATATATATATATATATATATATATATATATATATATATTATATATATATATATATATATATATATATATATATATATATATATACTATACATATACATACAAATAATAGAATTCACATCACAATTACATAAATTAATACAATTTTTGGTAAATAAAAATATTAATTTATTGTGTTGCAATGTTTGGTTAGAATTCTATGTAAATATTTTTTGTTAAAACAATTACATACCTTTGGTGATTTCTGCTGCGTCTCTCTAAGATTACACGAATAGTTAAACTCATTATAATAAACACAATGTTATTTTGTAATTAAATTAAAAGATTAGGTTTAGGGAAAATCTTAATTTGTAAGTAAATATTATTTATTTTGCGTGTGTAGTACGACAGGTGTAGCAAAATGTCAAAATACATTCAGCAATCTAGTACAAAATGAAAAAACAAATATTCAGCGTTATGCTGAATCATTTTTTCATTACGGCAACAAGAATCGCACATTCTTTCTCGAAACTTTATTGTGTGAGCGTCTCATTTTAGTGAAGTGTTATAAATTTTACAATTTTCTTTTAATTTTAATTAATTTGTATTTTATTTAATTATATCTTATAGTTTATTTTGATTTGTTTATTTTTATCAGTCGGGTAAGTCTTTTCATAGTCTTTTTCTATCCACAAAATAATAAATCCACGTAACACAAGCAAGGAGGGACAAAGTACGCAGTACTTTGTACCTCCAACATTTACTTCTACTGATTTCTCAGATTCCGAAGATGAAATAAATACTAAAAAATCAAAAATTGTTTTTAATAATGAAATAATAGTAAACGGTGAATTTGATAAAAGTCCCAATATGTTAAATAAAAGGAAAATTAATAATAATAATAATAAAACTCACGTCGCAGTTTCAAAAAATACAGTAACAGCTCCAACATCATCAACTTTATCTGTTGATTCATCAAATAACTCAAATATGCCGTCAGTTACTGCTGAAAAAATTAATCTATATAACCGATCAAATAATGGCCCATTTACAGTATTTATCAGTAAAGAGAATTTAAATATTGTTCTTTTAGCTAAAGCCCTTAAAATAAATAATTTTAAAAATGTCAAAGAAATCTCTAGCGTTAGCAAAAATGTTGCTAAGGTTATCTTTAGTAATTTTGAAGACGCAAATAATTGTGTTAAATCAAATATCTTTAAAAAATTTGATAATTATTCTACATACATCCCTAAAAATTTCACATCTTCTATTGGTTTAATCAGGAACATTCCTATTGGGCTTTCTAATGAAGAAATACAAGAAAATATTAGATCTAACTACCCTATTTCTAAAGTAGAAAGAATGACTAAATGGAATAGTGCCACTAAAACAGCTGAGGAAATTGAATTGGTTAAACTTACTTTTGAGTCTGGAACTATTCCATTCAATGTCATTTTATATGATAATCTCTTATTAAAGGTAGAATATTTTATACCTAATCCATTATTTTGTAAAAAATGTCTAAATTACGGACATACAATTTCCAAATGTAAATCTAAAACTAATAGATGCCTAACGTGTGCTAATACTATAGAGGACGAACAAGAACACGTTTGTGACATGAAATTTTCTTGTAAATTTTGTGGAACGGGTCATGTTACTAATTTTTTCAGATGTAATGAACGATATAGGCAGAAACAAATTAGGGAACATATGATTTTAAATAAAACTAGTTTCAGAGAATCCAAAAGCCACCTTTATGGTAGCCAACAAAAAGTCCCTAAACAAATAGATTTCGCTAATGATATCTGTGTTGAAAATCAAGCCTGGAAAAATAACTTAATGAATTCTGATGCTAGAAAAATTCAAATCCTAAATAAATTAGTAAACGAATTAAAAAATCAATTAAATGAAAGAGATTCTATTTTTAATGATGTCAAATCACTTTTAAATAATTCCGATGACTTTAATAAAAATCCAGCTAATTTAGACTCACTTAAAATTAAATTAAATAAATTTATTAAAACATAAACTTTTCTTTTTCCAGTTTTTTATTTTTTCATTTTATTCTTCCATTATGTTACCTTTAAAAATTTTACAAATTAACATTCGTAGTTTAAATAGTAATAAAGATCTATTATATCATTATATACAATCCAATCATATTGATATCGTTATTCTATCTGAAACCTGGATAAATCCAAATAGTAATTTGACTTTTAACAATTATAATCTTATTACTGATGATAGACCAGATGGTTTTGGCGGAGTAGGCTTTTTAATACATAAAAAAATTTCTTGGAGAATTATTGATTTAAATTTTCATTACATCCGTTTTCAAGCTTTCAAAATTAACCTCAAATTTAAAAACATTAATTTTAATATCTTATCTTTTTATAATAATTCTGTTATTAGACCTCAGGAAATCGTTAATGAATTTGAACATCTTATAACTCAGAATCTAGATAACTGTTTAATGGCTGGAGACATAAATATTCATAATAGTCTTTGGGATAGTTCATTGACCCCTACTCACGACAGGGTGGGTGATAAAATTGCAGATATTATCACTGCTAATAATGTCTTTTTATTAAATGACGGATCTCATACAAGGCAAGATTTTTTCAGAAATAATTCTGCAGCACTAGACATTACTTTGTGCTCAATCAATCTAATTGAAAAACTATCATGGAAAGTAGATCCCATTAATTTAGGAAGTGACCATCTCCCAATACTTATTGACTTTAAACTAAATTATTATCAAAAAAAACAAATCACAAACTGGTCAAAAGTATTAAAAGACTTCGAACTAAATTCTATTAATGATAAATGCAATATTGAAGAACACCTAGAAAAATTAATTTCTGAAAATACTTCTATTATTACAAGTAAAAATACTTTTAAACCTAAACCTTGGTGGAACGATCTTATACAAAGACTATGGAACATAAAAAAACACAAACAACTCATTTATAATTTAAACAAAAACCTGTTTACCGCTATTGAACTAAAAAAATCTATACAAAAACTTAAATTAACAATTAGAAGGGAAAAGAAAAATCTTGGAATATTTTTTTAACAAGCATCAATCACAAAACTAATAATTCTGATCTCTGGAACAACATCAATAAAATTAAAAATAAAAAACAGTCCAACTACAGAATCCTAGAAGATCCCACACTAGCTACTAATTTTCTAAATTACAATTTCTCCTTTGAATCCCCTCATAATCTCTCTAATAACTTCAATCCTACTATTAATCCTGCGGAATTTAATAACATTGAAATTTTTGATATTATTAAAAATTCAAATAATACTGCTCCAGGATATGATAAAGTCTCATATAAAATCATCAAACAATTAGTATCCTCTAATCCTAACCTAATCAATACTATTACAAATTATTTCAACAACATCTGGCAAAATCAAATTTACCCTACAAAATGGAAAACGTCATACACAATCGCCATTTTGAAAAAGGGGAGGGATGATAGAAATATTATTAACTACCGTCCTATTTGTCTGTTACCTATTTTTTCAAAAATCTTCAATAAACTCATTTTAAAACGAATTAATGATCATCTAATCTCCAATAATATTCTTAATTATTACAATTTTGGTTTTAGAAAAAATAAAAATATTACTGACTATTTTGTAGAAATGGTTAATTTCATCATCTCCCTCAAAAAACAAAAAAAAAAAATTGTTTTAGTTAACATTGACATTTCCAAGGCTTTTGATAATGTAGATACAAATATTTTATTAAACACCTTTAAAAACTTCAATTTCCCTATTAACATTACACATTGGATTTCTCAATTTCTTACAAATAGAATTATATCTATTCAAAATATCAATCAAACTTCTATTCATTACACTAATAAAGGCATTCCTCAGGGTAGCTGTTTGAGTCCTACCCTTTTTAATATCTATACCACTTCTTTACACGACATCAATAACCCCGATACAAAAATTTTCCAATATGCCGATGATATTTGCATTGTAATTTCTGCCGATAATCATGATAACTTACAATTAATAACAGATTCTACTTTACTCTCATTAACTAATAAATTACAATCTTTAAAACTACAAATTAACACTGATAAATCTCATTTTTTAAGACTATTCACTAATAAAAATAATTCCAAATCTCTAAATTTAAAAATTAATAATATCTACATAAAAGAAAGAGTGACTACTAAGATACTGGGTACAACTTTAACAAATAGACTTTCATTATCAATTCATTACACAAACTTAAAAGCAAATATTTCCAACTCCATTAATTTACTTAAAACTCTCACCCATTTTAATGGAGGTGTAAATCCTGAAACAATGATCAATATTTTTAAAGCAATAGTTAAATCTAAACTTGAATACACATATGTTTTTACAGACACTAAATATAAAAAAGATATTAATATCTGTCAATCTATTAAAAATGCTTGTCTGAGAGCTTGTCTAGGCTTCTTAAGAACTACTCCAATTCCAGCTATTTTATCTGAATCCCTAGAAACATCTTCAGATCTAGATTTTATTAAAAAATCACTAATTTATATTTCAAAAAATCTATATAATAATTCCAAAATCGGTAACGACATTAAAAACAATAGATCTCTTCATAAACTTAACGACTTATATTCTAATTATACTTTTCTTTCCAAAATTAAACCTTTTCACATAAAAAAAACGTCTCCCACTAATTTTAGCATCATAACAAATATTGAGGGAATCACAAACAAAAATTTTATAAACCATTCTGAACAATATGCATTATCTATGGCTGAAATTAATAAATATAATAATTTCGCAAAAATTTACACAGATGGCTCTATAATTAACAATAAACCAGGAATTGGAATTTTTGTTGAGGATAAAAATTGGAAATTTGCCATTCAACTAAAAAACCCACTTATATTAAAAATATTGAAACCATTGCTATTAAAATCGGAATTACTATATCTCTAATCATCAAAAACAATAATATTATCATTATTACTGACTCCCAAAGTTCTTGTATTTCATTAAAAACGGCTCTATTACACTTTACAAATAGACACTACGAAAATCAAATTATTGATACTATCGGCCATAACCAAATTAAAAATTTTGTCATTCATTGGTTCCCGGGTCATTGTGGCTTAAAAGGAAATGCTATAGCAGATAGTTTAGCAAAAAAAGCAGTTTTTTCTCCTACTCATTTTCTTGATAATGAACCAACTCTCACAGACCTATTTAACGATATCTCCAGATCTATAAATAATAAGTGGAAGGAAAACTACACTTTAATGTGTAATTCATCCGGCCACTTTTATAAACAAATTTGCCCTTCTCCAAGATCATCTTTCCTATTTAAAGACTCTAATTTTACATCCTGCCAAACCAGGCTAATTTACAGATTAATCTCTGGTCATACAGTTAACAAGAAATTTAAATTCCTTTTGGGACTTGAATCTACATCTAATTGTGAGATTTGTAACACCGTTGAAGATAACGAACATATTATTAACGATTGTGTCATATATAATAATATAAGAAATAATTTCCCACTTTTATACAGAAAATCCTTATTAGATATCTTAGAGGACCAAAAAATGGAAGAATATAAAATATTGTGTGATTTTGTGGATAGAATAAATTATAAACTATGAATTAAGACTACATTTAATTTTTATTGACTTTTTCACACAATGATTTTTCTTTTGGAATCATTTCATTTTATTTTATTTTATTATAATATTAAGATTTATGAATATTATATAATTTAATTCTAAATTTAAAAAAAAAATAAAAAATAAAAAATTTAAAAAAAAAAAAAAAAATAAAAAAAAAAAAAATTAAAAAAAAAAAAAAAAAATTATGAATTAATGAATTATAAATTTATATTTTAATTTTAACACTTTTATTTTTATATATATCCTTCATCTTCTCTCTAATATTCTTTATTTATTAACTTTCATTTAATCTAATTTAATTATCAAACTTTGTTTTATATAATTATACTTTTATTTTATTATTTAATTTTTAATCTAATTTGTTTTTGTACACTTTATTCAACCCTCCAGAACCTCCCCTGAGTGGTCTCTGGAAATTTTGGGCTGTTTCTCAACTCACTGGTCTTATGGATTGAAAGATCTGACCTGAGCAAATTTAAAAAACAAACAAACAAACAAAACAAGAATCGCACATTTTTGTTCCGTGAAATAAAACTAATGAAAAAGATGTGACAGAAGGGAAATGAGAAAACTTTTTTCATACAATTTTTTCATAGAACGAGAATTTACCCCCAGGATGCACTTCAGAATTAAACATCTTAATAACAATTTAGAAAATACTAAGAAAAATAAACGAAAATTAAATAAAATAATTACATAAACAAATTTATTTGAATTAGATACATTTTTTATTTATTGAAAATAAGTTCAATTTTTTAAACTTTACTAGGCATGTACATATGCATACGTATACATATTATTATAAAAGGTCTCTATGTTCCGCCATTTTTTAAATTTGTTGTTCTTCTAATTTTTGGCAGATGCGCAGTATATTACCTTTATTATGTGTACTGTGAGTAGATCATACTTTTCAGTACGAAACCAAACTACCAACAGAAAGAACTCATGGAGGGTTCTCATTTTTGCAGAGTATGGTATAACTCTTTGGGCCTTCAGCCAAAATTACGGGGAGGGGGGAAGATATTTCTACTTTTTTTCAGTAGATATATTATGAGCGATTGGCCTCTATATTTTTTTGATTTACCAAATCGAAAATATTGGGATTGCCATGAACAATTAATATATTTGTCTATAAAAAAATGCCGAAAAATCAACTGATTACAGACAGACAAATTAAATTCTTACTAAAAAAAATAGTACAAATAAAACTTATTTCAAAATATGGAAGAGAAAATTATTTTACTCCTTTCAAGATTATTACAAAAACAAAATTATTACAAACTTCGAACACGTCCTAAAAATTCAAAAATATTTATTTGTATTCTCATATGTTCGTTCCAAAATTCTTTATGTAATGCCAATATATTATTTTTGATGCTAATGTTTGTAGGTGTAAATAGGTAATTGTTTTAACCTTACTTTGTGTATCGGATTCAGGCGACGACATTTTGAACTATAAAAAGAAATAGAATTACCAATTAAAGTTTTATTTTTTTATTTATAATGTTGATGTTAGTGATGCTTGATAATTTATACTTGTTTGATACTTTTGAGTCAAGAACCTGATACTTTTGAACCTGTGGTGCTATTCTTGAACCATTACGAAAGTTTTCGTATTGCGAGTTAGTGTAAAAGTATTACGAAAACTAGGAATTTTTGTAATACTTTTACACTAACTCGCAATACGAAAATTTTCGTAATGGTTCAAGAATAGCACCCCTGATACATTTTTCGATTTTTTCGTTCAACCTAATTTTTTCGGGTAAAGTTATGTTAATTTGGTTTAATGTGACACATTAAATCAAAATTTATAACATAATAAATTAGTCTTAAAATCTTAATAATTTAATTAGTAGGCAGGAATAAACATGGATAGATAATCATAATTATTTTATTTACATAATATACAAAATATTATGTACCTCATTTTTAAATAATAAAAATTTAACGTGTCTTTGTTATATCCCTACATACTTCTCATTCTCACAAACCAATATCAGCAATGTACCAAAAGAGGACAATCGTTTGAATATGGTTTTACTTTTACTCTCTTAACCAAATTCTGAATTGATACTTTGAACCGAGTTGATACTTGCACCGAATTGATACTTTTGAACGAATTGATACTTTGAACCGAAATTGATACTTGGGATTGAATTGATACTTTTGAATAAATTGATTCTTTTGAGTTATTTGCTTGATACTTTTAGATGATTTTTCTGATCTAATTTTTTATAAATTTAACCAAACTTCTGTATTCCTATTTGCTTAAATCATTTAATGAAATTAATTTTCAAATAAAATGTTTATCGATGGATATTTTTCAGATACATTTTATTTTAGTAAATAAATCTTTATTTCGAAAATAAGGATTTAAGTCCAATAAATAATTTGAACAAATAGAAATCGAGAAGATTTGGTTAAATTTATAAAAAATTATATCGTAGAAATTATCTAAAGTTTCACGCAAATGTAGCGCAAAAGGATCAATTGATTCAAAGTATCAATTCTGTACAGAGTATCTATTCGATCAAAAGTATCAATTCGGCACAAGTATCAGTTCAATGTGAAAGGAAAACGTTAATATATATATGTTTGATCTGTTTTGGTTCATTGATAATATTATTTGTGAGAATGAGAAGCATTTACGTATATATTAAAATTGAGAGATGAACATTAATTTAGATAAACATATTATGTTGATATATGCATAGCTATTTGTCTCTATTTCTCAGTAGCAACCATCCCAAAATATTATAAGTTGATATACAATTCATTCTTTCTCGCAAAACATATTATATGAGGAAGTAAACCATATAAAAACAACTGTTTGGTAGCATTCCGTTCGAGCGTCGAATGTATGAGTTCATACTTTTTACCTGATACTTTGAAAAGTGCTCAATTAATACTTCAAAACTTTTGAGTATCAGGTTAAAAGTATTCGGTTCGACTCAGTTCGAACATCACTAGTTGATGTACATACATTAGTTTAAAAGTGGATATACGTAAATAAAAATAACCTTGTAATGAAATTGCATTTTTCTATTATTTGTACATATAAGGAAAACAAATGCTTTGTTTTCTGCAGTCTAAACAATTAAAAATACAATCTAACACTTGCAAGGGTAATTTATAAGCTAATTCGTGGTATAACACTGCAATGATATTGAATCTCTTTGAAAAATTGAAAAGATGCATGAAGATGTTAAACACACCAAACGAAAAGTGAATAAATACGAGTACATCAGCTGTTTGTTTGTTTGTGTTGTCTTGATATTCTGTATCCTTTTGAGTTTGTTGTAATTGTTTTGATTTATTTATGTTTCATTGCGGTGTTGTGTATATTTAATTTGTTCTACTCAGAAAGAGTCTTTTAGAAACTAGCTCGGTCAATGAACTTTATGTACCAATTGAGATTTTGACTGAAACTGATAAACGGACCTTAGCTGTAGCACTACTTGTCAGATATTTGAACTCAGGTTCCGATTTTGAACATAGTAGGCGACCTACCTACCTATTCTGGGAAATTTAGGTAGCAAAAATGCCAATAATGTTAACTCAGGCTCCGATGGTACACGTCGTAGCTGGTCTACTACTTCATCCATCGAGCTCAAAAAATACCTCCTATTCAGGGGAATAAATTAGTGTGGATGCTTTAGGTACCAAATGTGCTTTAGCACTCCTGATCAGAAATTTGAATTTGGTTTCCGATAGTACATGCGTTAGCTGATTTTCTCTTACGTCTGAAACTGTTCAAGTTCAAATAGTGTATAGGGTAGCTGTTTAAATTTCGTGCACATTTAGCTAGCTATCCGCTAAACCCAGGAATAATTTTAACTGGAAACTTTGTCTGTAGATATTGACAAAAAATTGTTAAGTGCCATTTACGCCACTGGCAGAAATTTGGAGTCATTTTATTATGGTCCATATATATTATCTGGGCTAAATTCCACTAATATTGCCATTGAGTAGTTTCCTTTTCCCAGGGAATAACTTGTAAAGAAATTAAATTTTTACTACTAAATATTCCAATGTGAATTGTAATTTTTCCAATTGGAATTTGTGAAACTAATTCATATATAGAATCTGTGGATTTGTGGAAAACTTCTCCTCCATGTTGTCCCAACAGTTCGAGAGAGGAAAGTACCGCTTGATTTATTTCTACTGGAATTGTTAGAGAAAATAACAATCCAAGGTTTATAAGATGTGTGGCTCGTCACGGACAACGCAAATTACAAAACTGCAGAAATCAGGGATATTACGAATTTAAGCTCTGCTAAACTTCGTTTGCTTTCCCCTTATTAAATATTTTTTGTGTCTGTCTGTCATTATATCAGTCTCCAAAAAACTGTTTAATACAAAATGTTTCCAAAAAATACCAAAAAATAAAAATTAAAAATTAAAAAAAAAAAAATTTAAATGTTTAAAAAAAAAAATTAAATTTCTCAAAATTCGCTGTTCGTAAAAGAAAGTCATGTGTTGGCCACACCTCCATTTTTTATTTTGAAATTGTTTTATTTTATTTGGAAAAAGGTTCCGTTGAATTTGGAAAAGTTTTAATTGGTGAAATAAAACTTTGATTTGAATTTGAAAATGTTTATTTGGTTTGGAGAAGGTTTCGTTTGTTTTAGAAAAAGTTTCTATTGAAAAAAAAAAAATACAAATGTTTTTCTATATATTAGTTCTTGTCTTTCAAATAAATATCACGATATACTAATCTGTTTATTATTGTTGAGAATAATTGTTGGAACGTGTAAATTATGCATAACCAATTTCAAAATTAAAATTTTATTATCAAAGTATATGCGTGTACTTTTCCTCTTTATTCCAAATACATATACAAACATATATTTCCAGTCCATTTAATTTTTTCGAGTCACTTACGAGTTGACACTTGCATAATTGTATTTGTTTTGTTCGAGTGTGGTTAGATTTTCGTTTTCATTCTTCTCGGGATATCTGTTCCATTTTTAATATGATTTTTTTTATGTGTTCCCACCAAACAAGCACTGATTTTTTACGACTGAAATAATTTTAAATAGCATTTCTTGTCAGCGTATATTTTCTAGCGAGCAGTTATTATGCTAGTAGATATTTAAAACGGCTATAGTCGTAAAAAGCCAGTGCAATATGACGTCTCACATAGCGGCCGTCTAGGGTTTATAGATGAAATTTGACTATTATTTGGTGATCTAAAGGATACAATTACGATAATTGGGGTGTATGTAGCAACAAGAGTTCTGCTTAAAAACAATTAACTAGATTGTCTATCAAAAGAGAAGATGTTCATATAACTATATGTTATTATAATATAGGACGTCTTACGTACTTGTATATTTATAAAGATAAATCTGCATTATATAAGTATTATACAACCAAATTGCAGCTTAATGTCAATCTCAATTTCAAATCAACATTTATTCGTTTCCGTTTGTAATATTTTTCAAATGTTTCCTTATTTACGTGTTTTCATTTATTAAATTGGTTTTTGTTTTTTTTTCGTGTTGTCTACACCAACAAATTTTTATTTATTGCATTTTTCTTACCATATAATACAACTGCCTTGCTTGACAACTCTCAAATAAATATAATACAACTGCCTTGCTTGACAACTCTTCCTATTCTTTAAAATAAAAACGGAACCAATGCCTTATTGAATTATTCAATTTATTTCAGATCTGCGTACTCACAATCTGCCATAAAACAGAATCTATGAAAAACTAATAAAAATGGAAAATATCTGATACATCTAATAAAATAGTAAAACAGCAAATACTATAAACAAAAACAAATAAACATACGAACAGCAAAAACAACAACAACAACCAATAATAATAGCAACAATAAAAAAAAAACGAAAATTGGAAGATTCATTTTAATACTCATGTTTCTTAAAGAAAATAAAAATTGATCTCCAACTGTGAGATGAGTGTTTTCTGTTTTTATTTTCATTTGTTTTATTTTTTATTTTCCTTGTGTTATTAAATAAAAAAAAAATGTTGTAGTTGTTGTGTTTATATTATTATTATATTTTCGAAAGGATAATAAATTTTCCCGCAATTTATTTTTCACTTAAATATTTTTTTTGTTATCGAATACTAACAACACTGTTGGTTAGTTAGTATCTATGACCTCGTGGCAAAAGGCGTACTTTCAGTGTCATTTACATTTACAATTGGATTTACAATTTCACACTCTCGTTAATTAGCTCTTTTCTTTGTGTTACAAACATTTTGTGTTTTGTATTAATTTTGAAGTTGTTCTTACCAAAGATGGAAAACAAAGAATGTTTAAAGCTGCGGTTCGGTTTTGGTTCAAAGTTAAATTAAACTTTTGGTTCCGGTTTTGGTTTTGATTTTTAAAATGTGCATTTTATGTTTTTGGTTCGGTTTAAAAAGGCTAAATAGTATTGGTTTTGGTTGTGGTTCAGAAACATTAAATTTCAATATCTTTATGAAAATCAATTTAAAAAATCCGAACTTACTGTTACTCTGTACTAAGTCGCACACGCTAGCAAAATTGCCTTTTTCTGATAAGTAAAATGAGAAGAAAAACAAATCAAAACGTAATAAACCCGAAACGTTATTTAAATACTCGTTCGGTTTTTGGCCCGATTTCGGTTTTGTTTCTTTTGATAAAATGGTTTTGGTTTATCAAAGTTTCATTGGGTTCGTGGTTTTTCTGGTTCGGTTCGAAACAGGTTTCCTTCTCTGGTTCTTACAGCAAAGCAACAACTACAACTTAATATTATAAATCGTAACACCTGGGCGTTTCGTTATATGAAAGTTCTGTTTGATGGAAAGATGATGCATCGTAAAACCACTTTGGCGTACATTTGTAACTTTAGATGAAGGATTAATATTTGAATATATTTTTTTTACTGCCTCTCGCTTTTTTCTAGATCTTACCTTTCAGGAAACTCACAAGATGTAATCAAATCTTACAAACAAATAAAAATAAAAATTAAGACTTTACTTATATTAGTTCTCAATATTAACATACATTTAGTAATTACTTTAAATTAGATAGCTAAAGGTCTAAAGGATATTTTTTTAAGTCGCCGATATCTAAGTCTGTTTTTATTTCCATGGCTTAGCGCCACTTGTATTTAATTGGCTGAATTTCCTCAGCTTCAGTATTATCAGTTATCAATTCGGGACTTTCAAATTGCTCGTTTGGGTGTAAATACCTTACTAAGATGTTGAGCAAAAATATTTGCTTTGTCTGAATATGTAGAGCTCTCAATGTCAACGTCAAGAAATTCAAGCAAGCGCGAAGCGCGGATAAACAGCGGGAGTAACTACCTTCCGACCTTCCGATTTATTCGTGGGGTTCAAGAGTGCCGACTTTACCATACCTACCTGAGTTAATTGCTGTATCTGTTTTCATAGTATGGACTTGGAGCAGGCGTTTGTCTTGAATCAACCGGCGCACTATATAAAAGTAGGCGGCAGACGACTTTGAACTTTTGTCTAAGTCCGGGCGGAGACGACCGTGCATACCTCGAGTTCAAGTTTGCTTGACCAAGTATCGGATCTGTCATCTGAGAATGGCAGCGGAAAGCATAAAAGATCTTCTATAAACATTTAGTTTGAAGTCCTCCCTGCTGGAGATTGGATTGGCTATTTAAACTAAGTGTGGTTTAAACTAACCTAACCCATGCAAATTGTGTTGGCTCAACAAATGACGAAATCAATATTTGTAACGCCGGCATACCTAGGGCATCGACTCAGCACAACTCCCTATTTTTTCATCACCACCGAATCAGGGAACATCCACGAGTGCTCAATTTAAATGTCCCACAGGTCCTTTATCACCAAAAGAATACTAGGTGTGCATATTGTTCAGCCCACAGACCCGGGCGAGGCTAATGAGCAAGTTAATATCGCACACTCGAAGAGGGTTTGATCGGATGAGAAGTTAAGTTTGATGGTCGCACGCTAACTTTTGTTAAATTACCCACACGACGTCAGGACTAGAAACAACGTGTCAAGACCTTGAAGTTCCCTCATTGACTAACAGCAATGTGGATTCTTGTGATATCCTCCTAAATACTCCCGATCATGTCACTACGAACCGGGGGTCTGACTTAACGGAGTCACCGCCGCTTAACCCTAACTAAATTGATACCTAGACGTCTGTGAACTGCAGCGACATATTTGGTGATATATATATAATGTGTTTAATAAGCTTATGAGATAGCCAGAAACATTAATGGCTACAACATCAATATTGTCGTCTCAGAGGTTGCTTAGGCTGTTCCCATCAGCACCTCATCGCGTACCAGTTAAAACATCAGGTTTGGTGGGCCGCATTGCAATACCCATGTGTAGGATACGTCGCGACGCAGGGACCAAGTTAGCATTAGACGGCTCCATTCGGACGGCCGAATACTGGGTTCCGCTTTTAAAAACAATTTTCAAAACTATCAACAATATTGGTAGGAGTGCAAATCAACGCTATAATAGTGGCTTAATTTGGTGACATGCGAGGAAGTCACCACCATCAAGATCCTTATTTCCTCACCATCTGGTTTGAATGGAGTTACATCAAGGCAATGGAGATCAAAGGCAACGGAGATCAAGGAATGGTGCCTGCTACATTAAAGGCTTTTTTCTTCTATAGCGTAATGACGTCTGGAGGCTTTTCTACTGAACAACTGATAAGTCGCACTGTTCTTGTACCAAATAAACTGACGCCGAACAGCCAGGTAACTTTACAACCGACAGTGTTGCATCAGACGCAGTTCTTCACAAGATCTTTTCACTACGTTTGCATGAGGCTAATCTTGTTGATGGTTGTGCTGAAGACATCTCGTCGACGAGAACTTAACGAGCTACATATAGCTTCCTTAGGCTTAGCTAAGGCCTTCTAAGTGTGAACCATTTCGCTATCACTGATGCGTTGGTACAACGTAGTTTGTCGGAAAAGTTTGTTAAGTACAAAAGCAAGGCCTGTAATAACAGCTCTACGATACTGGAAGTTGGCTGAGATCGTTCTCACACCATTAAAGTGTTGAGTTATCCGACAAGGTGAACCTTTGTCGTCCATCATCTTTGCCTTTGTTGATACATCATTTGGGGGGAGTTGGTTAACGCAAGAATCCAGGCGATAGTGTGAAAAACGCGGTTGGCACTTAATATATCTAATTGTATTTCGTTGTTCATCGTTCTTGCTGCTAATTCCAACTGGCAACAACTCCATGCAATTCCAACTGGTGGATGGTTCGTACTTAGAACAACTGGTCGCCTCGCAAGAGTGGCGTTACTTGGGTATTGACCTGGCAAAGAAACCCAGTATTAATTTAGTGCCGATGTTTGACAGGCCGTCAAATGCCCCGTTGAAACCACAGAAACATTAAAGTTAACTTGTCTTGGACTGGTTTCCTTAGGGAAGCTAAAGGTCTGTAAAGTGGCTTAGACTTCCTCCGGATTCACCGAAGACTGGTTTTTTTTACGCCTCTATAAATGAAGAGGAATTGGCTTACCAGCATTTAACTTTACCTCTTCCTCTCCAAAAAGCTCTCACCAGAGATGGAGATGTTAACCACCAATTGCAAAAGGGAGAGCTGTTAGGGCAAGTACTTTTATCGGTCCAATAATGGACTATCAACATCTTAGGAGAGTTACGTAAGTCTCACTGTTCCAGGGCGGACGGCGGTATTACATCCAATGTATCCACGTTCACCTCAACCCGCTGCCTATGCATATAAGAAGCAAATTCTTGGCAAATAAAATTCAACAAGTAATAATTGTTACATACGAGTACTTATTGCTCTATACGGATGAAAATCAGTAAAACATTACTTAAGTACTATTATCTCGTAAAGTAAAACACACGGATATTTATCTCAATTTTGAATGATGGAAGTAAGTATTTGATCAGATTATTTTTTATAAATGATATCCAATTCAAATATTTATTATTACTTTCTACTGTATTTTTTTATGAAATACTGGAAGTGTTTGCAATGTCATGATTAAAATTATTGTTTTAAAGCACCACATTAAAAAACATTGGAATAACAGCCAAATTGGTATATGGTAAAATATTAAGCAAAAAATATATGGTTTTTTGGTGTAAGAGACAAAATATTTTATCGCAATTTTTTTTTACCATCATACACCATTATCAGAACTGAAACAGAACAAATGTATATTTTTTTTATATGTGAATTAATGGTATATTGTACTTACATCGAGAGAACCAGAATCTTGCATCAAGAATGAAAACCCCACTGTTTTCGAAATTGATCAGGATTCCCTGCCGTTTAGTTTGTTTTTATGTGCACACATATGTGTAACATATATTGGAACTATAACGCGAGATGTCGTCATTCAACATAATAAATAAAGAAAATGAAAACAAAAAATCTTTCTATTTATACATTTTCTAAACCTTTTTCATTATGTAATAAATAGACTAAATATTATGAAATCTAATAAATTTTATATTGTTATTTTAATTGAATGCTATAAATTATGATGTATCTAATAAATAACGTGTCTGTTTGTGGAAATGAAATGTTTAAGAACACGGACAATCTGTATTCAATGACAGGGACATAGATAATTGTCATTGCTGCAAGAATGTTTTGCTTATTTTTTATTATTACTAAACGGTTTTACAGGCCATTGCTGACCATCTCCAGATGTTAAAATCGTCCTAGACAATCGCAAGAGGTCCTTGTTAATGTTTAGGAGCCATCGACGTCACAACGATTTCTGCAGCTTTTCTTCTTGTATTTCGAAAAGTCGCAGAGGGTTCTGGCTTCGTTATGGTACCGAACCATTTTTCTTCTCACTCACATAACATTTATTCTATTAGCTGATAACATCGATACCAATCTCTATTCTCTAAAACTTAATCTGCAGACAATTTTATGTTACATCAAATACAAGGAGTCACTGTTTACGCCAAGTTTTAATTTTTAAATGATCACGAATTTTAATCTTATCCCAAAACTCATATAAATTTTCAAAATTAAATCTGGGACCGCAAAAACTATCTACGTCTTCTAGTTCTAATTTTAAACTTCAATGACCAACTTCTTTAGAAACAATTCTAAGTTCTTTATAACAACTAATTATGATGATGTTAGACTTTAACCTCAATGTTACTCAAAACCATCGAATCGAAAAGGTTGAATTGTATTTGGAAAAAGTAGATTTGTTTTGGCAAAAATGAGGTATTCTTGAATCTCCAAAAAATTTTAATTTTGATTTTGGGAAGGTTGGGACAATGACAAGAAACTGCTTGCCCATTTTTATATTGAACTTGTTTGTGAAGAGGTTCTGAACCCGAATTCCGAATCTTGTGAAGGCGTTTTGAACCCTCTATGATAATTCTTAAATACTAAACACAATCATAAAATATAATTCTAAATTTAAACAAATAGTTGAATGAAATTAATTGAATGAATTCTATTTTTTTTATTATTGGCGAAATGTAAATACAATTTTGTTTAAGGTAAAATGTGAATTAAAATTGTTATGTCATTAGGTGCCATCTTTGTTTAAATAGAATTATCGTTGAAATGCTTAATTAAACTCATTTTCAACAACCCTATTGACGATTGGAAAAGTAGGAAAAGCGCCGCTAACGAAAGATAGAAAAATTGAAGCGGATACATACAAATTGCGACGCAACCATAGTAACGTACTATCAGCGCTCCTGCGGAAATTAGAAAAAATGAAGTAGATAAATAAAAATCGAAACCCTCCAATCGTCAATTGACCATTGTACAAGTGGGTAAAGCGCCTCTCGCGATAAATAAAAAACATTTATCGGCTATGCACAAATTGTGTAGTAATCATAGTAAATGTGTTATCAGCGCTCCTGCGAAAAATAGAAAGAATGAGGTGGCTATATACAAATCGAGACCCTCCAATCGTCACAAATGATATATTTTTTTTATTTTTTTTTTAATAAATTTTATTTATTTATTTTATGTAATTACAATCTAGTCTCCTGGATTAATGAGCAATTTGTTTCTGACTTATTTTACTAACTTAAATTAATCTATGGCTTCTTCCCATTGGCGTTCCATAGTGTCTGTCTGCTAAATTGAAGTAAGCCACATCATTGTAGAGGATTTTAGATCAGCACAACGCTGTTTAAGCTGATAAACACACCAGCTCAAAAGGTTTGGTTCTTTTAAGTCTCCGCGCTTTGTCCTGGATTTTATTTAAGATGACGTTCATTTTAAGGTCCCTATGGAGCTCATTGTTCCTGACATACCAAGGTGCATCAACGATGTTCCTTAATACCATATTCTGAAATCTTTGGATGCTATTTACGTTGCTCTGTTTAATCCCAAAGCTGAATACCATAAGTCCAAATCGGTTTCAATATTTGCTTATAAAGTAGAAGCTTGTTGTATGTTGACAAAGAAGAGTCCCTTCCCATTAGCCAATACATTTTTCTGTATTGAAGTCTTAATTCTTCACTTTTCTTCTTGACTTGTGCTTTCCATCGTAGTTTAGCATTCAGGGTCCTGCCGAGATACTTAGCTGTGTTCGCATGCGGTATTATTTCCCAATTTATGGTAATCGGGATATGTTCGAATCGTCTGTTTGTAAAGTTGATGTGAATTGATTTAGCTTCATTTAGTTTTATTCTCCATCTTTTTGTTCATTTATATATTTGAGTTACAGCTGATTGTAATTTCTGTATTCTAAGATCGCCGTTTCATCTGCAAAGGAAAGGTATCATCTAACTTAATCCTGAAGAACCTATCTTTCCCTTAAGATTCCAGTATTTTAGCAAATAGCATTGATAGAAGATTTCTTAACTTGTAGTTAAGTCCTTCATGCCATACTCTATCAAACGCTTGTGCAACGTCTAGAAATGCTGTTGAACAGACTTTTTTCTCCTCTAGTGCTTTCTCAATTATACTAGTTGGTTACGAAAACCTAACTGATGATTTGGGATTAAGTTTTTACTCTCGATTATCGGATTTAGTCTTTTTACCAGAAGCTTCTTAAAGAGTTTGGACATGACTGGCAATAGCAAAATTGGCCTATAAGACGATGTTATGTGTGGTGGTTTCCCAGGTTTTGGGATCATAATTACTTCTGCAATTTTCCATAAGATTGGTATACATTTGATTCTAAATGCTGCATTTATAAGATTGGTGAGTTTCACTAGAGCTTTCCTTGGCAGTTCTTTTAAGATTTCTGCAGTAATAAGATTGTACCCAGGACCTTTTTTCGAATTCATATTAGCTTTTATCTCACGCATGACTTCTTTTGGTGTTGTGGGTAGGATTTCTTTACTTTCTTGCACAGCTTGTTCAATAATTATCTCGGCTTCCAACGTTTGGTCTTCATGTGGCTGGAATATTTTTTCGAGGTGTTCAGAAAATTCTCGAGCTTAGTCTTCATTATTTGTAGCCCATTTCTCACCTGCTATTGTTATAGGAGGATTCTGCATTATTGGTCTTTTAATTCTTTTGGTTGCTCTCCAAAGAGAATAATCAGTACTATTATCATTAGTTAATTTTCTTAAATAGTTGCTGATTGATTCATCTTTCAATTCTTTGATCTCTCTTCTTACTTGTTGAGTGAGATTGTTCAAATGAGTTTTATCTTGAGTGACCATACTCTTCTCGCTCTTATTTTGTCTGCTAGGAGTTCCCTAGATAATTTCCATAGGGTAATTGTTTCCCTTGATTTTCGTTTTAATTTCAGGAGTATTTTCCGAAGCTGATAGCTGTATATCATTTACAAATTTTTGAACTTCTTTGTCTAATTGCTCTTCAGTCTTTAATGGAACCATTAAGTTATGTTTTCTTCTAGCGATAGTCTAAATCATTTTCAGTTAGTGCGATTATTTACTAGAAATGGGTTTCTTTCTTTCTGAATGATTTTTTCACTTAACGTGGTGAATGATCAGAGTTTAAGTCATGGTTGTCATCTACTTGTGCATAATTTACAGATATGTTCTTAATTATGGAGAAATCAATCAGATGTGGTACTTTGTTTGGATCAGTTGGCTAGTAGGTTGATTTTCCAGTTGAGGGGGCTTCACAACTGCATTTCTTGATAGCTTTTAGGAGTTTTTTACCTTTAGTTGTTGTTAATCTGGAGCCCCAGTGGACATTTTTTGCATTAAAGTCTCCTGCAAGTACAAATCGTTTTTTACTGAGGAACTATTTAGTCTGCTTAAAATTAATTTAAGTGTTTGACTTAAGGGGTAACCAGCGAATCAGTAAGAATCATTACAGAATTTGACGAAAGTATTTCCTTACAGAATATTTGACATATCAGCCACCGAATCCGTAATAACTGACAAATACAGTATTAAAATTGTAATGTAAATAGCAAAATTATTATTTTTAAGAAGAGTGTGCCATGCAAATTTTGGTGTATTCTGACATTTCCTTTAGTTTGCGCGTTAATTTTCGCTCTCTTAAGTGACAGCCGAACTGAACGAACAGTTCTTAAAGATTCGCTGGTCAGTAACATGCACTTTCTGTATATCGCATTCTTACTTAAAGTTGTTACTGACTCGCTGGTTCACCCATTACAGTTAGTCACTTTCAAAGTTGGTCGATGCAAAAATCGAATTTAGTTATGTAAAATATTATATTTAAAAAAATTATTTTTGAATTATACGACTTATTTAAGTTTATTTAATTTATCCGTAACACATATGCAAGAGAGTTCCGTAATAAATGCACACAAATAAAACTTCGCAGCTATTAAACAATTTCCTTCATTTATTTACATCACTTTCATTGTTGGCCGATACTTTTTAACACACACATTTACGTAATATTAACTGAAAGAACTGAATTTTTGTTTTAAACAGCAGTCTGTTTTTAGTTTTTCTCCAGTAAGAACCAGATAGAGAATAATTCTGTAAATTTAGCAATATTTTTCCAAAATGTTTAACAAAGGAAAACATACTACTTTTGATAAGCAAACACTTCCCAGAATCTTAGATCTTCTTAGAGGCTGAATAACCACTTTGCACCCCAAGATGTACTTAATTTGATAAATTTTTTCGATATCTTCATCAGTATCGAGGTCAACATAAACATGTTAAGAGGTACTTTGCCTCTCCGTTTTAGCTTAATTAATGCTTCAATTGCCTTAAATCCTTTTGCTTTCAGGTCATCAATTATTTTTTCTGGTTTACACGTAGAGTGTAAGTTTTTAGCCATGACCCTAATTGGCCTGGTTTGTTTGTCTTCAAACGTGTGCCAGTTACGTTTTTTTTCGTTTAACAAATTTTTCCATTTTTCTGTAAGTTTCACCATCTTCCAAGTTTATTTTGATGGTGTTTCCATTCATCACCTTTGTATTAAGCTTATCAGTAGTAGTTATTGTTTTTATTTTCTCATAGAGTAAATCGTAGTCTTTGACTTCATCTATTACTGTTGCTGGGAGTGGAGGTATTTTTTGGTTGTTTGTGGTGGGGAGGGCGTATTATTCCGTTTCCTTTTTTTCTCCCTCCTTTAACTCTAATCCACTCAGTTTCTCGAGCTAGTTCTTCTTCATCCGTAAGACACTCTTGTGGAGTTGTATTCTGGTTAGGAGTAGAACGGATATCCTACGTTAAGAGCTTTAACTTCATTTTCAAGCGTCTTTATACGCTCCTGCATCCATGCAATTGTAACATTCAGTTGCTTGTTTATATTGTGGGCTCCAACTAATGCATTATTAGCTTTACACAATTCATTGTGAAGCTTTTCTTCGTTTGTAGAACGAGTGTTGCGGCTGCTGGGTATTAGTTCCATATTTGTTCCGCTCATTGCTCATTTATGGTGTACTGCACTCGCCTCTAGTATTTCGCCGATGCATCACATCGTTGCCCGGGTGTTACTACGTGGAGGTATACTAGACACATTTGGTGGTTTCTACATAATTGCAGAGTTGGAATATAGACCATGAGATACATGGCTATAGACGGTCAACTCCCACCCTACATTGAGACGCACCCAACACCCGTACATACGATATATAACAGAAAAAAGTGCTGTACTAATATTAAAAGGAAAAGTACTAACAGTGAATAATGTTTTTGCATTTAAAAGCTGGAGCAAAACAAACAACAAATACACTGATTCCTCGTTTAGCAGTGTTATACCGGTTTGTGGTACGGAGAGGGGATCTTCCCGAAATACTATTACTAAACTAGAAGTTAATCGCACCACCGAAATTAACATAAACATAAACCAATTCGCACCTTTGCAGAGCATTAAATGGCAGATTTTGTTTTCATCTGAACGACTGTAATTAAAGTATTCTTGATTAGTTGGAGGATTAACTTAATCGTCAAAAATTTAATAGCTTGTTGAGTGAAACAACTTTTTATTCTAAATAAATAGTTTTTTTGACATATTAAACCATGTCACCTTTCAACCGTTACCTAGGCAAATAGCAGATGAAAACATAACAACAGTTAGCAAAATTGATGAATATAATATTCGATGTGTAACATTACAGGAATTAAAAAATGAGATCAAGTGTAATTTGAACGCAAAAAAAGCTCCAGGATATGATTTAATTACTGGACAAGTCGTAAAAGCCATTCCCGAGAAGGGACTACGAAAATTGGTTCAAATTATCAATGCTGTCTTCAGACTAAAATATGTCCCACGGCAATGGAAGGTTGCCAGTTAATGCATAAGCACGATGTTTTTCCTTCTGTATTTTCTTAATATAGCTACTTCATTTGATAAATACTACTTTTACTTTCTTTTACTCTAGTAAAATAAAGTATAGTAATCATGAAAATTTTAGGCCTTGAGATTTTTAGAGATTTATCTGTTTTGAGGTCCCCTGAGTCCGAAAAAGTGGGTTTCGAAATGGTGTCTGTCTGTCTGTCTGTCAGTCTGTCAGTCTGTCAGTCTGTCAGTCTGTCAGTCTGTCAGTCTGTCAGTCTGTCTGTGTCCTCTCTACAGCCCAGAAGGTTTAACCAATCGAACTGAAACTTCAGATTTAAGCTTTTTTGATAAATTGGGAGGTCCCAGTGAATTTTACTCCAAATCGGCCAACCGGAAGTGGCCACTCCCTTGGTCCAGAAAACTTATTTTGCAAATATCTTAAAAAGTATAAGGTTTACAAAAAACTACTAAAAACAAAATGTTTCCAAAAATTAAAAACAAATAAAAATAAAAAAAAAAAATTGAAAAAAAAATTGAAAAATTTAAAAATTAAAAAAAAAATTAAGAAAAAAATAAAATTTCTCAAAATTCTCTGTTCGTAAAAGAAAGTCGTGTGTTGGCCACACCTCCATTTTTTATAAAGCAATAACATAGATAACAAAATAGGAAACTGATTCTTATAAATGCGCTTTAGGTTTTTGTTTAGTTGCCAAAATTTTAATTTTTAGCTAATTCACACAGCAATATTTAATTTGGTAGATAAAAATATTTCACCATGATAATTTGTTTTTCACCAAATTTTTATGAAACACTTGAATTAGTAGAATCTGAAGAAAAATATTAACTCCAACGAAAAAACAGAATATATAGGAAAGATAATAAGCAAGCTACCATGAGCCAAACAGTGATCAAGAATTTGCAGGTTTGGCAACATAGTTTCGCTTTATCTACCAATGGGTTATGCATCATCACAGTTTCTTTTCACATGAATGTGACATTAAGTTAGCATGTAAGTCATTTTCTGATTCGAGTTTAATTGCAAAACTTCATTGCGGCATAACAAAAATAACGGCAATAATAGAAAATGTTTTATCACTATTTTCTGATGGTATTTTAATTTAGCTAATGAAAAACCGTATTCATTCGCAACAGATGCTTTCAATAAAGCCAACATTAAATGCTGGCCGCTAGTCATAACGTATTTTTCTATAACTGAGAGAACTAGAGAAGGTTGGATTTTTACGAGATGCAAAAGAAACTTCGACGGCGCACATTGTTAGATTTTGCTGAAAAAGTGGCCAAAAGTACGGATTTTGAAATTTTTTTTGTGATTTTTAAGTAGTTAGTATAATGTCCAATGCATTCAGTAAAAGTGAAAAAAATATTATTGTTTTTTATTTAGATGTTACTCGTATATCTAGAGGGATTGTTTTATTTGGGTCCGGGTCAAAATGCCGCGTTTTAAAATGTCGCGTTTTAAAATGTCGCGTTTCAAAATGCCGCGAGGTACAAAATGTTGCGTGGTACAAAATGTCGCGTCTTAAAATGTCGCGTTTCACAATGCCGCGACGTACAAAATGTCGCGTGTTACAAAATGTCGCGTTTTAAAATGTCGATAAAAAATCGTCGAAAATATATAAGGACTTAACTTTAACATTTTAGTGAAGGAATATTCTAATAAATTTCAACATTTGCGTTCTTTTTCTTAGACCCACTTTATAATTACATAAAATTACATTTATAAATAATTTCCATTCAGTGAAGGAAAATTTTACTATATGTTTAAAGACAATTTGCTTGTTTCAAATAATTTTTATTAAATTATTTATTATTTCACATCATATTGTATTGATTTATAAGGGATTTTTCAAAACGCGTCATTTTAAAACGCGTCATTTTGTACCACGCGTATTTTGAACCACGCGGCATTTTGAAACGCGACATTTTAAAACGCGACATTTTGTACCACGCGACATTTTTTACCTCGCTGCATTTTGAAACGCGACATTTTAAAACGCGACATTTTGTACCACGCGACATTTTGTACCTCGCGGCATTTTGGAACGCGACATTTTAAAACGCGACATTTTGTACCACGCGGCATTTTGAAACGCGGTATTTTAAAACGCGACATTTTAAAACGCGGCATTATGAACGGTTCCCGTTTTATTTAGAGCAAGCTGCTGACAGATTTTTGAAAATAATTTTTTTTTTTTTTTAATTTACATTTAACTAAATTACTTGAACACCAAAGGACTGCAATAATGATACGAGTATATAGTATGTACAAGGTTATTTTTTTTTAAAGTTGGGTCTTCAACATTTTTTATTTTTAGAATGTAATTTATTTTATTAAGGTGTAAAAAACCCACATTTTTGAACTATTTTCTGTCTTTAGGTAAGCTTACCTTTTTTCTCCATGTTTCTCCAACATGCGACATATAGCAAATGAAAGATTATTATAATATCTTTTTGCAGGTAATAAATTTAGGTATGGACAAGTGCATAAAAAAAGCTACACTATTTAAACTGTTGCATTGTTCTTAATAAGTAAATTAGTCTTAGCGTTTATGGTATTAAGTACCCAAAATCTTATAATTTAGCTGCTTTTAATGCGTAATATTGTTTTTAATAGATGTTGGCTATATAATTGCGAATATTTTCTAACTTGTTACATTTTAAAAACTGAGCTAGAAAGTGGAAAATGGCTGTATCTGCGAAATATTTGGACAAATGTGAAATGATGACACAATGGTTGACAAATGACTTTGATTTAATAAATGCGGCTAATACCAGTGAATTTGAAAGTCAAAGCGAGGATGAAGAAATACAAATGACTCAAATCTAAGTGAACGATCAAAAAATGAAAAGTTTTCGAAAAAAATGCTGTTACTGAAGTCGAGGAAGCATCAAAACTTCTCGTGCATGTATGTATATATAAAAAAGAGTGTATGTATAAAAAAGAAAAATTTAAAGAACATGCAAAAACAATTAAGAAAACTGCTGATGCCAGTCCAAAAAGAATCGACAGAATAGTGAAAAGTATTCCAACACCAACTAAAGTGAACAATTTTTCAAATGAAGAAGCCGTTGCTTTATTTCTTGATTTGGGCCTAACAGTGAATAAATATAGGCTACTTCGGAAACGCCTTCAAGAGAAAAACGTAAGCGTACTTCCTTCCTTTGACAAATTATCTAAAACAAAGCAAGAAAGCATACCTCTTCCTTTGGATATAACAGAGGTGTCAGCGTTAGTGAAACTTCTGGATATCTTAGATCACACAGCAAAGCGAATAATTATGTCTACGAAATTAAAAGCAAGCAATTTTGAATCAACCGAACTTATTTTATTTTCCAAATGGGGATGCGATGGATCATCTGGCCAATGTGTATATAAGCAACCAATTGCAGACGATAAATCAAATGCATTCCCTAATATAAAGGAAACAAAAGAAGCAACAATTACATCTCTTAATTTTGTTAAAGAGGGAATCAAAGATTTGGTGCCAACTTTGTTATCAATAAGTGATAAAACCATTAGCATTTTCCACAAACTTACTTTGACAATGGTTGATGGAAAATTAGTGCAAACAATTACTGACACCGTTTCATCTTCGTCTTGTACGGTATGCAACGCAAAACAATCACTTGGAATTTCTCCTTTGCATGCAAGAATAAGATTCATGGAGCACGTTTTGAAAATTGCTATGACTTATCATTTAAAGGTAATATTAGAGTTAGAGGCAATATTGAAAATAGTATTAAACGATCTGAAGAAAAGGCACGAATTCAGACAGAATCTAAAAAGGAAACTGGCATGATTATTGACAAACTAAGTATGGGTTTGGAAATACTAATGATGGGAACACCGCCAGAAGATTTTTTGCGAGTGCAGAACTTACAGCAAAAATAACTAAAGTTGATTATGAGCTGATTAGGAGGTTTAAAGTAATCTTAAATGCGTTATCTTTCACAAGAGAAATTGATCCCGATAAATTTCATAAATACGCGAGTGACACCGCAGATATATGTATATATATATATATATATATATATATATATCAACAATTATGGATCCTGGAGAACGATGTCATCAACTGTGCATAAAGTTCTTCGACCGGGATCTTCTATTATTCGGCATCACATCTTACCATTAGGAGAGTTGTCTGAGGAAGCGCAGGAATCTCGAAATAAGGACTATCGAAAATTTCAGCTTTTAAATACTAGAACAAATTCAAGGACAAATCAAAACAAAGATTTATTTTCAATACTATTAATATCTTCTGATCCAGTGATATCATCATACGAATAGAACTGAAAATCTACATAATGATATAGTACGTTTATAGAATTAGAACTTATTTAATACGTTTTATGTACTAATATTTGTGATATTACTTAAACAAAAAATTAAAATTATTGTGTAAATCATATACAATATTTGTTCGTTTAATTAGATTTTAAACCCCTTTAAAAAGTGTTCCACCCTGGTTTTCTATTTTTTTTTATTTCTCTTAAATTATGTTCTATCTTCTATATATCCTCAAAATTTCAAAAATGTATCTCCACTAATAGCCAAGTTTCATAATTTTGACCACTTTCTCAACAAAATCTGACAGTGTGCGACAGTAACTAATCGTATTGAGAATAAATTAACGTACAATTATTTGAGGATTGAGAATATCATGAGTGCATACAGTGCGCACAATGGCTTGTTAATTATGGATGCAATAAAAAAGCTTTCTGACAAAAACAAGAGCATAATTAAAGCAAATTGTAATTGCCACATTTTAGATAATGTCGCAATGCATGAAGGTAGAGCCAAATATTTTGTATGTTAACTTTTCGCTTTTAAAAATCATAGTTTGATGTTAAATAAATTTACTTTATCCACTTTTGATATATAATATCCCGATAACTATGCTGATTTCAAATAAAGAAAATGTAAAATAACCCATCCCTCCAGTGTGAAAACACAAAATGGAACTATTTCTTATTAATTTACGAAATTTATTTCAACAAAAGCGGATAAAACGTTGCCTGCCACTCATGAGCAAAGAGATATTATCCACTCGGGATAACTTATCCCTCATGGATAATGTCTCGTTTTGCTCCCTAGTACCATAAATAACTATTGTCCATGACTAACGTATAATATACTCATTAGACATTTCTTTCTTCAATTATAATGATATACATTATTCACTGCTACTTTATCTAGTAATCTCTTCTTCCATTATTCACTAGTACCAAGTAAAAATTTCATTTTTGAAATTTTATGTAACGGTCTGCTCCAAAAACATCTATAATTCATTATAGAATTATAGATGTTTTTGGTCTGCTCTAATACTGTGGTAATTATTTTCTCGTTGTAGTTTTTGACATTTTAATGTTAAAACATTCCATTCTCTTTTTTCACTGCTCGAATACAATTTATGTTTGACGTTTATTGTGAAAATGCAAATTGAATAAATCAACAGTTTTAGATTGTTGAATTGCATATTCAAATTTCATTTATCTAAAAAAGAGTTTGAAAGAGTTCAATGTTACGGCTCTGTTGGTAAGAACTTACAAATCTCAACCTATCGTTTGCTATGAAAATATATTTTTATTTTAGATTGATGTTACATCAAAATCCAACAACCTCTACTATATGGACAATTATTTATATTATTATTACAACAATTAAATAATTTGTTTATAAATTATCACATAATTAAATTTTTCAATTATAATTACCTTTAAGTTCGTCATCTTGTTGTATTTATTTTAATTTTATAGAGCTGTCAAACAAACAAAACCCCACTAGATTATAAATTTTTTACTTTCTTTAAAAGAATTATACTTCAAAATTTTATTCTAATGCTGTATGCCTCAGAAGACTTTTCAAACTTTAGTTTGTAAGACCCAGCAATTCATGCATTATTTAAATCGATGTCACTAGGTTAAAAGTATTCAATTGTGCCTTATAGCCAACTAAACTTTTCAATAATTCGCATGATCTTGGTGGCCAATTCACGTCTGTTCTTCGAGAAATTATTCGATTATTTTATTTCTCTTTCAAAAGATCGATTGATTGCATTGGTGTGTGGCATGTTGCACCATTCTGTTGAAACCACATATTCTGCACATCAATATCTTCCAATTAACTCCACAAAAGTTGTTGGTTTGAGGTTTAATTGCTGTGAACGACGACGAATTGTTGTCCTTGGCTCTTCAGCAACACTTGTTCTAACAGCTGGCATATTTTTACTTGAGCGACCACTACGATAATAAATTCTGCTTCTAAGTTTAATAGCACGGTTTGTGGAAATTTTCTTCTAACTTCTGAATAAGTTTTACCATATTTAAAATAAGTTTTAATAATGAAAGCACGTTGTTCACTCGTGTAGCGATCCATTTTAACTAACCGAAATGTTTGTACTTGTCATCTGCCAAATAACATGTGGTACATGTCTAATACAAAAAATAAAGTGGCGGAATATTTAAAAAGAGACCTCGAATTTGAAAACCCTTTATATATATTTGTAATTTGTGAGGTTATGTTATAGCAAAATTTTTATGTTTTTTGTACATAACACGAAAGTATAACAAAACTGAAATTTACAAGCATATATTTGCTAACGATAATGCTTATATCCGCAAACACTTAAGACTGTCAGTTCATTCACTTAATAAAATATGCTGTTTATTTGCCCAACATTTTAAATGTTTCAAATTTTCAATAAAATTCCGTATTTCTATGTTTCTATATTGCCTGACCAGTACAGCGAGCTATAGGGTCACTGGTATAAGTTTAAATTGATATATTGATATACTGTGAGAACAATTGTTCACAAAATTCTTGACATGTTTGTGACGCTTGCACCAAAGGTAATAAAATTGCCAAATCTAATAAAATTGGAACATCAATATTTTCGAAAGTGTTAGGTGCTATCAATGGATGCCGCATAAAAATTGTTGTACCAACTGCGTTACACTGTCAATATATAAATCATAAAGTTGATTAAATTATTAATTTAATAGCAGTATATGCGATATTTCTTTAAGTAAATTTATTAATATTTGTTGTGCCCCCGGGTTCCGTACATGACCAAAGGGTCCTACGGAATAGTTAATTATATCGCAAACAAACATTCCCACCTCATGGATTTTTTCTATTATTCATTTTATACAAGACTTCGCAAAGATAGCCAAGCCACTGGCCACCCTTACAAGAGGAGACAATACACAAACAAAAGCAACCCAGTCCAAAAAGGTACAAATCAGCTTGAACAAGGAAGAAATCCAAGCATTTTTACATATCAAAGAGCTACGATTCTCCACGGATATATTAATCTTTCCGGACTTCAATAAACCATCCCTTCTGATAACAGATGCTTCATCATTCGTAATTGGCGCGGTATTATCCCAGAGCGATATCGGCAAGGACAGGCCCATCACCTATATCTCTGGATCACTAAATAAAACAGATCAGAAATATGCTGCTAAGGAGAAGGAGATGCTGGCTATAGTTTGGGCCCTAGATAATCTCAGGAGCTACTTATACGGAGCAAAAAAAATTAAAATCATGACGGATCACCAATTGCCAACTTTTACAATAAGCAATAAAAACACTGCCAAATTAAAAAAGGTGGAAAGCACGCTTAGAGGAACATAACTACGAAATTATTTACAAACCGGGATGCATCAACAAAGTCGCGGATGCCCTATTAAGACTAGAAATGGAGGCAAACACCCTATCTACAAACGGAACGATTCACAGTGCTGAGCAAGGTTCCACGGATCTAATACGGTACTGCAAAGCGCCAATCAACGCATTTAGGAATCAACTTATAATCAAAAAAGGGAAAGAAATTTACGCTCGGGAAGAGCCACACCCATCTTACCACAGGCATCACATTAGCCTGCCTGAACTAAGTAAGGAAACCCTAAAGAGAATTCTACGAGAAAAACTAAATCCGAACACAATCAATGAAATAAAGATACCTGAAGAATATATTCAAATCCTCCAGGAAGCCGTTAAAGAAAATTTCTCGGGTTACAAGATACGATTAACACAAAGAGTGAAGAGTGAGAAAACCAATTTGCCATTATAAGGAGTCATGCAGAAAATAAAAAACAAATATTGGAGAAATACTACTTCCCTCGAACGACTAGTCGAATAAAGAAGCATACACAAACCTGCGACACCTGTAACCTCAACATATATGATAGATATCCTAGCCGCATACAAATCCAAGAAACACCCACTCCGACGTATCCGACAGAGATACTCCACATCGATATAATGGAAATCAAAGATGAGAAGTTCATTTCATGTGTGGACAAATTCACAAAATTTGTGAAATTTTTTCGCATCAAAACTAAATCCATTCACATACATTTCTTCTCTGTACCTAAAATACTTGCGATGGACAATGAAAGAAAAGCTTCTTTCATTAATAAGTCCCATAATTACGGACTATCTAAAAACTTTGGGAGTTAAAATTTACCTGACACCATCACAAAGATGTGAGACAAATGGGACTGTCGAGAGAGTCCATTCTACGATAATTGAAATCGTCAGATGCCTCCAAAACGAGTAAAAGGAACTAACAGTAAAGGAATTAATTAATGTAGCAGCATACCGCTATAATAACTCTGTACACTCGGTCGTTCAACAATGATGATGAAGAGGAAATTAGCTGCTTAATTACAGAAATAGAATCCTTGCCGTATTCCAATGAAATAGAGGCTATAGAATACGCGGAACCAATGATGATACGTCATATCTATACCTAAGACGGGAAGTAGAACTACAACCACCTTATCATAAAATCAACGGTTAATCAAAACAAAGAAATACATCTGAAGTTCAACGAACTTTTGCTAAATCAAAACGAATTATTTGGAGTCACCCAGAGATGCAACCTCTTTCGAGATATCACCATATGCGAAATGAGTAAGCTGAAGGAACTAAGTAATGGCCACTGTATCAGCCAAATTATGCAAGCATTAAATGCTAGATGTGATTGCCAGTTCAATAAGAATCAAATCTTCGAACTCTTAAACGACAATACAATATTCGTAAGAAACTTTAAAGGAGACATCATAACTTTTTTAATTCAATATCATAATGAAACAATAAAAATCGGCAAATCAACTTTTACGAACAGAGAAGCAAGGACATCTCAAGTAGTGACACCGGTACTAAAAGCAAATATAACGGAAAAAAGCATCAAAATTGACCCAAGATACTTCCATAACTTGTATCTAAATAACGTTGAACAACTTTAATAACTTTTCAATGAGCGTAAAGAAGCTGTCCTAATTGACTTCAGCATCATAACCATTGTCATCTGCTTAGTCATCATTTTTCTCACCAACAAAGCTAGAGTGAGACGTAAAAGAAGAATGCTATTTATCAACAAGCCGATCTATCAAGACGAAATTTCCAGCGATCAACCAGGAATTCAACCCAGGAAATTGAGTTTCTGACCCACGAGGCGCGGGTCTTTAAGGAGGGAGAAGTGAACACCACCATTAATGTCGAGTCAACACAACGTGATTTATGAGACACGCACAAACTTGTCGAATCAACACAACGTGCGTTGTGTCCGGTTGAAAGATAATACCTTTTTATGAAATTCTTTTTGAGTAATTTTCCATACATTTTATGCAACTTCAACTATTTTTATTGTATAAAATGATAAAATATTTTTGTAGTTTTTTAGTTTTAAGTTTGATCTTAAAAAATAAAATTATTTTTTTAAGTTAACTCGCACATAACTCGTCAAAATATTACGAATCAATCACACAAAGCAATTGAAACCATAACACAATTTAATTGTTAATGATGACTTTGCGGTATGATCACCAGGAAAGCTACAATATTTAATCGTGATTGTCTACATATTATTAATATTATAATCTGAACATCAAAAAAGGTAATTTAGATCATAATCAAACTCGATCAGGCAAATATGGATTACTACTCCCAAGTCTGATCAAGCTATTGCAAAGTTTCAAATAATTCTTAAGTCTGTGTGGAAATTTTGTAATCATATCGAATCTTCTTTGACCCAATACAAAATATTTACCTTCAATCGGGCCCCTTATATATTTTTCAACCCGATAAATTTTTTTTTAAAGAAGAAAATATGTTTTGCTCTAGATTTCAACGAAATATGTAAATTTTTGGCAAAAAATATTTCAATGAAAACTGGGTGATGAATGTTAGGTCCTAATACTGGTAGTGGAAAAAACGTACTTCAAAATTCAATGTTACATTTCGTAATCATAAAATAAAACTATTTTTTCAATTTAAGAAAAGTATTTAACCACAAGTGGACAAAACTTTGGGTGCCACACCAAAGCAAAGATATATTATCCACTCAGTATAGTGGCCCACCACATGGATACTATCTAACTTTACTCACTACCACCAAAATTAACTATTCATTTAGTTTTAAACTTATCAAGTGAAACCCATAAACACGTTTTGTTTCATTTTCGGTTTGTTTTCATAAAAAGTTTTATTCAATGAAACGCGGTTGTTGAAGATATAAGAGCCGAAAACTTCATGACAATCCAATCATAACACAACTGACAGTAAATCCCATAGAGAAAAATTGGAATATTAGTATTTATTTGAGTTTGGAACCACAAATTCACCAACTTAAAATATTTTCAGTTTGGTTAATGATCTTAAAAGCAGTATTATTTATTGTCATTTCTAATTCAAAAATTTAATTAAATATTATTTATTACATTTATATTTTCAACCGGAAATTAATTTTCATTAAAGTAAAATAAATAAAAAATCCTTCATCCTTTTTCTATTTTCATTAAACATAATATAAATTAGAAAAAAACACAATTAAATTAACACCCCATGGCTCCAAGCGTAATATTTAATAGAAGCTAGAGAATTCCCGCGACCTACAAAAATTAAATAACAAAATAAAAAATTTCTTTTCTTTACCAAAATAAAAAAAAAATTAACTTAAACTAATTAAAATAAAAATGATTAGATTTAAATTTAATTTAAATTTATAGAAAGAAAATAATAAATAATAAAATAAATTATCATCACGGGGTGCTATTCTTGAACCATTACGAAAACTTTCGTATTGCGAGTTAGTGTCAAAGTATTACGAAAACACTAAAATCGTATTCTTGAAATAGGATTACGAAAATTTTCGCAACGGAACGTTACTAAAATTTTCGTAATGGTTTTTTCGTTTCCCATTGCATTTCGTAATGAAATCATTTGGATTTTTGTGTTAATTATATTGATAAGTATGTTCATAAAACTCAATATTTTGTATTCTCAATATTTTATAAAAAAGTGAAAACAAAATCATACCTTTTTTTCTTTGTTTCACGTGTTCTTAAAAATATGTATTATTTATTTCGAGATAACGATGTACATAACTATATGCATTCAGTTTTGTTTACTACCTAACTAGACAAAAGGATATTTTGTATTTACATGCCGTCTTAAACCTTGAGATACTTTTTTTAATACTTGACCACCTTTTAATTTTAAACAATACGTGTAAGGGTATGAGATTTTTTGGATATGAAATAAAAATATGTTATTTAAAGCCATATTGCCTATTTAACTTTTATATTTATTTGTTAAAATTGTAATGATTGGAAATTAATTAATGCAATGTGTAATTTAAAGTGTCATTTTTATCATTCATTAAGTTCATTTGGAACAATTTTGTTTTATCAGTTTAAATTACCGGTCTTCAAACATTACGACAATTTTCGTAATGCACAATATTTTCGTAATCGTAATGGTGAAATCATAAATTGGTATTCTTGAAACCATTACGAAAATTACGAAGAGAGGAATAAAAAACTAAGAAGATTTCGAAAGAGATTATTAAAAATGTTAGTATAACTGAGGATATTAAGCGAAGCGGACGCTTTCTTTACTTAAAATTATAAATTGTTGTGAATTTTTGTCAATAATGGCTTATTTATTTAATATTAAATTAAATATATTAAAAGTGATTGTGTATGCTACTTTTTCTTTTAAAGGGAAAATTAATTCGGTCTAAATAGACCAATGTATTGAAATCTTGTCAAAAATGGCCAAAAATTTGTTTGATCCAAAACCACTTTTCTCGACGTTTTGGAAGTTCTTGAGTCCGAAAAAGAAAAAAATAATAATATGTCTGTCCGTCTTTCTGGACGTCTAGATGTCTGTAGCCATGATATCTCGAGAATCGCTTATCCGATTTAGAATTTTTTTTTCCACCAATCGGCTTTTATGGTACGACGGTACATATGATTGTATGATGGTACGATTGCACGATGATATAATGTTATGTCGTGTATGATGGCATGATGGTTTGATGGTATGGTAGTACGATGATATGATCCTGTGCAATGCCACTACATAAAAAGCCATGAAAAAAACTTGTAATGGTGTTAAGGGAATAAAGATTTTTATTTTCCTATGGAACGTAAACACAATCATATGGGATTTTGTGTTGCCTTTATTTTCAATTTAAATGAAAATTTTTATTGATAAACAGAAATAATTTTAAATTAAATACAATCTGTTTCGTCGGCAAGTGACCCCTTGTGTGTTGGTGATAGCTTTTCACATTTTTCTTCATATCTCCCAAGTTATGGGCTCGATTTTAATTCTGTTTGCGGTTTTTGAAAGCTTATGAGTCACTTTATTGGTTAATTTGCACAATAAGCCAGGTTTTTGTAAAGAATGTAACAAATTATGGGAAAATCACATTTTTTTACTTAAACGATTTTTTTATTTAAAAAAACTTCTACTTTTTAAAAAAATGAACTGTAAGTCGAAAAAATGTCCCATGACATGGTTATTTTATTTATAATTATTAAAACATTGTTACTACCTAACTCATAAAATATACGAACACCAATTTGTCGAAAAAATGTCGTTTGTAGCCGTTTAGGTATAGTGATGTTATCTAACCAAATCTTTTAAATCGATCATTTTCACTCAAATTGGTAAGTAATAATAAATAGTTCAGTTGTTCGCTAACCGATAGTGTGAAACTATGTACTCTCAGTGTTTTGTGTTTTAACAATTTTAAGTTTATGTGATAATGAAAAGGACAGTTTGTGTTAAGTTAAAAATTTGATCAAACAAATATACAGCGTGAATATTAACATACACGTTGGAAGAGGATTTATTACGATTAATACGCGTTGACCCTACGACAAGTATCAGTCGCCTGTCGATAATGTTAGGCATATCGAGGTCAAGAAGGCCTTAATCCTTATCACTTCCGTCGTGCTCAACATCTAGGAGATGTGAACCATCGTGCCAGATCAGTTTTTTGTAACTGGATAATTTCACAGCAAAGAAGTGATGTCAATTTTATAAGGAGAATATTGTGGACAGATGAAGCTACTTTCACCAGGGCGGGTATAATAAATTATAGAAACCTCCATGTTTGCGCCGTCGAAAATCCACACGTCGTAAAGGAGACAGCTTTCCAGAGCCAATTTTCTATAAATGTATGGGCGGGAATGATCTACGATTAATTTATCGGACCTTACGTGCTACCAAACAGGCTTGATTAACACGTATTATTAGAATTTTCAGGAATCACTTTGGCTTTGCTCATGGAAAATGTGCCATTGTTGAGGGGAAGGCGAATGCAGCTGCAATTAGATGGAGCTCCAGCACATTTTGCAAAGATGAGACGTGACCATTTGAATAAAAATTATCCACGGTGGATCGGTAGAGGAGGTCCTGTACCCTGGCCGCCAAGGTCCCTTGATCTTATGCCCCTAGATTTTTATTTCTGATAGCAAGAATTTTCGCTGCTGCAGCAGAAACAAGAGGCAACCCCTAACAATTGTGATGGACAACAACTAGTGTGATCAGGAGAGCCTTGTTTGATTACAAGAGGGTGGAAAGCACTTCGAACATGTCATTTAATTAAAAATGTTTAATAATTTGTAATAGAAATTTTTATTTATTATTAATAAAACAGTATTATTTTATTTCTTTGACTTTAATTTAAACATCTTTCCTTGTTTAATTTCCCTACTTTCTCTAGGTGATTTTTGCGCGGTATTTTTAAGAGTTAGCTAGTAACAAAGTTTTGTCAATTTGTAGATATTATGCTGTAGATTAATAATAATAATTAAAATAATTAACTTAATGGGATATTTTCTCGACTTACAGTTCAGTTTTTTAAAAAGTAGAGGTTTTCTTAAGTAAAAAAAATGTTATTTTCCCGTAATTTTTTACATTCTTTAAATAAACCTGGCTAAGTGCACAAACTATCAAATAAAATGACTCATAAACTTTCAAAAACCGCAAACAGAATTAAAATCGAGCCCATAACTTGAAAAAGAGACTCCCACTTTAAAGGATTTTTTGTGATAATTTTAATTAAGTATTCCGAATTTTCCGGCCGGCCACTTGCCGACGAAACACATTATATATCTTGCAGCTTGTACAGAATTTTAATTGAAATTAATAAAATTTTAATTAACAATTTTGCATTTTAGTAAATTGATATTTAGGGAAATCGTTAGGCTTCGTGTTTTTTTTAAATTTCTTTTCGTATATTACTAGATTAGTTTTATTATAAATCATGGCTGTTTGGATGTAGTAGCATTGGTAAAGTAATAAAACTAATCTAGTAATCTACGAAATGAAATTGTAAAAAAAGCACGGAGCCTCACGATGTTTGAGAATAAAAATCAATTTACTAAAACGCAAAATTGTGAATTAAAATTTTATAAATTTTAATTAAAATTGTGGACAAGCTGCAATTCGATATATTTAATTTAAAATTATTTTATATTTATCAATAAAAATGCTCATTTAAATTGAAAATAAAGGCAACACAAAATAATTCCCATATGATTTTGTTTACGTTTCATAGGAAAATAAAAATCTTTATTCGCCTGGGGATTTGACTTTTTAGACTGATGTCACGGCTGTTTATGTAGTGGCATTGTCCTATGATTCTATGACGATATGAATTTCGATCGTATTGTCTACGATACTATTATGGTATGATGGTATGATTGAATGACTTTACGTACCATTAGTATTAGCCACCTGTGACATTATATGAATCCAATTCCAATTACAGCATGCGTCATTAAAAAATACATCCCAAATTGTCAATTAGTATTGTAGCTATTACCCTTATTTTTAAGAAAATAATAAACATACCACAAGCAAATAGGTACCCTTTTTTGGTGGTAATAAAATAATAAATATTTAGCGAAATATAAATACATATTATTTTTAACCATCAACAGAAATTATTGAGTTTTATAAACATCCTTATATGAATATAATTAAAACAAAAACCTAAATGATTTCATTACGAAATGCAATAAGGAACAAAAAAACCATCCGAAAATTTTAGTAACGTTCCGTTGCGAAAATTTTCGTAATCCGGATTTCAAGAATACCATTTTAGTAACTTACATTTTCATCTTCTCTCTCGAAATTTTATTATTTCTTTTTTCCTCTCTTCGCTGTATTCGTAATGGTTTCAAGAATACTAAATTATGATTTCACCATTACTATTACGAAAATAGCATTACGAAAATTTTCGGTTACGAAAATTTTCGTAATGTTTCAAGAATAGCACCCATGATACCCAGACCGAAAAGGTTGGATTGATCTTTTCCGTTCCGATTTGAATATAGAATATGAGGTAAACTACACAAAACACAAAAAGCACTACTACTGCGTGGTGGTGGTTTTCTTTGTGTTATGTTGGTGTGTCCGCATGCGGTATGAAGTTTACATATTTTTTGATTTATTATTTGTCGTCATATTTGATGGTTTAATTTGAAATTACACGTACACTGTAAAAATATATTTTATTACAAATAAAATTATTTGCCCCTCTCAAAATGTTAACACTTATTCTAAATAAACTTCTTCGACGTATGCAAAAGTATAAATAATTCACTTAATAAAATCTGATTTATATCTTCCGAAAGCAATATCCTTTTATTTCAACAAACACACTACACATGCGAGTATGACCAAACTCGAGAAAACCAATTAAGACGATAGGCGCAACAAACAACAAAATTATCTCTAATCTATACACTCTAGGTACGCATCATAATATTCAATAACACCACACCCTCTTATATGGAAGTGAAATTTATTATTTTCATAAAAAATAAAACATCCTTTAGGATATTTATTACGTGTGTGTACAGCTCCTTAATAAAAATAAATACAATATGTTCAGTTATCCCTCCTACAATTTTATTATGGAGTGTTATTTACGTTACAGATGAATCAATTTTCCTTGTATTATAAAGCAACAAACTCCTTTTGGGTAATAATGGAATATTGAAATAAATTATTATTTTCAAGGATTTCGAATCATTTTTATTAAAAGGTTAGATTACTCCCCCTTTTATAAATAATGTTGCATTAATAGTATGGCTATATAGAAGTACAGTTGCTCATTTACCCAAACTATGATGTAAAGTGTCGATTAGCATTGCTTCTGTCTAAATTACTTAAATTTGGCTTAGAAAAATCTCCCAAAAAGATACACTCTTTCCTTCACCAAAAGTAAAGGTTAAAAATAAGGAAATTGCAAATTCCAAATTAATTTTGCAATTAATGATGGTGTTTGTTTTTAATTAGTTTTTGGCGTGGTTCCCCTGTTTCATATCCCTTTGTCTCGGATTTCATCTTTTGATCACTTTTTAAAATTTCTCGAGATTATTGGAGTATACCAAGGAAATGGGACTAGTGATATTCGAGACTTAATTGGTGACTCCGTGTTCCGAAACAACCAGGTTATTCGAGATTTTCGAGATTATTCGAGTATGTTTGAGATTCTCGGGTGTATTTGATAGTTTGATTTTACTCGAGAATCTTAGAGCCTATTTGAACAATATGATTGTTCGATATTTACGAAATTATCCGATATTAATTGAGGGTTAATTATTATTGCATATCGTTTTGTTGAGCTTATTCTTAACTTGCTTAGTAACATTTTGTTTAGTAAAGGGTTTTTCATTTCGAGGTATAGAACTTTGAATTTAAATAAAACACAGAAAAATAATTTTAATGTCCCTGAATGTGACTTTATTTCAAAGATAATTTTATGCTATTAATATTTGAATATGATTTTGAACACGGCGTAATCTGGAGGTCCATTTTTCGATCACTCTTCGCAGCATTTCTGGCCGTATTTTGATAATAACGTGTCGAATGGTAGTTTCCGTTGACTGCAATGTTTTCACGAGCATTATAATTGAATACATATGGTCTGATGGTTCCTTCGGCCCATAAAGCACACGAAACGGTGATTTTTTGTAGATGTAATGGTTTATGAACTATGGCTCGTGGATTATCTTCGCTTCAAATGTGACAATTATGTTGGTTAACGTAGACATTTAACCTAAAATGAACTTCATCACTGAAGAAAATTTTGTATGGCAAGTTTGCATCGATGCCAATATTGGCTTCGGCCCATTCACCGAATTGGCGACGCGAACGTTGTCGTATGGTTTTAATTCCTGCATAAGTTGAATCTTGTAAGCATGTAAACCAAGATCAAGTTCCCATTGTTGGATCAAGTTCCCATTGTTGTGCAAGATGACGAATCGATTCATTTGGATCCTCTTCAATACTACGCACTACACTGCTACCACCTGTTCGGTGCGCGCCGTATGGGGTCTTACGTAACACGTATTATCATTTAGAGTAAACGTGGTGCGCAAGCTAGCCACAGTTAACCAAATTAACTGCTCTGATGGGCGATTAAGTCGACCATAAAATGGACGATTTTTTTCTGTTTTCGCCCATCAGATGTCAACACCGTCGTGTTAAAGGTTTTACAATAGTTCAACGTTTAATTTTTTTTAGTGAAATACACGAAGAGTTTTAATAAGTAAGGTTTTGAATTCGATTTTTGTAAATATTTACATATCAAATAATTCGAGGACAGTCCTTAAATATTTAAAGAAAACATGTTTTTTTCAATTGAATAAATAAAATTTCTCTTGTCAGTGGTAGAATTTTTAATTAAGAGTCAGAATGGTTACTACTTGTTGTGTGCCACAGTATTCAAACAAATTTTTTAAAAATAGTGGAATAAAATTTCACCGATTTCCGAGCCAACCTAATTTTAAAAGGAAATGGGTAATAACGCCAGTTACGCCACATTTATATTAAAATCACCTTTTTAATAGTCCCGATTTATTCCCCAATGTTTTAGCACCTAAAACATTTAAATTCGTTTTTAAATTGGGAATGTTTGTCATTCTTGCTACCCCTAAACACTTGAATTTAATATCTAAAAATGATTTTTTTAATTAATATGAAAAAAATACTCATCTCAAAAATGCAACACGGAACAATTTTTCATTATTTATAAGTACAGCTGTGCCAAATAAAAAAATTAAATGTATTCCTCCTTGTTTATACTAATCAGACTCATAAAGTTTTTAGCTATAAGTTTACGATTGATAATTTAAATGGATTTTTGAAAGAAAGTGATAGGTTACCTTTTTGACACAATTAATCACAACTTATGTTTTTTGAATATGTAACATCAGTTTTTATCGACAAGACTTGGTGGTTTGGCCTCTATTGGAGGGGGGGGGGCCAAAGTTGAGTAGATTATTCTACCAGCTCCGTAACTTTCCAGTAGGGTGCGCATCGCGTGAGCTGTTCTAGTCTTGTATTAGGCAGCTGCGTGATGGGTACAATTGTGTAAGGGGTAACCTGTTCACAATTCGCAAGAGTACGTGCTACCTCCTCGTGGCAACCACTGGTAACTAAGGCCATTTGGCACATTTTTGGCCATTTGGGACAGGCTAAAGTACGGCGCTAAAGGAAAAAACCTTGACAAAAATCCCTAATCAAAGGTGGAATAGCATATGCCGATGGATGAATGGCTGATCCAAAATATGCGGACTCTGGATACCAGGCACCTTCCAGTTTTATTTAGCCTTCCTGTAGTAAAGCTTCGTGCCCTACACGCGATTTGCAATTCCCAGCAACTCAAACGAAATACGGGGCAGGAGTAGGAATATACGGGAGTGGGATAACCCTCTCGAGGCCCTTGGGCTCCAATGATACCATCTTTCTAGCGGAACTACATGCTGTAATAAGCATCTAGGAGGGAGAGCAATAAACCCAGATAGTATGTATCACGTACCGGGAGGCAGTATTGTCAGGTTCATTAAGAACCTGAGTATTGACTGGACGGATAATTAAGCAGGGTCCAGCACAATTGATCTTTTAGGTCGCAGTGCGAAGTGGCTTATCGCCCGCATGGCCCTCCAATAATAATAATAATAATCGACAAGACTTATATACATACAGTTTCGATACAAAACACCAACGACTTTTGACATTCTAACCTGTACCGAGGGTGCTGCATTTAAAAACAGCGGCGAATATTGCTACTATAAGCATGCCCCTTTGTCGGCTGTCAAATCGGGTGCCACTGAAAAAAGTGCTACCACCTTAAATTTTTATATCTCGAAATGAAACACCCTTTAGTGTTAGCAACATTAAATTACTTAACAAATAATTCGATATTTATTCGAATTTCTCGAAATTTTGGTGGGTTTTTTAGGTTTTTACAGGCTTGTTATACTTGGGATTGTTCCTCGGTTTATTCTAGGTTTCTTAAGTTTTTCCACCTTTCTACCTAGATTCCACCGATTATTCGAGATTTTTAAAGATTTTCAAATTTATTCGATTTGTGTATGGCAATGTTCTTCGCTTAGCTTTGAGTTGTGGGGACTAGCAGATTTACACTTATAAATCTGAATCGTGATATTTATTAGATTTTTCGTTATTTCGATATTTCTCCAATTTCCTATGTTATTCGAAATTATTCAAGAATTTCCAGCTTATTTATATTTTACCAGGCGGTGATTAGCGCATATAGGATTTCCTTTGGTTTTATATACTTACGGATAGTTCGATATCTGTGAAATTTCTATAATATTAAAGATACTTTGAAAATTCGATATTTTTGAGATTATTTCGAAATTCTTGATATTTTTCAAATTCTATTCAAAATATGTGATGCTTTTTATCGTTATATTTAGAATCGTCGTAGCATTGAGCTGATTGCAAGAAATTTCGTTTTGATTGAGGCCATTGAACTGAATCACGTGTTATTTCTTACTCTCGAAGTCAGTGTTTCTTACTCTCAAGAAATACATTTTTAACAAAACACTACTTGTTGTTCATAGGTACAAGAAGCATTTTTAGGGATCCAAGAAAATTTTTGCGGGAGCGCCCGAAATTTGTAGGTGAGGATAAGGGACATGAAAGCACACATTGTCCTAATCAAGCAAAGGGTCCGGTGGGCTACCAATGCAACGAGTTTGGGCATATTGCTGCAATATGTTCAAAACGTAACAACAGTACAAATAATATTGCCTGCGCAACATTGAATAAGGGTGATGGCTTCAAATATAAAGATGTAAAGCGGATTACAATCCTGGATGCTGTTGTGACATTAGCCTAATGTGCCAATCGATGTTCAAAAAATTAGGACAACTAAACTTTTTAAACTAATCTACGAAATTGTTAAAAGTTGTTAACGGGTGGATATTATCTTGGGACAGGAACTTATGAAAAAACAATCTCTATACTTACCAAATAATATCATAATAAAAAAGTTCATTCCAGAGAATTATGAGTTCCTCATTGAGCATTGCTGAACAATTTATTGATTGGATAATTTTATTGATGTAAAAATAGCTTTAGCGACAGGAGTATATAAAAAATTGTATAGAAATCATGTTACGGCAACATGAACAAATAATATTGCCTGTAAGTGAATATCAACGAGAAAAAAAATAAAGGAAGCCTAAAATCAACACAAAATCTACGCAACCACAAAGTGGCTGACATCTATTGAATCTTAATCCAACCAGAGACAATGGTGGTGAAAATTTATTTATGATTGTGTCTGCATATAAAAATAGCCTCCTATGCGTATAATTAATAAAATAATTATATTTCACAATAATTTAATATCCAAACCGTGTTGTATTGGTTGCTTAAGAACCAAGACTATACATATGTACAGAACAGCCTACAAATTTTGTTTAAATTTATTTGATAATGGCTAAACCTAAAAGTAAGAGAATGTATTCTGTGCCTGGATGTCATAATTATTGCGACCAAATAAATAAAATTGCCACCGCAATGGCCACCGCAATAATCGATTATTACTTTCAAGACACTTTTGTTACAATTACTTTCAAGGCACTTTTGTAATCAATTCTTAATTGATTTAGAGAAAATAATGTAAGTCATTACCACTGTCAATAAAATATTTTTTTGGGAAATGAATTATTGCGAATTAATAATAATTTAAAAATAAAACTTACCTTAGACCAATCGCTTATGCTATTTAACATATACATAATTTTTTACCACCATTGGCTCTTATGACGGTGGCTAGCGGCGCTTTAAAGGCGAATACAATATCATCCGGCATACGAAAAAAATTAAAAAAAAAAACCGACTTTATTTTATTTTGTTGTGAAAATATCTACTATACATATATGACCGCAGCAGCAATGCATGTTTGTAGGTCAAATTATGCGTGTGTAGTGTGAGTGACTCAAAAAAATGAAATGAACTTGCGAGCTGTGAAAATGGCACATACCATATACATACATTGATACATAACAAAATAATAATTTTTAAATTGTTTAATCGGTATGCTTTATTATTAGTATTGCTCAGAGCAATTCTAATAATAAAGCAATGCTCGTGCTGTTGCTGAAGAACTTAAGTCAATAAGTAACCAGCCAAAAATGTAGCGTGGTTTAAATACTGAGCGAACAACCGCCTCATCGAAATGGCTTGAAATGATTTAATAAATATTTGTACATAAATCTTTTACGAGTTGAGCGCGAACTCGCTCGTTGTTTTTTTTTTTTTTTCAAATGTTCCAGTGAGCCGTAATCGCGTATGCGAGCAGATCAAAATTTTCGAAGCAGATTACATGATGCTGCCAAAAACCCCTATAAAAAATCATTTAAAAAAAGTGTAAGAATTGTTTCTTGTATGACCTTGCCCTATGTCATACAAATTATAGACTCAAAAAATAATTTAGAAAAATTATGAAAATTCTCGACGGCGAAAGTGTAATGTTCCCTTTTAATCACACAAGCTAATTTATAAGAAAGCCATACGTAAGAAACAAATCAATTTAAAGTATGAAAATTGTTATAATACGGAAATGCATAAGCTAAGCATTTCAAATTTTTATTCTGCATGAAATTTTGTTTGGTTTTCGTATACATACGTCAGAGAAATATATAATATGGATACGGGATAGAACAAAATTTATGGAGAAACCGAAAAAGTATTTAGTGTGTGACAGAGAAAGAAAAAATCTTCCTCCTTGTCTTTAAATTCGAATTTTCGAATACCAAATTCAAATTTATGTGTAGGAGGCGGTAAAGCAAAGTAGCTGTTACCTAGAGTCGGAAAAAATAAACGTTGCAAATTAAAAACATGCCAGATACAATAATAGAAAAGTATGTTAACACATTTTGAAGGTTTCAGAAAATATGGTTAGCGTAATACAAAAAAATTGTAATAAGTTGATTTTTCGGCATTTTTTATAGACAAATATATTAATTGTTCATGGCAATCCCAATATTTTCGATTTGGTAAATCAGAAAAATACAGAGGCCAATCGCTCATAATATATCTACTGAAAAAAAGTAGAAGTCTACCTGTAAAACTTTGCAAGTTATTACGTTTTCAATTTTTTGAGTAATGTTCGTCAAGCCTTTTTACATTTTTCATCATATCTCCCAAGTTACAGGTTCGATTTTAATGTAATGACAAGCGTATGGAGAATCCTTATAAAAGAAGGCGTTCATTCTTATCACTTGCATCGTGCTCAACATCTAGGAGACGTGGACAATCGTGCCAGATCAGTTTTTTCTAACTGGATAATTTCTCAGCAAAGAAGTGAAGTCAATTTTATAAGGAGAATATTGTGAACAGAAGAAGCTACTTTCACCATGGTGGGAATAACAAATTATAGAAACCTCCATGTTTGGGTCGTCGAAACACCACAGTCGTAAAGGAGACAACGTTTCAGAGCCAATTTTGTATAAATATATGGGCGGAAATTATCCACGATCAACTTATCAGACCTTACGTGTTACCAAACAGGCTTGATCAAGAAGAGAAGGCGGCTGCAGCTGCAACTAGATGGGGCTCCAGCACATTTTGCATGGATAATACGTAATAATTTGAATGAAAATTATCCACGGTTGATCGGAAGAGGAGGTCCTGTAGCTTGGCCGCCAAGGCCCCCTGATCTTACGCCCATAATTTTTATTTCTGGGGATTTATGAAACAAAAAGCGTACGTTGTACCTGTTGAAACCCGTGAGCAATTGACAGCAAGAATTTTCGATGCTGCCGCAGAAATAAGAGGCAACCCTGAACAATTGCTTCGGACAACAACAAGTGTGATCACGAGAGCCTTTGTTTGTTTAAAAGAGGGTGGAGGGCATTTCGAACATGTCATTTATTAAAAAATGTTTAATAATTTGTAATAAAAATTGTTTTTATTGATTATTAAAAAAATCGTGTTATTTTATTTTTCCCTACTTTCTTTAGGTGATTTTTGCGTGGTATTTTTAAGAGTAAGGTAGTAACAATGTTTTGTTAGTTTGTAGGTTTTATATATAATAATAATAAATAAAATAACTATGTTAATGGGACATTTTCTCGATGTACAGTTAATTTTTTTAAAAAGTAGAGGTTTTTTAAGTTAAAAAAAAAATGTATTTTCCCATAATTTGTTACATTCTGTAAAAAAAAGCTGGCTATGTTTGCAAATTAACCAATAAAGTGACTCACAAGCTTTCAAAAACCGCAAACAGAATTAAAATCGAGGCCATAACTTGGGAAATAAGGGGTCTTCAACATTACTGAAACAATTGAAAACGTAATAACATGCAAAGTTTACAGTTAGACCCCCACTTTAATGGATTATTTGCGATAATTTTACACAAATATTCCGAATTTTCCGGCCGGTCACTTGCCGACGAAACACATTGAATGCATCTAGTTATAGATTTTGATAAAAATGATAAATACATAGAAAATTATATTATTTTTACATTTTATTTTGACAGTCTCAACTAAAATCAAAAATAATTCTTAATTAATTCTTCTAATACAAAAATCAAAATGTTTATTTTAGTAAAAATGTTGGAGCTATACTTCTTATTTTTATCCACTTTTGATATGTAATAGCTCGATAACTTTACTGATTTCAAATAAAGAAAATGTAAAATAACCCATTGTTATTGTATAACCCACGCTGCTAGGGGCAACGTGAGTTATATTTTGTATAACAAAATGTTGAGTAGTCATTGAAAAATTATTCGTAGCCAAATTGAATGAAAAACTATATTCCAAAAATTAATAAAATTAAAGTGTACCATGACAATTTAAAGAACGGCCACTATGATAAAATATATTTCAAAATTCAATGCTCCAGCGTGAAAACACAAAATGGAACTATTTTTTATTAATTTACGAAATTTATTTCAACAAAAGTGGAAAAAACGTTGTCTGCCACTCGTGAGCAAAGAGATATTATCCACTCGGGATAACGTCCCACTCGGCTATCGCCTCGTGGGACAAACTTATTCCTCATGGATAATATCTCGTTTTGCTCACTAGTACCATAAATAATTATTATTTAGCGCTCCGCGATATTATCAATATATCTTGCATATTGAATTATGTTGTCTCGAATATAACTCACACAACTCTGTTTTTATGCGGTTTTTTTGTACAACCTTTTTTATACGATTTAGAAATTATGCGACTTTTTCCTTCTATTTATATGATGCAGACCGTTTGACACTTTAATGCTATCATCATGATTCTATTCTCGTCTTCTTCTTCTGCACCTGCAAACTAATTCGTCAACAAATTTTTTTGATTGTTCTGATTCTTTTGAAGGACGATAGAATCAAAGTGGGGAGCGGTTAACGTTTTATGAGAATCCCAGTTTTATCTGATTTTTATTTTTTCTCGTAAAATGCACAGCGGCTGTGCTCATAATTATTGTGCTGCTGTGGTTTTAAGTCGATATCAGTGAAGTTGTTTGTAAACTGTTTCCTGGTGTAATTTTAATGTGAATTGTTTTGTTTTTATTAGAAAAAGGTAAAAAAAATTAAAAATGATTTTTTTATAAATTTAAATTTAATTTTTTTTTATTGTTTTTCAAATTTAAACGTAAATTTTTTCTAGGAATTTCTAAATTAATTTTTTTGGAAATTAAAATTGCAATTTTAGATTGTTTGGCGAAAGGTGAGAGATTGTTACGCTTAGCGTATTGCATCTTTTAGTACTTTATGGATGCACTGTATACGTGCGTCTTTGCTCTTGGAATTTGTTCGAAAATTGGTATACGCACTAATATTTTTTTTTATCTATGTAATCGCATTTACAAGAGAGGCTTCACTAATGAATGCATACATACATATTTAAAGAGATGATTTACATAAATGCCTGGTTTAATAAATTATATTATACTTAATAATTTGTAATCATCCGATCTGAGAGACGTATCAGGGGATGGCAAGAGATTCTTATTAGTAATAGAAGAGTACACAGGAGTGGGGATCCAATTCTAAGCTAAAAACAGTTGATTGAGAATCACTGTTAAATTTTGTACAAGGCAGAGATCAATATTTAATGTTCATTTTTTGTGAGGCTGCCGTGATAATAGGATTTAAACGCACAATAAATTGTAATTGCTATTTATTCAATTACGGCACCGCGCCATAGTGAATTAATTAAAATAATCTGAATATTTAGATTTTCATATCTAAATACAAAATAAATATACATACTATACGGATATAGTAATAATTAACGTAAATATACCTACTATACGTGTATAGTAATTATAAAGTTTTTGGGATAAAAAACCCAAACTAAAACTATAAAACGGTGAGTTGACTCAATCGAAACTATATACATAGGTAAACATTGACCCTTTATTTCGATCCTAAAAGGCAAATACAAGTATATGCGAAGTTTTTGGTACGCCGAATTAGGTTTTCACCTAATACCGTAGGCTAGGCGGTTAGCGTGCCTCAACCACCAGGCTGGATTGAATTAGCGGAGCCTCAATATTCTACCCAAGAAAAGGAAGAAAGAAAGAAAACAAAAAGAAAACAGGAATATAAATAGCAGAATAACTGGATGCTATACCCGTACAATTTACGTACCTACACACACGGGTGGCGGTACTAATTTCTGAGTGCTGAAAAAAAAAAAAAACAATTATAAAATTCAGTGCTTTCTATTTCTATTCTAGAAGAAAGTTTAATAAGTGTCAATTGGCTAGTTACTTGTTTTTGTTGTGATTTTATATTCTAAGTTAAAATTTTCAATTCTTTTCATTCATTGAATTCAAATGCAAAGTTGTTTTTTTGTTGTAATAATTAAATTTAAAGTCGAGGTGTTTATAAAAGTGCCGGGAGTGTAGAACTAATAATAAACATTAAGTTTTCAGAGACCACGTTCATGAGCAACCGGGGAGTACTCTTTGGCGTTTAATGACTTGGTGAGTTTATTTTATTTAAATTAAATACAATGAATTTATGAGCGGTTGATTGTGACACTGCGGTAAATCTTATAAACACCAGGCGAGTGGTAGAATAAATAAATCTTATAAACACCAGGCGAGTGGAACACTCTAGTTTATTTTTTTTATTTTTTTTCTTATTAATACAATTTTGTGAAAAAACGGTAATGATTTAATAATTATAATAAGTTAAAGGACGATGTCCTATTCGATTATCGTAGCAAATTATTATTTTTTTTATTAATGGAGAAATACATTATTTTTGTGTTAAACATGCAATTTAATATGGAGTAAAACTTTTTATTTATTGATGATGATGTAAGGTGTTGTGAGTCAGGTATCTTAGTTACCGTATCTAATTTAACACGATGGTTTGGTACTTTTCCATTATTTTCGGCAACAGTGAATCCCCTATTTTCCACTGCAGTTATCCAATCATAAAATAAAACGTGTTAGTTGCCGAGAGGATCAGTAACAAGATCTAGGGATATTGGCAAGCATTGGTTTCGGCGAATCTACTAAAAGAGCCATTAAAAAGAAAGAAGTGTTAATAAGATAGTCTGTTATTTCAGGTATAAAATTAAGTTCCAAATTGCCATCATGTTCAAGAAATGTTTTAGTAGAAAAAACCGAAAAAGTGTTGGTAATTTTGATTGACGATCTAACAAAAAAAAGAATTCCTTTAGATGGTCCGTTAAATAAAAATAAGGCTCTACACTTTTACGAGCAATTGAAGCAATTAGAACCATCTATCTCTACCGCTCATTCCGGTACAGCATTTTCAGCAAGCATAGGATGGCTTACCGGTTTTCTAAAAAGAAATGCTTTTCACAACGTGAAGATTACCGTCGAGATCGCATCAGCAGACAAGGAAACTGCCAGGCATTATCCTGAACAGTTGGCAACAATTATTGAGGATGGTTGTTATTGTCCCGATCAGATTTTCAACGCAGCTGAGACGGGGTTATTCTGGAAAAAATGCCCACCCGAAAATACATTGCGAAAGTTGAAAAAAAAGCAAGTGGTTTTAAAGCAGCCAACGGTCCAGAAAATAATAGTGATGTAGAAGACAGTGTAACCTTTGCATGGTTACTTCATAATTTGAAATCGTATTTACCGCGCATGATAAGTCAGCGCACGCAAATTATAATAATTTAGTGCCGTACTGTACACTTAAAAAAATGTAAATTACCTAGCTGATCATTAGATGAATTTCGGGATTATGAAATATTTTTGTTGGCGGGAAAACACGTTTAACATTATACTAAAACTCTGAAATAAATATTTTTTTTAATTATTATTGTTTTGTGCACAGTGCACGTGGCTATATTATTAAAAATAAAAAAAATAAAAACACAAATCAAAAATAATTGCTTGTACTCATATAAACGAGACACAGTGTTAGTTCAAATTAAATTTAGCGATTTAATAATTATCAGTGCAATTGAAAGAAAATATTTATTGATAAGCTTACATTAACGTATATACATTAACGTTGCTTACCAAGCTTAGGACCAAATACAGTAATAATTGTCAAACAATTCAGTGGCTAGTTCCTACGAAAAGCTTGGTAAGTACATATTTAAGTAATTATACAAAAAAAAAGAAAACCAACCTTTGGAGAAAGTCCATATAAGTACCGTAGTGTATAAATTTCAAAACGGAATGACAGCCTGACAACAATGAATACAATGGTGCATACAAGAATGATGGTGGCTGAATATAATCTATAAATAATGTTATGCACTTCTTAATTTCTATTTTAATTATTTATACTAAAATCTATTTATTTATTAAAATTTATATATTACACATAAGTTTAAATTATTGAGCCATGGTTCATCTAAGTAGATAGGAAATCATTTGCCTGCTTAAATATTTATTTACCTACATATTTATTTATTTTATTTATTTGCATGCCTTATACATATATATATATATATATATATATATATATATATATATATATATATATATATATATATATATATATATATATATATATATATATATATATATATATATATATATATATATATAATATATATATATATATATATATATATATATATATATATCAATATATATATATATATCAATATATATATATATATATATATATATATATATATATATATATATATATATATATATATATATACATATACATATATATATTATTAAACTTTATATAGCTATATATGTACATTATATTTATATTTTTTTTTTGTTATTCACTTATGTTAATTAAACCGACCAGATAGCACAGTGGTTAAAGCTGTGGCGTTTGGAGCGGGAGGTACCGGGTTCGAATCTCGATAGGGGCACGATGCAAAAGGGATTTTTCCATCATATGATCTGTTCAGATATTAATGGTTGGACTGATACGATCAATGATGGAGGATGAACACATCAAGACACCCAAGTAGTGCAGAACTCATGGGCCGAGCCAATCTTCCGTGTCAGTACAGGATGGCATGGAGCTATGCATTGCGCAGATGGTATAAAAAATCGGCCTGTAACCGATAGGTGAGAAGATCGCGTGTGGTATCACAACGGACTACAACTAGTCTAAGTGTGCTTTAGTTAGAACAGGAGCAGCCACTCTAACCTAACCTAACCTAACCTATGTTAATTAAACGTGTTTCCTAGCGTACAAACATATTTGCTATTTTATTTAAGCATATCAACCTGTGGTGTAATTGTACGGTATTCTAGTTCGAATAAATTCTCGTGTTAACGTAAAAATGTGTAATTAAACAAAATAAAAACTGTGATGATTTGAGTTTCTTTCTAACCGCACAAGGGGAACTCCATGTTGCTCATGTGAAGTTCTATTTATATGGAGGTGTGGGTTAAGATAAAGTGATCATAAAATCCAAGGTCAGTCAATTATTGTGTAGCTGAATATAAATAATATGTAAGGTGAAAGTGAGTATAGGCGTAAGTGAATGGTCATAGTGGGTCTGTATATATAACCATCCTTTCTTCTTCAAACATATCAATTGAAAAACAGCATTTATCAAGCTCTTGGTGATCGGTGAAAAGATCCCACCCACACGACTGCTACCTAGTCGGCGATCTGCTGCTACACCGCAAGGTCACTAAGAGATTTCTGTTTAACGGTTCACGGGATATATATAAACGATTTCAAATTTACTAAACAAACTGTTACAACAGTGAACCTGCCTCGCTAACTGCAAAAATAATTCGAGAAGGTCTTCAACTTTGCAACTCATTAGAAAATCATTTTATTAATAATGACCTGAATTCTGAATGCGCATTTAAATTCCAGCGTGACCTGAAGAATTTTATTTCTGGGGATCATGAACTTCTAAAACAGATTTTGTTGTCAAAGAAGCAAAACCACCAGCCGTTGAAATTAGCACTGGATGTAATCAGGGAGGTGTAATTATCATTTAATTTCTAAGAAAAGTGAAATAAAAAACTAATTTTCGACTCGTAATTTCAATTTGTTTTAAATTTATAACCCTTCTTTCTTCAAATACCTTTAGGTACCCACCATAATCCTCTCCAAGAAGGGTAACATCGTCTTTTTTATGCGAGGTTTTTTTTTTGCTTTTTTCTGAAGAACGTATCAATCGCATACAAACAGAATGAGATTTGAGTGATATGTATATCAAATATGAAAGTTTTCAAAAAACATACGTTTCATTTGCAAAACATTGGTACCAAGGTAACATACCATACCATATTTAAAACACATCTTGATCACATAAAATGAAAACTCACTTGAATGTTTGTTTATGCTAGATTTTTGACGTTTTACTCCAATTTTTTTGTTGTTGTTTATTTTTCAGGGATATATTTGAAATTTAAAGGAAGAAATGGTTATTAATTCTTAAATTAGTGTACAAAAACTGGTAGCGCAATGTTTAACTATTAAAATTTGATATAATTAATTAATTATTTTTAATATAATTAAACATTATCCAATATTTATTCCATTCAATTTAAAAAAAAATCTGTTTCGAAAAATTTCGAAATGAAATTTGTTCAAGTACGGCACTTATTTGGAAATACTTTTTTTGATAAAGACGTGTAGTATATAAAAGAATAGTAAGACTATGAAATAAAATTTGCTTCATTTTTTGTGACGTAATCAATGTGATTTTTGGGCGATACCCTATCCATGCATATACATATATCGCTGCTATACGTATATATAATGTTTGTGGTTGTATATATAAATTTCATGCGGAATTTAAAATAGCAGGCCGTTGGTTGAGTGATGTATATTTTAAAGCATAAACTAACTAACTCGGGTTCAAAAAATTTCCACTATACCATATTTTAGTCGTTCTGCGAGCGCTGATGCTAATTTTTGGTGGTCGTTACAGCTTTATTTTATTTCGATAGGTAGTGCTTCCTCTATATTTCCAATCATCAATTCAACGAACATATTGACGATTGGAGCCGCGATTTTAGACAAAATATTTGAGGCTGCTCGGCTTCAAAGAATTTCCACTATACCATATTTTAGCCGTTCTGCGAGCGCTGATGCTAATTTTTGGTAGTCGTTACAGCTTTATTTTATTCCGATAGGTAACGCTTTTTCTATATTTCCAATCGTCGATAATGAGAGCTGTTATTCACGAAGATGAAGTTTACCTTAAATCATCTGAGAATACGATCTTTGTCCACGACAGATAACAAATATTGTATTTTAAGACATTTTGACATCTCAAATTAATTATAATGAAAATAACAAGAGACTACTAGTGAATAATGGAAGATGAGACTACTAGATAAACTAGCAGTGTAGTATAATGAGTATATTAGACGCTAGTCGTGGACGAATATGTTTTTGTTTATTTATTAAAAATGATATTTTTTTGTAAAGTTCAGTCGTGTTGAACTAATATTTATTTACCAGCCTTAGTTGTGGGATTTGCATTACGGTCTCTACACAAATCCCGAATATACATCTCAAAATATTGAATCACTTTGTTATTTTTAATGCTAGTAGATATCACTCACACGTCCTTTAACAGTTCTCAATATTAGAACCGTACTGAAATTCAAACTTGCATTTAGCGTCATTTATTGATGTGGGGGGTAAGGGGCGCCGGTTTAGATGGTCCTAATATACTAGCCCAAATGCAAACCTCACCTGCACGTGGTACTTCCTGCTAATTAACTAACGAGGCTCTGGCGACCGAGATACGGCGGAATAACCGACTACCGAGAATATAGCAAATGATGTTCTCTTCAATGACCCACTACCAACTTGTACTGGTTAGGTTGGTAGTTGATACATAACCAGTTTTAAAGCAATGAATACAACGCAAAAAGGAAACAATACCCCAGGTGGTAAACCAATTACCCAGTTGGCTAACCACCCTCTTACGAGGCTGGCTCAATGGATTCTGGGGTGAGCCAATCATTGCTAAACCCATTCGAAAGAAGTTCAATGTTGTTAAGATCACCAAACAATCATACTAACTCTGCAAATCAGCAGAAAGACGAAAACGCTGAACTATGTCGAAAACTCAGCGAACTAGATGTACTTTTAACCCAACTAAGAAGCGAAATTGAAAAATTAAAAAAAGAAAATGAAGAATTAAAGAAGCCCAAACCAATGGAGATTTCTGAAAACCCGCTAACTTGTTATAATGAAACAAGTACTCACACCAGTTATAACAATGAGTTCCATACTGATGAAGAGGATCTCATGAGAGAAACAGATTGGGTACTGAAAAGGAAGAAAAGACCTACCAAAAAACGAAAAGCAGAATTCTCGCCTGAAGTTGGAGATCATTCGCAAGCTAATGTATTAGTAACTGGTGATACTAATACCAAACGAGCTCACCAGCAACAGCAACAAAATCGGCAACAAAAGGTTGTACCGAAAGAAAAGGCTCCTCCGCCAATTAATGTAATCGGCATAACAGAATTTGCTAGTATACAATCTATAATGAAATCAGTGACGGCTAAGGAATATAGAGTAATGTCACTAAACAATAACGTGTGGAAAATCAATACACCAGATTCCGATACATATAGAGCTCTAGCAACAAAGCTCAATGAGGAAGGTAAAGAATGGTTCACATACGAAGATAAAACCGAACGCGCAATTAAGGTTATGGCCAGAGGCCTTCATCCAACGTGTACGAAGGAGGACATAATTGAGGACCTAAAGGCAAAAGATCTGAAAATAGAAGATGCAGTAAACATCCTAAAACGAGAGAGAGGTGAGAACAATCAAGTCAAAAAAAGGGGGCTTCCACTATTCATGCTTACGTTTAACAAAAAGGAGAAAGTTGAAAACATCTTCAACATCAAAGCAATTCTCAATATGAGGGTTAAAATAGAACCACTAAAGAAAAACACGAGGCTAATACCTCAATGCAAAAAATGCCAAGGTTTCAATCACGCGCAAAAATATTGCAGACGGGAGCCAAGATGCGTAAAATGTGCTGGAAAACACAACGCGAAAGAGTGTACAGAAAGTAGAAACACCCCAGCAAAATGTGTAAACTGTAAAGGGCATCATCCTGCAAATTATGGGAACTCCTCGCAGAAAAAAGAAGAGCGAGAAGAGTATGGCAACAAACAAGGGCCCCCCAAGATAAAACTCATTTGAACAATCTCACTCAACAATTAAGAAGAGAGATCAAAGAATTGAAAGATGAATCAATCAGCAACTATTTAAGAAAATTAACTAATGATAACAGTACTGATTATTCTCTTTGGAAAGCAACCAAAAGAATCAAAAGACCAATAATGCAGATTCCCCCAATAAAAATAGCAGGTGAGAAATGGGCTAGAAATAATGAAGACAAAGCTCGAGAATTTGCCGAACTCCTCGAAAATAAATTGCAGCCACATGAAGACCAAACGTTGGAAGCCGAGATAATAACTGAACAAGCTGTGCAAGAAAGTAAAGAAATCCTACCCACAACACCAAAAGAAGTCATGCGTGAGATAAAAGCTAATATGAATACGAAAAAAGCTCCTGGGTACGATCTTATTACTGCAGAAATTTTAAAAGAACTGCCAAGGAAAGCTCTGGTGATACTCACCAATCTTATAAATGCAGCATTTAGAATCAAATGGGTACCAAGCTTATGAAAAATTGCAGAAGTAATTATGATCCCAAAACCTGGGAAACCACCACACATAACATCGTCTTATAGGCCAATTTCGCTATTGCCAGTCATGTCCAAACTCTTTGAGAAGCTTCTGGTAAAAAGATTAAATCCGATAAGCGAGAGTAAAAACTTGATCCCAAATCATCAGTTCGGTTTTTGCAACCAACACTCAACAATTGATCAAGTACACAGAATAACCAGTATAATTGAGAAAGCATTAGAGGAGAAAAAAGTCTGTTCAACAGTATTTCTAGACGTTGCACAAGCGTTTGATAGAGTGTGGCATGAAGGACTTAACCACAAGTTAAGGAATCTTCTACCAATGCAATTTGCTAAGATACTGGAATCATACTTGAAAGATAGGTTCTTCAGGATTAAGTTAGATGATACATTTTCTGAATTGAAAGAAATCAATGCAGTAGTTCCGCAGGGTAGTGTATTAGGGCCGGTTTTATACCTACTATACACTTATGATCTTCCTACATTAGAAAACAACACAGTGGCAACTTTTGCAGATGATACGGCGATCTTAGCTGTTGGAAAAAGCAACGAAGAATCAACACAGAAGTTACAATCAGCTATAACTCAAATATATAAATGGACAAAAAGATGGAGAATAAAACTAAATGAAGCTTAATCAGTTCACATCAACTTTACAAACAGACGAATCGAACATATTCCGATTACCATAAATCGGGAAATAATACCGCATGCGAACACAGCTAAGTATCTCGGCATGACCTTGGATGCTAAACTACGATGGAAAGCACACGTCAAGAAGAAAAGTGAAGAATTAAGACTTAAATACAGAAAAATGTATTGGCTGATGGGAAGGAACTCTTCTTTAACAACATACAACAAGCTTCTACTTTATAAGCAAATATTGAAACCGATTTGGACTTATGGTATTCAGCTTTGGGGTTGTACCAAACAGAGCAACGTAAATATCATCCAAAGATTTCAGAATATGGTATTAAGGAACATCGTTGATGCACCTTGGTATGTCAGGAACAATGACCTTCATAGGGACCTTAAAATGAACTTCATCTTAAATAAAATCCAGGAAAAAGCACGGAGACACGAAGAAAGGCTCCGCCAACATGTGAACATTGAGGCAACTCAGCTCCTAAGCATCACGAATTTAGTTCGCAGACTTAAAAGAACCAAACCTTTTGGGCTGGTGTGATGGTCAGTTTAAGCAGCATTATGCTGATCTAAAATCCACAACAAAGATGTGGTTTACTTCAATTTACCAAACACTGTGGAACGCCAATGGGAAGAATCCATAGATTAATTTAAGTTAGTAAATTAAGTCAGAAACAAATTGCTCATTAGTCCAGGAGACTAGATTGTAATTACATAAAATAAATAAATACAAATTATTTAAAAAAAAAAAAAAAATCCTGCAAATTATAGAGGCTGTGAAGTAGCCAAAGAACTTTAAAGACTAAGAAACAAAATGCATCAGTTTCCTCAAAACCCTAGGGTTACCACAGAAGAGAAACCAACTAAAACCCAAGCGGAGCCAAAACCACCAGGTATAGGTACAGAGCGGAAAAGTTATTCACAAATTGTACAGTAATCATCTAATGCTATGAATGATAACCCCCTTGAAAGGATTTGCCGAGGGATAGAAGCCATAAATATACGGCTAGCAAAGCAAGAACGTGGTCTAGAAGCTTTATATAAGCGTCTAGATATGCATCAAACCTTGAACGAGGCAACAACCCTCATATACTCGTACTAAAATGAGCAGAACATTAAGAATTGTCACCTGGAGCGCGAACGGACTAGCGCAACATGTTCCAGAGCTAGAAATTTTTCTAAATTTAGAAAAAATACATATATGCCTTATATCTGAGAGCCATTTGACAAAAACATCATTTTTTAAAATACGTGATTATGAATGTTACCATGCTGTTCACCCAGGAGGAAAAACCAGAGGATGATCAACAGTAATAGTGAAAAAGAATCTCAAACACTATGAAGAACCTAGTATAGAAGAAGAAAGTATGCAAGTTTAAACCATAAAAGTTGAAACTAACAATAATAATGAATACAGTATTTCTTCTATCTACTGCCCTCCACGCTATAATCTAAACAAAGAAGATTATAATAGACTCTTTAGATCACTAGGATCCAATTTTATTATTGGTGGTTAGTTTAATGCAAAAAACACCTATTGGGGATCAAGACTTACAACCCATAAAGGAAAAGAGCTATTCGAAGCCGGACGAATAAATAACTGCGAGTTCCACTCTGGAGGTAAACCAACATACTGGCCTGCTGATATAAATAAAATACCAGATCTCATTGATTTCTATGTAACGGAAGGAATCTTCGAGGATTACATGTGCATTGAAAACAGCGAAGGGATATATTCCGATCATACACCTGTTATCATGACACTCAGCACTATGATAATTAATAAGGATAACCTGCCTAAATTAACAAATAATAGAACTAATTGGGACCTATTCCAAGATCTAATTGAAATGCAAATAAATCTACGAGTGCCGATTAAAACACCGGTACAGTTGGAAGACGAACTAGAGGTATTTAACAGTACTATTCAACAAGCAGCATGGGAAAGTTCTCCTGCTAGTCACACCGAATCCCGTAGGAATCAAAATTATCCTATTGAGGTCAGGGAGTTAGTTAGAGAGAAACGGAAGGCAAGAAAAACCTGGCAAAGGACACGCGCCCCGGAAAACAAAAAAATCCTCAATATTAAACTAAAACAACTTATAAAAGAAATTAAGAATGAAACTATTAACAAGTACTTAAATGGTCTCACCGAACATTACTCTCTTTGGAAAGCAACAAAGGGATTAAAAAGAACCAAAATGCATGTGCCGCCTATTAAAAGTGGGGAAGGAACCTGGGCCAAAAGCGACAAGCAAAAAGCTATTTTATTTGCGGTTCACTTTTTCAACCGTTACCTAGGCAAACAGCAGATGAAGACATAATAACAGTTAGCAAAATTGATGAATATAATATTCGATGTGTAACATTACAGGAATTAAAAAATGAGATCAAGTGTAATTTGAACGCAAAAAAAGCTCCAGGATATGATTTAATTACTGGACAAGTAGTAGAAGCCATTCCCGAGAAGGGACTACGAAAATTGGTTTAAATTATCAATGCTGTCTTCAGACTAAAATATGTCCCACGGCAATGGAAGGTTGCTAAAGTAATTATGATCCCCAAACCAGGTAAAAAAGCGAACGATAAAAAGTCGTACAGACCGATTTCACTACTTCATGTACTTTCAAAATTATTTGAAAAATTACTGCTCAAGAGACTCAAGCCAATAATAAAAGAGAGAAATTTGATTCCACCACACCAATTTGGATTTAGAGAAAATCACTCTACGATAGAACAAGTTCACAGAATAACGGATATATCGAAGACTCACTTGAGAATAAGAAGATATGTTCCAGCATCTTATTAGATGTAGCACAAGCTTTCGACAAAGTTTGGCACCAAGGACTTGAATTTAAATTGAATCGAGATCTACCAAAGCAATTCTATCAAATTCTTAAATCTTATATCGCAGACCGACATTTCCATGTAAAATATAACCGAGAGTACTCTGAACTAAAGAGAATATCAGCAGGCATACCACAGGGTAGCGTACTGGGTCCTATATTGTACATCCTGTCCACCAGAGATATGCCAAATACAGAAGGTGCCACCATAGCAACATTTGCAGACGATACAGCTATTCTGGCTACTGGAAAGTGTATATCAGAAGCAACGACCAAACTTCAAAAAGCAACCGACACAGTGAGTAGTTGGACAAAGAAATGGCGCATTAGCCTAAACGAAGCAAAGTCGGTTCACGTAAACTTCACAAACCAGAAAGTTAACTGGATTCCAGTGAAACTAAATTCAAGGCCGGTTCCAAATGCAAATACAGCCAAATACCTCGGCATGACTCTCGATTGCAAGCTTAGATGGAAAGAGCATGTTAAAAAGAAACAAGAAGAATTGAACATTAAATATAGGAAAATGTATTGGCTAGTAGGTAGAAACTCTGAGCTTACAATACATAACAAATTGCTATTATATCAGCAAATATTTAAACCAGTATGGACCTACGGTATTCAACTTTGAAATGTACAAATGATTCAATGTTTTCAAACCAAAGTGCTGCGTGGCATTGTAAACGCATCATGGTACATTAGAAATGATAACCTCCATAGAGACTTAAACATGGAATATGTAAGTGAAGAAATACAAAAACCATGCGAAGAAACACATTCCGCGGATATCTCGGCACCAAAATGCAGACATACGAAGTTTGTTGGATACCACCAATGCAGTAAGAAGACTTCAAAGGCAGAAACCTTTGGATTTGGGCAGTTGTATTTAATTAGGATAGAGAAAAATAATTAGTACTACGTAAATTCAAACGGGAGTGACTATTGGGCTACTGCCCGTCAAATGTGAATCTTTATTTAAGAAAGATAAATTACTAAATGATTTGTAAATCTGTTGTAATATTAAATAAAGGGGGAAAAAAAATAAAAAATTTATTGATTTGTAGTATAAGCCACGAAAATCAAGTCAATAGTTAACGCTTTGGTTCTGTCACATTTCATTTGCATCATTCATACCACATCTAAATTAGCATAGTGCTAGTATAAAGTAATGTTAAATTCTTTCGGAAAGAAAAAACACCCTGAGGGTAAAAAATTTTACTCGAAGGGTAAAAATTTGACATTACAAATTCTTTCTGAGAAAATAAAGCACTTTATTTTTTGCTTGAGAGAATTTGCTTTACTCTGGATTTTTTCATAGATTTGCTTTACTCTTTACAAATACATAGAAATGTGAAATGTCAAAGTGATTTGGAAACAAAAATAAAACTCCATTTTGATATTTCATTTGTTGTTAATTGATTCCATCTTTTTGTTATCACAATTAAAAAAGTTTTAGTGATCTGACTGACAGCAAAACATAACCTCACTTTATTTTGCTCTTTTTACACCAACCCAACTACAAAAATATTTTCATATTCTTTAGGAGTTAAAAAAGTTACTTTATTTCGAGTAACCCGAAAGAATTTGACATAAGTTTCATAATAATGATATTTACCTATTTTTACTGGAATATTTCTGTATTCCATGATTTATTATTTATATTTTATTTTAATAACACAAATTTTATTACATTTTCACCTAAAATTTATTAAAAGGACAAAATTTTGTCAAAAAATAATGAAAATTTCAATTTATTTGTCAAAATATTCAACATAAAATGACATGAATTGAGCATATAATACAATTTATGCTCAAATGGCACAACGTCATGACAAAAATATTGAATATTCTGATCTTTTCCTTTTTTTACAAAATTTCAATGCGCATGCTCAAATCAATTTTTGTGTATCTACTTTGGAAAATGTACGCCGCGAATTTACCCTATATTATGAAACTTGGAAAATCGAATTTGTAATATTATTTATTATTATAAGTATTACGACATTTCAAATAAATAATATTTAATTTATTTAAAATTTAACAAATCATTTATAAAACTTATTTTCCACAAAAACACAAAATACCATAAATTTTACAAAATCCGCCAACTAAATAGCAGTCGGATTTTGCCATTCGCGTTCGAAAAAATCCCTTTTTTGTTTCATAATAGGGCGGATTTTTTCGATATCGTAAAAATCCGAAATCGAAAAATTTCATAATAGGCCCCCTGAAGCTGATTAAAGCTATCGAGAGGCTAGGGTTCCGGTCGCCCTTCTAATACACACCGATCCTCCATCAGTACGCGAGCAGTAAATCAGTTAATACAATTGTAAAATGCCTCCACTGAAGTGATCAGTGGTCTCGGATCATTGGAAACTGACGCCCTTGGTTGATCTACTTTTTAGTTAGCAAGCTAGATTCAGAGATAAAAAAAGCATAGTCGCTCCACATAGTTAATGATAAATTTCCAAAGTTTCGAGGTTTGTTAGACTTTGTTAATGAACGATGTGATATATTAACCCGCAGTATTAAGGCTACTAATGTGATGCATCCGTCTCTTGCCCTAAATGCAAGAATAATCATTATTCAGTAAGATGTGAAGATTTTAAACATGTAAATGTTAGCAATCGAATACAATTTGTATTAGACCACAATATGTGTTTTAATTTGCTTAGTTTCAATACATCATCGGAGCCTTAGAGGCTATTCTTGCCAGTGGTGCCGTTGAAACAAATTTCCATAGGCAGATTTCAATTGTGTACTGCCCTATTATTAGCTAAATTATTTCATATCGTATAAAACAGTCTCAATAACAAATCAATCGTAACCACCACTTGGACTGATTTCACGATAGTTTTGGCTTAGGTATCAGATCAATCTCAGCGATGGAAGACGTTTGTGGCTAATAGAAGGGCCGAAATTCTTGACACAATACCTGCCAAACAATGGAGACATATAAGGTCATCAGATAATCCAGTTGATGTGCAGCAGAGGAGCATTGTTAAAAGATTATCCAAGTACTTGGCCTATACTCATACTTACTGTTCAAAAGCAAAAGAGCAAGGGGTCTATTTGTAAGTATATTGTATTCTTATTTCAATTGAATCAGGTTATAATAATATTATAAGAATAGATAATAAGAATATTTCGAAGAGTCGAACACGTTCGAATCGAATTTACAAATAGCCCTCCTGATAGAACTAGAACGGAAAATGAAATCTAAAATTTCCCAACCCTCAAAAATAGAAAATAACTTGTTCCAAATGTTGTTCATTAAAATTTCGTCTTTTTCAAAAGTTACATTGATACTTAGTTTCTGTTGTAGGTTTATATTCAATTGCAAGGTTCCAAAGCTAGTCAATCCTAATTTTATATCATCAGAGGAAGTCAATAAAACTACACTAATCTTTGTGAATTAAATTCAAAAACCAACATTTCCAAATGACATCAATGATCTGAATAGGAAGCAAATAGGGTCAACCAAAAGTACCTTGTGGGCATTGAATGTGATGGAATATTACTACAAAAATATTTACAACCCACTTCAGAATTGCTGGTAAATTTATTACGGCAACGGTTTTGGATCAAACAGACAAGTTTTGTCAGACAAGTTACTTACAAGTGCATAACGTGTTTTTGTTATAAAGCCGCAATGACTAAGGAACTAATGGGAAATTTACCCGCTAGCTGTGTAATACCAGGACGACCAATCATTATCACCCGACTACGGTGGCCTCTGGGAGATCATTTTGACCTGTGAAGAAATGAACACTCTGCTTATCCTAATTGAGGCACTCCTAAATTCTAAGTCGGTGAAGTTAGCCCGAAATATCAGCCCGAATTTTTGGTTCGTTTCTCGGATAAAATGTAGCTATCCCGAAAAAGGGTAAATTTTTGTAAAAAGTGTAGGCTCATCCCGAAAAAATTTATAATTAAAATGTAACCAACACGAAAAACAAAACTAAACTTGTTTCCAAATCCAAATGAAAATTAATAAATTTCTTAAAAAATATTTCTAATAAAAAAATTAATTTCTATAAGAGTAAAGTCATTCAACATATTCTACAAATTTTCATAGCTATACTAATGTATGTTTTGTTAGTAGTGTATTTCATTTACTATGAATAAACCTTAAGTTATATACTGTCAATACTAGATACAATGCTTAAAGATTTTGTATTTGGGAGAATAGGCCATGATGATAGCTAAAAGGTAGTCAGCATCCCACGGTCAAATCATGGGAATAAACATATGATTTTTAAAAATTTGTGTTAGTATAGCGCATGTGATATGGAGAAACCTTAAATTATAAACAGCCTATACTAGTTGAAACTTAAATTCTGTATGGCGATACTAGAGATAAATACCACTAACGGTGTATACCCCCGGATAGGTCTTGGATATGCTAAGGAACCATGATTAGGCCATATCCATATCATGGAGATAAGACATATAATTTTCAGTAAACATAACACGTATGTGAAGTTAGCCAGAAATTTCTATCCCGAAAAGGCTTTTTCAAACTAAGTGTGTCTGCTAAATTATAAGGCTATTTCACATATGAGACGTAAAGTTAGCCAGAAATTTTCATCCAGAAAAAAAATATATGGTAACCAATTCAGCGATTTTTTTTTTGATAGTTAAAAAAATTAAATGACATTAAACACAAATAAATCCACAAAATAAAAATGAGTTTTACACTGTTTACTTCACTTCGTGTTAGCATCGTTCAAGATAGCGGTCGCTTCAGGGCTTTAGTATTTACCGTCAAATTATGACCTATTCCATGAGAGTTCTCAGCATACCGCGAAGATTTTCCGCGATGTTTTCAGTAAGTCTTGCGCGTGTTTTTCGCGAGGTTATAAGCTTACTTCTGACAAAAATTAATTGAAATCGTTCCGTGGCAAGTTGCTATAAACCTCGGCTAACTTTCGTATTTTGTTTAAGTATAGAACCGAAATCGTTATCATTCTGAACGTTATTGTATAAGTTTTTACTAGTTTAGTTTAATTTAAAAATATTGTATGTATCTATATAGGATAATTAATTTTTAATTACTTCATATACTAACATATGAGGGATTACTCTGCATAATTTAGATGACCTTTTTTGGATAACTATTTCGGTTAAGTCATCATATATATTCCAGAACTCATTACGGTAGCAGTAGCATACGTAATGAGTTCCATCTGGTACATAATTAACAAATGAATTTAATTTATAATTATGCCCAAACGGTTGGGATGTTTGTAATTGAAATAGGTGTTCTGGGATTTTGCAAAGGTTCCACATAAATAAATATGGTGTTATTTGTAAAAATATTGTGAACAGTAGGGTTACTCTCGCAATTTGGGCAATTCAAAGTATCAGTTTTCTCCAAGCAATTGGCTAAGTTTTGAATTCCAAAATCTTCTAACTCAAAATGGTCAATTGGGGTTAATATGGTAAATAATTTAGAAGATCAATTACAGTATTGTTTGCAAGAATCACAACTTTTGACACTTTGTGCACGATATTTGACAAACTTGCCACGGAACGAATTTGATAATTTTTTGCATAAAGTTAGCCTATAGTATGCCAATCTAAAAACACTGTAGCCTCAATCCGAGAGATTGTTTAGTATCGCCGTACCAGACGAATATGTGAAGTTAAACTATCAACATTGCGTAAATAATTCAGCCTTTGATAATATTTGACAAACTTGCCACGGAACGAATTTGATAATTTTTTGCATAAAGTTAGCCTATAGTATGCCAATCTCAAAACACTGTAGAATAAGAAAACACTGTAGCCTCAATCCGAGAGATTTTTAGTATCGCCGTACCAGACGAATATGTGAAGTTAAACTATCAACATTGCGTAAATAATTCAGCCTTTGATAATATTTGACAAACTTGCCACGGAACGAATTTGATAATTTTTTGCATAAAGTTAGCCTATAGTATGCCAATCTAAAAACACTGTAGCCTCAATCCGAGAGATTTTTAGTATCGCCGTACCAGACGAATATGTGAAGTTAAATCATCAACATTGCCTAAATAATTCAGCCTTTGATAATATTTGACAAACTTGCCACGGAACGAATTTGATAACTGTAGCCTCAATCCGAGAGATTTTTAGTATCGCCGTACCAGACGAATATGTGAAGTTAAATCATCAACATTGCGTAAATAATTCAGCCTTTGATAATATTTGATAAACTTGCCACGGAACGAATTTGATAATTTTGTGCATAAAGTTAGCCTATAGTATGCCAATCTCAAAACACTGTAGCCTCAATCCGAGAGATTTTTAGTATCGCCGTACCAGACGAATATGTGAAGTTAAACTATCAACATTGCGTAAATAATTCAGCCTTTGATAATACATATTTGACAAACTTGCCACGGAACGAATTTGATAATTTTTTGCAAAAAGTTAGCCTATAGTATGCCAATCTCAAAACACTGTAGCCTCAATCCGAGAGATTTTTAGTATCGCCGTACCAGACGAATATGTGAAGTTAAACTATCAACATTGCGTAAATAATTCAGCCTTTGATAATATTTGACAAACTTGCCACGGAACGAATTTGATAATTTTTTGCATAAAGTTAGCCTATAGTATGCCAATCTCAAAACACTGTAGCCTCAATCCGAGAGATTTTTAGTATCGCCGTACCAGACGAATATGTGAAGTTAAATATCAACATTGCGTAAATAATTCAGCCTTTGATAATATTTGACAAACTTGCCACGGAACGAATTTGATAATTTTTTGCATAAAGTTAGCCTATAGTATGCCAATCTCAAAACACTGTAGCCTCAATCCGAGAGATTTTTAGTATCGCCGTACCAGACGAATATGTGAAGTTAAACTATCAACATTGCGTAAATAATTCAGCCTTTGATAATATTTGACAAACTTGCCACGGAACGAATTTGATAATTTTTTGCATAAAGTTAGCCTATAGTATGCCAATCTCAAAACACTGTAGAATAAGAAAACACTGTAGCCTCAATCCGAGAGATTTTTAGTATCGCCGTACCAGACGAATATGTGAAGTTAAACTATCAACATTGCGTAAATAATTCAGCCTTTGATAATATTTGACAAACTTGCCACGGAACGAATTTGATAATTTTTTGCATAAAGTTAGCCTATAGTATGCCAATCTAAAAACACTGTAGCCTCAATCCGAGAGATTTTTAGTATCGCCGTACCAGACGAATATGTGAAGTTAAATCATCAACATTGCCTAAATAATTCAGCCTTTGATAATATTTGACAAACTTGCCACGGAACGAATTTGATAACTGTAGCCTCAATCCGAGAGATTTTTAGTATCGCCGTACCAGACGAATATGTGAAGTTAAATCATCAACATTGCGTAAATAATTCAGCCTTTGATAATATTTGATAAACTTGCCACGGAACGAATTTGATAATTTTGTGCATAAAGTTAGCCTATAGTATGCCAATCTCAAAACACTGTAGCCTCAATCCGAGAGATTTTTATTTTTGCTATACCAGATAAATATAAATTTGCTTTAATTAAAAAACATATGTATAATTATTACAAAATAAGTCTTTAGCAACTTACTTTAATGATTTTTATGTTGTGTATTTATTTGTGTTTCATATCATTTAATTTTTTTAACTATCAAAAAAAAATCGCTGAATTGGTTACCATATATTTTTTTCTGGATGAAAATTTCTGGCTAACTTTACGTCTCATGTGTGAAATAGCCTTATAATTTAGCAAAGACACAAGTAGTTTGAAAATGCCTTTTCGGGATAGAAATTTCTGGCTAACTTCACATACGTAAACATAACATGCCTTTTCGTACATTGCATCCAGTTGAAACTTGAATTCTCTGTGGCGATACTAGAGATAAACACCACTAACGGTTTATACCACTACTCGTACACTGATGTGAACTGAAAATTATATGTCTTATCTCCATGATATGGATATGGCCTATTAGTGGTTCCTTAGCATATCAAAGACCTATCTGGTAGTATAAATTGTTAGTGGTATTTATTTCTAGTATCGCCACAGAGAATTTATGTTTCAGCTGAAAACTATATGTCTTATCTCCATGATATGGATATGGCCTATTCATTGTTCGTTAGCATATCGAAGCCTTATCAGGGGTATACACCGTTAGTCGTATTTTCTCTAGTATCGCCACAGAGAATTTAAGTTTCAACATGATGCAGTGTATGTATAGGCGTTTTATGTGTACTGAAAATTATATGTCTTATCTCCATGAAATGGATCTGGCCTATACATGGTTTCTTAGCATATGGTATTCAAGACCTATCATATGGTATATACCGTTAGTGGTCTTTATCTCTAGTATCGCTACACAGAATTTATGTTTCAACTGGCAGTGCTTTCGTAGTACGAAAATGTGTATTACGTGTACTGAAAATTATATGTCTTATCTCCATGATAGGGATATGGCCTATTCATGGTTTTTTAGCATATCCAAGCCCTATATGGTGGTATATACCGTTAGTGTTGTTTATCTCTGTATCGCCACAGAGAATTTAAGTTTCAACTGGATGCAGTGCACGAAAAGGCGTTTTATGTGTACTGAAAATTATATGTCTTATCTCCATGATATGGATATAGCCTATTCATGGTTCCTAGCATATCCAAGACCTATCTGGTAGTATAAAACGTTAGTGCTATTAATTTCTAGTATCGCCACAGAAAATTTAAGTTTCAGCTGGATGCAGTGTACGAAAAGGCGTATTATATGTACTGAAAACTATATGTCTTATCTCCACGATATGGATATGGCCTATTCATGGTTTCTTAGCATATCCAAGCCCTATCTGGGGGAATACACCGTTAGTGGTATTTATCTCTAGTATCGCCACACAGAATTTAAGTTTCAACTGGATGCAGTGTACGAAAAGGCGTATTATGTGTACTGAAAATTATATGTCTTATCTCCATGATATGGATCTGGCCTATACATGGTTTCTTAGCATATGGTATTCAAGACCTATCAGATGGTATATACCGTTAGTGGTATTTATCTCTAGTATCGCCACACAGAATTTAAGTTTCAACTGGATGCAGTGTACGAAAAGGCGTTTTATGTGTACTGAAAATTATATGTCTTATCTCCATGATATGGATATGGCCTATTCATGGTTCCTTAGCATATCCAAGACCTATCTGGGGGTATATACCGTTAGTGGTATTTATCTCTAGTATCGCCACAGAGAATTTAAGTTTCAGCTCGTATTGGCGGTTTATAATTTAAGATTTCTCCATATCACATGCGCTATACTAAAAACACAAATTTTTAAAATTCTTATATTTATTCCCATGTTTTGATCATGGTCTATCCTCCCAAATACAAAATCTTTAAGCATTGTATCTAGTATTGACAGTATATAACTAAAGGTTTATTCATAGTAAATGGAATACACAACCAACAGAACATACATACATTAGTATAGCTATGAACATTTGTAGAATATGTTGAATGACTTTACTCTTATAGAAATTAATTTTTTTTATTAGAAATATTTTTTAAGAAATTTATTAATTTTCATTTGGATTAAACTTGTTTTATTTTTCGTGTTAGATACATTTTAATTATAAATTTTTTTCGGGATGAGCCTACACTTTTTACAAAAAATTTACACTTTTTCAGGATAGCTACATTTCATCCGAGAAACGAACCAAAAATTCGGTCTGATATTTTTTCGGGCTAACTTCACCGACTTTAAATTCTAGGCTAATTATAATTACTCCTGTTCATCATGAAGATCCTACAAGTCTTGATGTTTTAACACCTGGACATTTTCTTTTTGGCATAGATGGCAAAGGGAATATATTAACACATTGCAACAGAGACATAAACATTGGTGATCTTGTCTTATTAACTGAGTTAAAATTACCACCAAATAAATCGGCGCTTGGCAGAATTGTTGAAGTTCCAGAACTGATGGATTGGTAAGAGTTGTCACCATACGCACTTCCCCAGCGAGTTAAAACAACCAGTGTCTAAAGTTACAAAATTACCAACCGAACAACAAATTTGAAAGCTGAAAGATGTTTCAACATCCTAAGCGAAAATTAATGTTATAATTTAAATTTATAAGAATTAACTTTACAAAACATATCTTGAACAAATTATATCACAACAAATATTAGCTGTGTAATTGTTGACATTACCATTTATTTTCTAGAAAGTTTTGTTTTAATAATGCGGAGATGCGTTCGGTACGCGGTATATATTACATATTAATTAGCGTTAAATTAACTTATTCAGATTGAATTCTCTTGCTCAATTAATAGTACTTTTAATCAAATAAGCGGCAAATTGTTAATGATTGGGGCACATTTTTCTGTTCCATAAAAGCAATAAAAATTATTTCCTTTTCAGAAAATACCACAAAAATTCCATAGCTAGTTAGTTTGATAAGTTTCAAATTATTTTATATCGTAATGTCTAAACCTAATTAAAATTAACTGTTTAACCTGTCAAATAAAATTCTGAAAATTTTACGAGTGTTGTGAATTTATTATTGTGTTTGGCGCTCCCAAAATCAACTAGTTTTCAGGTGGAAGAACAAAACATCTCTTCGCCATGCCGCACGTGTGTTTATTATTTATTAAAAATTAAAATATGGATTTAACAAAACCCTCCGACCAAAATTAATGAAATCTTGGGTCCTAAAACGTATTCTTTCGTGATAAAACTTTCACCACGTCCAATTTTTCGTCTAAACCAAACCATACATTTATTTGAAAAGTTTAATACATTGCACGTTTCATTTTGCACTTTGTATTTCAAATTTTAAAATTTGTAAAATAATTGCAATTTACACTTAGTACTATCCACTTTCCGTATTCCCTTCTCTGGAGCCGAATAAACCGCAAAGTTCAAAAAAATTTAAAAGTGCTTAAGTTGGTAATTTCTTTTGGGTAAGAGGGGTTGTGAAAACAGAATAGAGAATTACAAAATTTGATCTTTCTGCGTTTTTATTTTAGTTTTATTTTAACCATCATAAAAATTACATATTTTTGCATTTAATCAAAGATATCGAACAAAACATTGCTAGCAAATAATTAAATGAAAAAATATTAAATTTTAGTTCGACAATAAAAATTTAATTATTTTACTTTCCTAGTTGCATTAATTGTCACTGACGGATCCACTGGTTCCTTACTATACGAGCTGATATAAAATTTAACGAACATGTACAGCAACAAATTTATATCGATAAACACGAAAGGAAATATTACCATTGAAATTCGATCAACACAACTATTTATTGAAACTATCGTGTTTACGATTATTATTAAAAATTGTACCTGAAATTTAAATGTGTTTATTAGAAATGAAATTATTGCTGTTTTTATCATTAAAGACTTACAATTTGCAATTTAGTGATGGCCTTTTTATAGAAAATCAGTTTCCGTTGCCAGTTTTTATCCCCAAACGATGAAACTAGATAGTATGTATACATGAAAAAGTGTACGATAAAATTTAATACCAGGATTATACAGCCTAGTCCACATCCCAAAAATTTCGTGCTAAAATATGTTATCAATACGGTTGAGATGTGATGATAAACGTGTAGCGTTGAAATTTGTTTTTGTTTTTTTCTTAGCACAAAGAATACTGTCTCGATAAGTTCTATCATTTTCAACAAAAACGTGTAGTACATCAATTTAGCACGATACAAATTTTCCACAGATTCACTATAATCTGGTAATTTACACTTGTAAACATCTCTTAAAGAAACACCATTTGTTAAAAATTCTTTGGCCAGATAGAACGACGCGAATATTTGAAACACATTATAAACTAATAACACATTTTTTAGCGAGTATGCAGGCCTATTTTGCATAAACCTGAAATAATATAGAAACACCTTATTTAAATTAAACTATTCTCGAATACGTTTACTCACTTTGGTCCAGCGTAAAAAACGAATCCAATATATAATGCACATGTTATGCAAACTTTGGTCGGTGATTCAAGAAAGAACCAATTTTGGGTTTGCAACTGTACTATAGGTAGGGAACAAATTAAAACAGAAAATAATTATAAAAAAAGTTATTTGGGTCAGTATCTATTCTTACGTGTTTCCCAATCTTCGAACATTTTTGCACTATCAGTTATGTTCTATTCACTTGAAATAGCAATTCACAAACTAAATTTGTAGCGATGCGACCAGGCTATATTCTACGACTGATAGCTCCGATTTAATTTTTTAATTAATATAACTACACGGAAATTAATTTTTTACAATAATTAAATCGTAATTCAAAGGTTAGAGTTGAATTAGCGCACAAATTTGTAAACGTGTTTCCGATTTACATGTCGTCACGATTTACATAGATTTTGTTATTGGCAGATTTTCATATCTTCGTAGTTTTAAAATATACGGGCAGTTTGTGGAATTTGTAATTTTGTATAATTTTTTCAAAATATGATATATTCAATATGAATTTATAATTTATTTACATGAACTTTAATTTCACGTTTTGAATTTATAGGGCAATTATACAGTATAGGCGGCAACCAATAATGATGACTTCAATTGCTTGCGCTGTTGATTAAAATAAAATTATTTTCGAGTAAAACTTTGATTTTTCAGGAAAGTTTTCCACCACCACCATCGGATTTTAATTTTACTGTTTAACTTTCAAAATTACAAGTAAGAGGTGAGACGGAGAAATTCTTCACGTGTTTATGATTTTTAATGCTTGTAGTTAGGAAACATGTCGAAAAGAAACCAACAAATAAATAAGCGATGAGGTCTTGCAATAAAAAAATAAAGTAAAAAATATGGGGGTATCTGTGTCGTTTCTCTATATGGCCGTAAGTGTGCAAACAATTAAGCACTGGGCAATGGTACGAGAAATACGATATGAAGCACATGATCTCAATGGTGATGTCCAGCCAAGTACCCCTCAAAGTAAAACTGCAAAAGTGGTGCCTAGTCGGCCAGGGGGATCACTAGTATTTGTATAAGCGCGGTTAAATATTGAAACAGAGAAAAATATTGAATCAGTGAATGCCCAAAAAACAATCATTATTAAGGAAGAACTACGATAGGACAGATAGTTTCTAAGGAAGATAACATTTTTGCTTCTCTATGCACATCACTCGTTCATCCCATTTACAAGACTCTTGCCTCGCTAACTCAAATTACCCAAAAATAAAAATGAATTTGTAAAATAATAACCATGCTTAACTTAAAATCTTTTAAATATATTTATATAATATATTGACATTTGAAGGATTGAATCTATACAAATTTTTTAATTTTGTTTGTGCCTTTTCATTGAAACGAATTTTCCCGGGTTCCCCACATGAAATTTCTCCTGATAATTTTTCTAGCGATAACTGTTGGCTAAATTTTCCCGGACTCCCCACATGGCCTGATAATTTTTCTAGGGTTAACTATTGGCCAGGCTATCCTAAAGAACCACTTTCCAGACATGACACTTTACGGGTTGAATTTATACAAATTTTTCGTTTTGTACTATATTTGGCTCTTCACATGAAACTTAACGTATAATTCGTATCGTTAGCATCGTAAAATATGTTTCGGTTGAAACATGTCGGCTGAGATAGCCAAGACACTATCTGGATACGTATGAGAAGTTAGCACAAAATGTTCATCCCGAAAAGGCTTTTTCTAAAATGTTGTGCCTCAGATAAAATTTATGGAAATTTTCATTCCATCCAGAAAAAAATATTCAAAACTCTTAACCTAACGGTATTCATCCCGAAAAATAATTGTAAAGAAATAGATTAAGGTTTAAGAGCATTATAGTATAGAATACAAAATATTTACATTTATAGTGAATAAACACTAAATACGCGGTCAAATTTCAATTTCAGAGATGTTCCCAAGAAATGATGTTTGGTATCCGACTCTCAACACTTATGGAATTAGAAAAAACTACCCTCATTAAAAAATCACGGGGATTAATAGTGAAAATGAACCGTAACGTAAATGTATTACGAAACATAATACTTACAATGAAACACGGACAATTTCGAAATTCCTTGTGCCAATCTCAGAGATGTCCCCAAGAAATGATGTATGGTATCCGACTTCTTAACACTTATGAAATTATAGGCATTAGTTTTGGGCAAAAGTACCAAAGACCACTTTGGTACTTTTGCCCAAAATATCAATATTTACATAATTTAGATGAATCTTCTGTATAAGTTGCTATATCATAAGATTGCGTCCATTATTGATTGAAAGGAACTTAGATCTTTGAATATCGATTGCTTTTCCGTGATTTCTAAATAGTAAACAAAATACCATAGTTAAAGGTCACAAAAGTAGTTTTGTACTGTACTAATCCATAAAAAAATATGCATACAACAATACCAAAAATTGACCTTAAAGTATTCTTCAAGCTAAACAGGTTTTGTTGGTAAATTGCAGAAAATTTAGTTGAATTTCTCCGTTTTATTTGGTATTTCGATTATTTTAGGTTCACTCACTCACCACTTTCACTATTTTAAACAACACACCATTTAATTTAATTAATTTAGGATATGTATAAGACTATAAAAAGCTATAGCTTATATTGCTCGTATCAGACGATCTGTACATTTGCGGAGTTATGACCACCACACAAGGTAGATGATGAATTGTCAAATTTATCATCAACATAACAAAAAAATCGTCGATTCCTTTTTTGAGAAAATCTGTTTAGCAGCTTTCTGTTCCGCTACAACCCCCTTTAATCTAGACTCAAATAGATCTAAAAGTTAAAACAAGCCCCTTATTACTACAATCTATCTTTATACAAAATGAAAACAAAAACTATCAATATTTGTGAAAAAGGGAGGCACAAAAAATAATAAAAATGTATGAGTGGAAGAATGGGGAAGGACGGACACGACATTTTTCTAATCGACGTTTTGGAGTCCTGTGACCCTATTTTGGCTATACCCTGGGAATTAGGAATTTAACTATTTTGACATTATTCTAGCAGTTGGGAATTTTGTTTTCCAAAATTGTATTCTGGCGATTGGGAATTTCTGAATGTATGGCAAAATAATTCCATTTTATGTAAGTTTTGACGTTTATTTTCCCCTAAATTTTTTTTGGAATTAGAAGAAACTGGTGGTTTTTTGTGTTTCCTATGCATATGTATAAAATAAAAAGGCGGTTGGAAAATTCGAAATATTGTTCTTCTCATTGGAAATTATTTATTCCCAATCCAATTACGTCAGAATACATTTTTGGGAATTGGGGAATAAAAAATGGGAAATTATTGAAGTTATTGAAGTTTTCCCAATTACCAGGGAACAGCAAAACGGAAGGTTTCCAATTTTCTAATCAAAAAGGACCATCAATAAGTATGTCAAGCTGAAATAGCTTAAATTGCTGAAAAAATTAAAATAAGGAGTACGAAGGAAAATCTTGAACAAATAGAAGCATGCAACTATGTTGGCGAAATACTTGGATTACTATTCACCACTTGAATCCATACTCGATTATGATTGAGGTACTTAGCATAAAATAGAGTGTTTAGGATTCGGTAGATATACATTGTAGAAGTTCCTTTGGCATTTTGAACCTACATTTTGAAAGGTGGGGACATCATAGGTTCCACGATAATGCAAAAAAAACTCTCACAAACTCGAGTCGTAATTCTTCATCAATGGGCTTGGCGAAGGATTATGAAACTTAGCTAGGTTCAAGCAAGCAAATTAATTTTTACCTGCCCATAATATACCATCAATCACTGGGCAGAAGGGATTTTCTGATTGGTTAAAAAAGCTTAAATCGGAAGTTTCAGTTCGATTGGTTAAGCCATCTGGGCTGTAAAGAGGACACAGACTAACAGACATTTCAAAACCCACTTTTTCAGACTCAGGGGAACTCAAAACAGATAAATCTCTAAAAATCTCAAGTAGTTTACATAGATTACTCGGAAAATCATGCATAATCTACTCCAACACTTAAACACGTCACCTATATGTAACCTATCCGGCGTAAAGTAATCTCTTTAGATTAGGATACAACCCTGGTATTTATCGAAGAATCTCAAAGATTTAACAAATTCAAGTTCCTAAAACGCGATAATGATGCTGCAGATTAGCTCATTATAGTAAGTAATTCCAACAACCAACTTCCTTAACGTAAAACGACGAATTAAACAATTCGGATTTGTTCCTCTGTAAAATTAATATTCTATTACGCGATAAATTAGATTTTTCAAGTTTATCATACAAATATGGTATATGTATGTGTATCCAATACCTTGTACATACATATATCGATCGGAACGTACGACACGTACGTATAGTGCTCGTTAAGTGTACATTCAATTACATTTTGCAAAAACACAGAAATCTAATCTTATTTTCGGAGGCGATAAATAAATGGGATACCGGCTTTACATAAATGCTTTATTCAGTTTATTCATGTTGTATTCTTTCATGCCGTAAAGTACCGTATCACCATACGAAAAATAAGGAAAAGCGACCATAAATTTCGAAGCTTCTTCATATAAGTTTTACAACAAATCGAATTTATATGTTCATCCGAAGATAACCACTTATAAATCAGAACGCCTAGATTATTTACACATTCTGCAAAAGGTATTTCCTCCTTATGCACTAAAATTGCTGCAGATGGTTCTGAGCAACCCAATTCTGAATATTCAGAATATTATGGTTAATTTTCTTATACCTACATTAATATCATTGACGGAGCAATTGGACTAAATTTGAAAATCATTGGTTAACAATTGATAACTGCAGTCCTGTTATACTCTTGGCAAGGTTGTCGAATTTCACCTATAGATTTTTGGTAATTATCTTCCACATGTTGCAAACCCTTGAACTGATCTGTTAACTTCCGTGGTGGTTGAAATTTTCTTATAAAATTGTCTTCATCGACCATCTAGTTGTATAGCTTCTTCAAAGCTGCTATTTTTTTCCAGATATGTTTTTGTTTTCCATATTGCTCCATCTTTCTTATAACTCTATTTCTTTGGTGATTTGTTTTTGTTTCTGCAATAGCTGTTTCATGCCTATAGTTGCAGCTTGTAGCTAGTTAGTGAAACAACGAGTGTCTGTTTCACGCTGCAGTTGCTTTTATGGAACGAAGTCAATTATATTCTTCAGCGTCAGGTTAATGCTTCCTTAACGCTGGATGTGTATTTATTTTATGATACACACGAAGTGCTGGTTGTTTTACAGCTTTATCCCGCAGCAATGTTAATCTAACAAATATTGTGCTTATAGGTTGTACACACTTAGAAATTTGTTTGATATACGATTCTATTAGCATCGCATATACGTCCGACATATACTTGCACCGAAATTCGATGTAAAGTTTGTATCGAATACATTTTCGAAGTTACTTGCTTCAGTAAGCGACATATGAAGTAAGATGCATCCATTGCAGTTTCGACGTAACTTACGTTATAAAATAATGAAAGATTCAATATTACGTCGAAAATCTGTTCAATATATTTTGCACTGGAAACACCAATTCAATGTTAATTGTGTCAAAAACAATTTCGATGGAAATAGCGTCCAATTACCTTGATAGGTGCAACATAGCCTCAAAACTGATTTCACTGTCCAAACCGGCGTTGTATAAAGAATTGTACTGTACGAACCGATTTGGTTACCGAATAATATACACAATTACAAAATAATTATGATAATTATATTTATTTTAAATATAAATGAAAATTACAATTATAAGTAAGTACTCCTACTATTAAGAAATTACAAATTAAAACATCTTAAACATTAAATTTTATGAATATTATAACTTAAAATATATGAATTATTCGTATTATAACAACAATGTGCTTCATAACTTTTTTTGTATTTTAAATTTTTATATAATATATATATACAGGATCTTCGTTTTTTTTAATAAGCATAAAACTGCAGTAAAATTGATCAATAATTCCTATATATTCATTAAGATGAAAATAAATTTCGTTTTTGTTTTCCAATATTTCCTCAATCATATATAAATGTATGGTTTCACGAATGCTAAATTTTTCTTTGAGGATGAAAAACCCCTTTTTGTAATGAAACTCATTTTCAAAATTCGTTAATTTATAAAGTGGGGCCTGAAAATTTCTGTAATTTGAGTCTGGTAATGTTATCTGACTTTTTTTCCCCGTTTTGTAATTTAATTCGGTGCCAAATTGTAACCAACAGGTTGCTAACATTTGTTGATGTCTATGAGCAAATGTATGACATATATTTATAAAATTTGGATTCACGTTTTTGGTGAAATAACGATGTTTACCCTCGTAACGCATTGTGCACATATTAATTATAGGCCCCATTTGTCTGATAATTCTCGGATAGTGTATTAAAAAATGTTGTTTTGGAGTCAGGGTTTTATTAAAAACATTTAAAATAATATATAAATGTTGGGAAATAAGGTCTTGTAAATTCTTAATATCACCTTCGGTGATTTCATATGAAAATAAAATAGTTAAAATTTGGAGCATTGTAATTATACTTCTCCAATAGTCGTCATGACTTGAATGATGAAATCGATCAAATATAAATGGAAAATGAACCGCTAAACATAAAATTTGAGAAGCATTTTGCCCTAAATTACTTCTATCCAAATTTATATTGGATGGTTTAGATTTTCTATCAATAAAACCAAAATTATAGGACGATACACAATCATTTAAATGTTGCACATTTAATAAGATTTTTTTTGGATATGAGAAACTGGAACAAATATTTCAGAGTAAGGGGAACAAAGCCCTCTAGACCATCATGCATGAGATCTACGCTATAGTTTTTGATGGTATCAAAAAATAAAAGTTCGTTTAGAATAGATGTTCGATTAATGCCTTTCGTTTCAATCAAATTTATGCCATGTTCTGGTGGCCAATTTTCTAAAACATCGCAACAGTCTGACGTTCGTAATAGTTCAGTATCTTCTGTGGGTGTTACCTTCGTTATACTTTTGGTCATTGTGCATATACGACAAAAATAATTCGCGGAGAACGATTTAGTAAATCCTAACATATCATTAGCTGCAAGGTTATCGTGTGCTAATGATATTAATGCGCAATTTATTAATCCTATGTTTTCTACGATAATTCCGTCGACCTCCAAAAGCTTAATGTCATCAATTATAGGTTTTAGTACCGTATTTAAATTAAAATCTCCGTGCAAATCATTAACAAAAAACAAAGAAACTAAAAAAATGTTCTGTAATTTAGATTTTAAGTGTAGTGGGCAGTTGACTATTGTAAAATAAATAGCGCCAATTTTGTGAATTAAGGTTTTGCTCCCCAGAACTTTAGCAACCTCAAAATCGTCATAATATACTGAATAAGCACAACATTTTTAAATTTATATTTGGAATTTAGTGCTTGAAATACGGCCCCACAACACATATTTGTATATAATCCTTCTGTACATGAATGAGATTTATTAAAATCTTTAAATGAAGTAGCAAAATGGTTGTTTTTAAAAATGGTTTTAATGTCATGGAAATAGGAATAAATTAAAACAAATTTTGAACTACCACCTTTTTATATGAACGTGATTGCTGATTAAATCGTAACTCCCAACGGAAACCGATCGGTATTTGAGTTGGCTTCGTAAAATACTGATTTTTACTGAAAAGCTTTTGCCTTCTATATTTCGAAGTAAAATTATTTAAAGTATTATTTATCTTAGCTTCAGCACTGTGATTATGTGTCGAAGGGGTTACAACTTTAACAGCATTTTTCACAACAGTTCGAGCTTCGGTGAAAATGGTTGAAATAGTTTCCTCGGGCAAACCCAATTTATTCATTGTAGTGTACATTTGATGTACACTATTTTCAAATATATACCAAATAACATTTTCTTTAGATTTGGAACTATCGTCATTCAAGTAGTGTGTATCAATGCATCTCAGACTATTTAATGGCGTTAAAACTTTTAAAGCTGTTAAATTCCTTACTACAAACAAAGCAAAATAAAATCATATTTTTAAACTTAACTTAAACTCTTAAACTTCAAATTATTGTTTCTTATAATAGGGTCTTATAGTTAATTATGATTACTTATCTCTAGTTCTAATTTACTATAAATTTCTTTTATTCTTAGAATTTTGGAATCTGTCGATTCTATTTTATAAATATAAGAAGCTACAAAATTAAAAAAGGTTTTTGTTGAATAATCAAAATCTTGGTTAAATATGTAATGAGCTTTAAAAAGGTAGTCAGAAGCCTCAATTGCTGAAATATTTGGAGGTAATATTATAATTTCGTCTTCCACGCATAAATAGTAGGATGATATTGCTAATCTGTTTTCACCCACCGCTATTATATATGGATGAATTGCATTAAATTCCTTTAATTCGTCAATGGTTAGGTTAATCTGAAATGAAAAGATAAACAATTATTTCCACATTCTAAGGGTTAATGAACTATTATTTTACATTTTTGAACACAACAATTTTTTAATTACTGTAGAAAAACCGGCTCTTGATTTTTTGGAAGAAGAAACTCCACCTATATTTTGTGGCAATAAATTTAATAGAGTATAGGCTTCAATGATTCAGTCCACTCTTAAAATATAAAAAAAAATTTAGAATTAGTGTTCAGTTTAAGAGTTGCTGTAAATTTAAATAAAAACCTCTAAAAATTAGTTAAAAGAAAAGTTTTAATTGATGATAAAAAATCAATCAATTTGATTTCATTTATGTTATTTTACAATTATGTACTATTGATGCGGATTATATACCTTCTATTTCGGGAATTTTTCGATAAGTTTCTCCCTTTAGGTCCAAATACACTTTGAAGACATGGGGATGAACAGTAGTCCACTTCGACATAAAATTTTGTGCGTCAGGATAACACAGTTCAAAATCAAATGATATCTGTTAACAAAGTTTTTAATCAAAATTATGTTTATGTTAAAATTTTTAAAATTTATTTACCAGATCAGGTGCAGTAAAATAAAATGGGAAGCTTATTGAATATTTTATATCCTTATTATATTTTAGTGTTTGGATACGTAATTTTAAAGTTGATTGTAATTTAGATTTAATCAATTCCTTTTGAGTTACCACATTTGCATTTTTCAATATAATGAAATCCTCGCTATCTTCAAAACTAATGCACGAATTTGTAGTTGATTCTTCAAGTACGATGGAATATTTCGATTTCCGTTTTCTAGTGGTTGTGTCTTCGTCCTCTACTGAATAAATTTTTCTACGCAGCCTTGATAGTATATATCCTCGGTTCTGTTTTCTATTATAGAGCAGCTCCTAATAAGAGGAATTAATTTAGGTTAAAAATAATCTGTTACTTATTTAATAGGTTGTTTATTGTTTTGAAATCTTGACCAATTGTTAGATTAAATATAAAAAAAATGGTTTAAAATGAATTGGTTAGTTTCTTACGATTTCATTTTCATGTGTTGATTTTAGTTGTGGGAACAATTCGATCATTGCTTGGGCTAAAGACTCAATATAAATGGGTTCTGTATGGTGGCTATATTTTTTCACCAGTAAATCCACACTTTCCCTTACGATAGCTCTCCTTTCCATATCAGAAAGACCTTGCAATTTTATAGATGTACACAAGTTTTTACCCAAAGTAAACCCGCTTTGGGATTCCAAGATGTATGTTTCCAGTTCCTGCAGATTGAAGTCGGCAAAGTTGAAATTATGTTTTACTTTTTAACTTCTTTTATTTCAAAAAATTAATTTTTGACGAATTATTACAATTAATTCATGCACCAAATGAAGTGAAACTTTTGTACTTCAGTTTAAAATAAAGTATGCACAGCATGAAGCATGTTTAGATACTATATAACACACTAATCAAATTAACATAAAGTGGCATTATCCCAATAAAATGTTTGGTATACTAAATATACTAATGTTTGGTGACAAATCCAGTAATCAAATACATAATATTATATAATATATAAAAAACATAGTTACATTTGAAGATATATAAATGCTACTTCCAATTATACAATTCTGTTTCACAACTGGTGTCCCAATTTCCGAATTCTTTTTAATATTTATTTTGATGAAGAAATTACTTTGTTGATGAAATTGTTCCACAATCTCGACGAAACTTTCTTTAGGAATTATAATATCTTGGGAATCCGAAAGCGATTCTATTTCGAATGCCGAAATATTTAGATGAATGGCAACTATAATTATAAAATAATTTTTTCACTGAATATGTTTTTGATGTACTAAGTTACATTAAATTATTCCATTTTAGGTACAAATTGCATCGCATAAGAAAAAATTTACCACGTTTTTGGCATCGTCAATTTTCATGGTTGTTAAATAAAATAACAATTAAATTATTTGATATGGACCATAATTATATTTACCTGACACTACAAAATCGTCGTAGGCCCACAACTCGCCATGTTTAATAATTTTCATGTAACTGATCTTATTATTATAAAACATTTTAGTATAAATGTACTCTTTGGCTTCAATTTTTTTGACGAAAATATTATTCACTTAAAGTCTGTACCACTTTTACACTTATTCTTAATCCTATGTTACAAAAATTAGTCAAAAATTACACTACAATACTAAATATTATATTTTATTATTTTTCATTATTAATTTCACACTAACTGTACCACAATGATTTGTTCCAACAATTTCACTTGTTCACAATACGACGACACCAACTAGAAAAAAATCTCAACTAAACTAAAAAAATGATTAAACATTATTAACCCCTCAATTGCCGGGATTAGTAAATGTTTCAGAAAAATTTACTATATGTTTACACATTCATGTATGCATAAGGAGAACGAAGTTATGTATAGGGTTAATTTATCTCATATTTTATTTTTATTTTTTATAAATGGAGAAACTCCATATACTACCGCAGTTTAGGCTATTAATTCGATGTATTTTAAAATTAATTCGATGTATTTTTGCATTGGTTTTAAATGGAGTTACATCGTAAATATGAACGATGTTAGCTTTGTATCTAAATTCGATTCAGGACTGGATCGTATATGGCTCGATACAAAAGTTGCATCGAAAATCGACGCAAAATTTCTAAGTGTGTAAGGCTAAGCGTTTGCTTGATTAGCGAAATTATCTAATTAAGTTACCGCTGGTGGGGTTTAGTTAGATAAGGAATTAGAAACTACAATTTTGGTGATTAAGTTTATTCTGAATTATTTTTAATAAATTCCGAGTTTAAATACATTTTTAGAAACTGCTTAATAGTAAGTTTTCATAATGTTTTTTTTAATAATAATTTTTGTATATTCTTACATACTACAATATGTGGCATAGTTGACAAATAATATGCATGCATGCTTCCATTATTAATATTTCGCTTTATGCAACCTACGCGATTTTTCCGGAAACAATTTATTTGTTTATTACTTAAACTTAAAACGATGACTTGACAAATAAGCCCTGTTCACAAGTGAAGTGAACAATTGTTGTTTTAAATTAATTTTGCATAATTTAATTAAATAGAAATTTTAATACTCGTAATAAATATACAATTTTTAATAATTTTTCTTTTTTACTCTAATTTGAGAGTACACTAGAGTATAAAAGAAAAATTATTAAAAATTTGCTTACACAGGAATAGCGCTATATGTGAATGTGACGAAGAAAAAATTTATAAGAGAATTTGGCTGTATTAGTATAGTTCGCTAATACAACCTGCACAACACATTCTGTCTACTTTATATGTAGAATGAAAATGGTAGTACAAGCACAATCAGCGCAGTAGCCGCGGCCTTAAGAGAAGATTGATTTTTTTATAATCATAAGCTCATCAGTTCGAAACTGGATTAAATTCTCTTATAATATTTTGAAATATTAACTTCAAATAAATTAAATATAAATTATCGCAACAAAAATAAACTACAAATACTAAATCAGAGTTAATACGAATTATCTTTTGTGACTGTCACATAGCAGTATTATATTTTCTATAAATCTTTCCGTCTATTGCCACAACCTCCCCTACCTCATGATATCATTTAGAGGCATCCCTTAATAACTTGCTATTAAGTTTTATATGTGATGTTTATATGTGACTCATTAAAGCAATTCACACCAGTAATGTCGTTATTTACAAAATACTCTAATCATTACTCCTTCATTAATTTTCAACATTACACGATTATTTTTAATGTCATTATTTGCGTAATTACCGACAGAAAAGTAAATTTTTGTGTTTCACAAAATTTTATTAGAAGCGTGTTATTTTATAATGAATAATAAGAAAAAAGCGTGTGTTGCTATAATTTTAGCATTATGTTCAAAAAACAAGTTAAGCGTCGACGCTGAATGAAAGATTGGCTTAAGAAGCGGAATTAATCAGATGTTACCCTGCCCAAAGAAATTCGAATAGCAGAAGCAAGGGATTATACAAATTATTTCCGAATCGTTGAGGAAAAATTCGATCGGTTGCTGGAAATGGTTACACTCTTTTTAAAACGACAAGATATACTAACATGAGATTGAGTTTACCTGTTAGCAAAAGGTTAGCAGTAACGCTGAGATATCTTGCAACGGGGCGAGTCTTCGATGATTTGAAGTTTTCAGCAATCATGTCGCTTGCGATTATTGAAACGTGTGAGGTACTTTTGCAGGACTATATAAATAATAGATTATTTTGGAATAATACTTAAACACATTTTGTTAGGTCTCCTAAATTTATTCCATACAAAATTTATTGTACAAAAATTCAATATTTTAAATTCAGTACATATTTATATAAGTTAAAAAAAAATAGATTTTAAAATTTGATAAAAAGTTCGCCGCTGTTTCAGATTGGAGAGATGCTGTGGTACTGTTGCTAATTTCGATTGGAAAAAACTCGTGAAGTACCGGGAATCTTCATTTATTTTTACCAAATTTCTGTGCAACATACTTTGACTTGCTTCAAAATGGATGTCGCTTATAGATTTCTCCGAAAAATGACGCTGGTTTTGTTGCAAAGTTTTTAGTATTTCTCCCCAAACCTTTGGCAATAAAAGGAATACTGTGCTTTTCTTCCGGCATCTCCAAATACATACAAGCATACTCTGAAAGCTCATTATGTTTTGCATTTGGTTCCAAATATATTCGAAATTTTTTTGGTTTTTGGTAATACTAAAATTGATTTTCTTTGTTTTTACAACTAGAAAGGTTTTTACAGCACTGTTCTGCAAGCGATAGTTAATGCGAAAAAATAATTCATAATGTTAGATGTTGGAATGAATGGCAGAATTTCAGACAGAGGGGTAATGCTCTATTCTAAATTTGAAAAATTGATGCAACAAAAAAGTTTAAATTTACCGGAACCTCGGCCGCTAACAAATTGTTTGGAGTATTTCAGAAACCAATAAGCCTTGAACCACAAAAAGCGGAAATCATAACTTTAATATTCTTCACGAAATAAAAAGATTAAACACTTTTAGTTTCAATTTAAGTTATTATTTTATTTATTGTACGTATAATAATTGTTAAACCAATTGTTGCTCGATGAACTGATACTCAAAGACTTCCAATATTACGTTAATCTGTTTTCTCTTCATTTCCATCATTATCGGTACATCGTTAAAAGCAAAGATGGATAAGTACGTATTGTACGTAACGGCGTCATATATTTATTAATTATTATTACTTTCTTACGCAACACGCCTTAATGCCCAGCTGTGAAAAACTGCGGTGTTGTTCTTTTAAGCGATGATCTGCTCACTGGTTCAGATGGTTCCACGACAGTGGCTGATGAAAACGACGATGTCTGTAGTTCCTCAGTCGGTTCGAAAATATTTGATGATGTTGAAGGCAGTGTGGACTCTTCTATTGATGTAGCAACTTGTTCTGCGTAGTGACTCGTTTCGATATCTTCTGTGATTCTGGTATTCTAATCAAATTGATGTTCCAAACGTCTTCGTAATTGATCTACTTTTCTTTTTTTGTAGTTTGACCCGATTCGATTCGAACATTATAAGAAACAGATTCTGTACATTCTATTACCACTCCTTTTATCCATACTAAATCGTTTTCCAAAAATTCCCTGGTTGGTTTGATTTCAGGCCTCTTTGTTTTGGTCACGGCAATAGAGTTTGGATGAATCTTATCGAAATATATCTTAATTTGACGATTATACAATAAATCAGATGGCGACCGCCCAGTTGACAAGGAAGGGCTTATGTGCTGGCTCATCAACACCTTCCAAGATGTATTTTAATGTCTGAGCTATCCGGAAGTTTCTTCAGATAACTTTTGGTGGTTTGAACCATTCTTCGGCCTATCCATTTGAAGAAGGAAGAAAAGGTGCACAGCGGATATGTTTTATAAGGTCATCTTCACAAAATACTCGGAATGCTTCTGAGGTGAAAGCGGTTCCATTGTCAGAAACAATGGTATCCGGAAGCCCATGTGTCGCTATTGCACAATTCGTGGACGCTGATTTGACGTGGTTTACTTTCAACCACGATTAACAATATTTTATTCTGAAATGGACCAGCGAAAGCAATAGGAATCCGTGACCAAGGAGTTTTGGTTGATTCCCAAAAACGCACATTTTGTCGGCTTGACAAAATCGATCTCGTTTCTTGGCATGGCGTACAAGTTTTGACGACGTGTTCACAGTCAGCATCGATGTTGGGCCACCACACGTAACTTCGTGCAATGGCCTTCATGCGCACAATTCCTGGATGCCCAGAGTGTAAAGCTGCAAGGATTTTTTGTTGCCTTGCCGGTGGAATTATTGATCGATTACCCCAAAGTAAACAGCCTTTAAGTGTGGTGATCTTCATACGCCGTACATAAAATGATTTCAGTGCTTGGTCACTTGCAGATAGATTGTCTGACCATCCTCTTGACGCCCAGCTAAAAACTTTAGGGAAAACTGGGTTCAAAATCATCAGCTGATAAAACTGGCCTTGCCAAATTTTCTATCATAAGAACTTCTTCATGGATGTGCGTTGTTGATGAGTCAGACAATGGAAGACGACTTAAAAAATCTACATTACTCATTTTATCTTCAGCGCGATGTCACTTTTCGACAGTGTTCTTGAATAAAAATAAATAGGTTTTTCACTTCCACCTTCAAGACCATATGGCAAAGCGTCACAAACAATAAGTGGCAGATCTTGATTATAGTGAATTAATATTCTATCCGATGACAAAATCCATTTTTGATTTTTATCCAATAAACGATGATGAGGTTCTGCAATTGTCGCTTTTTGTCGGTGGGTTGCGGTGCATTTTGAATGGCTTGGATTTTATCGGATGTAGGTCTGATCTCCAAAGTATCAATTTTAAATCCAAGAAAATCGATTGATGGAACTCTAAATTTGCATTTATCTCAACGTACACGTAGCCAAGATTTGTCAAAACGCGAAAAAATTTCACTTAAATGATCAGCAACTTCCATTTCAGAATGTCCTGTAATTACAATGTCATCAAAGTATGGTAACACTCCTGGGTGGTCATTTTGTGGTGCTATAACACATTTGGTGATAAAACTGTGATAAACTGACATTTGTCGTAGCTTACTGCGGTCCCATCTTGGATGAACAACGTCACGTCGTATAATGATTTGAATGAAAATGACCACAATATCTTCCGTCTTACTTCTACAAGTGGAAAAAATTGTTTATTTTGTTGTTTACATTTATTTATATGGATTTTGGTTAAAAACACCTCCCCTCACCTTTCAAAAACTGAATGAAATTTACATTGACGCGAATGATAAATAAATGATATTTATTAACAAAATAATCATTTATATATTATTGAAACAAAATTAATGGATTATTGTTAAATTTACAGGAAAACGGAATATAAACATCAACAATTATTTTAGTTTTGTGTAGTAAATTGTATGTTAAAAGAACCATTCTAGTAGCCTAGAATAACAAATTTCATCGGGAGCTCATACTAGCAAAGGACAATAAAAAATTCATAAACAAAAATCAACATAAACCATCTGATATAACCCCACAAAATGCAAATATTATATTGGTCGCAAATAAATGCAAATAAATATTGGTCAATGTTTAAACATCAAATTGTAACAAACCAAAGGCTTTTCTAGTTATGTTATGTTAAAAATATATTAATTGGTCTTTTTTCAATCGACAATTTTATTTTGCACTAGGTTTCATTATAATTTTCATTCATTTTTTTTTGAAACTTTAATTTAGTTGTTTTTGATCAAACTCCAAATAGTTTGATGGAAAACAACTAAATTGGAGTTTTAAAAAAATGAATGAAAATTATCATGAAACCAAGTGCAAAATAAAATTGTTGATTGACAAAGGACTGACTATTATATTTTTAACTTTTTATTTAAATAATAAACACCTTTGCATTAAAGTATTACTTTATCACCATACAAATAGCACTTCGTATAAAATTTTCATATAATGTCATTTGAGGTTATGTGGAAACGTCAAATTATCACTTTGGTTCATCATTTTCCCCTTAAAATTCATTTTGCAGGGTTGTATTTGTAGACTTTCTCCATTTTTTTTATATCACACAAAAAAAGTCTCCATTAGTGATATAAAAGTGTGATATAGCACCACAAAATGACCACCCTGGAATATTTCTCAGAAGATTTTCGATAAATGACTGAAATATCCCAGGTACGGATGAAATACCAAATTGAAGACGGGTTGCTCTAAATGGACCTTTGTAAGTAACAATTCTCTGGAGTAAAGATGATTTAGCTTAGCAAAGTCTTGGCCTCCGACAATCGAAGCCAATAGTGTTGTGTTAGCCGGAATTTGGAAACAACGCGGCTTGAAAGCTTTGTTCAAGGTGGATTTATAATCCGCGAAAATCCTTAAGCTGCCATCTTTTTTCTGAACCGGGATAAATGGAGTGGCCCAGTCAGAGTATTCTACAGGAATCAAAACGCCCTGCTCGATTAAACGATTTAATTCAGCTTCGACTAACCCCTTTGTTGCCAATGGTATACGGCGTGGCGAATAACGAATTGGTCGAATTTTTTCACCGATTTTGAGTGAAATGGGCTGGCCTGTATAACAACCCAGTTCCTTAGAAAACAAATAAGAATATCTGGATATTACTATTTGGATAGGCGATGTTCCTCTTTAATTGTGGTTCACGCCTTGTAAACTTATTCCCAATGGCGAAAACCAATTGCACCCCAAAACATTTGTGCGGATTCCATCTACGATTACGATGGGAAGTTGACACATTTCGATGTCGTTGTATGATACGTTTACGTCAATTACACCTATCATTGGTATATGATTTCGTTGAAAATCGACCAGCTGTAATTCACACTTGGCAATACAGGCTGGCCATTTTGTTATAAGTCCGAGATGACATAATAGTATAGTTAGACCCTGAGTCGATGTGAAAGTCACAAGGCCGATTATAATTATAACTGTGGTTGTCTTTTTCAAATCAACCTGCGGCAATATTTGAATTACTCCATATTTCGACTTAATTTTGCTGCGCTGTTTGTGTGCATTGTTCGATGAGGTTGGTTTAACAGCAGATCGACAAACTCGTTGTAGGTTCCCTTTAGTACCACATAAACAGCACGTTGTATCTTTGAATGGATATGATGACCTTGCATGTGGTCCTCCACATCCATTCCAACCTTGCCGATTGTTTTGTCGATTTTTAAAATTTTGTTGTTGCGGTGTTTTGCCGGGCTGATGATGTTTTGTGATGTACTGAACTTGGTCCGAATGGCGTATTTCCAACAAATTTTTGCTAGCTGATTCAACAGTAGAAGCTTTTTCGATGACCTTCTACAATGTAAGATTTTCCTCCGCTAGAAAGCTGCGTTGCAACGCCTCTTCTCGTAATCCGCAAACCGCCGATCTCGCAGCATTCGGTCTAGGGAATTCTCAAATATGCAATCAATTGAAAGTCGTCTAAGTTCAGCTACGTATGATGCAAAACACTCATCCGGTTTTTGATCCCGTTTGAAAAATTTGTAAAAAGCAGAGATTTCCGATGGGCGAGGTGAGAAATGGTCTTTTAATATTTGCTTTGTTTCTTTTAAAGTGATTCCGCTTACCTTTTTTGGTGATGCCAATGAGCACAAGAGGTCAAATAATTGCGGCCCGCCTAGCGTTGAAAATATAGCACGTTAGCGTTGCTCCCCTTGCACATCATTGGCTAACAGGTACAGCTCGAATCTGATAAAATATGATGACCATTTATCCGGCTTCGATAAATCAATCGCATAACAGATGACATGATATTATCGAGTTTTTGACGGCATACAAAATTAAATAACACCACAAGTTAAAATACAATACAACAATAATTATAATGTACATATTTCAATATTATTTATTAGGAATATAAGCGATCCTATCAACTGCGCCAATTTAAACTTCCTCGCGAAATAAAAAGATAAAACACTTTTAGTTTTAATTTAAGTTATTATTTTATTTACAATATTGTAAGTATAATAATTGTTAAACCAATTGTTGCTCGATGAACTGATACTCAAAGACTCCCAATATTACTTTAATCTGTTTTCTCTTAATTATCCATCATTATCGGTACATCGTTAAAAGCAAAGATGGATAAGTACGTATTGTACGTAACGGCGTTATATATTTGTTAATTAGTAGTACTTTTATACGCAACAAGAAAATTAACCAAACATATAACAATGAAGTTAATTTCAATGAAGGCAATAAGATACCAATCAGCTTGTAAATTTGGAAAGCATCTTAAGCCGCAATATACCTTAGATGCCAAAATGATTGGAGATAAATATTGTACATACTACAGCAAAGAAGCCATATGGCCCGAGTAACGTTATATGGTATACGTATAAATAACTTTTAAATTAATTAATTAAACATACATTTTCTTTGTTTTATTTACATATTCATAAAGGAAAAATTAAGAATTTGATGATAGAAATAAATACTATACGTACATAATTATTATAAAATAAAATATATTTTACTAACCTCGGCGGTCTGTTGAACGTGGAAATTCACAGATTGTTCGAACTTGTCGATAAATTGAAGGGCATAAAAAACTAAAGAAGTTGGTTGGTACAGTTCGTCTACCCCCTCTCCATAACTCGAGAAGAGTCTCATACAATTCTATAAAATCCGGAAATACTTCAATATTTACAGTCGATGACTCCACACATACTTCCCCAGCAAGTGATTCGCCAGAGTCGGGAAAACCAGTACTTATGTCATATATATAAAAAAATATCATCCATTTCTTTTTTTTATCAACAGTGTTTATACGAATTATAAATTATCAAAAAACTCAGATGTTTCAATAAAATTACTATTTATTAACAATAATAACAGATGAACTTTAAAACGGCGATATTCATTAACGTTCATTAATACTGCCAATATCCCCACCACGCACCAGTATGTCTCGAAATCAGAAAAACATCATTATTCATTCCATCGACTTACACGATCAATATTAATGTCATTTTCGGAAAGTAATGACAGTAATAATGAGCGTGTAATGGCCTCTTTAGATATTTTTTTTTGGTAATATTGACGAAAATATTAATTGCAGCAAAGTATTGCAGGTAAATTTAGAAATTTAAATTTCATATTGCATGGTAATATATTATTCTATTACTAGAAGAATTATATTCTATTTATTTTACCTTAAAACACCTTAAATACCTATAATTGTAAGGTAGAAAACTATTTCTTCGAAAAGTCCAATTTTGTAATCTGGTGGATTATCAATTTTCTCTTCCAATGCAAAACCTACTTTTGGACAAAATTTCGACGAAAATAACAAAATGTATTACTGGAAGGATGGACACGACCTTTTGTAATCGATGTTTTTGAACCCTGTTAATCTAATCCGTCGAGAAATGTGAAAATCTAACTTACCTAGCGTTATAGTGTGAAAATGACAAATTAATAATCTAAAAATCAAAGATTTACTGTTTCATATTCCGTGTACCATCCTTTTGAGAAACGTCAACGCGGTTACTGAAGAAAGCCCTTGGGCAATGATTCGCTAACTTAATTTTTTTTTTACTGTATAGGTTCCGGCCCGATTCATAAAGGAAAGTCGTTTGCATTTGTTTACTTTGAATTCGAACTTTTTGTTCTATATGCGTAATATGGATTGATAGAACGGAATAATTTTCAATACAAATGATTAATCGCATTTATTCTATTTGAGTGTTTTTAATTTAAACAAAATATAATTCCGAATCATTCAAATTATCTTTACTTCAGTAATCACACTAATTACTGTAAATAGACATTTAACTTCCTTTTCATAATCATCAAAATACACTAAATCAATCATCAACCGTCCAAATGTTTAGTTTTTTTAACATAATGTTACCATCACGACTTAACAATTTTTGATTATTTGTCTATATCGCTCTAAATAAACGAATTGTAATTAAATGTATAATATTTATATATACATACATAGATACATTTTTTTTGTAAATACTCGGATATAATTATTTTCTAATCAACCAAATTTCCAATGACCCATAAAATTTCATTGAATATTTTGAAAATGAAATCGAATTTGTATTGTGCGTACGCTCGCGCGAGTTCATGGTGAATCGGATACATTTTGTCTAAATTATATGTATATGGTATATAAAGAAGCGATGCCGTCGCAGTTTGGAACTATACATATTGCAAGAAACTAAGCGCGTTCGTTATGTTATGGTTCGCCCACCACCTCATCCTTGAATAGTTGCGAATTTAAAATAATAATCAATTCGATATTATTTTTATAGTTACGCTGATAATGTTGTGTTCCTGTTGCGAATAACTAATTAAATATTATTTTTTAATTTTAATTTCTGTTTAATTACGTATATCTTGATAATGTACACAAAAAAAATAACAATAATAAAAGGGTAGCTCAATAAAAAGGATATATTAATATTTATGTACAATGTAAATATATACACTGTATCAAAAAATTGTCCGTACAGCACTCGGTTAAGAAATCATTTATAAAAAAAACAATTACAAATCAAACAAAAAATTCAGTTTTAATTTTTTTAAAACTCAAATCACATTTAAGAACCTGAAAATAATAATAATCAAGATATAAATTAAGTTACTTTCACGTTTGATAAGATTTACTATTTAAACCGCCTAAAACGATCTCAAATAATTGTCCGTACACACAAAGAAATTGAGGGAATTTGGTAAAAAAGTTAGGTCTAATATTTCGTGTTGTAACCTATTCATGAAATGATACTTTGCAACCTTCTTTTCATTGAGAAAGCCAACTTCCGAGTTATTTCGGGGGGAATTTTTGGCCCATTCCTCCACAATGACCCGTTTTAATTGTTCCTTGCCGCTAATTTGGTGTTCACGGATCTTTCTCTCCAAATAATCACATAAATTATCAATGGGGTTGAGATCTGGTCGCTGGGGAGGATGAGGAAGTATTTACTTTACATTGTACAATAACCATTCCTTTATGACGATTCCAGATTTGACGAATGCTTCGGATCATTGTCATGTATGGAGCGAAACTCTTGCCCATGTCCCATTTTCTCAGCACTTGTTAACATATTATCCTTCAAAATATCCAAATAATTAAACCGGTTCATTATGAAGGTCAAATGTACTGCACCCCTCCAGCTAAAAGCTCTTCAAACCATTATACTTCCGCCACCATGTTTTACTCAAGTTCAGAGTTCGGTTTCCGCCACACCATAACTCGCCCATCTGGACCAAAAACGTTAAATTTTTGTTCCTTCTGAGGGAATAACATTTTCCCAGAACTCTTCGGGCTCACTCACATATCCCAATGCTTATTATTCCAAGCGCTTTTAATATTTTTTTTCTCGGCAAATACATTTCTTGCGTGTCGCACATCGACGATACTCTTGTTTATGCAAAATATTGCGTATTGTCTGAGGTTCTAATGTTGATAAATTTTCGCAGCGATCGTTGGAGCACTAAGCTTTCGATTCTGTTTTATTGCCTTCTATATTAGATGTATTTGAGGTGTGGTCAGCTTTCGGTTGCGACCACGCCGAACAACCATCTCTAGTGATTTGGTTTTTTGGGAGTTCTGGATGATATATTGAATCGAACATCGCGGGCGAATAGTTATTTTGGTAATTTCCTGTAAACTTTTACCTCCACTCTCCAATTTAATGACCAATTTTTTAATTTCTACACTATTTTTGGTACGAGAATGAAACATTTTTAATTAACTGGACAATATTTCATTCGCCATAAAAAAGTACGACTAGTAATTAACTTTTACGCAAACAAAATTTCGTAATTTACGGTTAGTTGAAAATAGGAGTAAAACAAATAATAAATTGCTAATGTGCTAGTGTTAATTTTCACAAAAGTGCAAGTGTACGGACAATTATTTGAGATCGTTTTAGGATGTTTAAATAGTAAATCATATGAAACGTAAAAGTAAATTAGTTTGCTTCATGATAATTATTATTTTCATGTTGTTAAATGTAATTTGAGTTTAAAAAAAATAAAAACGGAATTTTTTGTTTGATTTGTAATTGTTTTCTTCATCAATTTTTCTTTAACCGAGGGGTGTACGGACAATTTTTTGAGACAGTGTACATATAGTATTTATATATTGGTTGGTTTGTGGTTTAATTGAAGTTTTTAAATTTTTTTGTTTTATTTGTAAATCATCCACATAATGTATCTGATAAATTTGTCATCAATAAATATAAATAGAGAGATAATAAATGGATAGTAATAAAAAATAAAAATTAATAATTAAAAACCACATAATTAATTTTATTTTTACTTTATTGGTTGTTGATTTTTATTGCCATATAAAATGAGAGTAATTAAGTTTATGTTGGACAACTGAATGTAAATCATCCATCCGTTGTGTGGATGACTGGTTTGAGGAATTTATTGCCGATAAATAATTGGCGTATCATTTGGTTGGTATTATTGGTTTGTATTTACCGTACGAAGCCTATATATTTACTAATTGGTCTTGGTTAATGCTAAATACATATTCATAAGATTAAATTAAATGAATTATTGTACTACATGGGCTTGTAATTCCTATATGGATGGACACAATAATAAATATCGCTGGGGGTGATCATTAAAAATAAAAATCTAATGGTATCCAATTGAGCTCGCAAACCGTGACCAACCCGCTGTCGTGGAATTTTGTCACAATATTTTAATTCCTGATATTAGAATTTATAAAAAATATTGCAACAATTAAAAGTGTAATCGAAAGGTGTCGTTTTACAAACAAAAGTATAATTAACTATCAGAATTAATAACCCGTTTTAAAGATGCTACCGAGTGTTGGCCAATATATACTCGATGTAGTCCATTACTATTCATATAACATCAAAGCATTCTTTGATATACAAGCCGTCCGTATCAGACCAATTTTAAAAGAAGCCTTATTTAAGGAGGATACATTTTACGATTTTCCATAAGAACCCATGTAAAATTGAAAATTTTTGATTAACATTTTATGAATGAAAAATACTCGTACCAGAAAATATTTTTAGGTTTATGTATATTTAAATCAAACCTTTAAGTATAATATATTGTAAAACCAATAACTCAAATTTAGTAAACCAATAACTTAAATTGTACAAATTTACTTTTTCTTTGTATGGCTATGTGAAAAATACAGTATACAATTATAAAAAAAGAAATAAATGACATAAGATCTTACTTACTACACTGTCTCAAAAAATTGTCCGTACACCACTCGGTTAAAGAAACATTGATAAATAAAACAATTACAAATCAAACGAAAAATTCAGTTTTTATGTTTTTAATAGCATAGATACACACAAACATTATCGCGATAATCTACGATCACGATTTCGAATTGACTTTTCGTGATCCCGATCAGCAAATTATGGCGACACACATAGACCCGATTATATTCTAATTTTGCGAAACTTCATTCGGTATACATAAAAATGACATTCATCGTGTCAAACTTAATTTTAATAAAACTATTCAACTAATCGCAATTGAATCAAATTTAATTTAATATAAAATGAATGAAGAACAAATAAACAAAATATTTTTAATATTAAAGCAAAATGAAGCTGAAATCGCCAATTTAAATAATCAAAGAATGTTACTTGAGAGCAGTGCCCATTCAAGTAAGAAATTAGCTTACTATTACATGGAGAAATATAGACGTTCCAGGCAAAATAAAACTGGGCAATTAATAAGACAGGTATGTGCATCGGCGAATAGTTACATACCAAGAAATAGAAAAGTTTGGTGCCATGTAAGTATTATATTTATGATTTTGTTTATGAATGTCTAACAAATTCTGATTAAAAATGTTTTATTTTAAAGGTAACTTTTGGAAGTTTCTGGGAAGAGGAAGTCCCCACGTTTTCCGATAGACAGTTTAAAGAGCGTTTCCGCATGCATCGAGTAACCTTCGATTTCATATGCGATCACGTCGGATGCTATATAAAAAAAAAAGATACCAATTGGAGGAAAGCTATACCTGTTCCCAAACGAATCGCTGTTGCATTATATGCATTAGGTTCGTCCGCAGAATATGCGACAATTGGACATCTCTTTGGTATTGGCAGAACAACCGTAGGGCAGATTACACTTCAAGTGTGTGAAGCAATCAATAAGCTTCAAAATAAATTTATAAATGGATATCCACCAACAGATGAAAAAATAAAGGAGAACATAAGAGGGTTTAATGATACGTGGGGATTTCCTCAATGTTACGCGGCGATAGGTAGAAACTTTTTTGTTGTTCATTTAATCATAAATTACATACATTTTTTTCTTTAAGATGGATGTCATATAGAGGTCAGCCCTTGCACCGAAGAGTCAACCGATTATCACAACTACAAGGGCTGGTACTCCACCGTTTTGTTCGCGGCTGTGGACTACAGGTAAATCCTTTATGTTCCTCAAAAATCATCTCAAATTAATTATTATGCTTACGTTATAGATATCGTTTTATTTATATAAGCGTGGGATCACCCGGTCGGAATAATGATGCGTTTATTTACGGCAATTCGAAATTGAAAACGATTCATACAACCGATTTAAAATTTAAAAAATATACAAAAATTATAAATAACGTAGAGGTACCAGTACTTTTAATTGGCGATTCTGCGTTTCCGTTGTCGCATCATCTAATGAAACCATTCCCGTACAACAGTGCCCAGAATGAAATCGAATGTAACTTTAATAAAGTTTTAAGCCGTTCAAGAAGAGTGGGCGAAAACGCATTCGGCCATTTGAAAGGTAGATTCAGGAGGATCGGGAAAGGGTTGGAAGTGGCCATTACAAATACAAATACGGTCATTAGAGCTTGCTGCATAATCCATAATATATGTAATGAGTCAAACGACAAGTTGAACGACAATTGGTTCAATGACGATGATGGTAAAGAGCAACCGAGTTCAATGAGTATAATAGGCGAAAAAAGTACCAGTGCCACTAATTTAAGATTATCGTTAGCAGAGTATCTAGTAACAAATAAAACAAATCGATAAAGTTTTGAATTGTATTTCATTTTTTATTAATAAATTCAGTTAAAAATTATATATATATATACAGCTTTGTATTTCACGTTGATCACAACCTTAAAATTAAATTTATTATTGCTATTACTTATTTAATAAGAGAATTAATTAAAATTTTCTGTAATTTGAGGTTTTCTTGGGCCAACAATAGCGATTTTTCGGCAATTGTATTGGCTTTTCCTTGTTTTTCTAAACTGTCCTTCATAAATTGTGAGCTTAGCTCGAAATATTTCTCTTCTTGCTTATTCCGGTCTTCTTCTATTCGATTTATTTTTTGCATTTCAACAAGCATATCTTGGTGAATAGTAACCATTTTTGTCTTCTGCCGCTTTGCGGCATTTATTTCATTGGTCGTCGATGAAGTGGATGGTGTATTGATCATTTCGGTGTCATTCGTGCAACTTGTGAAAGATGAGCTTAAATATTCTACTTCATCATATTCATCATATTCTTGATCTGTAAAACAATATATATAAAAAAGTGTAAGTTACTCTTATAAGTATTATTTTTATTCAAAAACATACCTGTGTTTAGAAGACATTCAACACTCTCCTCAATTAATTGAAAATTATTTATGGGAAGCCTGCCTAAAATTGAGTTGACTTTCTCAAACCATTTCCAGCTAGATGGTGTACCGCCAGAAGGGCCAATAAGTTTTTTTTCATTCCTGTAGAAAGTACACAAAAGTAAATAAGTACCTAATGCCAAAAAAGTGTTCATCTTTTTGCCATATGTTTATTATTATTTATACCATAAATACTTCTAATATACATACCTATATCTTTGTGTCAAATTTTTAATTTTATTAGAAATTTCACTGGAATCACAAAACACGTCAAGTTCTTCCATTTTCTTTTTCATTGCTTTGTAAATATGTGAATTGCGTTTGGCTCGCCTCAGATCCGTAATAAAATGTTGCCAAACATCTATTAAAATTTCTACCGTTGTATCGCACCAGCTAAATTTCTTTTTAATTCTGAAAATGTAGCAGTTACATCTACTTATTATATTTCTTACCGTTATTTAAATATATTTCTTACCGTTTTTCCATTATATCAAAATTCACATTAATTGATTATTAAATAAAATAAAATTTAAATTTATTTTAATTATTTTCTCAAGATATAATAACTGCTCAAATTAATTATGCGCACGAAATACAAAAAGTGACATTTATAAAATTATATAGCTATCCCATTTACATTTTCACTGTCTCTTTCTTGCATTTCAAGTTTATCGTGTTTCTACAAGTAGATTTTGATAATCATGTTATGAATCGTGATAATCCATTTTCGCCAAGATCGTGTAGTGACAGATCGAGAAAATTAACTAGATAATGTAGAATATGCGATTATCTAGTTTGTGTGTATCTATAGTATAAAACTCAAATTACATTTAACAACCTGAAAATAATAATTATCATTATGTAAATTATTTTACTTTTACGTTTGATATGATTTACTATTTAAACATCCTAAAACGATCTCAAATAATTATCCGTACACTTGCACTTTTGTGAAAATTAACACTAGCACATTAACAATTTATTATTTGTTGTACTCCTATTTTCAATTAACGGTAAACTACGAAATTTTTTTATGCGTAAAAGTTAATTAGTCGTACTTTTTTCATGGCGAATGAAATATTGTCCAGTGATTTAAAAATGTGTGATTCTCGTACCAAAAATAGTGTACATATTAAAAATTTGATCATTAAACTAGTGAGTGAATTTCCAAAATAACTAATCGCCTGCGATCTTCGATTCAATATATCATCCAGAACTTCCAAAAACCAAACCGCTAGAGATGGTTGCTGGGTGTGGTCGCAACCGAAAGCTGAACAAACGTCAAATACATCTAATCGAGAAGGAAATAAAACAGAATCCGCCCCAGCGATCACTGCCAAAGTTTATCAAAGCGAAAAAGGAGCGATAAAACCTCAGACAATATGCAATATTTTGCTTAAACAAGAGCATCGTCGATGTGGCACACGCAAGAAATGTATTTGCTGACAAAAAATATTAAAAGCGCTTGGAATATAGTATGCATTGGAATATATGAGTGAGCCCGAAGAGTTCTGAGAAAATGTTATTTCCTCGGACCAAAGTAAATTTAACGTTTTTGGTTTAGATGGGCGAGTTATGGCGGGGCGTAAACCTAACACTGAACCTGAGTAAAACATTGTGGCGGAAGTATAATTGTTTGGGGAGCTTTTAGCTGAAGGTGATGTAGGACATTTGACCTTGATTGAAACCATAATGAACTGCTCTAATTATTTGGATATTTTGAAGGATAATTTGTTAATAAGTGCTGAGAAAATGGGCACGGACATGATTTTCGCTCCGTACATGACAATGAGCCGAAGGATTCGTCAAAGCTGATCAAGGAATGGTTATTGTACAATGTAAAGACAACACTTCCTCATCTTCCCCAGGCACCAGATCTCAACCATATTGATAATTTAAGCCATTATTTGGAGCGAAAGATCCGTGAACACTAAATTAGCGGTAAGGAACAATTAAAACGGGTCATTGTGGAATCATGGGCGAAAATTTCCCCCCGAAATAACTCGGAAGTTGACTTTCTCAATGAAAAGAAGGTTGCAAAGTGTCATTGCATTAATAGATTATAGCACCAAATATTAGACCTAACTTTTTTACCAAATTCCCTCAACTTATTTGTGTGTACGGACAATTATTTTAGAGCGTTTTAGGTGGTTTAAATAGTAAATCATATTAAACGTAAAAGTAAATTAATTTATATCATGATTATTATTATTTTCAGGTTCTTAAATGTAATTTGACTTTGAAAAAAATAAAAATTGAATTTCTTGTTTGATTTGTATTTGTTTTTTTTATCAATGTTTTCTTAACCGAGTGCTGTATGGACAATTTTTTGATACAGTGTATTTATTTGCTCTATTTGCTGACGGCTTGTATATCTAGGAATGCTTTGACTAGATGCGGTAAAAATTAGCAATAAAATTAAGTTTTACGACCTTTCACAATTGTTTAGACAAAAACAAAAGAATTATCATCCCACATAGCATCCATTTTTAACAAATTCCTTGATTTTGACGAAACACATGTTTTATGACTTAATCCGTACGGTACTTTCTTTTATGCAATAGTGTGATTTTATTGAAAATATTTGGTCATTTTAACTTTATTGGACCCTATTTAGTCGCACTTGAGCATTGGCTTGGCATGCGAAGTTTGTGTTATTAACATTGTCTGTATTTGAAAGATTTCGACTGCTGCTATGATCGTATTTTTTTTTTTCTGAAAATAGCAAAACGCAAGCAAATCTCATTTGAACAGCGAAGCGCTATTTATACTCTACGTGAGGAAAGATGCAGTGAACATCAAATCGCAAAAACGCTCGCAGTTTCTTCTAAAGGTGTCCACTAAACCATTGCTAGAACACAATAAACTGGGAAAAATGAAGATAGAAAATGATCTGTTAGGCCCAAATTCACAACAAATCAAGAGACGTTTAGCTGCACCACAAGTTACCGCAGCTCTAAATGATACGCAAGAAACTCCCATTTCAATAATAATTGTTCGAAGGCGCCTGCTGTCTGCGGGACTAAGAGCAGCAACACGCTGCTAAAAAACCAAAACTAACAATTCGACATAAGAAAAACAGGCTAGAATCGGCAAAGGCGCATAAAAACTGGACAACAGACCAATGGAAAAATGTCCTTTGGAGTGATGAATCAAAGTTTCAAATTTTTGGATCCAATAGACGTGTGTTTGTACGCCAGTCAAAAGAAGAGAGGACTTCAGAAGCAGCTACAGTGCCTACTACCAGACATGATGTTGGTAATGTCACGGTTTGGGGGTGTCTTGGCAACAGTAAACCCGGAAATTTTGTGAGGATAACCAAAAAACTAAAAAAGGAAGACTATCTGTAAATTCTTTAGGATTCCGCCATTCCCAGTGGACTGAATCTGATCGGATTTAATTTGCAACAGTATAATGATCCTAAGCATTCATCAAAACTGTGCCAGAACTTTTTGAACATGAAAAGGATGAAAAGATTATAAAAATCATACAATGACCATCTCAATCACCTGACCTTTCTTCCATTGAACTTGTTTGAGATGAACTCAATAGAAGAGTGAAAATCGATCTGCTACGAGCTCAGAACATTTGTGGCAACTATTAGAGAACGAATGGAACAAGAGTTAGATGAAGATTATTTAAAGAAATTAATTAATGGAATGCCTAGAATAAAGGAGAAGATAATAAAATAAAAAGGTGGACACTTTGATGTTGTTTAATTTTTAATTTTATATCAATACAAATAAATTTAGATGGCTTTGCTTTGTTTTATTTTATTTTACCTTGCTGCTTCCAAACTTTTGGACGGTAGTGTTGACAGACTGTAGCTGATTTGGAGAGTAGCATTTCTAAATTAGACGAGACATTCAGACTTCTAAACATTTTGACAAATTTTAAATTTAACAATAACTTGGCAAATCAATTTTTGAAATCGGTCGGTTTACAAAGCAAAACGGTTTTTATGTGACAATCTCGTTTCGCGGCACCTTTAAGTTTAAACACCTTTTTAACTAATTAATACTTTTTATAGAATTACTGTCGGCCTTAACCAGTCCAAGTACCTCAAATGATGTCCTCTTTTGTTTTGCTCTGTCGCACCAGAACCTTACAGAAAATGTATCAGGAGTATCATTTTCCAAAAGGGGTAATGGACAATTCCAAATGGTTAATGAGCTGAGAATAGCGGTTGAACTTGCCTGAAGTGAATTACCGCCCGAAATCATTAATTAATCAATTGGCGTCATTGACCGCAACTTATAAATTTACTTTATTTTTATTTATTTAATTGGAATTTGTCCATTTTCCAAAAAGTGGTGAGTGGAACTTCCCGGAAGTTATGAAATACAGCGAATTTTGGAACCACCGATTTTTTTTAACAGTATCAATCCAAGTTGATGTTTTGTTTTTAAATTAATTGTTTAATTAAACCGAAAATTCAAGTGGTGATATAGTTGAAGTTCAAAAGAAACGGGCTGCGTATTAGTTTCGTTATTTACTAATATGGATTCAATTTTAGTTTTAAAATTGATTACCAAATTACGGAATTAAAAACTTAATAACGGAAGTGTGGCTAATTTATTGCGGCTTTCTGAAATCAATAGTTTTCTTAATAATAAATGTACCCCGCGCGAATAAAATTTATGTGGGAAATTGAAAAAGAAAATCGGTTAGTTTTTACGATATAATGTTTTTATGAAAACAGGAAGGAAGTTTGAATTCTGCTCGGTATCATAAAACAGCATGATCAGGTCACTGCCTTAGTTATTGTTCATTGCTTCCATCATCATACAAAAACAATACGGTATTTTTGTTAGCTGAAACAAATTTAAAACTGGATTAATGTTATCATTCGGAAAATTTTTCGGACTTCAGACTAATAAAAAACGGTTATTAACAACAATCGTTTAGCAACTAAGCTTTAAATATTGAAAACACTCCGGTACAAAGTTACGATATAGAGACCATTAGACCAATAAAAAGTTTAGACAAATGTATCTATACAAAGCTGAAAGACCAAATTCTTTTAGTTTAATTTGGTGTATAGGTTGAAACTTTTTTGTGGGAAAGAATATGTAAGACATTCGAAATATGTAATTTAAAAAAAACGAGTGTACCGACATATTATCCACGATTCCATTTTTGACCTTCAAAATTAGCACAATGCCAGTACAAAGTTAGTGGCCACTCATTGTTTTTAGAGGATACTGCAGTTTTAGATTAGAAAGAAAATCTTGATAAGTGTTAAATATTACAAATATTTATGAAAAAACACACAGATTTCAAACTTAAATTAATAAAATGTTCAAGAAGTTCCAAAATGTTGTTACACTCAATTTTCGGTAGTTGAAGTATAAAATATTTTGGTTTCAAATTCAGTGAACATTTGTTGTCTTTGCTTTTTGTTTAAATGCTTGAAAAATATTTTTTATTTATTAATGTAATTCAACTTGAGGTTGATGGAATAAAGTCATCGAAATATCGCACCGGTGTATAAATTATAGTTAGTAAGCCGGTCTATAAATTATAGACAGTAAGCTGTTAATTATTTTTAGCATTTCATTATGTTTCATTTGTTTCTTTCGTTAATTGGAAACCTAACTGCAAATTTGTTATATCGGCTTAGTAGAGGGTCCTTTTGAAATTGAATTGAATTTTAATTTTGAACGCGATTCGCTTGCTAGAATTTTTGCTACATGAATAAATGTGTTGCGTTCCCATAGTTAAAAATGAAACAAAAAAAAAAAAAAAATTCTTTGGCTCAGGATTACGGTGGGCCACATTTATTGATGTAGCAAAAATTCCAACAAGCGAACTGCATTCAGAATTGGCCAAGAGGTAGCAAATGTGACACTCTACTGAACTGACATAGCAAATTTGCAGGGCCTTTACAATCCTGAGCAGAATAATTTTTCTTGGATTTTTATTTTATTCATTTTTATCAAATTCAATCACAATTTCCGTTATGTTCAGGGACAGTTTTTAAAAAACATCACGGCTTTTCTTAAATTTAGAGACATCTTCCCTAATATAACAATTGGTCATGACAATATAAATCAAACAATTGTTATTTGGTTTAGGGCTCTTTTTTATTCCTTTTGTACTAATTACAACTATGGCTTTCGAATCCTGTTCAAATGAGCCCGAATAAGATTCGAAAGCTAAAGCTTTCTTTAATTAGTACAAAAGAATTAAAAAAGAGCCATAAACCAAATAAAAGTTGTTTAATTTATAAATATTAATTGGCTCATAAAAATAAAACACGTATAAATCATTTACCTCCAAACCGCCAAATCACAGATTCACAATTAATGTTATATAGTATATGTATTTATGTAGAACTGAGACGTATTGAATATCAATCTAAATCGCATTCGGCATTTTTCCTTTTCGACCTTTAAGGATTAGCTCCACTCTAGTTCAAAGAATACAAGAGATTACTGATTTAGGCATTACCTTCCTCGAAAATGTTAATTTTAAGACACAGCGCTAACTGTATTACTAAAGCGAACTATATGTTTGGGAATTCAGGGGTATACAAACCTTATTTACACTACATTTCGCATATATAAGATCTCAAGCGGAATATGCTGTAATCGTCTGGAATCCTTACTACAACAAAAAAACTTGCTGTACAACACTTTCCAGAAACGTATTTCGGGTGGAAACTTTTCAAATTAACAGACAGATGTACATATGTTTATTATATGGCAAAAGGCAAAACTAACAACAACGAAGTAACACGACCAACTCTCATACTCGTAAAATGGTTAATGCATATTGGAGAATCTCATACTCGCAAAATGCTTAATGCTACATCTGATTAAAACAAATTTAATATTATGGGAACGAGTGAAAGGTTCAAACATTTTCGCCCATCGAAGAAGTGCTAATTAGAATTAGCGATTTAAAACGATTAATGGAACCGCCGATACCCAAGTGCTGATTGCTTGGTGATGGTGTATTGGATTTGAAAAATACTAGAGCAAACATACCACCAATATTAGAGGCAAGAATCACATTTGGGAAACAGCCTACGAGAACAATCAAAAAACAGAAAACTGACATCCAAGAAAACTTATCCAGCGCAAACGCCAAGTTTTAGAGAAACAAATTTTAATCCAAAAAGCATTTCCGACAATATAATAAATATATTAGATCCATTAGAAGTCCATAAAGCGAATGCTTCATTTAAAAGAAAATTCATTTTCATTAAAAGAAAAAAGGACTAAAATTGAAAGAAAACTAGGTAAAGTTAATAGAGAAATAGTCCAAACATTGGACTCGCTCAAACTCTGCTTTTTCGCTCAGAATTCTTACGAATAAAACCGATTGACGTGAAATTTGGACAGTAAGTAGGAAATGGCTCAAGGAACAAAAGTTATATAGTGCCGATATGTGATTTTACAGCAGGTCGAGAATGTGAACAGCAATAGCTCGAACGGTTGGCGCGTGCTATAAACAGGAAGGTCGATGGTTCGATGCTCGTCGGAGCCAATGTTTCTTATTACGGTTATTTATTGTGGATATCGAAACATGTTTATACACCAACGCTCAAATTCATAATGATCTAGTACAAACAAGAATGTCCAAAGCGTACAAAGGAAGACACAAATACATTCACAACACCGCCCGTCGACGATGATGAATGATGATAATTATGACAAAGATATAAACGATATTTCCAGATGATTATGTGTCACATACAGAATACCCAAGAAGATGATTTATGAGACGCAACAAAGGAAATTTCAGGAATAGTATTTGACTGGTACATAAACACGACTGATGACAAGCGGGGGTACAGTTTTTGGTTTACTTTAAATCCTGTAACAAGTGAAATAAATCTGTTGTCATAGCCCCCACCAGTGGCAAGCGGACAGATTTAAAGAAGTAAAGTAAAAGCGAATATTACAGTGTATAAAAGTAAAGTGGAATAAAGTCGAGTGGAGCGAGATAACAGTTCCGAGTGCTTTTAATTGCAAAATCCGGACGAACCCAGAAGCCCAGTTCGTAACAATACAATAATTTTCGTGGAATTTTCGACAATAATCTTTGATAATTATAAATACTATTTATTTAATAATTCTAATTGACATAAAAAAGTTTTGATGAATATTCACTTAATCGCTTTTAATTCGCTTCATTCATTTTTCGACACAATAGTCGTATTTCCATGAGAATTTTACAACACCAATTGCACGCGACACGAATTAAATAATTCAAACCAAAAGTTTGAATTATTTAATTCATTCCTAATTTTAGTTATACTACCTGACACCAGATGCCAAATTGCTCTATCTTTATGTTGTTTTATTTCAATTCAAAACAATAATTCGCGACTTGTTTTCATGAGAAAAAATAATTCGAATTAAATTTTTCTCATGGAAATACAGCTAGTGTCGGAGTGAAAAAGAGCCGAATTCAAAAACTAAAATCAGCTGAAGTTATAAAATTAGTATAAATTTAGTTTACAAATGTGACTAACACAATTAGTGTTTGCTGAGCGAATAAAAATTCCTAGGTGCTAGTTACACAATCAAACTCTTATCTACCTTTAACGCATTGGGCTCCTGAAATCACTATTTCAAAAACATCATTTAATTTTATGAGTACACTCTGAAAGTACTTTCTGAAATAATAATTTACATTCATTTGTTTCTGTAAAAAGTGATCATTTAGCAAATAAGACCATCTAAACACATTTGATTCATTGCTATAGAGTGATAGGTATATAAAAAATCCGTAAATTATATATTAGGTTGGGGAAAAAGCATTGTGATTTTCTCGTCATTTTTTGATTAAATTTTTGTTTTATTCAAAATGAATTTTATTTACTTTTTATCAATGTTTTTGTTGAATGTTAATTAATTCATGTAATTTCTAATATGCTACCGGTGGTTAGACCATTTTAATTGTGTTTCGATTAACACGAGAAGTATATTAGTATTTACGAACAGTAATTCAACGAAACCGACTAATAGACATAATTCTATTTATTTAATTAAATGAGTTTAATATGTTTCGAAGATTGTAAGAGAATCCAATCCGCGGCCTGATGAGAAGATTGATTTTTTTCATAATCATAAGCTCATCAGTTCGAAACTGGATTGGATTCTCTTACAATCTTCGAAACATATTAAACTCATGAATTTTATGTAAGTACACATTGGCCATTTTTATGTATGACCTTTTGCAATTTTTCGGGAAGTTTCATAATCCATCGGTGTAGAGCTTCTGTGGTTTATTGGCGAAAAACTTGGTCAAATGACTTTCACAATCCTTTTTTGAAGCCAGCTTTAGACCATCAAGGGAGTTTTCCAGAGATTGAAACAAATGGTAGGGGAGGGTGCAGGGTCCGGTGACCGGGCTATAGACCACGTTTTCCAAAATTGCTGAAATATAAATAAGATTCTTTGGAAATAAGACAACCGGTTATATACACATTCTGCTAATTTTAATAAGTTGGGACATTCGACTTTGGTTTTCTTGGGAAATTCGACGAATTTCAAGTCATCTCTTTGATTAATATCAATGAATGGGATGGTATTTTTTAAATTATTGGTTCCTTTAAATAGCTAGGCTATCACTATTCAAAGTTCAATCAAAACCTTTCAACTTTATCAAAAGACTTTCAAACAAGTTTTCTTGTTGGTGCACACTAAAAACTTTAAATAATTTAAATGGATTATCGTTGGTAAAATAAAACCATGCATCCAACATAAGTACAATTAAAAGATACAAAGCAGGCAGCAAACTCAACCATCTAAATGGGTGGTTTGGCGTCTATTAGAGAGGGTTACCAAAATTGAGTAGATTAATCTACCAGCTCCGTAACCTCCCAGTAGGGTGCGCATCATGTGAGCTTTTCTGTTCATGTATTAGGCAGCTGCGTGATGGAGACAATTGTGTAAGGGGTAAAGTATTGCTTAATATTAGCCTGTGGAAATCATCTGCTACCTTTTCCGGAATTCTATTATTTTTATTGTAAAAGGATATTATGTTTAAGTTCATTTTTTTATATTTAAAATTCATCTTTAATCTTTCGAATCTATTGTAAAAATTATTTAGAGGAATTTTTCTTCACAAAATTTTTTCTTACTAAAAGCCCCACACCTTCATATCCATCTCATCTAATCTCTATTATTAATTCATAATTATTAAAAGATGAATTAATTAATATAATATTAATGTTTCCAATAAGATGGTAATGTGTATCAGGACGGCGCATCATAAATAAGCAATGGAAACACTGCTTCCGTAAACATGTTTGGTTAACTTGTTAATAGAACTCATTACAATTTATAACATTAGCATAATAATAAATCTCTAGCATATTTTACATAAATAACTAATATTTAATGTGTAATAAACATTGATATATTTAATAAGAATCTTAAGACCTGTTAAATTCAATTCATTCACTCTTCCATGCGTCGCATAGTGCGGCCTAATCGAAAAAATATGAATAAAAGCAGTGGCGTAACTACAAATTGTGGGCCCCCACAAACATTTTTGTAGGGCCCTTAAACTTTTTTTTTTGAGATACTCATGCGACGCTTCAGAAATCAGAATATAAAAAATGGATTAACGTCGATCTTTAAATAAAATATTTCTTTTTTTTTTAATTTCTTCTTAAAGAAAAATTTAAAATGGCTTACAATTATAAATAAAAAGACTCAGCTTTGTTTTATCATTTTATATTGACATATTTATTGACTTCTTTTTTATCTTTTTATTTATACGAGTATAATATGTTTATTAACTGCATTTTTATGGCATTACAAAATCCAATATTTTTTAATTTTAAACAAATAACAAAATGTTTTTACTTATATTTAGTTATGACTTTAATCTATTAATGGCTCAAAAATTATTTAATTAATTCATCGGTACTCATTTTTATTGCCTCCTCCGCTTCAATTGTTATTGTTCCTAGTGAATTTAATCTGCCTTGTAACATATTTGTCCTTAAATAATTTTAGATAATTTTTAATTTTGAGAAAGATCTTTCAGCGCTTGCTGATATTACCCGAATAGTAAGAAATAAAATTAGGACAGACGTAACTTCATTGAATGACGATACTAAATCAGGAAAACTAAAAATTACCTCAATTAAATTGTATATCGACTTTGGTTTTTTAATTTCATTTTGAAATGTTTGTTGGAATAATAATTTGAATTAGAAAAGACGGGTTTATGTTAGTTTCACACTGTTTAATTAAATTTTTTGCAAATGTTTTTATTTCCGCTATTATTTAAATTAACTGGTATTTGTGGCTATAAAAGAGAAAAATAGCTTGATATTTTACTCATATGTGTAATCTATCTAATGAAATATGTTAAGCTTAAACATCTCAAGTGCATTACTAAATCGGTGATCTACAGAGCTGGTCAAAATCTGCAACAAAACAACTCCATGGAGAAGCTCTTGTTATACTTTTCGCTGTTAGAAAATTAAATAAATATATTTTTGGAAAAACATTTATTATTTATAATGATCATCCGTTAAAACACATTTTTAGCAATACAAAAATGTATCTGCTGTTGCAGTAGCGAGACTGCAACGTTGGGCTATAACTTTATCGATGTATCAATATGATATTCGATATCGAAAGAGCTCGCTCATGTGTAATGCCGATGCTCTATCACGTTTACCACTTGAAAAGGCTACAAAAGACGATGAGTTTTCTATTAATTCTTATAATAATTTAGATATCACTTCTTTTAACCCTGAATCTGAAACATCTTTATCTAAAACTCAAATTGCTGAAGCAACAAAGTCTCATCAGGTTGTATCCAGAGTTCATGAGTATATTATAAACGGTTGGCCTAATACTGGTATCCCATTAGAACTTAAATCGTATTATAGAGTTTCGGATTCGTTATCATGTGAGGACAACTGAATTTATTTCGGTGATAGAATTCTCATTCCGTCGATTTATCAGAGGAATTTATTGCAACTGATTCATAGGGAACATCCTGGAATTGTTACATCAAAACTTTTTGCTAGATCTTTTGTGTGGTGGCTTGGTATAAAGATAATAAAGATATTACCGAATTTGTAACAACTTGCAAAAGTTTTAATATGAATAGAAAAATCGTTCCGGATTGTCAAAATAATAGTTGGGAACCGAGTAAAAGACCTTTTGATAGAATTCATTTAGATTTATTTCAGTTTGGAAAATATCATTTTTTAATTTCCATAGATGGTTTTAGTAAGTGGATTGATATTTATTTATTGTATAGTGGGTTGATATTTATTTATTGTATAAAATTGATGCGAAAATGTTTTGGAAAGATTGAAATTACAATTCGCAATTTTTGGTTTTCCTAACGTAATCGTCAGTGATAATGGACCGCCGTTAATTCTAATATGTTCGAGAAATTTTGTCAGGCCCAGGGTATTATTTTGAAGCATAGTCTCCCGTATCATCCGGAGAGTAACGGAATAGCGGAGAAAGGTGTTCAAACTGTTAAAACTTGTTTACATAAAAATCTATCGAAGAATAGTAATTTGGATATTCAGTCGCAAGTAGTCAATTTTTTGTTTTCATATAGAAATACGCCGTCCACGGCGGCTGGTTCAACTCCCACTGATTTGATATTCGTCAAGAAACCGAAAACATTACTTTCTCTAGTCAGAGGTAAATCAAACAAAAATAACGAAGCTAAAAATTTATCAAATTCCATGGGTGTGAAGTTTATAACAAAAAAATAACACGCATACGTATACAATTCCAATTGGAGTTTCTTTTTTCGTGAGTGTGAGTGATTTACTCTGTAAAAACCACAGTTTTATGAGATAGACATATACAAGTGGAAGAGTTGTGTTTCTTTCTAATATTACACGAGAGAAAAGGAGGATTTATTTTGTATATTCTTCTAATATAAGGCCAAATTTTATTGTAAGTAATTGGTATTGTTTTAACGAATAAGCAACGCAGCAACTACCGCAAGATTAGATTAATGATAATTAATAGCTTTAGGTGTGGAATATAGGGAGTTGGGACTATCGCACGATGCCACTAGTGGAGAATCATAGCCTTAGGCGTCGTGATTCGAATGGTGTATACCACATTTCTTAATGGTGAGGAGGAATGCCAAATTTTAAATAAATTGTTACGTCATAGCGCTTTTGCTCGTTTGAGTAATTTATTGTTCAAACCAATAATATGAATATCACAGGGATTGTCGCAAGATGCCATTAGTGGGGAATAATAGCCTAAAGTGTCGTGGATCGAATGTTGAACAACACATTTTTCAAGGGTTGGGAGGAATATTAAATATTAATTTTTTTTGGTTACGTCAAATCGCTTTTGTTCGTTTGAGTAATTTATTGTTCAAACCAATAATATGAATATCACAGGGATTGTCGCAAGATGCTATTAGTGGGGAGTAATAGCCTGAAGTGTCGTGAATCAAATGATGTATACCACATTTCACAACGGCGGGGGGAATATTTTGAAAATTAAGAAATCTACGAATTTCTAATGGAACAAGAATATTGTTCTATTTTATACTTATAGCACGAATACTACACCTTTCTATCTACGCTCTGAAACGTTTTCATTCATGCAGGAGGGCCCGTTAATAGGGATGCTTGTTCATACAACCAATTATATGGAGCGCCCAAGCCAACGGGATCCATTTCACTCACGACGTAGAGCCCGTTTATAGGGATTCTCTTTCATTTCCAAGAGAACCGAAACGTCTGGTTTGCCATTAGTCAGTTGATTGACGGTTTTGTTGTCACATCGGCTGGTATAATTATAATTAATAATTAGTGATTAATAACTAATAATTAATAACTATCAATTAATAATTTAAAATTAATAATTAATAATTTAAAATTAATAATTAATAATTTAAAATTAATAATTTATAATTAATAACTAATAATTAATAACTAATGATTAACAATTAATAATTAACATAATAAAATATTTAGTAATTAATAATTAATAATCTAATCTCTGAGATTGTTGCTATTTGGTATAATAGAGAACAATGTCCTTGTTCCATGCGAAATTACTTTGATGAATTAATTATATTTGGTAGTAGCCTTTAATTTTTCATGTAAATTAAAATCGAAGGATTAACACAAAAATCTAGTTTGGTGGGAATTATAAATTTTCGAAGGTCATCGTGACATTCCCTTGTACCATTTGGCTTTTTGATATAAGCCGTATAGTGTCCCATTCCACCAGATAAAGAAGGATGCATGTACATAGTTTACAATTCCCTTTAAATAAACAGTTTCTTCTAAAATGTTTATTTGAAACTGAATATTTTCGAGTTTTACCGCATATTTGGCTAAATTATTTAGTGGTTCCACGCCGACTATTAATATACCATTTTGTGTTTTGGTTGCAGGTGTTGCAAGACGCATGTGGCAATTGTATTCTTCTTTCAATATTTTTAAAGTCATCAACAGAAAAATGTAGTGATCTATTAATAAATAGTAAATTTCTTTGGAAACCAAACCACATGACTCGGAGCATGTGTATTCGACCAAACCAGTAGGAATTACGAATAATTGTCTAACTATTTCGAGAATGTTTGACATCATCGAAAGAGAAGATCCGGTGTTTGTTCTATTTTCTAATACTAATGTTGAAAAACTAGTCATTAGAAGATCGGACCGCGCAATGTAAGTATCTCTTTTGATTCCATTACTAATCAATTTTCCAATGAAATTAAAAAATGCATTTTGACTTACGTCAAATACATTTTTGTAAAATTCAAAATCTACGCCAGCTGAATAAAAAATTTGCGTCAGAGAATCAAAGCCGCACGTTTCAGATACACTGATTCGTTTCATATCAACACTATCATGTAGAAACACATTCGATAATATATGTAAAGGCTTATTCTTAAAGAGTTTTGACAGATCACCATCTAGAACATTTTCGGTATTTCCACTTTCACACTTTATTTTTTTTACTTTGATCGATCTAAGTTTATTGAACTTTTTTGCGAACAAGTGTTTTTTAAGTATCTCTTTAATACTCGACGACCGATGTGTTTTGGGGACCTATATTTAAATTTTTTTTTTACCCCAGGTTTCTTCGTGAATGCTTATATTTGTATTATCATCTGGTTCGAGAGGATCCGGTGGTGATGATTCGATTTTTTTGTTTCTTCCTTTGTTAGTGGATCGTGATTTCGGCGTAGAAGGCAGGATGTTTGAAAATTGGATCTTCTTTAAATTGCTCGCTGTTTTTTCGTCCATTAAGCTGACAAATCTGCCTATTTTGAGCTTCTTGTTTTGTGGATTAATTTTTTACTATATTGAACCAGTTTTCAACATTTGCATTAGATAAGCCATTTGGCACACCTAATATCTTAGAGAAACAGGTAGTCCAAAATGGCAAATAAGACCTTTGAGAAAAATGGTATAGATCATTCGATTAACGACACTTCAGGCTATTATTCTCAATTAATGGCATCTTACGACAATCCCTGTGATATTCATACTATTGGTTTGAACAATAAATTACTCAAACGATCAAAAGCAATATGACGTAACCAAAAAAAATTAAAATTTGGTATTCCTCCCCACCGTTGAGAAATGTGGTATACATCATTCGATTAAAGACACTTCAGGCTATTATTCTCAATTAATGGCATCTTGCGACAATTCCTGTGATATTCATATTATTGGTTTGAACAATAAATTACTCAAACGAGCAAAAGCGATATGACGTAACCAAAAAAAAAATTAAAATTTGGTATTGCTCCCCTCCGTTGAGAAATGTGGTATACACCATTCGATTAATGACACTTCAGGCTATTATTCCCCATTAATGGCATCTTGAGACAATCCCTGTGATATTCGTATTATTGGTTTGAACAATAAATTACTCAAACGAGCAAAAGCGATATGACGTAACCAAAAAAAAAATTAATCTAGGATCCTCCTTCACCCTCCCCTCCCCGTTAAGAAGTGGCATACACCATTCGATTTAAGTCACTTTATTGAAACTTTTACTTTCAATCGTTCTCGAAAATATATTATTCTGGCGGAAAAATTCTAAATCCTATTTTGTATTATTTTTTTTTTGTTATTAACTTCACACTTTAATATTCATTCAAAATTCTTATTAGAATTTTATTAACAGTGTATTTTCTAATACTTGCTTATAATTCAATCCATTCAGAAAGTATGTTTATCGTGCTCTCCTATAAATAATAAAATTTTTCTTAAAATATATAATTAGGATACTGGGTAAACTGTTTATAAAGATCGTCATCAACTCCAATATATGTACATAAAATTACAATCTAACTCCAAAAAACGACTCCGTTAACAAGATACCCACATTTTAAATAGAATTGCTGAAACCACATTATACTATAAATCCATTGACACTATCACATAAACGCCACAAAATAGTTTACTATCTGCCACAGAGTCCCTCAATTTATTGAAAGCATCAGGTGTATTTTTGCTTCCAATAAACAACCGAAAATATTCTTTACAGAATTTATAGGAAATTTACAAAATTCCTTCGCCCTATACTGTGATTCCATATGAAATATGAAAATATGAAGAAATATTTTACCGGCAAAAAACCGGGTAATCCGCTAGTTGATAATAATTTTGAAATTATTAACAAAATTTATTATTGCTCTTGCTGTTACTGGGCTTGGTTAAGCGGAGCATAAACAATGTAAAAACATTTTTCAATGATGCGTGCCACATTGGTAAAATATTGCAGTGAAGTTCTATTTCATTTAATTCGAAAAGATGATTGTGACAAAACCACGCTAATTTCCTTTAATCCTCGAATAGTATCAAGGTGGAGCTTCGACAAGATCGTGTATGAATTAAGTTAACGAAGCTATATTTTGCTGTGGCTCACCGAGACATGACCCATCAATGAAGAAAAGTTATATGACTCGATGCCAATAAATTATCGAAGATATAAAATTTGTAAATTTCGTTTTGGTTCCATAATATCGATTCGACTCTACTAAGCATGTCTTATCATTCAATGATAATGGTACGAGCCAAATCCAAATTAGATTCACTTATTTACTATCTGAACCAAAAATGTTTAACTTAATTTAAATATTGAGTAAACAATAGCGACCCTTCAGGGTATATTACAATTTTGCGTATATTACAATTTTTAAAAATATTTTGCGAGTTGAGCTTGAACTCGCTCGATGTTTTTTCGGATGAATTTCAAGAATACTAAATAAAATGGGTTCATAATATTTGTTGAAGCTCATTGAAGCATTAGAAACTAAATTCCTATCACTTACATATTGTTAAAAAAGTGAAAATAATTACAAAAATTAACACATTTTATTGATAAGAATGGTTGATCCTGAACTCACGGCGTCAGGTATGTATATCTATCTGCCAATCGTTTTACACCGTGTAACATCGTAGTTTATTGAATTTATCAAATAAATGAAAATTAAAATAAGCTAATGTATTACGCCTTACATAATATAAGGTTGAATGACATTCTTGTTGATAATATCGATATCGAACTTTATCAATGCTCACTTCAAAAATGTATCTTTCAATTTATTGAATCTACATACCCAGTCTATTTATAAATCGGAAAATATAAATAAATAAAAAGATTTCTTTAATTTATTTGATTTAAAAACAATATATAAAATAAAGTAAAAAAATAAAATTTAATTAAAACGAAATTCAATAAATTAAAAATTTATTAATAAAAATTAAAATATTTTTCACTTTTTCTCACCAATCAAAAAAAAAAAAAACAAAAATACAAAAATTAATTTGCGTGGGTCATCATGCATTATTATATCGTAGCTTTTTGTATTTCTTTTTTTTTTTTTTGTTTATTTGAGGTTTTAACAAAAACAAATTAAAGAAATATTTAAATTTTATTTAAATGTATGTATGTATGTATGTATGTACGTACAAAAATGTATATAAGAAATTATTAAAAATGCTTTTATGTGTCTGCCTCAAAAACTATAAATTTATTCGAAAAAAAAAACCAAAATTACATTTTTGAATTTAGTTTATGATATATTATAGTTTTATTTTTTGTTTTTAACAGCAAAAAATAAAAATAATTTTTATATCTGTAATAAATTAATTATATAAAATTAAAATATAAATTTTTGGTTTAACTTTTTTACGAAAATATTTGGCTGATGATCTCATTTGTTTGATTTATTTCATTGGAAATTTAAATTTATTAATAAATTTTTAAAATTATCACAACAACAATGTACCAAATAAAATTATATTTTTATAATTAAAATTTTAATAAATCTTTAAATATTTTTATTTGTTTTATTAATTTTAATAAACATACATTTAATTTATGTTAGTGGTTCTGTGAATTTCTACATGTGTATATGTTCCACTTGAAGTCTTTTACTTTAAAATAGTATTTTGAATTGCCAGCAGACCTACATAACTTTCCGATGCATCTCAATTATTCATGTGGCACTGCAGTATAAAACTTTCGGATTTCTGGTTCGTAATCTTCCGGGTTGGACGACGGGAATTTTAATATTTCTAAAGTTTATTTCATTGTGAATAATAAAATTGAACAATATAGAACCGTATGCTGATTGTATTTTCTAGAACAATATTTCATTTAGCCAAGGGATTCTGTTGATCGGTTACTTCCAATATCGCTAAATCATTCTCGTGAAACGACAATTAGAATTAACGTTCCCAAGGTACCAAGCTGATGCCACACTACCCTAGGCAAGAAGTTTGTCTGCTGAGATAGATGGTTTGAGAAGTTCTACCAGTTCTGATTTGGTCTCCAATTTTTGACGTGACATTAAAAAAAATTGTTTTTCCCGATCTCTCGAGAAATTAAATTTAGAAGTCTCGATTTCTTGAGAAAAAAGAAAAGTTGAGAAATGCTAAACTCTGTTTGCTCGATCGGCCCACACACGTTCAGATTGTCGATTCAATAATCATTTTAAGCCAATTCTTTAGATTTGGTTTTATGATTGATTGATTTTGAGTGTACGGCCAAGCATTAAGCAGAATCTCGCGGGTGACACTGGGCCCACCTTAGACCCTTTTTTACACTTACTTGAAAGGATTGGATAGGATTGTTAGTATAGGATTGAGATCGACCCGGTTACAAACACCTTGACGATCAATTTTTAGTAGTTAAATTTTTTCTAAAAACTACTTTACTACATTTTTTCTACAACTCCTTTCAATACTTGGTACCCTAAAGTAAATATTAATTAATTATCAATTATCCCTTATACGTTTCCCACCACCTTACTTCCTCCGGCCGTTTTTAATTGATTGATTGATTTTTAAATCACTAACGATACTTTCAACCAATTAAGTTTAAATTTAAGCTTTATTTAATTTGTATAAACCTGTTAAGAATTAATCTTTAAGTACTAGAAAACCTTAATCTTAATTTTAGTGTCTGTTTCCCTTGGCTGCATCAGATTCCAGAATCCACCTCCGGAAATTTGCTGTTGCAGTATGATTAAGAGCTGTCTAAATCTAATTATATAGTTTATTAGACTGACAACTGCTCACTATAGCAACTTAAACTATGGTTTAGCACAACTGCTCTTATAAATAAAGCATTTCCGCTGACCTGCCATTAAGATTATAGATGCTTGATCTGTGCTGGATGATGTCCTGTAATGATTTACAATTAACGTTACCAGTAGCCTAAATCAAAATATTAAGACTCTAATTAGTTTCTATAGTAGGAAGTCCGACCGGAAGTTTCTGTGACTTAAGATGACAAAAATCAAGACAACACAATTTCTAAACTACCAGTCCGCTGGGTGCTTGAATTTTCTGCAATCCTCATGGTTTAGTTTGTTTTAAATCATCTACATACCCAACTAAATTAAGTTCTGAATAAACAAAATAAAAGAAATTAAATTAAATAACAAAATAAATAAATGGTACTGAAAATTTAATTAACAGTGTTTAGTACTTAATAAACTTATCCCAACTATAACAAAACTGAAAAGTTGAATCGGTTATTAATTTTTTTCCGGTTTTCATTAAAATGGAAAGTGATGATAAAGGCAAAGCATTCCTAAATATAAAGCCTTCAGGATCAGACTAATTTTAAAAGAAGCTTAATTTAAGAGGGTACATTTTACGATTTCCCGTAAGAACCCATGTAAAATTGAAAATTTTTGACTAGATCAATGAAAAATAATCGTACCAGAAAATATTTTTAGGTTTATATTTAAATGAAACCTTTGAGTACAACATATTCCAAACCACTACCTTAAATTTAGTAATTTGATTAATATAATTAAAATAAAATTGTACAAATTTACTTTTTCTTTGTATGGCTATGTAAAAAGGACGGTATAAAATTATAAAAACGAAATAAATGACGTAGATCTTACTTACTATTACTATTTATCAAAGACTTTAAAATACAATAAATGTTTTTTTTTACTCGTACATGTAAGAAAAAAAAGTTTGTTTCTGCTCTTTAGTTTAAACTCTACTATTTATCGATTTTTTTTAATTATAAAAAAAACATGAACGGAAGGTGTGACGTCATGAGGTGTTCAGATGTGTTTGGAAATAAAGAGGTTTTAGTAAATATCTATAAAAAAGATTTTATTAATTGATTTTCAAATCATACTATATATACATATTTATCAATTATTATTCTTGGTAACGTACATAGAAATCAGAATTCATATTTGTAAGATTTTTCATTTAAGAAAAACGATATTAAAAACACATAACTATTCATATGATTTGTGTGAAAATCCATTTTTTTTTTGCTTTCTATCCCCCTTATATTAAGTTCGAATTTTATCCTGATGGCTTGTATGGTATATCTAGGAATGTTTTGATAATGGTAACTTGGTTTCCAACTTTTAACACAGCTTTGGAATGCGGCGTATTTATTTACTTTTTATTTTGTGAGAGACGCCATTACTGTTGGTTGTGTTTTCTTCGTGTTTCGTGATATACTTCTGTGGCAATTTTTTTTCTGAGATTTAATACCGTGACGTTTTTGCTGTATTTTTTTATATAATAAAGTATGATTTGTGAATTGTTTACTAAAAATCCAACAATAACCCTTTTGAGAGGAACAACAACAATAACTAATTAGGTGTTTGCCTATCCCTCGATAAAATTAGAAGCAGGCTCCAAGAAATCGGCATGAAAAGCTGAAGCACAATTACCAAATCATTACTGATTGAAAAGCATTCTTGAATCAAATCCAATATGGCGAAAAAGTAGACGTACGTGTTTTGTTGCGAAAATAAAATTTATAAAATAAAGTGATTAAATATGTAAACTTAAAACTAAAATACTATAAAGGTCTAAGTGAAAATGATTAGTGCATATTAATAAATATTTGTGCATTTATTTATTTATTATGAACTCAGTACAATAATTTTATAATTGTAATTCAGCGTTTTACAATTTTGGAATATATATCGCGTTCCTTATTTTTTGGTGATCGTGAAACAATTACGTCTGACCACTGATTGTCAATAGATGCGGAAATATTATAACAAGTATTATATTATAAAAAGTGTTTTAATTACATCCTACAAGTTGCTTGTATATTGCTAGTAAGATCACTTTCTAATTGGATATAATTCTGTGCTAACATCGCAACATCGTGATAATAGTGCTTTAATGTGATATTTAATCAACAAACTTGATTCATTAACTAGATAACTCGAAATTTAATACGGTGCAAGTTGTTGTTTATATCCAGTAATCGCGAGATCATAAAAATTTTGGTAGTCAACATCAATTACATTCATTTGACTAACGGTGTTGACGTCAATAAATTATCTCATTGCAGTGGTGAATTTATCAATAACTACAAATATTTGTTTTTTTTTTTTGTTCTATTAAATTCTAAATTCTTTTGTATATACAAAAATGAACATAAATAATATTTTAAAAATTCAAAATCCATCCAATGTGAATATCATGTCTGCAATTGGGAAAGTATTGGAGGTCAATAATGACAGTTATAAAAAAATGACCGAGAATTTTGCTGAAACGAAGCAGCTGTTGATCGATTCAATTAAAGAAATCAAAACCAACATAAAAGCAATTGATGCTCGAATCGACCATATTGAAGATGACCTCGGTAACACAAACTCTTGTGCCAAAGCTTTACGATCTGAAGTTAATTTTTTAAAGCAACAGCAGTTTAATAAGGATATATTGATTTCTGGTCTGCCTATCACTGCTACTGATAATGATGATATTTTAACGCGACTAGATAAGGTCTACACTTTTGGCCTGGAAAATGTAGAACTTAAGTTTTCTAGGTATATTACGACTGGCAGGCGTGGACGTAGTGGTAAAGGAACTCATTTACAGTTAATAGTGACATTTAAAAATATTGATGCCAAGAATTTTATTATGGGAAAGATTCGGGAAAACGGACCAATCTTCTTAAGACAACTATACTCAAACCTAGGAACTCCGAATGACACTATAATCATACGGGAACGTTTAACCAAAACTAACAATGACATCATGAAAGAGCTTCTGGAATTGAAAAAAAATAAAAAAATTTTATTTTACTGGTTTCGTCATAGCAACATATACATCAAGAAGGCAGCTGATGATAAACCACAAATCATTAGGGATATAAATGACATTTTGTCTTTAAAATAAAAATTAGCTTAATCTTTATGATATTTTTTTTACTAATGTTTTCTTTTCTTTTAGACTTTTATACAAAACTTCAAATCACATAAATTTACAATTGAAATTAAATTTATTTTGGCAACATGCATGCAACATGCGTTTTTTTCTATAAAGAATAATTTTACACGAACATATTTAACATATAATTACGTGTAATGTCACGGGTAAGTAACAACAAACATTTCCTAAACTTCACTAAATTTTCTCACGAAACCAGAAATTTGTTGACTCTTAATATTTTCTATATAAATATAAACAGATTGCGAAATAAACTCGATGAACTTGAAATTTTTTTGTCGACTTTGAAACAGAATGTTGATATTATCATCCTGACCGAGACTTTCTTATACAAATCAGAAACTAGATTTTTTAATCTAAATCTTTATGATGCATTTCACAGTACTCGTGAGACTCGTGCCGGTGGTGGTATTGACTCTATGACTCTGTATTCTAAACTACTAAATCTACACGTAACAGCTGTCTACAAACCGCCACATACTTGTCATCAATCTTTTCTGAATATGCTTGAAAATATTACTTATAATTTTAAAAACCAAATAATAGTGGGTGACTTCAATCAAAATTTGCTAGACGGTTCGGATACACAAATACTTAATTACAAATTGAACTTACTTATTAATAACTATTTTATTATAAACAAAATTGACGACAAATTTGCCACCCGCATTACCGAAAACTCACGTACTGTAATTGATCACATTATATCGAACTTTGAAGAAAAATTTTATATGTATTATGGTGATTGTGACTTAAGTGACCATCGATTTTTCTTGATAAAGTTTGTTTTGGCCAAAAAACCGGTGATTAAAATAGTTCAAAAAATTAAAGTCGATTATGACAAAGTTATAAATTCAGTTTTAAATGAATATCAACACTTGCAGAATATAAATTTCAATACGGTTTATCAATTCATCGCAGATTCCGTTAATCGAAACACTACTTATTCTTTCAAAAAGGTGAAATGTACTGCGTATAATAAACCATGGTTCAATTCTTTACTCCTAGCTAAAGCTAAAACTTGTAAAAGATTTTATAAACTTTGTAAAAAATATCCGCAGAATATATTTTATAAACAAACTCATGAATCACTTAAAAAGGAACTTAAAAAACTAATTATTAAAAGTAAGAAAGATTATTACACCTTGAAATTCCGTTCAAATATTCCTAATCCTAAAAAAATGTGGAGTTTAATTAAGGAAGTTTTAACTAATAATGCTCCGTCTCGAAACTCTGCAGAGACTAATATTATTTTAAAAGATAACAACACATTAATAACCGATCAACAATTACCGACAAATTACTAGATTATTAACCTCATTTCCAAAGATTACTATAGATGAAGTCAGTAATTGTATTAACAGTATGAAGTAAAACTGCTCTCCTGGTTATGATAACATACCAGCTGCTTTAATCAAAAATATTGTTATAATTATTGCTAATTCCTTAACTGCGTCAATAAATTTGAGGATTGAGCATTGTAGAATTACATCGTACCTAAAAAAGTCTTGTGTTATTCCCATCTTCAAATCAGTTGACCGCTCATTACTTACCAATTACCGACCTATTTCTGTTCTATCCATTTTCAGCAAAATTTTCGAAAATATAATTCATAAATCTCTGTTAGAACATTTAAATTTCAATAGAATAATACATAATAATCAATATGGGTTCACCAGAAATTGCAGTAGAGTTTCAGCCACCGTGAACCTAATTGAAAATATATATCAATCAATTGAAGCTAAGAATTGCACTTCATGTTTATTCCTAGATTTACAGAAAGCCTTCGATTGTGTCAATCACGCAATTCTATTAAAGAAACTGACTCTTTACGGTGTTTCCGGTGCAGCAATTAAACTATTTGAAAATTATCTAACCGTCAGAGAACAAACAGTTAAATTAAACCAGAACGAGTCTTCAAGCCTGAGAGTACGTTGTGGGGTTCCTCAAGGCTCAATTCTAGGCCCAACCTTATTTTTAATTTACATTAATGACGTTTTTGACTTAGATCTGAAAGGAAAAATTCAATTATTTGCTGATGATGCGGCTCTAATTTATAAAGCCTCTTCATATTCAGAATTAAAAAATGACATGGAACAAGACATAATAAAATTAAATGAATATTTTTTAAATAATAGCCTTAGACTTAATTTAGTTAAATCTAATTTCCTAATTTTTTTCTTAAAGCATATGCCAAATGAAATTTTTAATGAAATTATGTGTAATGATAATGTTATAAAGCGGGTCGTATCAAAACGATATCTAGGGCTAAATATTAATATTAACTTATCATGGAAGGATCACATAACTGAAATTAAATGTAAAATCTTACCATTTATAGGTGTCTTAAGAAGAGTAGCACATACATTACCTCAAAATCTGAGTTTGAATTTGTACTATAGCTATATCCACTCTAACTTAATATATTTGATCCAGATTTGGGGTGCTGCAAGTTCTGAGCATATTAAGTACTTGCAAATAATACAAAATAAAGCTCTGAAAGCTATCAAACGTCTTCCCGTGCTAACCCCTACTAAAGTTCTATATGATGATAGTATTCTTCCAGTAACTTACTTGATTGACTATGAGTATAAAATGACAGTCTATAAAATCAGGCATAATCTATTGAAGTGTAATGTACATCTTCCCACAAATTTGACTGTGACTGATAGAACCACCAGGCAATCATTTGATTATCGTCTTCCAAATTACAAATTTTCGAGTACCCAAAATAGCATATTTTATAGAGGTTTAGAAATATTTAATCGGTTGGATGATGATAAAAAGGACTTTAAAATTTCAAAATTCAAAACTTTTATTAAAAACAAACTATACATAAAGTTCATTAATCAGTACAATATTTCTCATCAATAATATTAATTAGAGTTCATGATTTTTTGGTCTTGTTTTATAAATTGTTATTTTCTATATACCAGTTTGGTTTACTATAATATTTGTTGTTGTTTTAATTGTATGTCATTTTTGTTAAGTGAACATAAATTTATTTGTTCTCGTATAATGCGAGTGTATTAAACTTAATATAATATTTTAAATTTATATTTTTATTTAATATTGAAATTGAATTTAATTTAACAATATTGGAAATTCTTCTGTATATTATAATATTTTCCTGTATAAAAATTGTACTAAATTTTTTCTAGGAAAATAAAACATAAATAAAAAAAAAAAAAAGGCTGAGTTGGGCATATGAAAATTTGAACCAGCTCTAGAGTAATATAATCTTCACCGATGAATCATCCTTTGTGGTTCTTAATTACTACAAGAGGGTATTGTCACAAAAAGATGATTAAATCTTGCTAAGTACCATTAAGCGTTCCGCAAAGATCTATGTTTATGGATGCTTCTCCTCCAAGAGATTTGGACGGTCAATCATATTTACGAGAAACCTGGACGCCAAATTTATTGTCCAGTTGTATGAAAAGAGTTTATTGAAATCTGCTGAAAAATTATATGGGACTAACAATCACAGTTGGATTCTACAAGAGGATAATGATCCCAAACACCGAAGTCATCTCTGTAGCAGCTGGAATGGACGAAATGGTATAACAACATTAGATCAGCCGCCGCGGAGCCAGATGCAAATCCCATCGAAAATCCGTGGTCGTTTTTATTTAGACTCGTATTTTTCCAATTACTGTATATAATTATAATATGCAATAAAAAAAGTTCATAATAAAATTTAAAAAAAATAAAAAACATTTTTCTTAAATATTCAAATTCAAAAGTGAAACCCTGCCGTCAAAATTCATATTACAAGCAACGCCCATAATTTTGACGAAATCACAACCTAGCTTTTTTGTCATCACTTTCCGATTTCTTTGCGACAACCTTCATAGTAAATCCTATAATAAGTCGGATACTAATGCTGTAAAGAGTTGGTGATGAAATCAGGAAAATGTTCGAGAAATACAAAAACTTTAGGAAACAAAAATTCTTGGAATTTGCCTGCGATGTACTAATATTTATCGAACTTATCTAACATTTGTACCAGAATAACCTTGCAAAAAAATTACAAATTGCGACTCGGCTGTTTTTAGCTAAATTGACATTTCGCAAAACAATCACCCAGCATGTCAAAGGAAGCAACTTTATATCGAAAAAAAAAATCAAATTAACAAAAACACCAACATAAGCCAGATTATCCCGCTTTAGACTCGACCAGCAGCAATCGACATTGAAGTAACCTTCCACTGGGACATATCAAATACCTTTAAGCCTAAAAACCTTAATTCCTAACTAAATCCATTCGAGGACTTTAAACAACATTGTTTGCTACATTGTTTGCAAATAAACCAGCATTATGTGAATGTTATTAAATTGCTAATAAAGAAACGATACAACGTATACTCACCCGCATTTAGGACCCGGTTCACTATTTGTTCAAATGATTGTTCAATCAATGAGAAATTCATCAAAGATGGTTGTAGATTGCAAAAATGAAATTCAGCAATAATAGAGCCTATAAAAACTTGATTGGCGCTATATAGATGGAATATATGTTCCGCTTTCTATTGCGAAAAAGAGTACACGTCTATGTCCTATCGGATATTTGTGATGCTGAAATACGATTTATAGATGTTTTTACAAGATAGCCAAGTTCAGTTCCTGATATACGGATTTTTCAAAAAATATCTTATTTTTCATTAAATAGATCGAAATAAGTCGTCATTTCGGCTACAATACACACTCACTCACAAAATCACTCAACACTCACTTGTTTGTAATTTAAATTCCAAGTAAACAATAAAATAATTTTTAATAAAAATAAATCCTTAAGGAAAATTTAAAACAACCGCGTGACTTGAAAGTCATGGCCAACCTCCCCAAGCCAATTGTTTAGAATTATTAGACTTCATTTAGACTTTATAAATCGTATAAACAAGCTTTGTTGAATAAACAGAAGCGATCAAAGCTATCTGAATGAACCGGTGCATAAAGAGTTACGTTGAAAATTGACCATTTTATGAATCCATATATCTTTATGAGATGTTATTTTCATCAACGACCTTTATAAAAAATAAATTCAGATCGCGGTTTACCGATATAATCTAGTCATTGTTTATACTTACAACTTTTGAAGAATATCAGTGCCGTTGTAGTCTCCGAATTACGAGAAACTGTTGAATGCACACGTTTGAGCTCCCATGTGCTGCATTTAGTTCGATGTTTTTGTCATTTATTTGATACATATTTAATTGTAGTACATATAATTTTACATTCTTTTACTCTAGTAAAATAAAGTATGGTAATCAATAATCATGAAAAATTTGGAACCTGAGATTTTTAGAGATTTATCTGTTATGAGGTCCCCTGAGTCCGAAAAAGTGGGTTTCGAAATGGTGTCAGTCTGTCAGTCTGTCAGTCTGTCAGTCTGTCAGTCTGTCAGTCTGTCAGTCTGTCAGTCTGTCAGTCTGTCAGTCTGTCAGTCTGTCAGTCTGTCAGTCTGTCGGTCTGTCAGTCTGTCAGTCTGTCAGTCTGTCAGTCTGTCCTGTCAGTCTGTCAGTCTGTCAGTCTGTCAGTCTGTCAGTCTGTCAGTCTGTCAGTCTGTCCTGTCAGTCTGTGTCAGTCTGTCAGTCTGTCAGTCTGTCAGTCTGTCGGTCTGTCAGTCTGTCTGTCAGTCTGTCGGTCTGTGTCTTCTCTACAGCCCAAATGGTTTAACCAATCGAACTGAAACTTCAGATTTAAGCTTTTTTGATAAATTGGGAGGTCCCAGTGAATTTTACTCCAAATCGGTCAACCGGAAGTGACCACTCCCTTGGTCCAGAAAATTTATTTTGCAAATATCTTAAAAAGTATAAGATTTACAATAAACCACTTGATACAAAATGTTTCCAAAAATTAAAAACAAATAAAAATTAAAAAAAAAAAAAAAAAATTTAAAAATTATAAAAAAAAAAAAATTCTCAAAATTCTCTGTTCGTAAAAGAAAGTCGTGTGTTGGCCTCACCTCCATTTTTTTTTTTATAAGAGTTCTGCCTTATTTTGCCACAAATTAATTAATTTGTATCCTCACTGGCACTTGTCACAAAAATCTTATTTTCTGTCAACAAATTAAAAGAATTTATTGTAAAAAATAAAAAGTATTCAAATTGTACTAGATTTATTTTCTTTTACGTAATATAGCCTACTGACAACTTGGAGAGTTCTGCGTGGCAAGCAGGATCCATGCATTTTATTCCATATAAACTAGTGTTTTCTAATTTCGATGCTTGCTCTGCTCATCTATTTCCAGCAATTAAGACAGCTGGCAGAATTCTGCGTAGCAAACTAGTGTTTCCTAATTTTAATGCACGCAGAATAATGCTAGAAACACAAGTGCAAAATACAATGTAAGGAAAGAAACCGAAAATTTATGCGAAAACAGCTTTAAACAAATAAAACAACGAGAAACGTTTAGATTTTCAGTTATTGAGCAAAGTACTTGTAGTAGTAGTGGAAATGTTTTTCACATTAACCGCGCAAATATACCAAAGTTTGACGAAGAAATGATTTGTGTTGACGAGATTAGTGCAAATAGTAAATCATCCTTAGATAAAGATGAAAATTTTATACAAGTTGATAACATATCGAGCGACATAGCAGAATCGAGCATCCAATTCAAAATATCAGATGGACTATTGTGCCAATACATTTTTGAAACCATTTATTGAAGGGGTTAGATGTTTAGAAGGAAATGGTATTAAGCATCAGTATAGAAAATTTCAAGTAGAGATGCTGTCAGTCATTTGCGATGCACCGGCATGGTCATTCACATTGGGTAAGCTGCAACATTATATAAATTTAAGAAACTTATTTTGCTACTAATTATATTTTACGTTTTAGGTTTCAAGTCTCACTCTGGGTATTATAGCGGTACTAAGTGCGATATAAAAGGAACATATTTTGAACATAAAGTATGTTTTTCTTTAAAGAAACATTTTCTTTAAAGAAAATGCTATGGTTGCAATCAATGCTAATTTGAAAGAACTACGAAAATGTATGCCGTCCGAATTTGCAAGAAAACAGAGGTCCTTAAATGAAATTGAGCATTTGAAAGCCACAGAATTTCGAATATTTTTGTGCTAAACCGGTTACGGGCTTTAAAAAACATTTTAGATGAAAAGTATTACTCACATTTTCTGATGTTAGTAAGCACCATCCGCATTTTGAATGACCAAGATAATTGTCTCAGAAATAACGAATGTGCAGCGAAACTTATAAAAGAATTTGATGAACAATTCTAGTTATTGTATGGAAAATAAAACATGTCTTACAATCTCATAGGGTCCGTCCGAAATGGAAAATGTGAATTTAGCGAAGACACATTTAAAAAACTACAGTCGAAACTCGATTATCCGGGATGCTCGGGACCGAACGTTTCCCGGATAATCAAAGATCCCGGTTGATCGAATTTTTCAGTTTTATAAAAAAATACACAATATACATATGTATGTAGATATATGCTTAATACAGAAACAACACTGTTGCCAAAATTTAACGAAAAAAAAAAAAAAACAATGAAAAATCCCGGTTAAACAATTGAAAATCTGGATAAGCAAGTGACTCAAAAAAATCACGGATAATAGAGGTTTACGGATAATCGGATCCCGGAAAATCGAGTTTCGACTGTATATGGGATGTAGTTTTTATGTGCATTTTTAATACATCTGTTTAATGTCATTTTATATTTTAATTAACCATATGTATCGATTAATTAATTTCGTTTTGTCGAATTTTAATTAATTTATTTAACAAATATTTTCATTTTTTAACACAACACCGAATAACTATTGCTTAATAGATGAAAATATTCTTAAAGTTACTTCAACTTTAAGAATATTTTGATGTATGATTAAGTACAAGCTTATACATACTCTGTTAAATAAACAGAATTATTTCGATTACCCATTTCCATCTTCAAATCTATCGATCTAATGCACTAACACCCAATCTGAGGAATATAACACCGAAACATCAAAGCACAAAATAATTGATATTAATAAAAAAGTTGTTAGACTTAAATCTAATTCTAAATTTGTTTATTTGCCGTTACATCACTTCTAATAACAAATAAAACTACCATGGCGGAGTATAATACGGATATGGATGGTGAGCATTATAAATTCTTTATAGTTTATTATTTTTTAAAACATATTTTTATTTTCTTTTACTCTAGTAAAATAAAGTATAGTAATCATGAAAATTTTGGACCTTGAGATTTTTAGAGATTTATCTGTTTAAAATTTAAATAAATTGGGCAATACTTGTCCAATATCCGAGTTCATAAGCACGCTTTGTTGGTATTGTATGAAAATTGAAAAAATGAAATCTAATTTTCGGTCATCATTGCATTCCTTTAATAATCTTAAAATGCTTATACTGAACGAAAGATTGTTTAGTATCATATGTTCAGCCACCAACGACTCGTTTGGTTTTTGTGAAACAGTGGCTCTTTGATGTTCACTAAACCTTGTTTTTAGGCAACGCTTTGTTCTCCAAGGGTCTTTAGCATCACAACCAGGTTCATTACACTTATTTCATAAACTCCTGATTTGTGGCGCTAAATACACTGGGAGAAAAAAGCGTTGATCGTCCGTGGCTGAACATATGATACCAAACAATCATTCGTTCAGTATAAGCAATTTAACATTATTAAAGTAATGCAGTGATGACCGAAAACTAGATATTATTGAGTCAATTTTTATAAAAAACCTACAAAGCGTGCTATGAACTCTAACATAGGATAAGTAAGGTATAAATAGAACAAAAGCGACGACGACAAGCGACGGCGCCTGTCGAATTAAAATAGACAGAAACATACGATGCTATAACAGAACCAATGTCGCTGGCGACGACGATTTCCATGTATTAGCAGAAGAATTTTATCGACTAGTTCTTTTTTTTCCGATTAACTTTTGGAAATTAAATTAGATAACGCGAAAGTATTGGACTCTTCGAAATCGAAAAATCGAATGAATATAATTCAATTCAAATCAGAATCCAATACAACGAAGACTCGAATACGTTCGAAACGAATTCACAAATAGCACCTCTGCACAATTAGTAAATTGAAATCACCCACAATCATATTAAATAACATGTTAAATGCTAATCTACTATGTAAAAAAATCAAGTTAAAAAATCAATTTATAAAAGAACCCCGCCAGCATTATACCAAATAGGAGCACTTTATCCATAATTTTTAACACACCGCGCGCACATATACACAACCGAATCGCACCACGCACCGCAGTAAACATGACTGCGGTATTTTCACTATATTCACCATCGCAACGCGGTTTAATAATGTTTTCAACACTTCATGATAAATTCTTGTTCAACTCATTATTCAGCAAAATCGAAATAATTATTATTTATTAAATAATAAAATTAGATTTTGATTTAATTTTCCGATTTCTGTAACTAATATCCCAAATTCAAATTTGTATACAACTAAATTTGTATATACATACCTTAAATACAATTAAATAACAAAAATTGACTTTAATTACTTTTTTATTATTAAATTTCGACTGTTGGTGAAAGAAACTCCGATATCAGTACCTGCGGATCTATTTGAAATATCTCCAAATGAACGAACGTAAAATCCAATGTATCATTCCCCGTCTTAATAGTTGTACGAGTTAGAGATAAAAATAAATTAAGTAGTGATATTCGGATCTATTATTCTATTCGATTTGAATACAATAAGCGCTTTTGATTGAATTGAATTTAAGAAGAAAAGGAAAACGAATAAAGCTTTATAACAATCACATTTCGTTAAACTAAAATAAGAAGACATAATCACGCGAAGACTGGCTGTGGTTGTATTATTTCCTAAAAACACCCATGGTGATGAAAATTATACGAATTCAGCAAAAAAAAAATTTTTGAGGAAGTTAATTTATGACATTCTTCGGCTGAAGAATAATGGATTAGTTATTTAGTGTCCGATGTTAAGTTCAATTTAATTGTTACTTGTCGTTCCCTATATTTTCCACGGTTGCAAAGAGTAATATCCGGTGATGATGTAGTATGTATGGTACGTCTTGTAGGAGGATCTTAAAGTTGCTCTCAGTAATTAATTCTGCTAGTTTGTTGACAAGAGTATCCGGTCTTCTATTTACCTCCCAAAGATCATTGTGAGCATTTATATCTCCAATGATGTTATTGCTTCCTCTGTTGTTTTCTTCTAACAAGAAATTTCTAGAGTAGCTTTAATGTTGTTCCTTATCTACTCCACTGTTACTTCTTTAGGTATGTCTCTTATTACTACAATAGTCTTATTGAAGTTGGCGAAAATAAATGCTTCGTATTTTTTCCCATTGCCTGAATCCAATTGAATTAATAGCATTAGCATCTTTATAATTTTTGAACGTGATTCAGGTCGAGAAATTACGTTCAAAAATTTGTTGAATTTGATCACCTTTCCCAGGTGAAAATGGTCAATTTTTCTTTCGTTACTATAACCCTAAATGGGCCTAGGTGTTCAATATTAAATCTATTTTTGGCTATTGTTCCATATAAAAGAGTCATGATTTGATCCTGGATTTCCCCGTTGACTCTATGTGACTTCACCGGATTCATATGCCACATCCCGTTGTATTATCTATTGATAAATTCGCCGTTTCAACTGTATTTACCCGCTAAAATTCACAATGATGTTCGTTCGACCTGGAATATAGTGATTTGTCTTTCTGTTGGAATTTCCAACTATTGAAACCATAGTACCGCAATACACGTACCGTGTGAATAACGGATAATATTCCGTAACATGTAGGTATATCGACTTGAGAGCTTCGATTAATAAATTCCGTGCATATTTCGAATAGTTTAACTTACTCGTATTTGAAGAATTAAACATTTCCTATTAAGTCGCGTTAATCTTGTCTCAATACAGCAGCGTTGATCTTTCTGACTGCTTTTGGTTTTTATGTAAGATTACAAAATTATATTAAGCAAGCATTTGCTGTTATGTTTATAAACCACCAGCTTTGAATAATATACCGCAAAGGGAAATGACATACACCGAATATTTTTGATGATAGCTTCTGTCAATTTAATAAAAGATTTATACAAGATTGTGGTATAAAGAAACATTATGTCGATAAATAATAAAACTCCAACAAAATCTTAACAAATCATCTTGATGTTTTTTTTAGACTCATCATTCAATTCCCATTACAGTGCGATCGTATATTTTATTGATACGCGAGAGAGATACGCCATTGTGTGGCGTTCAATCGATTGATGTTCTTTCTATTATTATGTATGATTGTTATTATTTTCTTTTTTTATTACTATTAATAACTAATATATCCAATATTTCGACTTTTTGTGTTTTTTTTTATTATTATTTAATAACAAACGAGATTAAAAAAAAATTACTACAATAATACATAAAATATCAATTGTTGTGATGGGTTAGATGGTGCGGTCACCTGCAGGGATGAATTTTTATTATATTTAGTTCAAAATTCGATTCGTATTTTAACAACGAAATATTTATTCTTAAGAAGAAACGCGATAATAATAATGATTCTTGATATATTATGTAACAATTGCTTCCAGTTTTCTTTCAAATTGCCGAATTTTTAATTGAACTTTTTTCATTAGTGCGCACCTCTATGGAATATATGTGTGAGGTATGACGATAAATTCGCACTTCATTTAATCGTGCAAACATATGTTAAATAATTTAGAACTATATTTTTGCGTAAGAGTTCTCACACCTCGCAGAAGTTTTGAAAAAAATCGAACACATTATCAGTATCACCGAACGACCGCACACTAACCAACTACAAATTTGTACTTTAAGAGAATGCCAATCGTCATCGGATCAATCAAATAATAATAATGAAATTTCGATTATTTGATACATGTGTCGGCATCAGATCAAACGAAAATTTAACTCATTCCTAATATTACTATTATTCTCGCATTATTAATAACATTAATTTTTTCCAACTACATAAAATGTAATTTAAAATTTTTTTAAATAAATTAATTTAATTGATCAAGCGTTAATCTTATTAAAAGTATTAATTTTACTCAATCTGAGATAAAACTTATTTTTTTGTACGCGTACGCGGTTAAACAGCTTGGCTGGAGAGATTGGCTACTAAAATTATTTTACAGTAAGCATATACGTATATGTACGAGAAAGGAGTTTGAATCATTTGTTTTAGTCAAGTATCAATTTTTTGGTTATCGCAAAATCAATTCAATTTTACCTGAATGGAATTTGTCCTCTAATTTGACAGTTTAATTGAAGGTGCTACATACTCGCAAATCGCACATTTTTTATAATTAATAAATAGTTTTGTATTTTATTTATTAGCGGATTTACTGTGGAAACCTTGAAAGCTTATTAATTTTAAGTTAATTTAATTTAGAATGCAGCTTTCTAAATTTAAAAAGAGAGAATATTCGAAACCATTAAATCCAGAATTATAGTAGTGAAAACGAGATGAATTACAGATTGCAAAATTGAGTTAAAATTCAACCATCGATAATTCGATAAATTACTTAAAATTTATTGATAGTTTACCGACAAAATTGTATTTATTAATTTAATTAAATTTTGTATACTTAAAAAACAAACAAGAGTCAATTTATTTAATAAAATTTGTTTATGTTTTTAAAACTTCTTTATCCAAAATAAGCCAACTGCTGATAAAAACATAAATAAATCTCTCTTGACAACACTACCGGGAAGAGTTCTACATTGTTGGTTTTATTTTGTTTTTATTTGCGTACTGAGCAAAAGCAAAAAAGTTATAATACTATAAGGGGCATCGCTGTACTTTCCCATAGTAAACTAGTGGTCAAAGATATAGGCAGTTTTATCGATAATACAGTTTTATTTGATACGTGAGCAATTAGTACCAGCAAACGTTCAAATTTATCAGTTCTGTTTGTTAATTCATGTCTAGTTGTCAGTTTTATTCGTGTTGGTTGCTTTTGTTTAGATTTTTGTATGGATACAAAAAAATGGTTAAAAAAACTAGTACTGCCATCTTTATAACTTTGCCATCCTTGGCGGTCTTTTGACAGCAATTCATCTTATAGTATTATAATTTATTTGGAGCATTAGAGTAGAAATGTAAAATAGTGACTTTGTTACCGACGTTTGCGACAATAGAGTTAAGATAGCGCCGCTTGCCACAAAAAATATAAATTCGAAAATGAATTGATTTTTCCGTTGTTTGATTTACTACGTACGACCAACCTAAGGGAAGTTTCCCGGAATATGCCGGTCAACCGTACACTCTTTTACGAATAACAAAATCGAGGGAAAGGAAAGGTATATTAGTAACAGAGTAATTCTCAAACCCGGTTCCAGACACCTAAGTAGTTGATAGTTAGTATCTTTTTGTTAGTAATATATTTTTTGCAAAATAATTAGCACAAGATAACACAATTTCGAACTACAATTTATATCCTGCATCGCGATATTGCTTGAGGCTAGTTCCAACTAAGCAATAATTTTTAAATTAAAAAATTTTAATTTAAAATTAAGAATTAAAATCCACCTTACTTCTTTAAACTGTTTTTTTTTTTTTTTTTTTTTTTAACACTAAACTAAAACTAAAAGTTTTGAGGAGAGCGGATAGCTAATGGATTTATGGTCCTTTAAAAGCTAATCAGCTCTCCTCTAAAACAAAAATTAGACAGAAATATTGTACAAGGTATAAAATAACATAATATAATATAATATAAAATAACAATTTAGTAATAAACTGTAAGTTAAATATATAATAAGAAAAAAAAAATATAAAATAATAAAAATAAAATAATAAAATAAGGCGAATAAACAAATTTAAAAGTTACAGATAATATGTCGCGTTAAAGTTTTCTTGAAATTGTAAACATTCACAGATCTAGTAATAACAGTCGGTAAATGGTTATATACATATGGACCAAAGTACGATATGGATTTTCTATCAAATTCAGTTTTGATTTTATAACATTTTAAAAGATTAGAACGACGGGTTGTTTGGCTATGATTTACGTACTGAAACTCAATGTTTGATAGCGTTGACGATAACCGTAAACATTTATACATATATAGTGAAACATGAAATTGGAATAATGCGTTTATTGGCAGGATTCCTTCAGTTACATTCTTATACAGCTCGACGGAGGGAAACAATTGTGGAAGCCTATAGATAGCTTTGCAGCTTTTGTTTTGTAAAATTTGCAACCTTTTTATCTTTGATTTTCCAGTATGGCCAAAACAAGCAATCGCAAAATAGAATCTTGTGTGAATAAATGAAGAATAAATCATTTTTAGAATATGTTGTGGAACAAAGGAAGCAAGCTTCCTAATCAAATAAATAAACGGACTTTTAAACTCAACGTATGAATGTGTTCATTCCAAGACATATGCTTATCAAGTAAAACTAGAAGATATTTGAGTTTATCAACTCCCTCGATAATACCATTTGAAACTTGCAAGGGTTGGAAATCACAATGAGGGAGGAATGGGGATTGAAAGATAATAAATTTGGTTTTGTTGAGGTTTACAGATATTTTATTTACATTGAAATTTTCTATAAGTACAGTAACGTCGTTTTCCATGTGTGTCATGGCTTGGGAGCAATCTTTGGTATTATAGAATATTGCGGTATCATCAGCAAACATTCTAATTTTCCCAGCCAGAGGTAAGTGTGATATATCATTTATGAAAATCAGAAATAGAATAGGGCCAATTACACTACCCTGAGGGACGCCGCATTAATAGTTAGAGTGCTACTAATTACACCATCTAAAGCCACAAAGTGTTTACGATTTTGAAGATAACTCATCAAAAGATTATAAGCCAAGCCCCGAAAGCCATAGCAATACAACTTATTTAGAAGTAGACGATGATCAATGCAGTCAAACGCTTAATGCAGATCTAAAAATAGACCACATATATATACTCGTGATTATCGAAAGCTCGGTAAATCAGATCAGTAATCTCAATTAAAGCGGTATCTGTGCCAGACCCTTGTCTAAAACCATATTGATGACAGTAAAAAAAATCTAAAGCGTTTAGATATTCAGTCAGGCGAGTTGCAATTAATTTTTCAAGTATTTTGTCAAACACAGACAAGACAGAAATTGGTCGGTAGTTACTAGCAGCTTTGCAGTCTCCTGATTTAAATATTGGTGTCACTTTTGCAATCTTCAAACAATCAGGATAAATGCCGGTTTCAAACACTACATTGAATAAATTCGTGAATATTTGAGAAAAGAATGCTGAGTTACGTTTTATAACAGTATTATGAATATTATTATACCCACCACCCTTATTATTGTCTAAATTATTAATTATATTATATGTTTCCGTAACGGAGATTGGGCGCAAAAAAAATTAATTCGAGCTGTTATTGTGCAGATTATATAATTCAGTGTTACCATTACTTGTAGAAGAGAGGCTGTTGCCAACATTTACAAAATGGCTATTGAATATATTTACAATACTGGGAAGGTCTTTGTATTCGACATCATTTTGTACAATGGAGTGGATATCCGCTTTAGTATTATGCTTTATGAATTGATTTATTTGATTCCATACTTCCTTTTGAATTAAATTATTAAACAAAGTTTTGAAATATAATTTTTTTGCGTAGTATTTTTTAGATTTGATCTTTTTATTGAGTAAATCTAGTCTGGCCTTTAACGCAGAGTTGTTAGTGCTTTGTTTAAACCTTTTGAGTGTGCGATTTTTTTCTTTTATTAGATTCCAAAGATCTAGCATTTTTCATTTTCACCTGTACTTGTTTAGACTTCGAAAATTTACCAACCAACTCTTTATATTTTCCAAAGATTAATTTTAGGGTTGAATCAGGATTGTGAATGTAAAATGAGGTTGAAAAAAAAATTCATCGAAGTATTGATTCACTTTGTCATAATTTACCGTTTTCTTTTCTAATTCTTTATTTATGTATTTCGGTTTAAACACGAATTTTGAAACAATCAAACTATGATCACTGATATCAGATTCAATTGTTGAGTTAAAAACTCGTTCTATATTAAGAAAACTGCTAATAGGATAATCCAAGATATTACCACTTACTGGTCTGGTAGCAAATGTGTTAGTAACAATCATACCATGACTTAATAAGGTGGAATTGTACTCAGAAATTAGTTTTAATTTTTTATTAATCGGTATATTCAAATCTCCTACTATAATAAAGTCAGAATTGGAATTGTTGCTACATAGAAGTTGTTCCACGATTTCTAAAAAATAAGTAGTATCAGAGCCAGGTGGCCTATAGATCCCACAAACATTAATTGGATTAAACCCCGAGAGTTGTATACAAATGAACTGGAACGGCTGGAAGGTCCCATCGTCAGTGTTTAGGATATTATAGCGAATATCTTCCCTGATGAACATCGCAATTTCCCCCCCCCCTCCCCCCCTGTCATCTCTACAAGAGAAGACTTTTGAGAAATTATTAATATTAAAGGAGAATATCTTTGAGATTTTAATAAATGTTTCGGTTATAACTATCAAATGAATCTCAGTATGTAAATGTAAACTATCAATGAAATTTAGTAAATCGTCATACTTACTTAGTTCATTCATGCCCCAAATATTAAATTGAAGTACACTCAGGCTTTTGGAAGAAAGATTCATATAAACATGATCCAATGAGAAATCATTAATATTTGAAAAATAATTGTTAGAACATTTTGCTTTTAAAGATTTAAAAGTCATTCAATAAAAACTGATTAGAAAATCTAAAGCGATATTTAAGAAAGAAAACTTTAAAAGTTGTAAAAAAAAATTTGAATACAAAAATATGAAAAGCTGAACGTGAAATGTGGAAAAAAAATTAAAAAAATCCATGCATTAAAACTAAAAATATTGATAAAAGACTGAAGGACAGAAACAATAAATCACGATAGTGGAATACAGTACATGTAATATTACCTTTAAAATACAGAATTTTGATACCAACATATAGTGCAAATGTAGTTGTGTGATGTAATTGTGATGATGCTTTATTAATTGTAGATGTGTATTAAACCGTTTCCTGTGTAACGGAATCAGCAGCCCGTGGTGATTTTGGTGTCCTAATACTGGATGAATCGGATGGATGATGAAATTTATCAAATTGATCAATTTGATTAAATGAATCAATTTGATAAATCCTTGAATCAGCTTTTTCCCGTTGGTAAATAATATTGTTTTTACACCATAGATATTTGAGATTAAGTTTATTTTTAACAATTTTAGCTGCATTATATAATCGTGACTGGAATTTCGTAAGATGGTGTAATAAAAATATCCTCTGATTCTGAAGTGCTGTGGAATAGTCAGTTGCCAGCTGGTGAAAAATATTGTTTTCCTTTTCCGAAACGAATTCAGTAACATATTTTCAAGTTCAACTGTTTTAAGTGTTAAAATAAATGCATTTTTTAATAATGAAGTTGTTTGTTTAATACGAGTATGTGACATCTGTTTGATAGATATTAAATCCTCCTTTGTGATTGTGACACCGATTAAGTTACCAATTTTCATTATTATACTCGGAATGTCTTCACTGTTTGGTGGAATGCCACATAAAATAATATTATTCTTATTTAGCTCTTGAGTAGGACGATCTAATAAAGCTTCCATAGTGTTGATTTGTTCGGCCTGCGCTTCGGCTTTTTGTTCAAGAAGCTCAAGTCTCTGGTTAGAACGTTTGGCACTGTTAAATAGTTAAGCTAAATTAAAATTACATAAATTAAAAATTAGTGTTTAAATGATGTAATTAGATTTAAAAGTATGTGTAAATGAATAAACGAAAACAGATAAATAATACTAAAAGTTCTATAAATATTTAGCATTAAATTAAATTATTCGCAATTTTATATGGATCTGGAAACTATTTCTTAACCCCTTAACTACTAATCGATTAGATTTAGATTTAGTTAATTTAAGTTGTTAGATAATAGAGAAATATTAAATCTCCTGTTTGTTCACAAAAGTCACCACTAATAAAAAATTACTACAAAATAGATAAAAAAATAAAAATCAATTTTATAAAACAAAAATTATTTTGTTGTTGCAGTTCTCACCATCCGCTCACATCCCTTTCCGGACTCGCACCAAAGCCGCAAAACAATGACGCACCTTACCTTGTTAACAAAAATTTCCATTAAAGTTACTTACATGCTGTACTCATGTACGGGGTGGGTGCTTGGTGGCCAGCTCTGGACAAGGTAACTTACAAAAGTAAGATTGAGAGAGTGCAAAGAACGGCCTGTATGCTTGTTAGCGGGGCATTGAGGTCGACACCGACAAGTGCCTTAGAAATTATGTTGCACCTTCTTCCAGTCGACATTTTTGGCAAACAGATGGCGGCAAATACGGCTGTACGACTTGCAGCCGTCTCTCAGTGGATATGTCTTAGTATAGGACACTCTACTATTGCCAGATCGTTGAAGGATGAGCTACGCTTCGAGAAGCGATTTCGGACCTCCTTCCCTTCAAGGGAATCCTGGAGGGATAGACCGTTATCGGAAACCGAAGCGTTGCAATTCTTCACAGATGGCTCCAAGCTAGACGGCAAAGTAGGAGCTGGAGTATTCTGTGACAAATTAAATGTAAATATTTCTATTCGTCTCCCTGATTACTGCAGCGTGTACCAAGCTGAAGTCGTAGCGATTGAGGAGGTCATGACGTGGTTGAAGCATAATGTATTATCCTCAGACGATATCACAATCTATGTGGACAGTCAAGCGGCGATCCGGTCATCAGAATCGGTGTCTTTGGCGTCACGGGTGGCGTTGAGTTGTCACTCATCTCTAAATGAGATGGGGGAGCATTTCAATATCCAGGTAGTCTGGGTCCCAGGTCACCCGGGCGTCATGGGGAACTGCAGGGCAGATGAAATTGCTAGGCATGGTACGACTCTCCAGCTGCAACCGGAAAGGGCAAGTCTGGGAAGACCTATCACAGCGCTGAGACAAGCACTTGGGAAGCAGGCGCTATCCTCAGCGGGGGAAAGGTGGTCTAACACCCTCACCTGTAGAGTTGCAAGACAAGTTTGGCCAAAGCTGGACTTGGTGCGCACTAGATCATTAATATCCTTACGCAGACGTGAATTAAGAACGGTCGTAGGAATTCTCACGGGACACTGCCTTTTTGGAGAACATGCAAGAAGGCTGGGTCTGGAGACTAATGACTTCTGCAGAAGCTGCTTGGACGAAGAGGAGGAAGAGAAGAAGGCACAAACACTTAGGTAAGTTCAGGATGGACTGCCTCTCGGATCTCGAAAACATTAAAGTGCGGGACGTCTTACGCTACATAAGTAGCTCGAAATGGTTCCAATAGGGGTAAAAGGGGATACATCATGTGGTATCACAATGGACCGTCACCGGTCTAAGTGTGCGTAAGCAGCCACTCCAACCTAACCTACTTACATTCTGTCAAAAAAGTACCGATAAATGTTAATTTAAAATGGCGAAGGGATTTAAAAAATGTTCTTTGATTGGTAGCCTTGTCTTTCAACCAGGTGATTTTCCCTGTTTCCCAGACTCCAATTGCTACTCTGTATGGAACCTGTTTTGACTCCATTTAAACCATAAAACAAAATTCGGCGCGCGAACTGAAGGCTCTCCGGGAAAGTGCCTATAAAAAATGTTTCGATGATTCGAAAAAGGCTGGCAAATGTGTCTATCCTCGAATGGGGAATACTTTGAGGGCGACAAAATAAATGTTACGATTGAACTTAAAATTTGTGTTTTATTTAACAATTCCCGGTACTTTTTTAACAGAATGTATGTATTAATACAAATAATAAGAAAATAAATAAATAAAATACAATACTTCTCAGAAAAGGATTTTCCATAAATTTAAAAACATCCACAAATTCAGCCCATATTACGTATATATTTTCCAATAGTAATCCCTATTTACAGAGAAGTCCATTTAAAAAAAGAGACACAAGAATATTATTTAGCGCCACACAAATATCCAATATTATGTATAGTATGGGTTTTTTTCCAATATGAAACGAACATATTGGATTCTATGAAGTAGAAGATTCCTATTTGAATCAAAACTTCGTTAATGTGTTTTGTTTTGTGTATAACTTTTGACAATCAAACGCGGAAAATTGTTCAAGAGATTTTATTAACATGATCCGATTTCAATTTTTAGTTGCTAAGAATGTATTAAAGTGAAGGTGATAAATAAACGTTGATTGAGAATATGGCAAAAAATTGGACATATAATGAAAGAAAAGTATTGATATTTAACGCATTGATATTTAAATCCATTTTTATTAAAAATGTAGCATCAACATCAAAATAATTTTGTATTAAATTTGACATTTAACATTATCAAAAAATAAAAAATCTCGAACATAATAAAAAATTTTCGAAAAATATCGAAACAATTTTAAAAGCCATCTATTGAAATTTTCGCAACTAAAATCCACCTAGCGCAAATTTTACGCGTAACTACTTCTGTTTTCTACACCATCGTATAAGAATGAGTAGTTGTGAGTAGCTAATTTTGCAAATTTTTTTTGTTTTTTATTTTAATTTTTAATGCCAATGGGGCATGCTTATAGTTAAAATGTTGGCCGCTCTTTTTTAAGGCAGTACCATATGTCAAGGATAGAATGACAATTATTGTCATTTAAGTTTTGTATAGAAATGTATGGCGAAATAAATAACATGAAACTATTTTGCATATTTTAAAATATATTTAAGTGATTTCACTAATAACAGAAATTGTAAACATGGAATCCTTAGGATGGTTAGTTGTTTTAAATAGATAAACAAATGTTACGATTTTATTAAAAAATCGATTTAAATTTGTGATTTGTTTGTGACCTTAAAAATGTTACGTGAGCTAAGCCACCGAAATAAATATTTAAAAATATTGAATCAATCTGGTTTTATATAAGTTGACACTACTTTTACGTATTTTAAAATATGGTTTCATGTTGCGTTTTGTCATCGCATATCGTTTCCTTCTTAATTTATCAATTATGTTAATGTTATTTGTAAATTAATTTTAGTGTTTAGGTTTTACAACAAAATGTCAACTCAAGATTTAACAAAAAATTAAAGTTAATAGGTGCAAAAACTGCATTATTAGGTGCAAAAACAGACGAGGAACCATTTTGATGGTATTTTTCCCAGCCTTAATTTAATAATCCATTTTCTTTTTAATGATGGTTGGCTAGGAAACCGATGAAATTTTATAGAATCATTTCTTGTAAATTTATTATTGCAGTTTGACACACAGCAAGTTGTCACCATTTCGGTTGGTATAAATATTAACTATTAAAATAATCACACAAAAGTTTGACAAAGATGTATGTTTTTTTGATTATCTTAAAAACCAAAATTCGTTTTTTATTATTTCGCCCTAGTGCTCGTATTTACTTTACTTTTTACTATTTTAAAATGGACATAATTGACTAGACTATTTTATTTTACCATACGTTTCAGTATAATTCTCTTATGTCAAATTTCATTCTATCCTTGACCTATGGTATTGCCATCTGGTAGATGAAAAGAGAAATAATTGCATTTTGCATGCCCCATTGATAAAATTTAAAACAAAATTACATTCGATTTTTGTTTTGAGCATAATTTGCCTTTTTATTTTTATACCAATCACTATTCCAGTGGCTAAAGTAAGACGGCAATAGTGCGCTTGAAGAGACGATCTATGCGAACGAAAAATACGAATAAAGGTTATATCACACCAAACGCGGTGCGTCAGCCGCAAATTTAAATACACGTTTTTTTGCTTATGTACTGAAAGAAAATCATAGTTTGTGTAAAAATATAAACTAGCGATGAACCACGATTTTTTGATGCCGCTGGGTTTCGCGGCGGCGTATAAAATTTCATTTTATACCATTTACTAAAATTGTAATTTTTCTATTAAAAATATAAAGTTTGTAAATGGTTTTATGAATAATAATTTTATTTTTGTTCAAGCTATGATTTCCTATCACTACAAGCAAAACAACGTGTATTTAAATTTGCCGCCGACGCGCCGCGTTTGGTGTGATAGAACCTTAACAACAATATTAAAAACAAAAAAAAAACTAAAAAAACAACAAAAAATGAACCCTATTCATAATTTTCCTGCAGCCTAATAAATATTTCAGCGGAATGATTTCTCTTTTGTTTTAGTGCTGCCCCTGGTGGTGAGTAGAAAAACTCATTTTTCTGCTGAAAATTGTCTGCTGTTTAATAGATTCAGTATCTAAACAGTAATATTCGATTCAATTAGCTCGATCAAAGTTCATCTTGTCCATCGAATGTTGTAATACGAGGATTCTCTGAACCCCTATTGATATACTACATCTTGGTTCGAACATCACATCATCATTTGCTTAAACCTCGAACGTGTTCAAATGTGATATAATTTTGGTTTTTGGTAAATTCGCTCCCAGTAATTAACGAGAACATAATAAAATAAATATTTTAAAACACAAAAAAATACAGTCTTTGACCATCGCCGTTTTGCTCCCTTCATGCAGAATTGCTGTGGTAAACATATAAAAAACTATAAATTATATAATTTATTACATATTATCACATAAAAACCGATGAACATTTTCTTAGCCTAAAAAATTAATATTTAATAATCTTATAATTTCAGTTAGTTGGTTTTGGATCACATTATCAGAAAACTTGGTTAGTTAATTTCGGGATTAAATTGAACATTATTAAAATTTATTTATGAATTTAAAAAAAATGTCAAATTCTTTGACAAATTGTAAAAACTTTTTAGCGGTGCAAACTGTCGTTCAGTCGCTAAAAAAATCAAAAATAATTATAGACGCTGAACTATAAAACAAGAAAGCATGAAAAAAATTTTGGACCACGCAAAGTCTCTTCTGGTTGTCTTTCTGCTAAGATAAAACTAAGAAATGATAGAGAGTGCAGAAACAAAAGGAGAAACACGAGGCGAGGGCAAGAAAAGAGACAAGAAATCGAACTACAAGACACGGCAGATTGTAAAAGAGAGCGGTAGGAGAGTGGCATATGCGGATTCCATGACCTGTGTTGCGGTTTGCTTTCTCTATCTAAACTATTCAATCGTATAATAATAAACTGTTCATTGTATGTGAAGTTAACCCGAATTCTGCTTGAACGTTTTTTTAGGATTGTATCTCGGCTAAATTTCAGCTAAGTTTCGGGCTGGCCCGAAATTCTCCTAATATAGACGCATTTTCTAGTTTCATCCTGAAAAAAATTAAAATAGTCAAAAAGTAGTTTGATTATTCACTTAAATATTAAAAGATTAAATTTAAAATAGACAAGAAATGAAAAGTAAACCAAAAATAATTTGATAGTAACATTGTACTAAAATAAATTATAATGTAACAGTGGCCAAAGGGATTTCCAAACTGATTTCCTAAATTTTTTCTAATCTTCTTTGTCTATCCTGATTGGAACCTATATACCACCATTGCAATATGAGCTGGCTACAAAGTCCTTAGAAATTATCCTAGAAAGCACGAGATATGAATGCGAGTATTTGATTTCGTGGCTGGCCACAGGGATTTCCAACTACATCTGATGGTGCCAAAAATAGCTTTGTTTTCTTCAGTGAAACCTATATATATTGACATTGCAATATGAGTTGTCTACAAGGTCTTTAGGAATTATACTAGCAAGCACGATTCATATAAAATTGAAGTGAGATACGAATTCGAATATTTAAAACGCATCTGCTGATGCCAAAAAACAGTTTTGTCTATCCTTAGTGCAACCTACACACCGCCAGTGCAATATGAGTTGGCTGGAACGTCGTTAGAAATTTTCCTAGAAAGCACAATTCATATACAATTGAAGTATGATATGAATGCGAATATTTCATTTCATTCATTTCTTTCGGTGTTGAACTCTCTTAAAAGTGTAAAATTGACTTCAATAGATATCTGTGAAATTATCTCGAAAAACTGCAACAAATGGTCGACCAAAATAGTACATACTTAGTTTTATATAGTTGCAAAAAAAAAAAGTTCATATGAAACTATAGTGTAAAAACAGAGGAAACTTTTTAGACCGTAATTTATCGATTGACATTTCTCAATCACTGAAACAATAGAAATAGAAAATATACGTCTAAATAAATATCTATTTCCACCTCATTGCTCGACCATTATTTTCTGCCAAATATTTTCCACTGTGTGAACTAGGAGAAAATATATTTCCTACGAACGCGGCAAATATCTTTGTTGCTTCTTTGGTGGCTTGGAGCAAACATAAAATAAAAAAATTATTTGCCGCCATGTGTATACGAACGAGCAAGAGCTTTGAGCCAAATACAACAAACCGAGCAAATATTTTCTAAACAAATTTGGACAAATATTTCCTACGTTTGTGTTAAACCTTAATAAACGAATAGTTTAAAAAAAATAAAAATTAAGCGTAAACCATTTGTAACTATTTCAGTTAACAAAAAATAAATAGATTAAAATAAAAATAACAATTAAATATTAGTTATGGCTTTTCATAAAAATAATTAAATGAGGGTCAATTTCTTGTGCTTTAATATTACGAATTAATGCCACGTAACTGTTTAGGTAGTCGTATTTTCCATTTCTTCTTCCGTAGGTTATAAAGTGGCCAGCTCCAATTTGCTTATGGCTTATTACAGAAATGAATTCGTAACATACCCTATTGGGTTTTGTAGTTGGTTGGATGTGTTCTAAAGTCATTTTAATGTGCCCTTTGGTTGTGTGTTGCAGGTAGATCCATATAATGTCTTGATATACAACTGACCCAATTTTCTTATTGCTCCTGAAAGTATAAGTTGAGCTATGGTAAACCTAAACACTAAAATTTGTCCAAATTGAGTAGTATTAGGGATTTATTTTCTAGGCAAATTGCTTCACATTTGTCGCATTTTAATTTAATTATAACAGTGGGGATATTTTTTAAAACTACCGGCTGTATCTAATATGCTACTATGGCGATCGTCATTCATTTACCTATTTATATCATGTATAGCCTACAATGATAACAATCGGCATAAACAAATACGTTAAAAAAAAAAACAAAAAGGAATAAAAGATAGATAGAAAACGCCGAATATTTAGTTTTTATTACATACAAATTGAAATAAAGCATTCTTAAACAGCTCTCTGATGGACATATTGAAATCAAAAACACCATACACTGAATTCAAACTCTCGCGATGCTCTCAACAGTGGTTCCGAAAGACCTTAATTTGTTGATACCTGGTTGACGAGTAACAGTCATCGCATGGTGGCATTTGACGTACTGGAGCGTAAAGCTTAAAGCGTGGAAGCTGCTCGGTACACTCAATTTGAGAACTGAAAATATCGCAAATGAACAATGTCGATGCTACAAAACGTCTACAATCTAACCGATGCAGGTTCGACGGTTTACAGAGATTTTGGTAGGGTGAACGAATATATTCAACAGACCGTGCAGAAGGTAGATATCGAAGTGCGTATAAAACAAACTGCTTCTGAACACTCTCTATTCTATCCGAATGACAGTGATAAGAAGGTGACTACACAGGCGTTGCGTATTCCAAAATAGAGCGAACAAAAGAACCACACAGTGATGTTAGAGTAATCGGATCAATAAAGTCTTTACAGCTCTGCTTCATAAAGCCAAACATAATGTATGCCTTAGGTATAATGGTGTTAATATGTCTCGTAGAGGTGACATCAGCCACCGCCGCGAAAAAATTATACCCAGATCGAATATTAATTCTACTCTGTCGACATCCTCATTATACAGACGATATTGATGAAACAGCGGTGACCGGATACGATAAAATGAAAGAGTCTTACACTTACTCACGTTGAGACCCACTCTATTGCTAATAGATTAACTACAAAATCTGTCCAAATCATCTTGCTGCTTCACGCAATCGAAAACGCTGTTGATTCGGGCGAAAATTTTCATATCATCGGCAAACAGGAGGCAGCTGGCAAACGCAAACCAGTCAACAATATCGTTGATAAACAATGTAAATAATAAATCGCCGATACGAATTCTGGGAACTAGAATCAAAAATTCTAACGAATTGCCAGCGGTCGGAAAGGTAAGAACGTAATCATTCAATTGGGATGCACTGACAATTTAAGTTCTTTAATTTGGTGATCAGGAGCGTGCGGTCTTTCAGCAAATAAATTACAGATCTCCGAGGGTTGACTAGCAACAGAGTTCTGGAACAGAGTAAAACATCCTCCTCGATTCCCACAACGTATTGGTTATATAAAAACCAATTTAAACTTTTAAGCTCTTTGCGAGCTTTATCATAATCGGGATAAAATTGAATTCCGTACCGTCTGTTTAATGAATGAAACTTATTGCAGCGTTTCTCCAGATTTAACAACTTATTGTTGTATCACGGCTCCTGAAAGCTGGGTTGGTTTTTAACCAACGGAACGTTGGTATCCCACAAATTTCTATCAAAATTTCCTTACGTAGGTTATATAAATAATTTAAATTATCATTCATTAATAATTCATGTATAATTACTTTTCCCATTATCAGGACTCCAAAACATCGATTAGAAAAATTTCTTGTCCGTCCTTCCATCCTTCCAGTCATACATTTTTATTATTTTTGTTTTGGCTCCCATTCCCACAAATATTGATAGTTTTGGTCGAAATTTTGTACAAAGATAGATTTTAGTAATAAGGAGTTCGTGTTAACTTTTAGCTCCATTCGTTTCTAGAATAGAGGGAGTTGCAGTGGAAGAAAAAACAGCCAAACGGATTTTCTCAAAAACAGGACCGACGATTTTATTGTTATGGTGATGATGAATTTGACAATCCATCATCTACCTTTTCACGAAAGTTTAAGTCGATTGAAGCATTGCGTGGGCGTCATTTTAACAAAAAACAGTAAAAGAAACCTGTTCAGCCGTTTTCCCAGGTAATATTAAAATTTTCGAAGAAATATTTTTCTAGGGTTAATACATCTTCCAAATTCCAATAATTTTTCCATAGCCGACTTTAATATAAAATGAATAGGCAACCGTCTAACATGGAATTTAAATATCTTAATTTACCTAAAATGCTTTGCTGGTGGCAAATAATATCGTCATCATTTAAAAATAAAATATATCTAGTACGCTTCGAAATATAGGAAGACATTTCTGTGACCTTTCATTGGCATTTTATGACGTTTTATTGATGGAAACTTTAACGAAATATTGATCGGTACATTATTTGTGAACTGCTTTAATAAAATCAGCTTTAAAGTCGGTAAGTTTGAACGAATAATAATCAAAAATCAAGGATTACCCACCGATTACTATGACCAAACACTGGTTAAATCCTCGGTTGTGGATTAATCAACGTTCAAACTTACGGACCTTGGTATACGTTTCGACAGAAAACTTCGTTGTTATTTTTACAACGCACGCAGAATTTATACGCACAACTAAAAAAACATTCAAAATTAAAACCAAAAAGTACTAGGTAATCCCTAGATGTTTTTTGATTGTTATTTTTACATTAGTACTAAAATTTTAAATCTCCCCTACGAAATTATTGAACCACCCTATATTGTAAATACAATTTTATTTTCACATTTATTGATTGTTTTGATTAATGCGACATAAGATGATTATTTGTCTATTTTGAATAGGTTTGAGGAATTTTAGGATTGAGTGTGGCATCTGTAACAGATGAAATGTAATTCGTGATCATTAAAGCGAATTTTGGCGAGCTGTGCGCCAAAATATGTGGTGATTACCCAAACGCTTACATCGAAAGTATTACAAACGGCAAACATGGCGGATGATGATGTCAAATGCAAATACATAAGTATACATATGCCAAAATGGCGGCTCAAAATTATAAAATAAAATATTAATTATAAATAAATATTTTCAAATTCAAAAACATTCTAGTAAATTTTGAATTAATAAATTATGAAAATGATCGGCAATCACGTTCTGGACGAACCCTCATTATTCTTGCGATTCTCAAGCAGCAATTCTACTCAACCTTAAATTTGTCATTCATTTAGAACCAGTTTATCAAACGTCAAAAAGTAGAAATACATATCCAAACGAAATACCCACATAACCATACAAAAAAATATTTCCCTTTGTAAAAATTACAACGAGATTTGCGGTCGACACCAAGACTAAAGGTATTATTTCTGACTAATAAATTCTCTTGATATTAAAGGCCGTATATTAATCTTAATGGCAAATTACAATGGGACGTCCTTTAAAATAATATCATGCTGTTAGGCGGAGAATGTTGATAGGCAGTATGAGATATAGGAAGTGAAACGCTATGTGACATAATTAGGTGGAATATCGGTAAAATGTAAATGGTTGGTTTGGTGATCTATGGTATATATTTGTGGGGAAAGTGTCGTTCAAGGAGTCGGATAGACCCTAATTTTTATTTTATTGGCGTTTTCCGGGTCTTCATATATTTGTGTATCCTTGGTTACCGAAAGGTTGGCATAACCTGGAGCTAAGAAATGAGCCAATACAACAAGAATTGTTATGGCTGCATTCTTAATCAACGTCAGAGCACCTTGATTAATTGTAAATATTTTTTTTTAATCTCTGTTGTAGCCTTTTCGGTGTTCCCGTTGCAATTGGTGGTGTGCTTAAAATTTTGGATTTTTTTGTAAGCAATCCAATTATACCAACCGTAATTTCGCTAGCAGGAACCAGTTTTTTGATGAAACTAAAATTGGTACGTTTACGGTTTGGGGTCAAATTATTCAAATTTTTCCTTTCCAAACTGGTTCTTCATTTTGGACATAATATAAAGTTAGGCCAGCTGCTGTTTTTAAATTTGTTTGGTTTTCTTTATTGATTTTTTTTAAAGATGATGTAGGTATGTTGGCAATTAGCTTTTTCTATGTGGTTATATTTATTCCATTAATTTCTGTAACAAAACGACGCACTTTTGTTGGAGGTTCTCATTCTTCGTTTTATAACCGCAAGGTAAATTTGTAAAATATTTGTTCAAACTAAGTTCTAAAAATACATTATTATAAAAACTATTTAGACCCACAGTTTCAGTAACTTTGTCATTTAATATGCTGTCGCAAATGGAGCTAGTTCTATCCATTGAATATTTAAAAATTAAACTTAAAGAATTTATTTGAATCTCCACTATATAGCCACTAAAAGTTTTAAAAATGCAAGCCACAGTTTTTTATTTTAATATATAAAAGTTTAAAATTTAAGGTATAGCTGAGCTTGTTTAAAAACTTCCCAGTTTAAATACACTATAAATTTACAAATTCTAAATTAACGAAGAAATAAGAAAATTCTTCTGTCAGCTATGTGATTTGGCTCATAAAAATTTATTCTATTGCTTTAATTTGAGTAAGTTTTTAATGTCTTCAAACTCGGCTGGAAATACTGTACATTTTAAGTATTTTATGTCGTCAACAGGATCATATAATTCAGTTGTTGTAGCAGATTTTCTTATAGCATTCTCCGACAATGTATTGTATTTTTTAGAGTTAAAATGAAAATCTTTTAATTGATCTATGTGACCATCGTTTTATTTGGATCAAAAACACTTAAACAATATTTGGCAGTTTCACATTTCTCGACGAATTAGGTTACCAGGGGGTCAATTCTCGTTTTATGAAAAAACCTAATGAAAAAAAAGTTTTCATTTTGATTCCATCAAGTCTTTTTCATTTATAACATTTCACACAACGACAATAAGCGATTCTCGATGTCCAAATGAAAAAGAATCGTGAGAAAAACGCTGAATAAGTTATTTCCATAGTAAGCTACACTGTAAACATATATTTTTTCGAGTTTCATGTATATTTCCGCTAGCTGATACAACAATTGGTTTAAATATTAGCTAAATAAATGATAAAGTAGATTTAGTTAATCAGTTTTTGTCATTGGCTGTCAAAATATAAAGTAAATTATAAAATTGACCAAATTATTTTTAAAACGTAACTAAATTAATTATTTGGAGGCTTTTTTTAAATAAACGGAATAGTTTTTAATAGATTTTCTTATTAGTTAAGTTTAAAGTGAATCATATTATAGTTTCAATGCACATTTAATGGTAAAAATACAAATTTAGTTTTTATAGAATTTTATTTCCATATTTATGATGTTCTCACCGCCAAAATGGTCGGTGAGAAAGTTTTATTCATATGAAAAGATTTTGACGTCATTTTTTTCCTTCTCATGGAACATGAATCGGAAATGTGTATTTCTCACTGAAAATACTTTTCATTTTACTTTTCACGGAACGAGAATTGACCCCCAGGAAACCGAAATATCGATTAGAAAAATGTCGTGTCCGTCCTTCCAATCATACATTTTTATTATTTTTGGTGTGTCTCCCATTCTCACAAATCTTGACAAATTCTCAAAATATTAATTTTCGCTTAATTTTATTATAACCTCACTTTTAAATACTTCGAGTATAGTGTGCCTTCAAAATATATCTCACTTTCAATATACTAAATTTGATTAAAATTTTTGAATATTATATATTTCACCGAATTTTGCATTTCACTTGGATACATCTTCCGGTTCCAAAATTTCATTAATAAGTTTAAAATAATAAATGACGAGTGGTCCATCCAACGTTTGCAATATCAACTACAAGTATGGTTTCGAAAATTAGTTTAATGTTTGACATTTACGAAATTGGTCGCTTTACGCTTTAAAAAAAATTGGGAAATATTGAAAACTTACTTTCAAAGTGGTGAGTCTTCTACCTAAACTATAAGAAATGTACGTGGAAAACTCAGTAAAAATGAAATGCCTGCAAGGGAATTTGGTAATCAATTTGTGAAGCGAGTTCGTGAAACTGGATTGTTATTGGATAAGTGTTACGCTAACCATGCAGAGGCTATCCAAGACTTGAAAGATCAAATCAAAGTTGCCATTGATGAGATAGGAGCCGATACAAACGAAAATGTTCTAAAAAATTGGGTTGACAGAATGGGGTACTATAAAGCCAGCCGTGGTATTCATTTGAATGAAATTTTGTTCGATACCTAATGGCAATGTATACTCTTTCTAATAAAACAAACCATTTTGAAAAATATTCATTCGTCTTTGAATTTAGAGCCAAATTAAATTGAAAATGTTAGATGGACCACCCTTTACAATTCTTTTTGTATAACTAACATTTTGGTATTATTTGATCACCGTAAATTAAATTTTGTTGTATTTTAGATATTTTCGGACCATTTCTGAAGATACAATTTTTTTTGTTTCGGTTTTAATCTAAAAGGCACTCCCAACTCTTTCGCAGTTCACTTTTACTGTCCTACTTTACGCAGTAGTAGCTAAATCGAGGACGTGCGGCTACAGACCCGTTTCGTATAAACCACCAGCACTTTGCATTACTTCATGTCGGTCTAGAATGCTTACATGAAAGGTGGGTCGTAGTTGTGTTTGTCATCTCATCACCTATCGTAATCAGATGATGAAAAATCCCTTTTGTATACCCCTCCCCCCGCCCCGCTCGGGATTCGAACATCTTATTTCTCGTAAATTAAACCTAACTAGTAAACCGTAAGTTTCCGTCATCTGATTTTTTAACCAAATAAGTTTTATCAAATTTTATTATTTGTTTAAACGAATGATTAGTTTTACTACTAATTTAATTATTACATAAACTAAAGTTATTTTGAATTTATTTTCTACTTTCGTTTTAAAAAAATTTTCTTCCTAAACAAATCAAAAATTATTATTTTTTTTTTTTTGTAAGGAGGAATAAATTTGATCGGATTGGGATTAGATTTAGTGATTAGTATCATATTTATAAATTTTAATCAAGCATATGTAACTGTCCATTGCGCCACGGCTGTTTCATTTAAATTTAAAATTTCACAATCTAAATTCTAAACATTAAGATAAAATTTAACTGGAAATTTAAATATAAGAAGTGGGGGATTATTTATTTAAAACTTAGAAACCCTTAAATGTTTAAACAGACTAAACTAATTTTTTTGACTAGTGGACTCTAATTTAGTTTAGAATAGTCTGTATTTAGTTTGACCGGGCGGCACACACCCTAAATACTTATATACATATATATAAACTCTTGAAGTTCTAAAGATTATTGAAAACTACTTTTACGTTTAAAAGTAAGACGTCTTTGCTTTAAATAAGCTTTATACTCTTAAATATTTCGAATTTAGTATTGAATTATTTTTAAGTACGACAAAATTTATAGGGTTTGTTTAAAAGTTTTAAAGTTAAACCGGACTTTTACTGTGTGTGCGTAAGACATTTTATACTTGAATAAAACACGAAAACCTGTAAAAGCCTTCAGGTTTGTACATACAAGCATACATCGTGACCTAAATATCGAAACAATGTCAGATACAGAAAAAACCATACAGCAAAATTGAGGGAAGTATTAAGATGGACCATAATAGCCCAAAAAAGGCCTTACTACTAACTACTCACTAAGCGCATGTTATGAGCATATTTAGAACTATCATACAGGTAAAATTTGAATTCATGTCGTGAGTTTTTTTTTGGACAGAAAGTACAATTCAAGAATAAAGTCAAAGGCAGTTAAAACAAAAACACTAGAAGAAATAACGTATTACTAGAAGGTGTTCAGTTTTAACTACTTTGCACAAAGCTGCCATAATCCATCTGCCCTTTTCTTATAGCAATAACTTCACGACTCCCAATTTTTATTTTAAGAAATTTAAAATTTCCACTCACCCACCTACCGTGGAACTTATTCATTCATTTATTTAATTCAAAAATTGTATCATTTGAATACAATAAAGCAAAGCGATGAACTAAACAAAACGTATCCTTAACACTTTGATTTATTTTTCTAACGGTTAATATAAAATAACAGTTATACAATATAACCTATAATATTATTTATTATAAATATTGAAATGTTATTTATTTCGATAAAAATTCGATTAATATCTCATTGGGAGGGTGTCGAATTTGTGTTATTCAAAACTTTTCTAATAAAATTCTAATTTTTGTTATCCTTTTATTTACGATATATTGATTAATAATATACAGTGCGCTTATTTATAAATTCAGTGATAAGAAAAAGTATCCAGGTGTTATATTTTTAAAATAAAACAATCCAATATTCTAGAATTCTAGATCAAAAAAAAGGATTTTTCATCTTTTATTTGTGATACCAAAGTTTTATTTTAACAATAAGAATTACTCCTAATATGACCATGTGTGAATATTGTTAGAAATTTTATTTTATTTTCATCCAGTTTCGCCTCGTAATGAAAGGGTACTTCGCCCCAGGTGATGCCCCCTGTTAGCCTAACATTTATTAATTTTTTTCATTCGTTTAATGTAAGTTCTGTTGTTCATCTTTGTATTTTAGTTGTGTAACTCTCGCGCGTTGATATGAAAGTTCTTGGGGGGTCGATTCGAATTTTTTTATTTTGTTTTATTAAGTATAGGTTTTTTATTATCCGAGTGCTACCATTTTATTGTTTTGGCCTAATATCAACGTATAAAACAACATTTTTTTTATTTTTTATTAATGTATGATCTATAATTATTATTATTGGATTACCAATGAAACTAAACAGTTCATTCATTTTTGAAATTTTCATTCAAAAAAGTAACTATTGACAGAGGAGTGAGGAGTCATTCTAATTTTAATGAAAGGAAATTCGGTGTTTTGAATTTAAACCATTATTTAAATTTTGTCGGGTAATTCTTTTTGATTCGAAATAATGAGATTAAAATTAAATTTGGTAATCGGAATTTATCATAGAAAAGTGTAGAGCAACTTACAGTATTGAATCTACTCCCCTTGGAACCAGTTTGAAATCCTGGACATTGTTGCTACAATTTTATCATTTTATTGTGCAAACTGCTTATTCACATTGCGAGCTTCAAATATTCTTTCAAATGACAAACAAACACGGATTTGTATAAACCATATGGTTTAACATTCTGTTGCATTGCTTATTTCGCTAGGATATTCAATAATAGTGAATTTAGTGCTAAGCATTTTAACCATTCTTGTTCAAAGATGTTACCCTCTCAATTCTTGTTTGCGAGTTCAAAACATCGTTCAACACAAAATATTCCTTCAGGTTCAATCGATATTCTTACGCAAAATTTATCTATAAGTTTATCCATTAGCGGATATATTGGTTTAAGCGTAGAATTTCTGAAAAAAAGTTAAGCTTTGATTTTATAAAGCATTCCCCTTTTTTCCGGCCAAAAAGCTTCTAAAAATTACATGTACTCATAGCTGTAAGAATTCCGGAACTAAATATTTTAACTGGGCTTAAGGATAAAGTTTAACATTTTTGAGCTGACTATTCTAAATTTATGAAAATTTGAATTTTAGCACTTTTCTCTAATTTGACCGCAACACAATTTAGTCTGCGGATCAATAGTCGGGTAGATTATTTAGTATAGTAAATTTCAATTCTAGTACACATTTAACTCAATTGGCGTCCCAATTCTCTAGAAGTAAAAATGATTTGAACACAAATTATGGTTTGGAATGTTGAAAACGCTGTCTATTAGCTGCAAAAGGAAACGCCAAATATCTTTTATTGTCTTTCTTTCGTAAAATAGAAGTACATTTTTTTTATTATCTATAAGTACATACATATACTATTTAAAATGGAAACGCGGAAATTTTATCAAAAATCATTGAAATATCATAAAGTTAACAAGTCTTTAATTTTTTTTCATATTTTTCCCAACTTTTTAGTACGGTATTTCAATTTACTCTATACACTGTTAAAAAGTTAAAATTTTAAATTAATGCATTTGGGTAATTTGCTTCGTTTTAAATTTAGACTCAAATTATTTTTTCGATTTTTTATGTACAAAATTCAGATTACCAGGTGTATATATATGAAACCGGCATTTACCAATAAATGGCGCCACCTGTCAATATACCTTTGAACAAACAACATCATCGGCGCCATTGTTTTCTTTTGACATCTGTCAACAACATCCAATTCATAACCATACAAGTTTCATACAATAACGCATCATTTTTACGTGTTAAAAATGTCGAGTTTTGTGCCTACATATTACGATTTGCGGACATCATTGATTTTTTGTTATTATTTAAAGAAAACTGCTGCAGAATCGCGTCAGATGCTCTTGGTAAATCACAATGGAGGTAAATGATTTGGAGTGGTTTAATAAATTCAAAAGTGGTGATTTTGACGTGAGAAACGGAGAACGTTGAAGGCCACCAAAAAATTTTGAAGACAGCGAAGTGCAAGCATTGTTGGATGGGGATGACGCTCAAATGCAAAAATAACTCGCGGATCAATTGAATGTGTCACGAGAAGCCGTCTCCATACGTTTGAAAGCCATGAAAAATATCCAAAAGGTGGGAAAATGGGTTCCGCTGGCGATGAAAAATGGATCTATTTTGAGAATCCAAAGCGCAAAAAGTCTTGGGTTGATCCAAGACAACCATCGACACGCGAGGACAATGCTCTGTATTTGGTGCCATAAAAGACAACACAAAATGATTTTGCTTTATGATAATGCACCATCACACAAAGCAAAACCGATCAAGGAAACGTTGGAAGCACTTAATTAGGAAACACATTCAAATGCGGTTTACTTGCCAGACTTGACTCCATCCGATTATCACCTATTTGCATCGATAGGGTATGGGCTTGCTGAGGGCCGCTTGACTTCCTACGACAATGTAAGAAAATGACTCGATAACTGGTTTGTAACGCGTAATTTTTACTAAAAAATTTCGGTTTTATATTTACGCACCTGGGGCCCTATTCTCGAATTCCACATCCATTTTCCACATGTGGACATCTGTCAAAATTCATAAAAATTGAATTTTTTCGGTACTAAGGGAATATTTCCGAATGGGTATAAGCATGTGGAAAGAATTCCCCATATAGGAAAGTGTCCATGCCACAAGTGTTTTATATACGAATTACAATTTTCGAAAGTTTTTGTGTGAACTTTGACAGATGTCCACATGTGGAAAATGGATGTGGAATTCGAGAATAGGCCCCCTGGTATGTTTCTCACTTCGTCTTTATACTCGAAGCGACCAAGCAATTTTTGTTGTAACTAAAACTCGACTAAATTTTTATCGAATGCAATGAATCCCAGCATCCATACTAATAACAATTATAGACAAATCGACATAAAATATGAGTGATTTTTACAATTCTTACAGTTGTAGAATTGTAGGTTAAAGAATTAACTTCGAAAAATTTTCGAAATATAGGAAGTTTACGAAAGAGAACCAAAGATTACAAACACATTTAAAAACTAAAATATAAAAGGCTGAAATCTCATAAGGTGATCAGAACTTCGATCTTGATTAATTCAACTCCCAAATCAATCCCGAAATTAATCTCTTAAGTAAATCTTCAGCTTAACCTCCAACACAATTTACAACTCATCCTCTATCTCAATCGCAACACAATCCTAAACGCAATCACCAAATTAACGGTTAGCCCAGCCATCAATTAAATTACCAAATCATCTATTAATTCACTTTAAAATGAACCTTTAACCGAACTCCAAATCAACTCTTGAATAATTCCTAAGTCAACTCAACTTAGCTCGATCCAAATCTCAACCCTCTGCTCAACTCTACACTTATTTTCCAACCCAATCCCAAAATTAACACGATCCGAAAGCTACAAGCGTGTATGAATTCAACTTAATCTAACCTCCCACTAAACCCTAAACTCGACCTGAAATTAATCCCTAACCGAACTTCTCTTTCAAATCCAACTCAATTCCAACTCAAACCTTACTCACCATCATACCGGCATAAGTTCCGTAGTACTATCATCTTAAACTAATTCCATCATACTATTATTCCATTATACAATCATACCATCATGACACTATACCATTAAACCATCATACAATCGTACCATTGTACCATAGTGATGTCGAACTGTCCCACCATAAGACCATGATGTATATCTTACCATCAATTTAGCACACCTTCATACCATCGTATCATCATAAAATCGTACCATCGTCCCATCATATAATCAAACCAACATACCATCATATCAGTATACTATCGTGCCATCATACCTTCGCTATAATCATACCATCATACTGTCGTAAAATCATACCGTCGTATATAATCATACCATCATACTGTCAGGCCATGATATCATCGTACCATTCAACCGCCACAACATTATGCCATCATACCATCATACTCTCATACCATCACACTATTATTCTAGAATGAATACCATCATACCGCCGTACGTTGTATCATATATACAATCATATCATCACACCATCATACAATAATATCAATCCATCATACCACTATATCATCATAACATCACATAATCATACTATCATATTTACCATCTTACCACGATACCATCATACCATCCTACTGTCGTACCATCATACCATTATACCGTCGTACCAAAATCCCATCATACCATCATACCATCTTACCATCATACCATCATAGCAATATACCATCATACCCTTATACCGTCGTACAAGTTTTACACTACAAATTGATCCTTGTACACTTCAAACGGAACTTTTTTACATTTCAAATTATACCTTTTACATTCCAAATTGAACCTTTTACATTTCAAATTGATCCCTTAACAAATTATATGAATGGCCAATTAGGATGGACCTTGGCTATTCCTTAACCGATTTTGATGAAAATTGACCTGTACCTTAGAAATGGGATTCTAAAATGATTTTTGGATAAAGTTCTGTAATATGGTCAATAAGAATATAACTTACCTTTTAACCCGATTATGATGAATTTTGACGTTTCCAACGAATAGAAGGAGTTGTGACCCAAAAATTATTTTTAGACGAGGTTGTGAGAAATATGGCAATATAGCTTCTACGATGTTGTCTATTTAGGTTTCTGTGAATCATGCAGCTGTTGAGGTTTCTTTAAGACGGTCTACGCATATTATTTCAATTCAAACCGATCAAGATTATTTCCGTAACAATATTCAAGTTCCATTAGAAGCTTTTCTTGCAAACCCTTCGCTTTAAACTTAAGGTTGTGTTTTCTGATTATTTTCTGTCAGAGCGGTAAGTTTGGCTTTGTTAAGAAAAATATAGTGCGTAAGCGGACAAGCGCCCAGCATTGAAACTAATAACGGTAGTGCAGACTTTAGGAATTAGAAATATTATTTTAAATCCTCATTCCCAATCTCGAATTTCATTATACTCGTTTATGTAATAGCAAAGTACCGTCCTACTTGGTAATATTCAAGAATTTCATCTAAAAATAATTTTAGAATCCCATTACCACGTGCACGTGTAAAATTCCATTAAAATCCGTTAAATATGGACAACTTATATCCTAACTAGCCATATTAAAGAATTTCATCTAAAAATAATTTTAGAATCCCAATACTTGTTTACCAATCGAGCATCGTCATAATCGGTTGAGAAATTGCCAAGTTCTATCATACTTAGCCATATACGAGAACTTGATTTAAAAATCATTTTAGAATCCTATTTCTAACGTACATATCAAATTTCATCATAATTTGTTGAGAATTAAGTAAATTCCATCATACTTATCCATATTTCAGAACTTCATCCGAAAATTATTTTAAAATCAGATTTCAAATGCACAAGCCGAATTTCATCATAATTGGTTGAAAAATAGGCAAGTTCCATCAAACTTAGCCATATTCCAGAAGTTCATCCAAAAACCATTTTCAATGCACAAGCCGAATTTCATCATAATTGGTTGATAAATTCGCAAGTTCCATCATACTTGGCCATATTCCAGAACCTCATCCAAAAACCATTTTGGAATTCAATTTCCAAGGCAAGTTCCATCATACTTAGCCATGTTCCAGAACTTCATCAAAAAATCATTTTTAAACGCATTTCCAAAGCACAAGCAGAATTTCATTATAATTGCTTCAGAAATAGGCAAATTACATCATACTTGGCCATATTCCAGAATTTCATATAAAAATCATTTTAGAATCCCATTTCCAAAGAGGATGTCAAATTTGACTAAAATCCGTTAAGAAATGGTTAAGTTACATCCTAATTGGCCATTCATATAATTTGCTAAAGGTTCAATTTGAAATGTTAAAGGTTCAATTTGAAGCTTGAGATTTGAACAGTGACCTTTCTTAAATCTTAAACAATATTTGTGCACAGTTTGGTTCAAATCGGTCAAGGCGTGTGGATTTGTTTAAATATGATACACATATGCTGTAAATATATACAAACACTGACTTATGTAGTCACTTATATTGATTGTTCAACCGCTCGCTAGACACTAATCCAACCCCAACTCAACCCGCCAACGGCCCCCAACTCAACCCTTAACCGAAACGCAAACTCTCTTTCAATGCAATCCTCAAACCAGTATTATATAAAACATTGGCTAACTGCTCACTATATCTTAATCCAACCCCAACTCAACTCCAACTCAACCCGCAAATTGACCCCTAGCTTAACCTTTAACTCAACCCCAAACTCAATACCCAACTCAATATTCAAACCAGCATACATAACAAATTGGTAAATATTTCTATAACCAGGTGTTTTGGGCCAATTCGTATGGCAGGTACCCGACCCTCTTGACATACAGGTTTCAAAAGCTTTTCAAATCTCCGTCTCGACCATAGAAACAGATTGGCGAAAAAATATTTTAAATCGGACAAGCCGTTCTCGAGATACCATGGGTACAGACATCCAGACAAAATCATATTACTGTTTGGTAGAAAACGACAAATAGATTGTTTTAAAAGAAATTTTCCTTTAACACTCAATAGTGAAGCCAAGCAAACCTAGCAACAAAATTTCGCAAACGCATCAAGACGACTAGAAATTTCAGGTAGGGCTATGAAGTTATAAAAATATCTTGATCGGGTGAAGACAAATAATTTTTTTTTCCTTTATCTCCGATTTAGGAGCATAGGGCGTCTCCTAGGCTAGACCATCTGACTCTATTGGGGCCTGTTGTTTTCAGCTCTTCCCATGATTTACCAAGTTATTACGCTTGAGCTAGCATAGTTCTCTTCCAAGTTATGGCTGGTCTTCCCATTTTTCGTTTCCCTTGTGGATTCCATTCTTATTTCAGTCTCAATGTCTTGTTGTAATTTTGGGGTAAAATACAAGTTTTATTTTATTTGTTTGGAAGATTATTTTAATGTTGTGATTTTAGTGTAAAAGAGAGATTTTATTTAAATATTTGGGATTTTGGTTTATTTTGGTTTGTTACTGAAATCCAATAATGCCTAAGATCATTCTGATTCGTTCTATTTCCTTAAGATTTTTAACTAGTTATTAATTTGTAAAAATTAAAGGGTTCTATTTTCTATAAATTTGTAAGAATTAAGGGTTCTATCTCTTATAAGTATCTTTTGGTCATGAGACTCGCTTAAGGGACGTGTTTTGTTTTTTTTTGTATCAAATTAACAAATAGTTCCGAGCTTACCTCGGATGGGGGCTATTACCGGAACTATTTTGGGAGTTAATTTGATGCACAATTCTAGGAGAATGCAGGATTCTGCACAATGTTAGTACTAGAATCAGATATTCAGATCGACAAGTAGTTCATGGGTAAGTATGTGCACTAAAGCACTTTTATATTACCGTCTACGCTTTGCCGTGCGTAGATTAAGACTAAATGTCTCCTGAACCTTATAATGGTAATTGTTAGTAGGATGAGTATTAGTTAATATACTTACACGGTTGAGAGCTGCTGAACAGTTTCCGATTAATTTGATTTATTGGTATTTTCTTCTTCGAGTGTTCTGGTTTTTTTTTGGTTTCCTCCTGTGGTTCCGGGTATTGTGAATTAATGAAATACTTTTCTTTTGTATTTAGATAATTATAAATTGATTGTTATTTTCTTTTACTGTATTTTTATACTGCCTCACTAGATGGCTATATGAATATATTGTATGACTGTAACTTTTTAACTATCTGTTTTTGACTGTAACTTTTTGACTTTAACTTTTTGACTATAACTTTTTGACTATCTGTTTTTGACTGTAACTTTTTGACTATATGTTTTTGACTGTAACTTTTTGACTATATCAATACATAAAATTTCCTCAGTTATTATACAATTTTTCTTAATAGATTATACTAACAATTTTTAGTGCCATTGATTTTGAAAAATTTGCTATAAAGCATTTTGAGTTTTTTTGACATTTTTAATTTTTAGTAAAAACAATAATTCAGAGATGAAATTTAAATACTATACAGAATGTATTAACAATCCTTACATTCAAAAATGAACGAATATTCGTATAACGAAATTGAAAAAACACAAAATACAAAAAATTTTGTATTATGAATATACATATTCGCAACGTGACGAATTTAGAATTTCATTATACTGAATGTTCTTATTTGAGCTTCGTGTTTTTATTTTTTTTTTTAAATACAGTGTTTCGTTTTTTCTATTCTTGTATTTCATTTTGCATTATACATGTATTATGAACAAAGACCAAAATTTAAATACTTTACAGAATGAATTAACAATTTACATATTCAAAATTTTTTGTATTATGATTTTACTTATTCGCCACGTGATGAATTTGGGATTTTTCGATTCATGAATTTCAAAATCGTAAATACAGTATTTCAAAGAACGAATATTCAGTATAATAAACGTATGAAGAATGCAATGAAGCTAAAATAAAAGTACGAACTCCATCGTTATCTTAGTTATTTATATTTTATATTTTTATAATATTTAGGTGCGTAAGTACACCTTTTGGGGTAAGGTTGGTTAAATGGCCAAAAATATAATTAAATGACTCAGTTCATTTATCTTCGCTCCCAAAACCATCTAATGTACAATATTAATTTGTTTTTACTGCCAAAAATTTAAATATGGCCGAGTATGATGAAACTGGTCTATTTCTCAACCGACTATGATGAATTTTGACACGTGCGTTGGAAATGGTATTCTTTAATGATTTTTACATGAAGTGATGATGGCCAATTAGGACGGTACTTATCTATTTCTCAACAAATTTCAGTGGAATTTGGCATATGCGATAGAAATGGGATTCTAAAATGATTTTTAGATGAAGTTCTAGAATATGGCAAAAAATGATGGAACTTGCCTATTCCGTAACCGATTATGATGAAATGCGACATGTGCGTTGGAAATGGGATTCTAAAATGATTTTAGATGATGTTTTGGAATATGACCAAATATGATGGAACTTCCCTATTCCTGAACCGATTATGATGAAATGCGACGTATGCGTTGGAAATGGGATTCTAAAATGATTTTTAGATAAAGTTCTGGAATATGGCTAAATATGATATAACTTCCCTATTCCTGAACCGATTTTGATGAAATGCTACATGTGCTTTGAAAATGGGATTCTAAAATGATTTTAGATGAAGTTCTGGAATATGGCCAAATATGATGGAACTTGCCTATTCCTTAACCTATTATGATGAAATGCGACGTGTGCGTTGGAAATAGGATTCTAAAATGATTTTTAGATGAAGTTTTGGAATATGACCAAATATGATGTAACTTGCCTATTCCTGAACCGATTACGATGAAATTTGACATGTGCATTGAAAATGGTTTTCTTAAATTATTTCTAGATGAAGTTCTAAAATATGGTCAGCTATGAACTTACATTTTTATCAAGCGGTTATCATGAAATTCGATTTTTACGCTGGAAGTGGGATTCTTTGATTATCTTTAGATGAAATTCTGTAATATGGCCAATTATGATGGAACTTATCTATTTCTTATAGATCTTAACGGAATTTAGTAAAATTTCTCATTTGCAATGGAAATGGGATTCTAAAAAATTTTTATGTAAAGTTCTGGAATATTGCTAATTAGGGTGGAACTTGAATATTGATGAAATTTGAGATTTGCGATTGAAATGAGATTCTAAAGAGATATTTTTAATCCGAAGCTCTACACTATCGTTAGTAGTTCCAATTCTGCTGCGCGTGTGCTCCAACACAATATGTTTTTAAACATTGCAAAATATACACTCGGACAGCCAATACTCAGAAAACATAACCGTAAGTTTACACGAAAGATTGGCGAAAAAGTTCCTTACTTTACTTCAATGTTATAATGCTGATAATATCGATCGTTTAGCAATTGAAATAGTACGCTTGGGTTGCCTCAAAGAAATCTTAACGGCTGCAACATTCACCGAAACCTCAATGGACAACATTATAAAAGTCATTTTGACCTATTTCTCAGAACCTCATCCAAAATAAATTTTTGGGGGTCATTTCCTTTTGTTCGGAAACGTTCAAATTCATCAATATAGGTTAAATGTAGCTAAGTAATATCTTAATCGACCATATTCCAAAATTTCATCTTAAAATCATTTAAGAATACCGTTTCCACAATATTCCAGAGCTTCATACAAAAATCATTTTAGAATTCCATTTACATGGCGGATGTCAAATTTCACTAAAACCGGATAAGAAATATCCATGTTAAATCCTATTTGGCCATATTCCAGAACTTCATCTAAAAATGATTTTTTAACCCCATTTCCAACCAACATGTCGAATTTCACGATAATCGGTTTTAGAACAGGCAAGTTAAATCATATTTGTCCATATTCCAGAACTAAAAATCATTTTAGAATCCTATTTTCAAAGCACAGGCCGCGTTTGATCATAATCGGTTACGGAATAGGCAAGTTCCATCATATTTTGCCATATTCCAGAACTTCATCTAAAAATCATTTTAGAATCCCATTGCCAAATTCCACTGAAATCCGTTAAACAATAGATAAGTTCCATCATAATTGGCCATATTCCAGAATTTCATCTAAAGATAATCATAGAATCCCACTTCCAGCGTAAAAATCGATTTTCATCATAATCGTTTGATAAAAATGTAAGTTCATACCTGACCATATTTCAGAACTTCATCTAAAATTATTTTAGAATCCCGTTTTCAAAGCACATGTAGCATTTCATCATAATCGGTTCAGGAATAGGGAAGTTCCATCATATCTAATCATATTCCAGAACTTCATCTAAAATCATTTTAGAATCCCATTTCCAACGCACACGTCGCATTTCATCATAATCGGTTCAGGAATAGGGAAGTTCCATCATATTTGGCGATATTTCAGAACTTTATCTAAAAATCATTTTAGAATCCCATTTCCAACGCATAGGTCGCATTTCATCATAATCGGTTAAGGAATAGGCAAGTTCCATCATAGTTCGCCATATTCCAGAACTTCATCTAAAATCATTTTAGAATCCCATTTTCAAAGCACATGTAGCATTTCATCATAATCGGTTCAGGAATAGGGAAGTTCCATCATATCTAATCATATTCCAGAACTTCATCTAAAATCATTTTAGAATCCCATTTCCAACGCACATGTCGCATTTCATCATAATCGGTTCAGGAATAGGGAAGTTCCATCATATTTGGCGATATTTCAGAACTTTATCTAAAAATCATTTTAGAATCCCATTTCCAACGCATAGGTCGCATTTCATCATAATCGGTTAAGGAATAGGCAAGTTCCATCATAGTTCGCCATATTCCAGAACTTCATCTAAAATCATTTTAGAATCCCATTTTCAAAGCACATGTAGCATTTCATCATAATCGGTTCAGGAATAGGGAAGTTCCATCATATTTGGTCATATTCCAAAACTTCATCTAAAATCATTTTAGAATCCCATTTCCAACGCACATGTCGCATTTCATCATAATCGGTTACGGAATAGGCAAGTTCCATCATTTTTTGCTATATTCTAGAACTTCATCTAAAAATCATTTTAGAATCCCATTTCTATCGCACATGCCAAATTCCACTGAAATTTGTTGAGAAATAGATAAGTTCCGTCCTAATTGGCCATCATCACTTCATGTAAAAATCATTAAAGAATACCATTTCCAACGCACGTGTAAAAATTCATCATAGTCGGTTGAGAAATAGACCAGTTTCATCATACTCGGCCATATTTAAATTTTTGGCAGTAAAAACAAATTAATATTGTACATTAGATGGTTTTGGGAGCGAAGATAAATGAACTGAGTCATTTAATTATATTTTTGGCCATTTAACCAACCTTACCCCAAAAGGTGTACTTACGCACCTAAATATTATAAAAATATAAAATATAAATAACTAAGATAACGATGGAGTTCGTACTTTTATTTTAGCTTCATTGCATTCTTCATACGTTTATTATACTGAATATTCGTTCTTTGAAATACTGTATTTACGATTTTGAAATTCATGAATCGAAAAATCCCAAATTCATCACGTGGCGAATAAGTAAAATCATAATACAAAAAATTTTGAATATGTAAATTGTTAATTCATTCTGTAAAGTATTTAAATTTTGGTCTTTGTTCATAATACATGTATAATGCAAAATGAAATACAAGAATAGGAAAAACGAAATACTGTATTTAAAAAAAAAATAAAAACACGAAGCTCAAATAAGAACATTCAGTATAATGAAATTCAAAAATTATTCCTGAGGATTTGTGATGTTTTTATAAAAAGCAGAATACAATACGCAAAGTTTTAAAGAGAAAAAAACGAAAATACATTCACGAAGTTGCAACGGAATGTATATTTTTTATCTCTGCAATAATTTTACCAATTCGCATATTTTCAATTTTTTTTAGGCTTCGTATTCCGTTGCATTTGGGTTAATAATTTTACCAACTTGCGTAAAATTGAATTTTTTGTTTTTGTATTCTATTGTATTTAAGTTTTGTTTTTGTAATTCAATGTATTTAAGTTTATTAGCATATCATAATTTTGCTAACTTGCATAAACTGTTTAAATTCCAATTTTTTATTTTTATTTTATATTAGAATCGCCCAACTGTATTTATTTTGTGTGAAAATATAGTATTTGCCCAAATGTTGATTTTATTATTTCATACAATTTAATTGCGTGTATATTCGCATATTTTTTGGCTTATGTATTTTTTTTTATATAGTTTGATGTTGTTATATTTGTTTTTGTATTTAAAAAAAAATGTTAACACGCTAATTTTTTGTTTTTTTTGTTGGGGATTCTTATATGGAATGCGGAAATATGATTACCATTAAAAATGTTTTTGATTTGGAATTAAAAAATAGAATAAGAATGAAAATAAAAATTGTGCTAATTGTAGGTTGGTTTATACAACAGTCTGCTTGCTTTATTTGTCGTAGAAGCTCTATTTTGCTAATGGTGTTTGGCCAGAAGCATTTTATTAGCTTTCTAAGGCATTTATTCGCAAAAAACTGGAATCTTCTTACGATCTTCGGTCTGTTTGTCCATGATTCACACCCATACAGCAATACATCGTAGCTTTGTGTTCCTTGACAGAACATTGTTCCTCGTTGCACCTTGTTTCTTGCTTTGTTAATGCGTTGGTTTATATCTTCTTCAGTGCCGCCTGTTTTTGCCACAGTACAACCAAGGTATACGAATTTTTCAACCTCTTCAATTGGCGTGTTATTGATGACGATTGGTGTACTAATGTTTGTGTTGAGTCTCATGGCTTTGGTTTTGCTGGTGTGGATTTTGAGACCAATTTCATGTGCTAGGTCTAATAGCTTCTGAATTTTCTGCTGTTGGTCGGTATACTTGTATGTTAGCAGGCATATGTCATCTGCGTAATCTAGATCATTAAGCTGCCTTAGTGGACCCCATTGGATACCATTTGGCATTGTATTGTCAAGTTTCTTCATTACGTTGTCCAGTACTATAAGGAATATTAGTGACGATAGTATACATGCTTGTCTTATTCCTCGCGAATTGAAGTGTTTGTTACTTTGCTTTTCTTTGTGTTGAACCTTGTTTCCAGCATCGCGATACATTTCATGAATTAGTTCAACTATCTTCTTAGGTCTGCCTATTTTGCACAGTGCTTTCCATATTGCGTCTCTGCTGATGGAATAAAATGGCCTCTCAAAGTTCATGAAGAGTAGATATATTGCTGTATGATGACACAAGGATCTGTAAAGATCCTGCCTGGCTTGAAGCCGGCTTGTTCATTTTTTAGGCGTTGTTTAATTGACGGAGATATACGTTCAAGAACGGTCATCGAATATAACTTATAATTTCGAAGTTTTATTCAGAGAAATTGGTACAATGTATTTTATTCAAAGTATTGTCCATCATTAGCTACGAGCTTTTCCTCTTCTTTTGGGGCGATCCAAGAATCGATCCAATTTTTGGCTTCTTCGTAGGTAGTGAAGTGCTGCTCTGGTGAATACGGCGGGTGGGGTGAGCGTTGTCGTGGCTGAGCGTTGTCGTGCTGAAACATCACTTTGTCTTGTCTTTTGGCATATTGTGGGCGTTTGAGCGTCAATGCTCGGCTTAATTGCATCAATTGTTGTTGATAACGTGAAGGAGCTCATACTAGATTACTCCGAACTGATCCTCTCCTCCTCTCCCACCAGATGCACAGCATTAGCTTCTTGCGATGAATATTCGAATATTCGGTTTGGCTGTTGAATTTGATGCATGATCGGGCTTACACCACGATTTTCTGCGCTTTGGGTTGTCGTTGTGGATGCACTTTTCATCCCCCATCACGATTCGATGCAAAAACCCATAGCTAAGATTTTGTATTTGGAGCAGTTGTTCGCATATGAAAAAACGGTATTCGACGTCTCTTGGCTTGAGTTCATATGGAACCCAATTTCTTTGTGTTTGCACCATACCGACGTCCTTAAGATTTGAATCACTTGTTAAGGCACTTTTCTTCAAATTAAAACAGGAAAACAGCACTGATTGATATGGTTAGAGCACAAAAAAAATATGTTGTTTAACACTTCAGCGAAATGACACATACTGATTTTTAGAGAGAAATGATGACGCTTTAACATGAATATAGTAGTTATAGCCCGATGCCATTTAATACCTAGTTACGCCATCTTTTGTAAATCCCTCAAAACTTATTTGTAACCCAATAGAAATAATTTCATTTGGCTTGGATATTCCCGTTTTTTTTTGTATGCGTTAAGCTTATGTACTTAAATTAAACTGCCTAAAATTTGAAGCATTCCATCAACATTAAACGTAGCAAATAGTATAGCAAGGTTTCCGGAATACGCCGGGTCCACCGTACACACCCTTTTACACATAAACAAGACCGAAATGAAAGAGGAAAGGAGGCATATGTTAAGCATTAAATAAAGACTCGGAATAGCGATAATCTTATTTTGTATGACAAGCTTTAGTCAGAAGGCCATCTTGGTTAGTCAGCTTTCCCCGTTGATAACGCAAGTTTCTCTGAAAGGCTGTAAGGAATTTTTGTTTAGTTTTTTCCCAAAATTTTTACCCAAATTTGTACTAACTGTAGCAAGTGTTGCTTGACGTTGTTGTCGGTCTTGTCTACTCGCTTCGTTTCACGTTTAAATTCATTTTACTCAACACTGCACCAACACAATAATCGTCCATAAATAGGTATAATTAATAAGTATACTTATGTATATGTCAGAAATTACATAAAAACAAAATTCAATTTCATTGACTCACATAAAAAGAAATATCAAATACGGAAAAAATATAATCTAACAGCTGAAACAAGGTCATGCCGTGGCATCCCTCAAAGGCCAGTTTTAGTCCTCTTTTTATTCCTAGTTTATTTATTAGAGTCTTCGAAATAGATCTTTTAGCTATATTACGAGCGATAGTGGTTTTAATATAACATATGTATTTGCTAGGAACAGATTTAAATAAACTGAGTTTTATCATATCAGGGTTTTTGAACGGCAGCATACTACTGCCTTCGCAAATCCCCTAATTTATCATGTATGTTTATGCGATACTAATTCTTGTTTATCCCAATGTTTTGCACTTAAATTAAAAAGTGGATTCGCAGCTCACGTGGAGGTTTCACCTCAGCAACGTTAAGGAATATGTAATGGACTCCACACAATATTCACAATCTTAGGAATTGTTTTCCGATGATTACTCTAAGAAAACTGCATAATATAATGAGTATCTAGGGGGAATGGTATTTATTTTGCTCCGATTGAGGATCTGGGGTGCTATTCTTGAAACATTACGAAAATTTTCGTAACCGAAAATTTTCGTAATGCTGTTTTCGTAATAGTAATGGTGAAATCATAATTTAGTATTCTTGAAACCATTACGAATATAACGAAGAGAGGCAAAAAGAAATAATAAAATTTCGAGAGAGAAGATGAAAATGTAAGTTCTTAAAATGGTATTCTTGAAATCCGGATTACGAAAATTTTCGCAACGGAACGTTACTAAAATTTTCGGATGGTTTTTGTGTTTCTTATTGCATTTCGTAATGAAATCATTTAGATTTTTGTTTTAATTATATTCATACAAAGACGTTCATAAAACTCAATAATTTTTGTTGATGGTTAAAAATAATATGTATTTACATTTCGCTAAATATTTATTATTTTATTACCACAAAAAAAGGGTACCTATTTGCTTGTGGTATGTTTATTATTTTCTTAAAAATAAGGGTAATAGCTACAATACTAATGGACAATTTGGAATGTATTTTTAAATGTCGCGTGTTATAATTGGAATTGGATTGATATACCGTCACAGGCGGCTAATACTAATGGTACGTAGAGTCATACAATCATACCATCATAACATAATAGTATCGTATGACCATACGATCTAGGATCATATCGTCATAGAATAATAGGACAATGCCACTACATAAATAGCCGTGACATCAGTCTAAAAAAGTCAAATCCCCAATAAAGAGGGGAATAAAGATTTTTATGTTCCTATGAAATGTAAACAAAATCATATTGGAATTATTTTGTGTTGTCTTTATTTTCAATTTAAATGAACATTTTTATCGATAAATATAAATAATTTTAAATTAAATATATCGAATTGCAGCTTGTCCACAATTTTAATTAAAATTAATAAAATTTTAATTCACAATTTTGCGTTTTAGTAAACTGATTTTTATTCTCAAAGATCGTCAGGCTTCGTGCTTTGTTAAAAAATTTCATTTCGTAGATTACTAGATTAGTTTTATTACTTTACCAATGCTACTACATAAACAGCCATGATTTATAATAAAACTAATCTAGTAATCTACGAAAAGAAATTTAGAAAAAAACACGAATCCTAACGGTTCCCCTAAAAATCAATTTACTAAAATGCAAAATTGTTAATTAAAATTTTATTAATTTCAATTAAAATTCTGTACAAGCTGCAAGATATACAATGTGTTTCGTCGTCAAGTGCCCGGCCGGAAAATTCGGAATATTTAAGTAAAATTATCGCAAAAAATCCTTTAAAGTGGGTGTCTCATTTTCAAGTTATGGGCTCGATTATAATTCTGTTTACGGTTTTTGAAAAGATGAAGTTTATGAGTCACTTTATTTGATAGTTTGCGCACTTAGCTAGGTTTTTTTAAAGATTGTAAAAAAATTACGGGAAAATAACATTTTTTTAGTAAAGAAAACCTCTACTTTTTAAAACTGAACTGTAAACCGTGAAAATGTCCCATTAAGTTAATTATTTTAATTATTATTATTAATCTACAGCATAATATCTACAAATTGACAAAACCTTGTTACTAGCTAACTCTTAAAAATACCGCGCAAAAATCACCTAGAGAAAGTAGGGAAATTAAACAAAAAAGATGTTTAAATTAAAGTCAAAGAAATATAATAATACTATTTTATTAATAATCAATAAAAACAATTTTTATTACAAATTATTAAACATGTTTAACTAAATGACATGTTCGAAATGCTCTCTACTCTTGTAAACAAACAAGGGCTCTCCTGATCACACTAGTTGTTGTCCAACGCAATTGTTAAGGGTTGCCTCTTGTTTCTTCTGCAGCAGCGAAAATTCTTGCTGTCAGAAATAAAAATCTAGGGGCGTAAGATCAGGGACCTTGGCGGCCAGGCTACAGGACCTCCTCTACCGATCCACCGTGGATAATTTTCATTCGAATTATCACGTATTATCTTTGCAAAATGCGCTGGAGCTCCATCTAATTGCAGCTGTATTCGCCTTCTCCTCAGCAATGGCACTTTTTCCATGACAACGTGATTCCTGAAAATTCTAATAATACGTGTTGATCAAGCCTGTTTATTACCATGTAAGGTCCGATAAGTTAATCGTGGATCATTCCCGCCCATACATTTATAGCAAATTGGCTCTGGAAAGCTGTCTACCTTACAACGTTTGGGTTTTCGACGGCGCAAACATGGAGGTTTCTATAATTTGTTATACCCGCTCTGGTTAAATTAGCTTTATCTGTCCACAATATTCTCCTTATAAAATTGACATCACTTCTTTGCTGTGAAACTATCCAGTTACAGAAAACTGATCTGGCACGATGGTCCACATCTCCTAGATGTTGAGCACGACGGAAGTGATAAGGATTAAGGCCTTCTTGACCTCGATATGCCTAATCTAATAGACAGGCGGCTGATACTTGTCGTAGGTTCAGCGCGTATTAATCGTAATAAATCCTCTTCCAACGTGTACGTTAATATTCACGCTGGACTCGTGTTGTTGTTGGAATAATCCTTGTTTGGGAAAACGTCGATGTATTGCAATGAATGTCCTATACCCAAGTACTGGCCTGTTGGATATCGACGCCTGTATTTTTCGACAGCAACGCGTGCATTTCCATTAGAGAACAGGTTTACAAAATGCATATTGGCTACATGAGAAGGTGGTGGATCACGCAAATGTGTCATTGTAATGATTAAGCGTTTACTTAACACAAACTGTCTTTTTAATTTTCACACAAACTTAAAATTGTTAAAACACAGAACACTGAGAGTACATGTGTGAAAGTGTCACACAATTGGTTAGCGAACAACTGAACTATTTAATATTACTTACCAATTTGAGTTTTCGATCATTTAAAAGATTTGGTTAGATAACATCACTATACCTAAACGGCTACAAACGCCATTTTTTCGACAAATTGGTGTTCGAATATTTTATGAGTTAGGTAGTAACAATGTTTTAATAATTATAAATAAAATAACCATGCCATGGGATATTTTTTCGACTTACAGTTCATTTTTTTTAAAAAGTAGAGGTTTTTTTAAATAAAAAAATCGTTTAAGTAAAAAAATATGATTTTCCCATAATTTGTTACATTCTTTACAAAAACCTGGCTTTAGTGTGCAAATTAACCAATAAAGTGACTCAAAAGCTTTAAAAAACCGCAAACAGAATTAAAATCGAGCCCATAACTTGGGAGATATGATGAAAAATGTGAAAAGTTATCACCAACACACAAGGGTTCACTTGCCGACGAAACAGATTGTATTTAATTTAAAATTATTTCTATTTATCTATAAAAATTTTCATTTAAATTGAAAATAAAGGCAACACAAAATCCCATATGATTGTGTTTACGTTCCATTGGAAAATAAAAATCTTTATTGCCTTAACACCACTACAAGTTTTTTTTTTATGGCTTTTTATGTAGCGGCATTGCATAGGATCATATTGTCGTACTACCATACCATCAAACCATCATGCCATCATACACGACATAACATTATATCATCGTTCAATCGTACCATCATACAATCATATGTACCGCCGTACCATAAAAACAGATTTTTGGAAAAAAAAATTCTAAATCGGATAAGCGATTCTCGAGATATCATGGGTACATACATCCAGACGTTTAGAAAGACGGACAGACATTTTTTTTTTCTTTTTCGGACTCAAGGATTTTCAAAACGTCGAGATAAATGATTTTGGATCAAACAAATTTTTGGCCATTTTTGACAAGATTTCAATACATTGGTCTTTTTAGACCGAAGTAATTTTCCCTTTAAACGAAAAAGTAGCATACACAATCATTTTTAATATATTTAATTTAATATTAAATAAATGAGCCATTATTGACAAAAATTCACAATTTATAATTTTAAGTAAAGAAAGCGTCCGCTTCGCTTAATATTCTCAGTTATACTAAACTAAACTAACATTTTTAATCATCTCTTTCGAAATCTTCTTAGTTTTTTATTCCTCTCTTCGTAATTTTCGTAATGGCTTCAAGAATACTAATTTATGATTTCACCATTACGATTACGAAAATATTGTGCATTACGAAAATTTTCGTAATGTTTGAAGACAGGGCATTTAAAATGATAAAACAAAATTGTTCCAAATGAACTAATGAATGATAAAAATCACACTTTAAATTACACATTGCATTAATTAATTTCCAATCATTACAATTTTAACAAATAAATATAAAAGTTAAATAGGCAATATAGCTTTAAATAACATATTTTTGTTGTATTGAATCACATATTCCATTTTTGTCCGCTATAGCCAATTGTCAATTACGAAAAAATCTCATACCCTTACACGTATTGTTTAAAATTAGAAAGTGGTCAAGCATTTAAAAAAATATCCCAAGATTTAGGTATACGACTACAAAAATTTAGAAGAAAATATGGTTTGGTTCTAGTTAGGTAGTAAACAAAACCGAATGCATAGTTATGTACTCGTTATCTCGAAATAAATAATATATTTTTAAGAATACGTGAAACAAAGAAAAAAAGGTACGCTTTTGCTTTCACTTTTTTATAAAATATTGAGAATAGAAAATATTGAGTTTTATGAACATCCTTATCAATATAATTAACACAAAAATCCAAATGATTTCATTACGAAATGCAATGGGAAACGAAAAAACCATTACGAAAATTTTAGTAACGTTCCGTTGCGAAAATTTTCGTAATTCGATTTCAAGAATAGGATTTTAGGGTTTTCGTAATACTTTGACACTAACTCGCAATACGAAAGTTTTCGTAATGTTTCAAGAATAGCACCCCTGTTCATTGCACAAAAAGAATAATAAAATTAATTTATAAATACCCTCAAACAACACCAACAGTTCCTTTACAATCGCATAATATAAAAAAAATTTAAAAATAATAACTCATTTTGAACCAGCGAACTTAACCTACCAATTTAACTTTAAGTTTTAAATAGCTCTATTGAAGATTTAAATCTAAAAAGGCTTTACTTATTTCATAATAAGTAGATGGATAATTTGATAATTTTAACGTACACATTTTATATACTTCTTGTTTTGATATTTAGCAAAAAAGAAATAGTGAAAAATAAAATAAATACAACCGCCTTAACAACCAATTTATTATTTCAAATAAATTAAAATAATCTGCCACATGTTTTTCATATAATTTACCTCAATTGAAATATAAAAACATAATTTTCTTAGATGATTGATTGTAATTATCCACATCATACAATAATTTAATCTTGCTATCAACCGAAATCCCCCTTTTTGAATTAATCCGTCACAACTTTAGATGACAAATCAACTAACATAATAGATTCTAATGAACTATGTATGTCATTAAACTTATCCACAATATCAACATTAGAATGAAATACAAAACAATATTATGTATAGCGTACAGCATAACATATCCCCATATGCACATTTTACAATAACAATTTCACTCTCTGTTATCTTATCTCGCATAATCATCAGAAACATTTAAGTTTGAACATAATTCCTAATGGCAATTATTGTTGTCATTTTATACTTACATTGTTCCAGTCATAGTGGTATATCGGTCGTTATCAAGATTGAAAATAATCCACCTGGACCAATATATCTCTTGACTGTATTTTAAAGTATTAAGGTACATGAACATAAAAAATTATTGTTGGTTTTAATCACTTGAAAACATTTTTTGTTTTTTCTTTGAGACAACAGTCGCACACGTTCTCTTTTGACATACATTACGTGTGTGTGTGTATAAAATAATTTTCATTTAAACGAACTACTTGTTAAAAACCACTTGAACGTCGCTTTTATATTTTTGTGGTGATGGATGGAAGTTTACTAAACGATTTTTTATTTTTATTTTAATTCTTCAGTTTTGAATTTGTCATCCTCTTTTTACCGCGCACGCTAAAAACTTCTCAAGTTTAATATTTGATTTGACTCACCCTAATCACTCATATCATACTAAACGAGTGGATATATGTATATGAAGAAAACTCATTGGAACTATGAAACTGAAAAATAAACGAAATTAGCACGTGCTGTGTAGCGTATATACCCCCTTTGGATATTAATGACAATTGTTGTCCTGCTGCGGTCCACTTTTATAAGAAAAGAAATTTTCAGTTGGGTTTTTGATGTGTTTGTGTGTGTATGTAATTTTTTTTAATGTAATCAATCTATTAGTTTTAGTAATAATTGTTGTCAGAAGATTTTTTTTTTGTTTTGTTGTTGTAGGTGGAGGAGGATAAAAACTTTACACCAGTAAGCTTTTTGTTTAGTACGCATGTTTTGATTTTTCGTAAAAAAATTATAAATTCTATTAACTTTTGTGGGTGGTGACTGGTTGTTTAATATACGCCTTTATAATTTTTTACGTTGTAGTGCAGTTGGTGGATTGTATGCAGATTAGGAAGTTGATTGGTTATTTGTAAAATATCATTGATAATATAGGGATTTTATAATAAGCATCTTCTTGAGTCGACACGTTGCCAAAATAAAGTTCGCTTTCTTCTTCTGGCTTTTTCAACTACATTTAACAAGTATAAAATAAATTCTTCTCTTTGTTCAACAATTCCTTTCGAAGAAGCTCTAACAAATCATTTCTCTTGGCCTTTTATTTTATTTTGTGCATGGTATTATATTTTTGTGGCCTCAAGTCATAAAGCAATAAGTCGGTTGTTTGCAGTTGCGTGAATATTTCGAATTTGAAAACGTAAAAGGGCATAACTCGACTTTTGGCCACAGATTTAAAAAAAATAAAGGCTGACATTAACCAAATTAATCGGTTTACAAAATAAAATCTACAAATTTATTAGAAATAGCATTCGTTTCTTGTGTTTAATTAGAAATCTATTTAAAAAATGTATTTGTATGTTGGTGGCGAGCAATGATCTTAATCCACCCACGTTAATTTTATACATAGTGAGTAGAAACACAATTTGTTTAATACAAATTAGCCATACGATAAAATATTGTTGATAATTTGATTGAATATTTTATAAAAATATTTTATTATCGATGTTCATGCCAAAATCCAATTTTAAAATACTTTCTTTTCTAACACATAAGCAAAAATGGTTAGGTCTTAATTTTAGTCCCTAAAATAAAAACAAAACAGTGAATTCTCCTTATAACGAACACCGGTTTAACGCTTGTGTTTATAAGGAAAATTAACATACTCTAGTCTATAACCGTACGCCCGCGGGGCGACCTCTTTTGAAAAGGTAAAGATTCCTTATAAGAAGACCTTTATTAATTTTCTGGTTAAAATTTTCGTAAATGAAATTCGAGATAGTATGTTGTGGACAAATTAAAAAAAGCGAACGATCCAATTTGTGTTAGACAATAAAAAATATTTTTCATGTAGTTAATAATTTTATAACTTTTAGTTATAAATCGAAATGTGACAAACCAGCAAAACCAACTTGGCGGTATTCAACTCGGCGATGTTAACTCGGCAACGGTTGACTTGGCACGGCCAACTCAATCCGAATTTTCATCATATAATTTTTGCATTTTTTCCTTTTAGCAATGTTTGTAAAAATGCCAAGTAATTTTTCCAAAAGAACTCAGAGTTGACAAGAGCTAAGTTGACTATCGCCAAGTTGACTGCCGCCAAATTATTCAATGTCGAGTTGACCGTCGCTGATTTATCTGTCGCCATGTTGACTATCGTCGCTGAGTTAATTTAACCAAGTTGGTTTCTCCGAGTTGAAATGAAATTTTTGATGTCCCCAAATAAACGTATCATTTTTTTTATCGTTGTGTTGCTGAATAAACTTACGTACATATGTGATCAAACTGTTAATATTAAGTAGTTACATCAGTTTATAGTGTGAATTTATTCAATTTATCGTTTTGATTAATTTAAAGTGATTTTATAATTGGGTTGAGATCGTTACTCCAATAAAAAAAATCCTAGTTAAAAGTCATAGTTTCCCATCCCTTCTGGGGGTAGTTTCCCAACTCTTTTCTCTTATAAATGATAGACAGAAAGGCAAAGTACTATTGCGAAATCAATCTGCAAAAATTGTTGTAATCGGGGCTTGCTCGTTCGTGATCAAGCGTCCAACAACAGGAACTGCTATTCAAAGTAAGGGATATCTTCAAAAACTTCGTTTTTTTTAATTTTAAAGCCAAACGATATTACGCACTTTATGATCTCCTTATTTAATTTAAAGTGTGCGAAATAATTTAATGGCAACAGATTTATTAACCCCTAATCGTAGTTCAATAAAAATTAAAGCATACTCTAGAACCAAGCCTTATTGTTTTTCCGATCTCCTTCAAACCATTAATGGTATATTAAGCTTAGCAGACAAATTTTTTGGAAAAGAATAAGAGTCAACAAATTTCGTTTATAATGACATCCCGTTTTAATCAGGATCCTTGTGAAAATTTGTTTGCCACAATAAGACAGAGAGGGGGAAATTTCAGAAGTCCAAAAGTCCACCATTTTAATTAAATCATTGGCCAAATCATGTCAATGAATATTTTACAGCCCTCTAAGAAATCTAACTGCGAGGCTGATAACGATGAAATATTAATTGATCCTAACAGTTTTTTAAAGTTCATCATGTTTTGAAACTTCACATAAACAACACAACAATCAATTCAGCAATTGATAACGAGAGTTTGGAAGCAATTAATTTTGTTGATGAAGTAGACAAAGCAATGGGGAAGCTAACCGAACTATGATATGAAAAGAAAAATTAACCGGAAGTTTTGTGAAAATGTATTGATAAAAGGTCAACGAGTCCTTAAAACTATAAGAAAAATTCAAATTTTGGGCCTTTGTACCCTCCTTATGAAATTTTTGGTAATATAAACAAAAATCACATTAAAATAAGTATTTTGACAAGTGTTTGACTAATCGAATCATTATAGTGGATCAGCACTTGAAACACAATTGGTCGTGTGAAGACAATTCGAAACGTACGATCCTCGTCTCAATTAGAAAGCACTGTAAATGGGCTATGAGGTGCAAATTATTAAACAGCAATGTAACCAAAGCGGAAGAAAAATCAACAGATGTTACACCTAGATGTCGATTTGAAAGGATCCATCCACACTTGCAAATTTTTTATTAAATTCAATGCATTTCCTGCGATATCTATTGCATTTCTTGAAGTTTGGTAATTTTTAATTTTTATATAAATTTGAATATGTACATAATTTTAAAATTAACTGCTACCGTAAGATAAATTAGTAAATATAACAACTTTTCTTCACATTGTTTTCATTTACTAATGTCCTATTATGGTCGCCTCGCCGAGAAATACTACGCTAATGTGACTAGATATGTATGGGGTATTTCGGCGAAACGAGAACCACAATAGGGCATTCATGTGCCATTGTCGAACCTAACATAAATTTCATTTGAGATCAATTCGCGAACACTTATAATTATGAAAACCGCAGTCAAACGATTCTGGAATGTCGTCCAAGGAAATTGTTTACATAGGGACAAAACAAATTTAAAATGTAAACAAACATTAACCTTGTTCAAATTAGCTGACTAGGCGATTATTGTAGAAATGCCAATATTCCTCGACATTTTTACTCATTTGTCTGACTTCTTCTGAATATCTGAATGTTTTTTCCATTTATTAAATTCAGAAAAATAAATGTGTGATCAGGTGTAAAGTTGCTCGGGGGATCTAGGTTGGCAGTTGTTGTCAGTTCCATAGCTTGCAGCTTCCGCAAGTGCTCGTATTAGTTCCATGTCGTGACCGCTACTAACTAGATTGCTGATTTATTGGCTTCTAGGCCAAAACACTACATTAAAGAAGTCAACCTTAAACAAATCACTGGGCTCGGTTCAGGTATTATTCGTACCGTGCAGATAATCGATCAGACTGGAGGCCCAGTTTTAAAACTAGTGGATTCGAATACCTGGCACCCTCCGGATTAAGTAGCCTTATCTATGTACTGCGGATCTCGTGAGATTTAACATGGATCAACATAATAAAAAACAACAACAAAACAGTCCGGCTCTCTAAAAATTCCGAAAAATGTAGACAAGGAGACACGGGTCTTCAGGCCTGCCTCTAAGTCTACAAACAAACAACGGGACATAAGCTAAAGCGAGGCTGGCAACTCGGGTCACCAAACCTAAGCAAACCAAAACAATGCGGAACCAAAGCACGATTGAAGCTGGTTCATCAAGACCCACCTATAATACTACGAGGAAGGTCTGGAGGGCCCTGGATAAAATAAACAACATCCCACCAGAAGACAGGGCGGATAAAGACAGAAGCAAAAAAAGTCACCGAACCAAAGTCGGAAGGGTCTTCTTACTAGTCGGTAATATAGTCGGTTAATCTAATATAATCGTTTTTTTTCTTTATACAGGTAAATTAATTAGGAAGGCTCAGAAGCGCAGTGTGTGGTCCATCCTAGGTACTTGCGTACACCAAAAGAGCCGGTCAATATCCCGTTTAATGCAGATCGTCTCGTTAAATCGCTGGCTCGAGATACGATACCACAGGTCCTTTATCGTTTAATTGAGTTGCTAATTTCTCCGTTTGCTCGTTGCAGATTCACCGTGTCCAAATTAATTCCAATGTCCAAAATGTTTCAGGGCGGTCTCTTCGGATGTCCAATTTAATGCAGCGTCAATGTTTTTTCTTTGCGGTATCTTAGAATGTCCAATTTAATGCGGGAGGTAGGTATATAATTTAAACACGATTTTGTTTCAACTTTTACTCAATTTAATTTTCACACTATAATATTCGCACAGGTTATCACCGTTTGATAGTTTTTTCTCGAATGTTGTAGATTTTTTCTTTTGACAAATTTTTCCTTTTACAATAATTATTTCTTAATCCAAAAGTGACATCTGACAAAAGAGATTATAAATACTATGCTGGTTCTAAATTATTAGTACATTATCTTTTTACAGTGTTATACATTTTTAGTACACTAATTTCACAGTGTATATATTATTCTATTACATTATTGTTATAATTATTTTCTAGCTGTCAAATTAGATTGTAAACAAACAAACAAGTGCAAAATAAATTCTAAATAATATTAAAATAGGTAAGTGTACTCAATTATATAATATAAATGCATAATAACTAAACAAAATTCTAAAAATGTTATTCCTTTATAGATATTAACGCAACTATATTACGTGGAAGATTACGTATTCACGATGTTTGAATTCTCAATCAGCTGTTTGCCGTCAGATAAGTTTAAAACATATTTTGAATTTAATTGAATTATGTTTCTTTGTGGTTTTGTTTTCTTTTTCAGAGTTCACTACGAACATACTCCGCCCCGTTAACGATCTTCTCGTTAACCTTCTGTCAGCAATTTACATAATTTAACCACCGGAAGTTGCAGAGTGGATGAAGATGTTTTTAAGGTCACTACCCTCACTAATCCGTCTAACCCTGGATGAACTTGAATGACGCGACCAAATGGCCACTTGCAAACCGGAACGTTGTCTTCTTTGATTAGTACTATGTCGCCGATCTTGAAGTTTTCCTGTATACTTTGCCATTTGTGGCGTTGCTGCATATTATTTAAATATTCCACATAGTACCGCTTCCAAAACAATTGAACTATCTATTGCACTGCTTGCCATCTGGATACTCGATACGCTGGTTTATTTACCTTTAGTTCTGGAACGGAGGTTGTACTGGTTCCAATCAGGAAATGTGCTGGAGTTAGTACATCATAATCATCTTCGGCCGAAGAAGTATATAGTGGTCATGAATTTAAAATATTCTCAATTTGACACAACAAGGTTGTCATCTCTTCGAAGGTAGTGTTAATGTTGTGCGTAGCTCGAAGTAAATGCTTTTTAACGGATTTAACGGCCGCTTCCCACAATCCGCCAAAGTGGGGTGACGATGGAGGAATAAAATGCCACTCGATATCGTTCCGACTCAAGAACTCTGTAATTATATATTCATTATTGAGGTTTCTTATCAACTTACATGCCTGCTCCAGTATGCGCCGTTCTCCAATAAAGTTGGAGCCATTATCTGTAAATATGTTTCTCGGCATCCCTCTCCTGGCAGTGAAACGCTTTAAAGCTGCCAAGAAAGCTTCACTTGTCAAGTCTGTTACACCTTCAATATGGATGGCCTTGACCGAAAGGCAGACGAATATGCATATATAGCCTTTCGTCGGACTTCCACATCCCCTGCCCTTTCTCGTCGTAACGTATATTGGCCCGGCGAAATCAATGCTGGTATTCTCGAACGGCCTCGTTGGGGTAACCCGTTCTGCTGGCAAATTTCCCATAATTTGTTTAGACATTCTGGTAGCGTATCTCGTACACAGCATGTAATTTGTTCAAATGTACATCCCATATGACCCTATTCGTGAATACATGTTTTTGTGGTAATATTATGGGGTGCTTACTTCCGTAGTCACAGTCGGAATTTTGTAACCGACCGCCAATTCGCAAAATCACATTTTCATCTATGAAAGGAGCCAATGATAATAAGCTCGATTTATTATTAACTCGTTTATGTCGCCGTACATGGAGAATTTCCTCCCCAAACTCTTTACGTTGCACCCACATAATTAATATATTTCAATTTTGCAGCTGTAATCTCCGTTGCCATCAACTGCGTGCTGATTCTCGATTGGGGATTTCGCAGCTTATTTCTAAATCTTATCACGTACGCGACTATCCTGTAGATTTGCTGTAATTTAGTTTTTCTTTCGAAGAGTTCGTCCATCCAGGAATTGATATAACCTTTACATTTTGCGTGTAATACCATAGACGACGATGCTGTTTTACTGTATTCCATGTAATGATCGGCTTCTTCGAATTTGTTGATCTCGTTTGGTGGCCACAATCCCTGCGCCAGAACAAGCCAATCTGGACCCTTCCACCATTGCGTGAGATTAATTAACTTCTCTGGTGAGATACCTCGAGAACCATGATCCAATGGGTTGTCTTTGGATTTGACATGGACCCAATGACGTCTGGGCAGACTCTCTAATATTTTTCTAATTCTATTAGCGACGAACGTTTTCCATCGTGATGGATATGCAGATAACCAGGCCAGAACGATGGCTGAATCCGTCCATGCAAAATATTCAGGATCACCTTTTAGAGCTTCTTTGACCTTGGGCATTAACTTTGCTAGCAAATGAGCTGCACATAGCTCTAGCCGGAGCAACGATATCCTTTTAATTGGTGCTACCTTCGTTTTTGACGTCAATAACTGTGCTTCGATACATCCATCTCTAGTGACAATGCAGCTATATACTACCGCACAATATGCTACCTCACTTGAGTCAGCGAATCCATGTATCTGCACTTGTCCATAATGATTGGTGAATCTCGGAATTGCTATGTTTTCAAAATATAGGAATTTGCTTCTTATTTCGACGTATTCATTCTCGATCTCAGGTGGTAATTTGTCATCCCAATCTACTTTCATCAGCCATAGTTTTTGGAATAACATTTTTAGTATTAACAAGCTGACCTCCCAAAACTTTCTCAACGTGTTTTCCAATCGCGAATCGTCATGTGTGAATGTGGTAAATACCACTGCGTTCTCAGTTACAGATGATTGCGGGCGTCCCGAAACTATCCAGCCAAACAACGTTTTACTCAAAATTAAAGAGTTGAAATGCCGTTTGTCCTTTTCGGGTACTTCAAAGAATTTGTCCGCTCCAATTAATAAGTCGATGTGGTATGGAGTATCAAAGTCGGGATCGGTTAAATTCACACCTTTCATCAAACTTCGCGATGGTAAACGTTTAATTATATGAACTTCTAGCACTGTTTTTATTTCACGGTCGTATATTGAATGTAGCGCTACCTGTTGACTTATTCCTTGCTCTTATACTGCCGGCTGTCAATCCAGTGATTTGCATGTTCGCCTTCTCCCGAGCCAATTGTATTCTCGTAGCGCATTTTTCTGTCACAAATGATGATTGGGAACCAGAGTCTAGTAAAGCTATACACCTCTGCATTTGTCCAGATCTATCTTTAATTAAAACTATCGCCGTCGGTAAAATCGCTTGTTGTTGTGATGCATTTATAGCATCGGCCTGGGATTTAATAGCAACATATACTGTGGATTCTGCTGCCTTCATGGAACCCGATGCCGCCGGCTCACCTTGCTCTTCACCATCTGAACTTGTATTTGCTTCAAGGTGCAAAGTGACATGATGTTTTCGTTTGCAAATTCGACACACATATTTTGAACGACAAACTACGGATTGGTGCGTCGAGGACAAACAATTAAAACAAAGACCTTTCTTCGCTGCAAACCCCTTTCGTTCGATACTTGATAGCTCAAGATACTTATCGCATTTTGCCAAGTAATGTTTCTCTGAACACATCGGACATACCCCGCTAACTGCAACCTGTGACGTAAATGCTTCCACTCTCTCAATGTTGGTTTTTGCCTCTGTGTGGATACAATGCACTCTAAGGCATCGCTTCTTCCCGTTAAGAATTTAAAGAACGTTTCAAGAGAAGGAAAATGTTGATTGGCCGAATGGTGTGCCCATGCTTCCACTGAATCCGCATTCAATTTATGCACCAAAATATAGATAGCCAAATATCTCGCTTATCCGCCTCCTCTCCTAGTACATGCAAACCCCGAATAACTTCGTCTGACACATCTGTGAGACGACGAAGGCCCTTGGCCGAGCCCTGCTGCAACACCGGTTGATCCATAAATTGCTTGACTAATGAGTAAACTACGTGTTTTGGCTTGTCGTATCTCTCCTTGACCTTTTCCCATGCTTGTGTATAATTCACATCGGTTACATTTAAATGGTTAATTAAAGTGTAAGCCGCCTTTCAATAATGACTTCAAATATTGTAATTTGTGCACCTTAGACATATTTTCATTTTTGTTTATCGATGCTTCGAAAAGGTCCTTAAAGGATGGAAACTCCGAGCAGTTTCCTGAAAACCGCGGTATGTTTACACGTGGTAAACGTATTTCCCTGTCTCGCTTATTTATTGCAGATATCTCCTGAATGAAATTGCTTTGATTTAATAATAAATCCTGCATATTATCATTCCCGTGATAATTTTGAGCGTTGTTATCCTCGTACTTTTTCTCCCATCGAATAAGCTTTTGCTTTAAACCAAAGTAATCTTCTTCGATTTTGTCTACTATTTCCAGATTCCCTTCATCGAATTTGCCGTTTAATGCCTTCTCAATTGCTTGAACTTCCTTCCATTCACTAGCTAGAAGCTCCATGCTTGTTTTAATTTCAGTTATGGGCGTATTAATTGAAAATAATTCTATCTCACTTTTGATGATCTTCAAGCTTTTAGTTAGACGTTTTATGGCTCTCGCTTCCGCCATCTTGATTTGCAAATCACTAATTCACCAAATTTTTACAAACTATCACACCGATTTCACCGTGATCGTGTGTTATATAGAAATCTAAGAAAAGATCCGAAAAATCTAAGAACCGAATTTAATATATTGAACAAGTTATTATATAGTTGCTATGTCATGCAGATCGAAAATGACATAACCAACGACCATAGAGGATCCTGGTAAAATATCTTGCTCTTCGGTTAGTTATGATAAAACAAGTATTAACTCGAACTTTAACATTTCAGGAGGTTTTAATAGCTTTAAATCAGTTAGATTGTAAAAAGAGGGCCGGGTTTGACGGTATTCCTCCTTATTTCAAGGTAAGTTGCGCCGAAGTCCTTGCACGAAGACCGATCTACGGTTATCAATCTCGCGATTTTTTATAATTATATTACAGAGGCACTTGAGTGCCGTATACAATACAGATTTCAGTAAGGCCTTTGATAAGGTAGCCACGATTTGTTTCAAATCAAATACCAGTGCAATGGATACGATTGAATTTGACTGGTAGAAAGCAATATGTTAAAATTAACAACTCCATTTCCAGAAAGTTTTAACCATCGTCTGGAGTACACTAAGGTAGTACTGGAACCACTCCTTTTTAATATTTTTGTAAATGACGTGATAGTTGCCTGTCTAACTCAGAAGTTTTTATGTACGCAGACGATTTAAAAATCTATAAAACTATTAGGGACATTTCTGATGCCAAATCTTTCAAATTGATATTAATAATTTCGCTGAATGGTATAGTATAAGCTCCTTATGGCTTACCATTTCTAAATGAAAAACTGTATCAGTAATTCAAAACAGGAGTACATACATACTTTACACTACTACTTTACAGTACTGACAGTATGTTAGGCTTTCTGAAAGATCAACAGCGGGAATTTAGAGATCTATATACACTGCGAATATATATGGCATTTGTTAGATAACATATTGAGTACGCTGCTGTCATTTGGTTGCCCATTTTTTCATAACTATTCGGATAGGATCGAAATCATTCAAAAGCGTTTTCTAAAATATGCCCCACCTTACAATGGGAGATGCCAATTATTAACTCTTGAATCGCTTAGTGCTCGTAATTGTAACGTTTCATAATTTGAGAAGACGTGCGTTTTTGCTCGAGCCTAATAGAAGTACAATTTACGGGACAAATTGATCGGGAATTGATCTGCAAATCGACACTTCTATTGAACTCGGTAGAAAACATGTTTGATTCTGAGATATCGCGAAAGATTTTTCCAGAAAATTATACTTTTAATTTTATTTTATTTTAACGAACGTCGATCAGATGTATGTTTATATTATTGATCTTAATAAATAAATCATAAAACTGTCAAAACCTCAACATGCTTATTGCAAGGGGAGATCCGTGGAGACTGCTCTTCATTCTCTTATATATTTCATTGCAAAACCTTTCGAGTATAGAGACTACGCAATGGTAACCACAATGGATATCGAGGGGGCGTTTAATAACATGCTGCCGGGGGCTATAACTCTGGCACTTTCGAGCCTTGGGATGGATGAATCACTCAGGGAATGGATAAATTAGATGCTAAGTTTAGGGGAATCCTCCGCCAGAAGATTTCGCTCGGCATGGTAAAATGGACCATATTGTCAAAAGCAGAAAGACTATTGAAATGCCTTTTGCGTTATGCAAACTACTGCCTTATAATTTCCGTCGCCTCCGGGTCCACGCTCATTGAGCGGGTGTTAATAAGTGACCTAGGTATAAGGCGGGTCACGCTAAATGATGGCAAATGGGCCAGGCTAAGGTGTAAAGCGACCCGTGCTGACGATCTGCCAGGCTGGGGGCCCATTTAACAAAGCCCAGTCGTGAACGGAGCCCTCTGGATACCTGGCGACCTCCAGTTGTAATTAGCCTTACCTGCGTACACGAATCTCTGTGCAGGCGGCACCTTTATTTCTTCGATACTCGTGGGAATCATAATGGACAGATCTAACAATAAGAAAACCAAGGGCACCGCCTCAAAAGCCGGTATCAGCGACGGCTGGGGCCTCTAAGGTTGCAAAGGTGGTTGACTCTAGGGCACAGGGGAGGGCTGCGACCCCCGAGGGGCAGCTCACGGAAGAACAGAGAACATCAGAAGCTTGGGCAAGGAGCACTGTGGGCTGCGGGAGCTCGGAAAGGGACAATGTGTCGAAAAGACAGCGGTCCCAGGACGAGGTGGAAGTAGCATGTGTTGATGCTAGCCGTAATTGACGAAAGTTAAGAAGATGGGAGCATCACTGCGGAAAAATGAAGGTTGGTTTATAATGCACTCAACCTCGTCATTTTAAAGGTACTGGGAAAAATCTAGGACCACCCCCATCCTGCAGAGATGCGGGATGGTATCAAGGGCGTGTGAAGATGACTGCATGCTCGGACTCTAGATCTATGGATCTGTATCCCCAAAGTAGGGGAGGTGTGGCCAGGCGTAAAGCTTGCGGCAGTTAGCCTGGAGAAAATTCCCAGCAGGCCGAGGGCACGTGTCTGGCTGCCATGCGAACCGGCTAGCCCTAACAATTCTTTGAAAATCATTCAGGCAAGTAACCCGAATCTTCCGACCGGAAATTGGAAGATCGTCGAGCAGGAGGAGGCGAAGGGGGGCTCGAAATTATCAATTATGTTAATAAATAAGGCGTCCCTTGCCCTCCTGCACAAAACGAAGGGAGTAATTGACTTCGGATTCAGGTCAATTAAAGGGATGCATTTCAATATCCAGTGCAGTGAGCATTTCAATATCCAGGTAATGTGGGTCCCAGGTCACTCGGGCGTCATGGGGAACTGCAAGCGGGATGAACTTGCTAGGCAGGGTACGACTCTCCAGCTGCAACCTGAAAGGGCAAGTCTGGGGAGGCCTATCACAGCGCTGAGAAAAGCACTTGGGAAGAAGGCGCTATCCTCAGCGGGGGAAAGTTGGTCTAACACCCTCACCTGTAGAGTTGCAAGACAAGTTTATCCAAAGCTGAACTTGGGGCGCACTGGGCATTAATATCCATACGCAGACGTGAATTAAGAACGGTCGTAGGAATTCTCACGGGACACTGCCTTTTTGGAGAACATGCAAGAAGGCTGGGTCTGGAGGCAAATGACTTCTGCAGAAGCTGCTTGAACGAGGAGGAGAAAGAGACGTTGGTCCATTTCCTTTGCTCGTGTCCAGCATTGGCACTCAGAAGGCACAAACACTTGAGTAAGTTCAGGATGGACTGCCTCTCGGATCTCGAAAACATTAAAGTGCGGGACGTCTTACACTACATAAGTAGCTCGAAATGGTTCCAAGAGGGGTAAAGGGGATATATTCTGTGGTATCACAATGAACCCTCATCAGTCTAAGTGTGCCTAAGCAGCCACTCCAACTTAACCTAACCTAACCTATGCAAACTACTGCTTCAGGAAGAAGCTAGTAAGATGACGAACGACAGATGGTCAAATCAAGTTATATTTGGCCAGATCCAAACTTCAGCGGAGCTAATTCAGTATTGCTGGAGTGAAAACAGGGCACGGTCTCATAGGTAAGTATGCGAGTACTAGGATTCTTCTCACATGAGTACTATCGCAGTTGTGAAGACAAAGAGGAGGAAGAGAAAGTACTTCATCTTCTTTGCACCTGTCCTTGTCTGGCTTGAAACAGCTGATTGGAACGAGAAATGCTTTATTGATGTTTGTATTTCTAATATACCATCGTACATTTGATATATGTATTGCGAATACTATTTATTCACAAAGCGAAGATTACATTATTTGATTTGACCGCTGGACATGGTGGTTTTTCCGATCAAATGATTATCTATATGTGTTGATTTATTTTCATTTATGAAATGTATTATAAAGTGCAGCGTTCAACCTAAGATTAAGCCGAGCTAAAAATATTTACTCTGGGCTGGAATTTTGCACAAAAGTGAAAAGCGAGTTGCCTTTCTTCAAAAGAATACATATTTTCTCCATGTCATTCGTTTGTGGTCACTTCTATTGCTACCTCAGCCAATTATATTAACTACAAACACTACATCTTCTCTGTTTCGACCGCGTAACTTGGATGGTGAGGTACACAGACGACTGAAACTTGAAATGGAATGTCATTTTATTCTAGCTTGCTGATATCGCATTAATAAAATATATTACTATTAACTGAAATAGTATTAGTAAAAGAGGCACAAACTCACTTCTCGCCTTTTGTGCGAAATCCCAGTCCTGTAAAAAGTACTGGTTATCTAAAATTTAAATATTTTAATATGAAACGTTTAAACTCTTGGCGTAAATTAGACCACAGTTCCAGGTTACCCACATGCCCGTGCACGAAAAAAAAACCAAAAATTATTAAAAAATAACTTTTTAATTTAACTGTAATATATGACGGACGTAACCTTAATTGGGACGTTTCTGTATTGTGTCTATAAATCAAACCTATATGCATACATATAAGAAATTAATTATTCTAATATCGTCAATCAATTTTCAACCTTATTAAAACTATTTAAATTTGAAATCTAACCCACAAAAATATTAAGTAATTTAAATCATACATAATTATATGCCAAACTTTCAAAAATTCGTTCAACCTATACCGTCAAACGAACATTTTTAATTAATTAATTTCAAAATTTCGTAGTTTGACACTAATTAAAGCATTTCACAAATGTATTATATAAATTCACATTAGATTAAGGTCGTTACACAATCTTGTTATACAAAAACGTGAAAATTAATGTATTGTCTGCTAATAACCTACCTGGATTTTTCCTCGTGCGATACTTTTTGTTTTAAACAAATCATAATGTTTCGTTTACCATTTGGCTAAAACAAACAACGTTGGTTGGTAATTCAACATTATTGTCGTCAAATAATCATGTTGTGCACATAATTTCTACATGTATGCGCGAGATAGGCATGATTTTTAGTTTTTTAATTTATAAAAACAGCGGCTTGACCCCCTACTAATCTCCTCTCATTTTCAAACACTGGATGCAAACAACACCGTGTAGTTTCATAGTTAGTGTAATAGAATGTCAAGAATTTGATTTTACATTGATCTGAAATAAAAAATAAAAAAATAAAAATAACATGAGGAATGAATGATCGTATAGTAAATTATGAAAAGTATATTATGTGTATAGCCCATCAGGGGAGCATGGAAACACCCCCCGGATATTATTAATACAAAGGTGGTCTACCAAAAAATTGCACAAACATAATAAAAAAATAATTCTAGCAGCATAAATTTATTTCTATTCATTACATAAAATCATAATTTTTAACGAATTCATATTTCAACTTTTTTTTTTTTTGTTAGAATTGATTAGCGCGCGCGATTTTTTCACTTTTCATTTTGATTCGGTAGGAGGGGTATACGTGCTGCTTGTCTTTTTTTCATTGGCATTGTTAACGGCATTAAAACAATCGTTGGAATATAAATGTACCTCGTTTTGGATCAAAATGTTCACTGACACGAAAAGTTATGGTTTTATATGGATTTTAGGGTTAGGTTTGAAATTGCAGTATGCCGTTTTCCAGTCGATTAAATTCACAGTTCATTTCTGGAAATGTGAGTTATAAATAAAAATAAAAGGCTCGTCAATTAGGACAAAAAAAAGAACATTTCATGGCCACTTTATTGATGATGATTAAATTATTTATGTTTAGCTGGTTTAACATGTTTAATGTATGGTGGTCACATATCGAAAATCATGTATTTTAGACGGTTTCCTTCTAATCTTTTTGAGAATATAAGGGCCATCCAACTTCTTAGAAGTTTGATTTTATTCTTTCGAAAAGAGCCAAATCGTGAAAGCACATTGCCAGTGTATCACATACATAAACTCATGAGACTTTCTTTTTAAAGAAATTGTTATTTGCATACCAAGTGGTAGTCAGTATTTTGTTTTCAAGGTGGAAGGTTATAGTCCGAAGGGAAGCCCAAAAATTGACACGAATTCCTACACACACTAACTAATCCTGTGATTACCTGAATCCGTGAAAGTCTCCAAATCTTATTCGACTGACATTAACTAGGTATTTCTTTGTATTTGTTTTGTTTAGGATGAGAACCGTTTGGAAAAGTTGTCCACGAACAATTTTATAAACTAATCGCTTAACTTTTGAATAAATAAAGGTTCTGTAAGGGAAAGTGCATCGTCTTAAAGACAAAGGAGGGAAATTACCGTAAATTCTATTCGTACACAATCATAGATCATCAATTCCGTGATAACTCAACTAATAAATACGCTTGGGCACGGTGAGATCTACTGATTAATGGTTAGCTATAAATAACTCATATTAAATTGGGCCTTCATCTTCCAAAATACAGAAGTACACATTTTACGAAATTCAATCGTTCAGAAAATACAGAAGCTGAGATGACCTGAGCAGAAATGGCATCCCGAGGTAAATCCAACAAGCAAAAAACAAACATTGCAGAGTGCTACACGTGGCAGAAAGAGTTGAAGGCAGCACCAAAGAAAATGTTAACTACTGAAATCAAATTAACCTAGCGAAACGACCAAAATACTACTAAGTAGATAAAGGAGTTTCAGATACTGACAGCAGTGGGTACGCTCATCATTGGGGAGTACCTTTTCCGAAACTACCAGCGACTATATAGCTATTTATACACCTTGTTCTATTAATAAGCACGTGTCTACCGAGTTCATTTCTTTTAGAATTTGACGAAACTTTCGATCAGTACCATGTACAACCAAATAATAAATAAAAGGTCGAATGTTGGATGGATTGGTGGATAGCAGTTCTTAGCGCACAAACTACTTCCGGCAAGTATGTATCCCGCAGGTCTTACAGATCGGTTGGTTTATGCACTTTAAAGCATTAGCATGCGGAAGGTATAAGGCAGCTTTACAATGTTGGATATTAAATTCGGTTAGCAACTGCTGGAGAGCTTTGCTACCAAATTAAGACCCGTTTCTGAGAGTATTCATCCAAGAACTCCAAACATTAGGAAAACTTATTTTCTTAAATTAGAATTTATTTTATTTGTTGTGCTGGAGTTGTTCCAACCCCCCCCCCCCCCTCATAAACTCGATTCCAGGGTCTTTGAGCGAATACAGGTACGCGCACATAGAAAGTTTTAATAACATGTTGTTGGCTTTGGAAATGTTTTAACCGAAAATTTAGATACGTATGTATGTGCAAATTTGCTCAAAACGACGTAATCGTTTTATAGTTTTGGTAATTCTCCCATGAGCTGCTCATGGTTCGCCATCCAAACCTTCCATTGGGTTATATCGGTTAGCGAAGCATTTTTTTTCGTCCCGACCTTTATGTATGTTTTATCATCCTTTACTCGTAATGATGAGTAACTAACAGGAATCACCAACATTTTATTACGGAGATATTCAAACTCGTTAAAAGCTACGGAGTTGGAGTATATCTCAGCTATGACAGATGTCACGTGATTGTTATATATAAGCGACAGCGCATCCGAGACGATGTTCTGAGGGCCACGCTGTTGCTTGTTTTCAAAATCGAACGCATGGAGATAGAACTCCAGCGAGCCAATCTACCGTTCAAACCGAACTGTGACATCAACCATTTAAGGCAATAGAGATCAGTGTTGATTATGAAGTGACAGAGGGAACATTTAAAGGAATATTTTTGAATTGTTTTCTCCTTGTTTGTGCTTGGTTCGGCTTCTTGGATAAGTACGGAATAGATCGTTTATGTCCGCTTTTATCTTCCTGGTATAATATGCTGCTTTCGTCTTATTTAGAAGCATCACACCTAATATAAAATGGTTTGGAATAAAGGGGGTTAATGAGGACGAGGTCGATAGTTAAAAGGTATTTACTTCTTTCAAGGGCCACTTAAGCTTCCTGATCCAGTTGAATTTACTATTTTTACGCGAAGCAAATTTGTTCAAATTCGTTTTGCTCGGAAAGAGGAAATAAGAACTTATAGGTAGCGTGGGTAGGAGACATTTTAAAGAATCAAATAGACGTGTGGAATATTAAAGGCTCTCCAAAAATCGATTTCTATACAATTGACCCTACAATGTGAGGCAAGACAAAATTGTATCGTATAACTTTGGTGGATGTAGTTACCGGTTGTGTCAACATATCCAATTATTTGATTTATTATACCATCCGCGGTTTTTACTTCGGACGCTAATTTCCGATAGTACAGCCCCAAATTAGCAAGGCAGTTTAATGAGTCCTGTTCCATACTTATGGAAACTCTGCTATCCAGAAGCCCCCTAATGTCGCAACCAGCTAAATTAACTACTGCATACAGCGACAATCACCTAAAATGGATAAAATCGTCTCAGCACGGTCGTTTAAGGGATCTCCGAAATTTAAATACTTAAATATGCGTAGGCGTCTCTTAATTGGATAAGGTGTGCTGAACGTTTATGTTTAGGTTGAATCGATGAAGTTATATGTTAGTTGAATAAAGAAGGTCTTCTTACCGAAGAGTTGCAGGTTCGGTATTTGACATGAAATCTGCTGTTTGTGGTGGTGTTAGTTTTTCTGCTTTAAGTAATCGCGACATATATATGGTATACCGGTCATAAGCGCTCACCACATCCATAACAGAACTTTTCTTGTGGCGGCAATATACGTCTTAGTATCGATGCCCTAAGTCGCGGCAGTTTCAGTAGGCAAAAAAAGCATAAAGGTGAACATCTTGTGGGTAGGTTATTTCTGTTGGCTCTGCTCAACGACGTTACGGTAACAATGGCTAACGGACCGGCGTATTGTAGCAATATGTTTGGTGGAAATACACATTGAAACAGCATTTCCAAAGTTGTCATATATGTGGCAAACGATTCATGCTGTCCCTGCAAACGTGAATGGATCTCCTCTCGATTTAAATAATCATATTTTAATGGAAGAAACTCTTCCTTCATGCCTGATATCAGTTCGTCGAAATTACGGTAGGATTGAAAATTGGCTCGATACCATGTGAGTGCACGTCCACTCAGCAAATGGAATATAGCATTAAATAAGTGTCCCGCATTAACTCCTTCCACTCTTGAATATAACTCGATCTGTGACAAAAAGTTCAATGACGATCCTCCTCCCCCACTAAACTCAATTTTCCACTTATTTATTGTAACACTTTTGAAGTCCGGTATCACCGTGAAATTGCGGGAGGTATTTGCTTCGTTGCTGTTCGCATCCAATGTACTATTTGTCCGGGGCAGTGCTGGTGCTATATTACCCATTTCTGGAAATGTTTCCGTTATTTTTGGATTTTCCGATCCCTGCAATATGACGCATTGGTTTGGTATTTTATTGGAGTTCAAAGTTGCTCCTATTGTGCCGCCTACTTCTTGAGGACGACTGGACCCTGGATCGTATTTCCCTTCAAGGTATCGTACGAAGCTCGGTAAGCCCGATCAATGTAATGTTTGAGCTACGACCTTGTTTCTTCAAAATTGCAAATTTGAGCTGTTGCCTTAATTGGGTTATTTCCTCAGCCAGTCTTTTACGAAAAATATCCGCAAAATAATTTCCTTCGATGCCACGTATTTCAAGTTTATACTGCAATTCTTCCTCTTCTAAGTCTTCTGGGTGCATTATGGTGTCCCGTAGTTCCTTACTACCCATCTTAATTTTTTTACAATACTTATAGAGTCTTTTACCAAATCCAACCAAATGACTAAAATTCAACCGTCTTGAAATCTGTTCCTACTGAGGCTGTGCCCCAAACTCTAAAAAAATATAATCTTGTTAAAAAAAGGATGCTACCTAACAATTGGAGGGCATTCACCTGGTCACTAATACATATATATATATATATATATATATATATATATATATATATATATATATATATATATATATATATATATATATATATATATATATATATATATATATATATATATGGTGAAAAATACGTGAAATCACAAATTTTTGGAAGTCATGTTTTAATTTTATGATTTTTATGTTTTGAATTTATTGTGTTGATTAAAAAATTTTTTTTTGTAGAACGTGATTTTTTGTTGTTGTTGTTGTGTTTAAAATACAGGGTGTCAAATTTTGAGAAAAATGATGAACATGATGTTGTGTTTATGACTATAAAAAGAAAAATAAATATCCGATATTTATGGTACAGGGCTCGTTTTAAAGGTAAGTTAATACAGATTAATAAAAAAATATAAAAATGGTAAGTTCTTTAATTTCTTCATTTTCAAATTTCCCGCCAAAATTTTATTTTTGAATTTTCTCGATAATCGTCCAATTTTTTTTTTTTTTTTGAATTTTTACGTCCTTTAATTCTATTGAACATACTAAAAACTTGAGCTAGCAAAATTTTTCGTTTTCGTGCAAAATACGTTTATGTATGACTCTACCTATTTTGAAAATTTCAAAAATCAAATGGTAGATTTTTGGCCCTCTTACGTTAATTTTTTCACTCGTTTTTGTGGTTCAAAATTAAATTTAAAACAAAAAATATTGACAGTAAAAAAATGTATTACAAAACAAGGATAGAAATTTATACGGTTGAAATTTACATGGTTGAAATTTACATGTTATATAATCTTCACTATTTGAATATTTTTTATAAACGAACGAGAGCACTTTTTATTTGGCATTTCTCACTTTCGCTCATACTCGAAATATTCTCGTCATTGACTGTTGATGATGTCTCCAAGGTAACAGGTGAATTTAATGAATTATTAACCGGTAATACCTCGTTTTCAACTTTTTGACGTTTATTAGTCACCCGGTAATAACATGATGTACAAATCGATGAATTTTCAGTTACATGAATCGAGCACGGCAAACGAATGATAATATAATCTTTAACATTTCTTAAACTTTTAGAACATTTCAACTCAGGAAACGACTTGCAACACTTTTTGTACCCAACAATTATTACACTTATTATTTGAAATACTTCTGATGTTATTTAAATAAGCAAATGATTTAAATAGAACTTCACAAGTTAAACTAACCAAAATTATAATTTAAACACTAATTTATACCAAAAAATGTTAACAAAAAACACTGCTTATATTTTATGTTGTTTTACAGGCCTACCTACCCCTCCTTTTATAATTAAATTTTTAAATATGCGTCATTTTGTTTCAAAAGATTACATTACGGTTTATGTACCTGGACGTAAGATTTTGGGACGCATTTTTAGGGTTGAATCTAACAAAATAAATGAATCATACCAAAATTTATTTGTTTACTAATAGCTTTATGGGCTATCCCTAAACTACGTCACCCCTTTGTTTGGGGAAGGAGTATTGATTGTCGTCACGTTAAGGCTGGGGCAGGGAGAATTTCATAAAAGATGACGTCATGTAATTATAAGAAGTTACTGTTATGGGATATTACATACAAAGCTTACCTAAATATACAAACCGTCAGGTTCAGACCTATTTTAAAAGAAGCTTAATTTAAGGGGGATACATTTTACGGTTTCCCATAAGAACCCATGTAAAATTGAACATTTTTGATTACAATTTTATGAATGAAACTACTCGTAACAGAAAATATTTTTAGGTTTATATTTAAATCAAACCTTTGAGTATAACATATTTTAAAACCAATAACTTAAATTTAGTAATTTGATTATTATAATTAAAATAAAATTGTACAAATTTACTTTTTCTTTGTATGCTATGTGAAAAATTTGGAAAAATACAGTATAAACTTATAAAAACGAAATCAATGACGTAAGATCTTGTTTTGTAAAAACAAAAATTTTTTTTTTGATATTATGAAGTTGGCTACACAATGTTTTTTTTAAATTTTGAAAATATTTTTAACAGTGCCATAATTCTTTTAATGGGATCAAAATTTTTAAAATTTTCCGCTCCATACATAAGTTTCTTTAATAGTTTGCACGAGTTGGTCGTTTGGACTGAATCGCCTAAATTTGGAATCATCTTTGTCGTGTACTTAATTTAGTAAAAACGTTAGTACGGATGAATAAATTCCAGGATCTTTCATTCCGAATTCAACAAGACCGTAATCCTGAAGAATTAAATAAATAAATTAATTTAAATAAGTTAAAAAAAAAAAATTTCAGCTTACTACTTTTCTCCAATGACAAGTATGACATTCATTGAGAATATGTCAAAAAATTAGCTTACCCATTTTGTAAACTGTCAAGTGTAATGAGGAATTAGTGACATCTGTAGTTTACCACAAAAAATACATATTTCGGTTACTATTTCTGTTCGAATGATTTATAAAAATTAATAATCCGTTTTATTTTGTTTTCCCCGAACTTATTATACTTACGAGCAATCAAATATCAGAGTGGTTTTTATGTGCGAAATTTATGTGCATTAATATTAATTATTTAAAAAAAAAACAACAATTTTATTAATATTTTTTAGTTTATAAAGAGTAAACAATTTATCAGAGCCAATCAAAACTTGAAAATCTTTTGTGAAAGTGTTGGATTACGATCTCAATTTGAATAGATCTTAATTGGTAAGTATTACAGTTTATTTTTATAAATCATTCAAATCATTATTGCAATTTTTGAATGTTGAAAACAAACGCATCAACGCAGGATGAAATAGATCCGCATGCTTGTTAAACTTTTTATTTACTAAATTAAACTCCTAACTTGCTAAAACATTATTTTGAATTGTTTCAATTTCTTATTACCGCCATCTGATTTCAAACACGAAAACTACACGGCCATTTTATTTTTTTTAAACTTATTTAATTAGTCGAGTTTAGAGTAGGTGTCACTAATGGCTGACTAAAAAAACATGAAAGAAAGGTATGACGTCATAAGGTGTAAAGATGTACTTGTAAATAAAGGGGTTTTAGTAAAACAATAATTAAATATCTGCAAATAAGATTTTATTAATTGATTTTCAAATCGTATATTTACCAATCATTCTTCTTGATAAAATAGAAATCAAAATTCATTTTTGTAAGATTTTCATTTAAGAAAAACGATATTAAAAAAACATAACTTTTCATATGATTTGTATGAAAAATTCATTTTTTTTTGTCTTTCTATCCCCCTTATATTAAGTTCGAATTTTAACCTGACGGCTTGTATATTTAGGTAAGCTTTGTTACATATGACATAATATAATGATTTGCAGGTATATCATTAGAGGCGTATTTCTTTAATATACCACTTACTTCATGTTCTTGAATGATTAAATCATTGCTCACATATTCAGTTTTGTGACGACTTGTGATGAAGAAGTGAAAGAGACGGAGTTAAGAATGGCCCAAAATAACTTGGCGTAGTTTATGAACGGACTGTTAAAAATTGTTTCCTCTTTGTTTTTTAATTTTCTATTAGAAGTAAGAATATACTAAAGATCGACGAAATAATTTTAAACAATTACATTATCAGGTAACATATAACAAATTGATTATGTATTCCAAAAACGAGTAAATCGTCATACTTAAACGTATTTTGCACGAAAACGAAAAATTTTGCTAGCGCAAGTTTTTAGTATGTTCAATAGAATTAAAGGACGTAAAATTTAAAAAAAAAAAAAAAAAAATTGGATGATCATTGAGAAAATTTAAAAATAAAATTTTGGCGGGAAATTTGAAAATGAAGAAATTAAAGAACTAACCATTTTTATAATTTTATACTTTTTTATTAATCCGTATTAACTTACCTTTAAAACGAGCCCTATATCATAAATATCGGCTATTTATTTTTCCTTTTATAGCCATAAACACAACATCATGTTTATCATTTTTATCAAAATTTGACACCCTGTATTTTAAACAACGACAACAACAACAAAAAATCACGTTCTACAAAATGTTTTAGACTGGATAATGACTTCCGCGATTGTCTTTATTTTGGCATATACTTTAAATGATAAACGCTATATGCGGTTACGCAATTACTTTTGTTTATCACTTAAACGGCCTCCATCGTAATACACACTAGTTTAATTTCACACACAGTTTAATTTCACAATAATTGTCTAACAATTTGTTCTCGACTTTTTTTTTTAACACTAGCGGCAACTGGCATGGCACTTTGCTGATCTTATAACAACGATTGATTACCATCAATTCCTTATCTTCCCGACGAAGAAACATAACACACTATTCACTTTAACTCTGTCTCGTTTCACAGTCTTTTCGAGTTAAAGTACTCAAAATCGAGATCACAAACTGTTTATTCTCTTTTTTTAGTTAGATCGATTTATTAAAAACACCAATATATAAATAACAGTTTTTTCACTTACACAGAACATGAAATAAATCCTCGTTCATAAATTAATCCATCTTTTATTGCTTTTCGGCCATCGTTGTCAGCATGCCTCGTGTGTTTCAATTGTGTTTTCTGTTGTCTCACCGCCCATAGATCCGCCCGATCGTTATGATTTGCCGCATTGAAGAGAGCGAGTCTTTATCCAAACATCTCCTTTTATAAATCTTGCAAGACCAACAAAATGAATGTGTGTGTGTGGGTGGAATGCTACTACTTAATACATTTTCGATCCATTGTGCGTAAATTGGAGTTGCAAGATTTGTGTTAATTTTCTTGAACTTTACAACAGCGGTAGGTGTTATCTGATCGAGGAAATTTGGAATATTTTGGAGGATAAAAAAACATTTTGAAAAACTTGATGAATTTCCCAACCAATCCAACCGGGTGAACAAACTCTAACATTTCCATTCTATTTAAACTTTACTCTGTTACCATATGGCCTCCCCGTTATAGTTAATACACAAATCGTTTCTAATATTTTATGCAATGAAAACACGTGGGTTTTACAACCGATTCCCGTGGTGGAAAAATATTATGAATCTACCTCCATATATTGAAAGATTTAAATTCTTGAAAATTGTCCCTCTTGAAAATCGTCGCCAGCACGCTGGAGCTATTTTTTCGTGCTAATAGTGGCACTATTCTCATGGCATGAATTCAGCCGAACTTGAACAGCTATGTACCCTCGCGAATAGGTCGCGTTCCATTTTAAAAATACTACATAATATCCAAAGGAGATATAGAAATATTAAGGACGTTATCATTGAAAGCCCAGTTGAAGCGACTCTGTCGGTATCTGTTACAGGGTTTTGAAATATAGGAATAATTAAAAAACTGTAAATTAAATTTGATGTCGTTTTATTAAATCTGAATGTGTTAACTAAGCAGGACGTAGTTTTTCTCGTAAACACTTTCCATTCACACTAAACTAAACGAAGGAACTATTTTAAGCAACTTTTAATTGACATTGGTGTCACTGAAACTTATTCGGCAAAGTCACTTTTTTGGTAATAAAAATTACTTATCTTTTCGTCGGTCTTAATAATTTTGACAGTTTTTGTCAAAAAATATTATTCTTTTAACATTTTAGCCGTACCTAGGTTTTGTTGGTTAAGTCATCTTGTTATTTTTATATTTTGTAGGCATAAATTGGCGTGCCATACAATTTTTATTAAAAAAAAAAAAAAAAAAACACCACCCTTCCAATAAAATATATGCGAATTTGTATTGAAATCACAATTTTGCTGTCAAACTAAAACAGCAATCGTCTATTATTCACCAAAGTTAAAACAATACGAGTTATTCAAAAGATCAAAATTCCCCAACTGAACAATCTTTAACCGTTTTTTTTTGCTTTTATGAACATTATCAAATAAAATCGTGCAGTCCTATTGTTTTGTCACTTTGGGAATCGAAAAGGCCGTTATATTGTACATTTCTATATAGAACACCAAATAAAATTGTATGCCATTTAGCACGCACAATACCGAAAGCCGAAATAAAAAGAATTTCTTCTTGACTTAGTAATTACTGTAATTACTATTATATTACCAGTATATTTGAAATACCTTGACTTCATTAAACGCAAATTTAGGGTCCATAAAGTTACTTTTAATATTTGACATGCCACCACCATTGAACATATTTGAATGCGAGCGCCCTTTTATTTTTGTACAGTTCATAGAATTGTGAAAAGACGTTGAATTTTTGTTTTCGTTTTCTAAGACTAACAAACATAATTGTACGTGTAATATGAAACCATACACCGGATGTATGGTAACAATACCTCGCGCATACATTTATTCAATACATCGTCTTTTAAATATTTTTTTTTTGTATTTATTATTTTGAAAATTTGAGGTATTATGAAAAGTCAGTGAATTCTGATAAGTAGTTTTGTGATCGAAAATTATTGAATGAAATGTTAACGCACAGGGTAGATATTTATTTTTATTTATGTAAGAAAGCTCAAGTTTTGTTGAAGATTGGGTTTGAGTGGGATTAAGTATATCAACACTCTTGACAACCACTTTTAATTATTTAACATCTTAAGACCACATCACCCTATACAATAAAATATAAAACAATAAATTCCTCCTTACAATTAATCAAACCCTTATAAATTGGTACAAAAATATTAAGGTATGATTTTAGTAGCGCATGTGCTAAATGCACAAATATAATAATAGTGTTGTCACATCGGTTCCATTCAAACCAATTTGATATGTCGAGTCAAATTGAAGTATTTACAAGGCGGGTTTCTTTACTAAATTTTTGTTCTTTATTTAGTCGACGCTGGAAATGAACTCAGTTTTGGGAAAAAAAATTCTCACGTTTTTTTTTTGACTGCGAAATTCCGTTAAAAAGAAATAAATATTATGTTTGTAAAGTAATTATATATTATTAGGTGTTAGATGATTTTGTTACTTTGAATAACAATAAAAATAATAGTTGATAATGCCATTTTTACCAGAATTTTAAATTACGATAAATAAATTAACATATGATGTTTAGTGTAAGAAGAAGGTACCTCATTTATGCTAAAGTTGGTTAGATTGTTTTTCTTTAAATTTGTCTTATGTTGAAGTAGAACCGTTCGTTACTAAACAGGAATAACGAAACCACATTTAACAGCTTATGACGGTGTCTTACATGATATTGATTGCTATATCAAAGCTATGTAGGTTTTTTTAATGGGTACTACGAATCTTTACTTTCGGGTGGTATCGCATTTTCCTATCGTCAATTTCGTTTTTTTTTTCTAGTTTCTTGAAGGGTACCATTCTATAAAACATGAAATTTTGGCGCAAACGTACCTTATATACCTCCTTGTTTTACGAAAATAACATGTATAAAAAAGCCGAAAAAATCAATTGAAAATACCATGATATTAACGTTGAAAAATTTATTTTTATTTTCTTAGTGGTATTCGAATTTCCAAATACAGCGCTTAGGCGTTTTATTTGAATGAGAGTTTTATTTGATTTTATTCCTCGTATTTTCAAAGTAGTTGGCAACAAAATACAGACCAATGGAACCAATATATTTAATAGTGCAGTAACCCATGTCTAAGACAGACGGGCTATAATTTGTTAATAAACAAAAGGAAATCACTTTGCTTTGATGAAATATACTTACGAGTGTCGAAAAATATATAATTCTTGACTAGCTTCTCAAATAGTTTCGGTAAAACCGATAAAATACTGGTATCTCGATAATTTCTAGTATCACGACGAGAGCCTGACTTAAATGTTGTGTAATTATTGAACATTATCAATGATTTGTATAGTAACCCAGTTCAAGAATTTTATTAAATATCATGGAAATAGCGAGAGCCTAAGCTTGTCATCCTTAGGACCAAAGGCGGAATAGAATCAAAACCAACACTTTGATTGGTATTAACATCCAGCCGCAATTAAAAAACATTTGCACTTGGACAATTCTTCGGAATGGAATGATTAGATTGTTTCACAAACACACATTCAAAACAGTCGGTCAAAATAACCTGTAAGTTCTTTCCAACGCCGGAATGAAATTTTGGAAGTTTGTATCTATGTTCAAAGGAGTCAAAAAACCATCAATTCGTAGCCAATTCTGCTTTAGTATGTTGAAGTCACAAAAAATATATAAACGGTTCTCAGGCTTTATAACAGGTATAATTAATGAAAAAGAGTAATATCTCATTAGCACGGGAACAGAATATATATCAGCAACAGCCACTTTATATTCCCCACCCTTAGTGCACGTTTCGACAGAAAAGTTTGTTGTTATTTTTACAAAGGAAAATATTTTTTTGTTTGGTTGTGTGTGTGTGTGTTTTTTTTTTAAAAATACATATCCATTTTTGCTTCTTGACACTTGAAACTACTTTGAAACATTTGGAAATGAATGACAAATTTACGGACGAATATGAAAAAGATCCATCAAGGTCGTGAATTCCGAACATATCGTTAATTTATTAATTCAAGATTTATTAGATTATGATTTTGTATCTAGTAATAAGAATAAAAAAAATTAATTTGAGCAAACATGTTGGCATATACGCCATTTTATAGTATTTTGGCACAAAATTTAGGGATTTATTCGGATAATGATCACGAATTACTTTTTTATTATTATAGATGGTCATTACGACAAGCCTCATTCGTAAAATTCTTCAAACCTATTCATAATAGACAAATAATAATAGAAATGATAATCCGCATGTCGAATTAATCCAAACAATACTACAAATGTCAAAAAAATATATTTACAATATAGGGTGGTTCAATAATTTCAAAGAGGAAATTTTATATTTTAGTACTAATGTAAAAATAACAATCAAAAAACATCTAGGCATTAGTACTTTTTGGTTGTAATTTTAGAGATTTTTTGTATGTGTACTATCCGGGTGAGCTGCTTTGTAAAAATAACAACGAACTTTTCTGTCAAAACGTACACTTAGTCCTAGTTTCGACCGCAAAGTTCGTTGCTATTTTAGCAACGCTTCTCACACGGATAATATACATATGCAAAAAAAGTGTGTATCGACACAAAATTTGTAACCTACACAAATAAAAAAAACATTCAAAATAACAACCAAAAAGTACTAATGCATAGATGTTTTTTGATTATTATTTTTACATTAGTACTAAAATATAAAATTTCATCAATAAAATTGCAAATCTTGTTCATCCCTACTTATGAATGACAGTTCTCTTATATACTATTTTATTATTGCTGTATAATAAATAATTTAAAAACAATATTGTATTCATTTTAGTAACATTTTGAGATTAAAATAAAATTACATGTAAGTACAGAAAGTATTGATATACGTATATTGTGTATTATATATCGTTATGTGTAATAAGAATTTTCATTCTATATAATTTTCATTCTTCTAGTATGTCCGACTTCGAAATCGAATATTTATATAACGAAGAAACAATACTCGATACAGAGATTAGTAATTCAGTTACTGAAAACAATCATTGTTTAAATCCCAAAAAGAGAGATACTGGAAAACAAAAAACTCGTAATATCCTCTTGCAAAATAATCGGTATGACTTTGAAAGTGAATTGTTGGATGCCGTATTCGATCGCCCCCCATTATATGATTATACCTTACCAATAAAAAATCGTACACCTTCTATTTTAACTAACCTTTGGAAGGAAGTGTGAGCTGAACTTCAATCTAAATTTGACTATATCAATATAGAAATAGATTTCGCTCAAGATATTTTTAGGAACCTACGAAATAACTACACGCGGTATAAAAATTCTTTACAAAGAGAGCAAACCAGCGGGACAAAATTTAAACATTTTCTAGAACCAAAACATTTTCAAAAATTAAAGCAACTGGATAGTGTTCTTATAAAACAAGCGTATGTAAATAAAGAGAATTATATAATTTGAGCAAATCTAAAATATAATTTAATGTTTTAGGCACAAAAGCAGCTTGGATGCTGTAACTCCTGAGAAGGGACAATCAAATGACAGTTTTAGTTCCGACCGTGCTTCTATTAATTCACCAACAGAAATCGGCATGCAGTTTCAACCAATTAAAAGGGTTAGACAATCCAGTGTTCGTTAAACATGTTCCACGACGCCAAATATTTTAGGTCCTTTAAATAAATTGGCTGATAAGGTAGGTAACGGGCCTGTGTTAGTGAATGATGTAGAACACCACTTTGGTGAGCAGATTGCCATATTTCTACGGGGGCTGGATCAGAAAGAAAAGTACGCAGCACAATTGTACTTCATGACGTATATGAACGAAGTAGTTCAAAATAAAAATACTTAATTTTTTTTTCATTTTTGATTTTATTATTTTAATATAAGTTTTATACAAAGTCCCACTGCCAAGGAACCGAGCCATTCGTCATAAAGTGCTCCGCAAGAGTGTCTCTTATGTGTATTGGTTTTGAAGCTGCATTATAACTCCCTTGTCTCGAAATTGATAACAATTCTCTAAATCTCCTCAATTCACCGTGTCGGATCTCATTTTGTGCGGTAATTTCCTGGTCCACGAAACTAGAAGGACAATACCTCTTTTGATGGTGAAGCGAGTTTTCTTCTTCACGGAGACAAAAATTATGCAGATATACCGATGCCTGAACTATTCTGTCTACCGAGTCCGTAGAAGTTTAGATACATGTACGCAGAATTCTCCAGCGAGCACTTAAAATTCCGAAAGCATTTTCAATTACTCGTCTAGCCCTCGATTGACGATAATTAAAAATGCTTTTTTAATAAATACGGCAAAACTGGACCGCCCTCACATATCTCACCATCTGTCGTTGCATTTATGCTATTGGATGCCAATCGTTTACCAATTTGGAAATCTTTAAATACTCCTCCGTCGCTTTGACGCCCTTGCGAGCCTACGTCTATCATTACAAATCGATACCGATAATCGTAGACAGCTAGCAATATAATGCTAAAAAACTTTTTATAGTTGTAATATTCCGAACCAGAATATGGTGGTGCCTACAATATAAAATAAACATGTAATATACATATAGAACATTCACTAAACAAATATTATATAAGTTGAAAAAAAATATACCTTTACTTCAATATGCTTCCCATGTATAGCGCCGATACAGTTGGGAAAATTCCATCTAATTTTAAACCATCTAATTGATAACCAGTCGCTTTCCGATGACAATGGTAATACTTAATTCCTGAAACATTCGTATATGGCCGTTAGAGTGTCTTTTATGATGTAGTAAGCAGTGGCTTTACCCATTCTAAACGCGTATGATAAAGATCGATGACTACTGCCACTTGCTAAATACCTGTGAAGATGCAAATTATTTATTAACTAACACACATGAAATACTAATTAATTAAATTTGAACCTTAAGGTAAGTGACAATTTGGTGGAAGGGTTAATTGCACTACGATAGTTGGTATCTTGCCGGGAAATTGTTGGACCAACTATTTTTAACAGGCTGTCAAAGGACGCTGAACACGTTCGCGTATAATTGAAAAACGATTCATGATCGTTTAATCGCATCTCGGCTAATAAATTATTTCACAGAAAATAAAAACATAAATCACAAACGATGTTATAAAATTGATATATCAAACAAACGTCAAAAATGGCAAAACACACATTAGCAATAGTACACCAACAAATAAACACAAACATAAATTTTCCTTTGCTAAAATATGCATTGCTGCACGCAATAAAAAAATATCCATTAGTTAAAATGAGAAAGGACTATGTAAACCAAAATGGCGATGCTATAATTTTTTGGCGGCTTTATACGTAATTGCATGTTATATTTTTTAACATTTACCAGTAGTGTGACAAAAATAAAACTTAATAAATAAAATTGGAAAAACTGCTTTTGATTTGATTTTTTCTGCTATAACATTTGATTTCTGGTCATCGTATAGGTTTTCATAATATACTATTATGTATTGTGTTTGTGTTTGTTTGTTACTATAAAATATCAAAAAATATAGTCGGGTCGAATATATTTTAAAGTATCATATTTATTTTTAATGTTTTTATAGTAACAATTGATAAAAAAACAAAAAAAACGCTAACATAATTTTGCATGTTTATGATTTGTTCTTGTCATTCAAGAGGCAGGATCATAAATGCCAGTTTGGGGGAATCTTCTACTAGAAGATTTGCAGGCAGAGGTACACCGCAGGGTGGCGTACTGTCTCCCCTACTTTGGAACATGGTCATAAATGACCTGTTGCTAAGACCGGAGGACAGTGACTTTATGGTGGTTGTCTATGCGAATGATGTTGCTATTGGTGTCCGTGGCAAATATCGCGGCATTCTTACTAAGCTGATGCAAAATGCCCTCGGCATTATTTCTTTATGGACAAATGGCTGTGGGTTGAATGTGAACCCACACAAAACCGAATAGATTCTCTTCTCTAGAAAATAAACACTTGCTCAAATCGATCCTCCCACTTTAAATGGGTTCAGCTTGACTTTTACAGATGAAGCGAAGTTTCTGGGCCTCCTTTTTGGATAGTAAATTAAATTGGAAACCTAATATTGTGGAAAGGGTAAAGAAAGCTACGATAGCGCCATGCTCTTGCAAAAATGCCATTGGGAAAGGATGTGGGCTGGAGCCCCCCATCGTAAATTGGCTTTATACCGCAGTAGTCAGACCCACACTTTTGTATGAAGTAGCAGTCTGGATGAATGTGAATTTCTTCCTAAACTTTCCTAAAATAACAAAAACAACAAATTGTGCGAATGTATGAGTAAAACTACGTATTAACGAATAAATTATTACAGATTATCCATTAGGTAAGGGAAAATTAAAACTTTTGTTTTGAACCGTCTAAATATTAACATGTACTATTTTTTCAATATTCTATTATTATTTTCATTATGATAATTTATGTTCTTAAAAATATACTACTGTGTAATACCATATGTGGATTTTCCGAACGTTTTCCGATACTTAGAAACACCGGCCCAAAATCCTAAGTATATTTTTGGGTTGGTATGAATATAACCTAACAGAAAAAACTAGTCACTTGGAAAGTTAGAGGGGTTTTGGTCGTTTGCGCACAGCGCGGTCTGTGAACCAGTTTGTTTACAGCAGTTGGTTCAGTCAGACGACCTCATTAGTGCAATGTGATTTTTACGATGAACGAAATTATTGAATAAAGAGTTTGCCTTAAATCTTGTGTTGCAAACGAAATTTCTTGTGCTGATGCGGAAAAAGTGATCCGAATTATGGGAAAAACTAGTGGGTTTTCCACGACGATAACGCGCCATCACACCGAGCATTACGATTGTGAACGAATATAAGGCCAACAACTCAATAAATACCATCGACCAACAACCACATTCGCCTGATTTAATACCAGGTGACTTTTTTCTGTTTCCTGTTTCCCAAACTCAAATTGCTACTATGTGGTACCCGTTTTGACTTTGTGATTTTTCCCTAATAGCAAATAAATTCACCGTTCAAATGGTGAATTCAGTTCTATTATCGGTTAATCCGAACAAAATATAAAATGGTCACAAATACATTTAAATATATTAAGAGTTAGGAAAAGCTTCACAAGATTGCGCAAAAACGTTAAGTTTATCCTAAACTATCCTATTTTTTTTTTGATTTTTTTTTAAGGAAAGTTTAGGATAAAGTTCACGTGAATCAGTCTGGTGGCCTGCTCTGGACAATACTGTCAACCAAAAGATGTTGACAAAAGTTCAGAGAACAATTTCTCTGTGGATCAGTGGTACACTGAGGAGCAGATTCACTCAGGCACTGGAGACTCTGCTATTTTTGACTCCTTTAGATGTCTTGGGGCAACAATTGGCAGCTTGTATTGCCATACGACTGAGATCCACCTCATTGTGGACCTGCAACAATACAGGGCACTCATCTATATTGTGTAAAAAACAAATTCCCAAGACCACCGACTATACTGCCCCGTCACTATCTTTCGACACAAAGTTCTGAAGGAGGAGGACTGGATGATGAGTGTAGTTCTGGAACCAGGAGTTATAAACTTCTTCACTGATGGTTCAAAACGAGACGGGAATATCGGGCTGGGGTGTTCTTCAAGGAACTTTTTTTAAATCTCTCTTTCCATCTCCCCGACTACTGTAGCATTTTTCAAGCTGAAGTAACTGCCATAAAGGAAGTCGTAGACTGGTTGAGGTATAATGTAATCTCGGCTTGTGATATTCGCATATATACGGACAGTCAGGCTGGCATTAAAGCGCTTCAATCACACCTCCTCACGTCGAAAGTAGTTCAGAACTGCCTCTCATCTCTTAACGAGATGACGGATCAGTTCAACATCCATATTATATAGGTGACAGGACATTTCTTAAGTACAGGAAATAATAACTGGCTCAACATGGCACAACGGGACACTTTTCAGAAAGCAGAAAGGGTATTGAAATCTCTCTTGCGGTATGCAAGAGAGATTCTTCTTCCCTTCTGTCATGTTGTTGTTCGATTTTAATGGCAAGCAATTCTTTTATATGCATCGAATTGGCTTTCTTTTTATATTATATATTGTAGCGTATAACTGTATTTGTTAGAGCATAGTGTAACAGGACCATGGTGTAATAATTCTCGCCACAATTTTGGAAAATATATTACGATATAGTTAGGCTTTTATACGGGAAGTGGGAATGGCACGGGTTGTTTCAAATCAGAATTGTAACGCAAACTAAAAGATATTAGATTCAACCTAGTGCATACAATTCAACGTTTTAAATCAATCGGTCAACTAATTCTATAATATATTCAATAATCTGTCAGCCGATAGTGGTAGCTCTCTATTTATTCACTAGTACAATATGCCATATAAATAAGATGAACCTTTAGTTGACTTACACGGACAAATCATCTTACTATAGAAGAAAATAATTGTCGGCAAGCTGCTGCAGTTGCAATTAGAAAATTATCATGTTGTTATTATTAACTTGCTGCAAACGATAACATTGACTAGTTGACATTTTATTTTGATGATATAAAATGCAAAGACGACCATGTTAAATATCGACTGAACAATTAATTTATTCTGCTTGTGTCAAAAATTATCATAGCAAAATACCGTGATAATTTGGTGTATGCGGTTTTGTCAAATAAATATCATAAATGTGTACTAAAAAATATTTATCACGGATTTCGGGCACAGTCTTAGCGTAATTAAGTGTATTGCTTTCAACCAAAATGGCTTAAGTATTTTATATGGTTTACGACTGGTCAAAGCAACAGCAAAATTAACCAAATTTTGGTCTAATTTTTTTTCGTGTATTTTCTTGTCAATTCGACTCTTGTGGCAGGTATTGAAACTAAAAATTTGGTTAAGATCTGTTTAACCACTAATTTTTTTTGGGTTAGCTAAATCATTTTTTGGTCTATCTAGTACGATTGTTGTTGTAATTTTTTTATTTTTGGTGGAAGCAATACAACTATTGTCTTTAACTGTGTCCGAAACCTGCGATAAATATTTTTAGTACAAATTTTTGACATTTACTTGAAAAAACCGTACACACCCAAATTATCAAAGTAGAATTTTGTGATAAATTTTGACATGGTTGCCTTAGCTTTTTATTTCACAGTAAGGGATTTTCCTCATTCGCCGTGCATGTTTATTGTCAATGATATTTTAGCCTAATTATGTCATAATAAGAGTTAAACGAGAGAGGTAAGTAATGGAAATTGATTGGTATTTAAAATTGAAATGGTTTGTTATGTAAAATAAATGAAAATCAAATTCAAAATCAATTTGGTTTTATACAACATTCGAATACAACGTTAGCCTATGTCTCAGTGGTGAACTTAATACAATCCTTGCAAATGATTAATGCAGCACTCTTTCTTGACCTTAGTTGTGCGTGAGGAAGCTCTGCTTGAAAGCCCATCTAGTCGTCCTGAAATAGTGGATAGCCAGGCGGAAACTCTCCACTGACACGGAGATTTAATGTCCTTGGATTCATTGAAGACGCTCTCAGAGGACTTCACATCAGGGGAGGACTATGATGATACTGTGGTGGAGAAGAAGCTGTAGGGTATTTATACAAGTCAACCTCCACCACTCTAAGGCAGCATCAGCTGCTCTCATCAGCTCGGCCACCCTGGTGCTACAAGGAGATTCAATAAACACGTCAAAAATGTACAAAACTCTTCAAAACAGCAAGGAAAACAAGAGCCGCTGTAGACTGGGACCCCTATAAGGAAGTCCTCAAAATTTACAAATATCAATTGAGAAGTGCCAAGAACAGATCTTGCAGACTACTTTGGCAAAATTCAGGAGTCTTCGAAGATGTTTAGGCTACGGAAAGTACTATCAACTGGTCCTATCAACAGTTATATTCAACGGCCGGATGGGATATGGACCACTAATAGTGTGGAATCGCTAGAGCTTCTGCTGAAAACTCATTTTCCTGGTTGTTCCGAATCTGTACCTACCACATCAGTAGGTAATATGGCTAGGAGCCTTATAAGCCAAATTATTAGCAGAAAAGCGATCCTGTGGGCGATAAATAGTTTTAAACCATATAATTCGCCAACTCGATGGTATTATCCCTGCGGATATTCAACAAACTACGGAACTGACCATTTCCTGGTTGGAGGTAATTTTCAAAGGCAGCCTAAAATTATGTCACACTAAGGCGGGAAAACGCTCACAGTGCAATCCCAAAATCTTAGACCGATTAGCTTGCCTTCCTTCCTTTTTGGAAACACTGGGGGGACAAATAGAAGCTCATATTACAAACAATTGTAAGGCACAATTCCACTCAGGCACTGGACTCTGCTATTTTTGACTACTTTAGATGTCTTGGGGCAACAGTTGTCACCTTGTATTGCCATACGACTGAGATCCATTTCAATGTGGACCTGCAACAATACAGGGCACTCATCTATATTGTATAACAAACACATTCCCAAGACCACCGACTATACTGCCCCGTCACTATCTTTCGACACAAAGTTCTGAAGGAGGAGGACTGGATGATGGGTGTAGTTTTGGAACCAGGTGTTATAAACTTCTTCACTGATGGTTCAAAATGAGACGGGAATGTCGCGGATGGGGTGTTCTTCGAAGAACTTTCGTTAAATCTCTCTTTCCGTCTCCCCGACTACTGTAGCATTTTGCAAGCTGAAGTAACTGCCATAAAAAAAGTCGTATACTGGTTGAGGTATAATGTAATAACTTGTGATATTCGCATATATACAGATCAGTTTAACATCTATATTATATGGGTGCCAGGACATTTCATAAATACAGAAAATAATAACTGGCTCGACATGGTACAACGGGACACTTTTCAGAAAGCAGAAATGGTATTAAAATCTCCCTTGCGGTATGCAAACTGTTGCTTCAGGAGGAAGCTAGTAAGTTGACGAACAGAAGATGGTGCATATTAACTCGGCAGGTCTGGCCAAAGTCGAAATTGGCGAGATCCAATCAGCTGATCTCACTTCAGCGGAGTCAGATCAGCGTGGTTGTTGTTGTGATTCCGGGCACTGTCTTATAGGAAGGCATGCGAGTTGACTTGGTTTCCTCTCACATAACTACTGTCTTAGTTGCGAGGACGAAGAGGAGGAAGAGGCAGTACTTCATCTTCTTTGCACCTGCAATCGTCTAGCTCGAAACAGACTAAAGCTTCTAGGGGCACCCCTCTTCAGTGACCTGACGGATCTCAGTAGTATGGACGTCTGGAGTATCCAGCGCATCGTCAACAGCTCAAAATGGTTCAAATGAGTTGGAGCATAAACTGCAATTCGCGGTACGGCTACGGACCGTTTTTGTGTCTATGCCTGGTCCTATGCCATGCTTACTGCGGAAATTATATAACATTGGGTTTGACTTATCGGCAGTTAATCGGATTAATAGTTATTGTTTGAGATGGTACAATTTGTGGAGGTAATGTTGTGAGTATGCAGTTGAATTTAATATCTGGGGTGCCGCAAGGCTGCTTTCTTGTTCCAATTTTATTTAATATTTATAATAATGACATTTTTGATCTTAAATTGAATGGGAAATTATTTATGTATACGGATGAGAACATAATAGTTTATTCTTGAAAGAATCTTGAAGAACTGAAAACTAGAATGGAGAATGATTTACTTAACTTAAATGAATATTTCGGAAATAGTCGCCTAAGATTGAATTTGAGAAAAACAAATTATGTGATTTTTAGATTTATTTCTGGTCTTACTAATCCATTTACTTTATCAATTAATTCACAAGTGATCCAGAGAGTAAAGGAATGAAAAATTATCGTCGGATACTCATGTAACTCATATAAAAATATGCTTTCTCCGGAATTGTCTTTTTTTGTAGGCTGAGAAGTTTGGTCCCAACTAATCTAATAAAGGATATTCATTTTGCCCATGTACACTTCCATTTGCTATATCAACTCTGAAAGCGTACGTAACTCTGTTACAGATACGCTGAATACTATGAAAGCGGACGTAACTCTGTAACTCTGTTACAGGTATCCAGTACACATGGTCATGAAACTAGGGGAGCAAAGTGGAGGTAAAATAGATTACGGTGAGTTTCTTTGAATATAATCATTCCCTTCCCTGTCCATCAGATTCATTCACATCAATGTTAGAGGACACCAGTCACGGCATAATCATAATTATATGTGGTTTAGAAATTAATTATTGAAGCCGTACAAACCAGACCAGCTATGATTGTAGTTCTAAATATTCTCCATTTAGAATACCAAAACAATTTTCAATCATGCGCCGGGCTCGGCTAAGCCGATAATTGAAAATTTTCTCTTTTTCTGCTTTGACGGTAGTAAATGGCTTCAACATATTTTCACAATACAAACGCATCATTGATCACAAAAACATAAGGTAAGTTCTTAAAATTCTCGCTCACGCCGCTTGGTCCAGGGATGCTAAAAAAATTAATATACATTTAATGTTATAAACTTTTTGGTTTTATTACGAAATTGAAAATGTTTTCAAAGCTAGCGATACTTACGGAAGCGTATTTACATAAAACCTTTTAACCGTCACTCTGCTTATCTGCAGCACCAATATCGTACGTTATGAAATTGTATTTATAGTTGTACATTTTTAATTAAAAAACTCTAATCCGGAGTTATGTTGATTAAAATAATATTTAAAATGATAGTGAAATAAATTCTTCAATTTTTGCTTACTTGAATTGTGACGTGTTTTCCGTCAATTGCCGATATGAAGTGAGAAAAATTTCATCTGTTTTGAAAACCAGATGGCACAGTTTCGAAATACTCTGTGGTTAATACGGGAAACATCTCTTTTAAGCGCGTTTGCTTTACATTTAATTGTTGTACCAAATAGCACGAATCTCAGAGATTGGCTCATATAGTGACTATGTAGGTTGTGAAGGGCATACATTACGAAATTGAAATCACTTATTGCCATTCTAGGATGAGTCGTATTGCTCTTGTAAAAAATTTAGAAAATTAACAATCGACGGATTTCGCTTGGAACAAGGACGTTGTTCTCTATGATACCAAATAGCACGAATCTCAGAGATTGTCTCGAATAGGTACTATATAGGTTGTAAAGGGTATACATTGGGAAATTTAAATCACTTAGTGCCATTTTGATATAAGCCGTAGGGTCCAAATTTTCTAAATTTTTTGGCAAAAGCAATGGGTGTAGTAAGGGTAATATTTGGTGCATTTCTGGATATTGAGGGAGCTTTTGACAATACTGGATACGACTCAATTGCTAGGGCAATCAAGCGTAGAGGTATTGACGATCCGACTAACCACTGGATTAGTTCCATGTTGGTTAGTAGGAAGATTACATCTAAATTAGGTAATGAGTCAGTCACGATTACGGCAGCAAGAGGGTGTCCGCAGGGCGGTGTCCTGTCCCCTTTGCTGTGGTCACTCGTGATCGACGAGTTGCTTGATAATTTACATCTACTTGGGTACGATGCCATTGGTTATGCGGACGATTTGGTTATCATAGTCTCTGGAGGGCATGAACGTACGATGTCCGCCAGCATGCAACAGGCTTTGCTTGTTATTTCGAATTGGTGCACTGGGGAGGGCCTTTCGATTAACCCTAGCAAAACAGTCCTGGTGCCCTTCACCAAAAGACGTAATTTGAACCTTGGTTCAATTAGTCTTAATAATATAAATATCGGATACTCCAATGAAGTCAAATATCTGGGTGTTGTCCTAGATAAGAAACTAACTTGGAACTCTCATATTACTTCAACTACCAAACGCGCGGCCAGGGCCATGTGGGCCTGCCGGCGTATGTTCGGCAGGACATGGGGCCTGAACTCAAAAATGATCTACTGGATGTACATCATGATAGTGAGGCCAATTTTAACATATGGGGCAATAGTTTGGTGGCCTAAGGTACAGCAAAAAGTTATTATGAACAAGCTGACCTCATTACAGAGACTAGCATGTCTCGGAATTACAGGTGCTATGCGCACCTGCCCTACGGCGGCAATGGAAGCTCTCATCGGGCTCACTCCACTTCATATCCACGTCAAAAATTCAGCTGCTACCTGTGCAGCTAGATTGAAGCTCGTGAATCAATACAGTCATGATGACCATATGGGTCACCTGGACATTTTGAATGAACTTCCAGACCTGAATATGTTTTTTAGTGTCCCGGACGTTATGCCGAAAGAACTCTGCTTTGGCAGGAATTTCGTGGTAACAATCCCCGATAGAACAGACTGGGATACTGGGTTACCGCAGATGGAACCTAACAGCCTAGTCTGGTACACTGATGGATCAAAAATGGATAGTGGAGTCGGCATTGGTGTCTTTGGACCCAATCACAAAATATCGAAATCACTGGGTACTTACCCCAGTGTTTTTCTAGCCGAAATTCACGCCATCGAAATCTGCGCCTCTATTATTATGACCAAAGGTCTTAAAGGCGCATCCATCCACATTTTGTCTGACAGCCAAGCAGCACTGAAAGCATTGGCTTCTAACTGCTTGGTTTCCAAGTCGGTTCAAAGTTGTTATAAACTGCTACAATCTCTCTCTTGTCAAAACAAAGTAAGGTTGTGGTGGGTGCCTGGTCACATGGGCATCACTGGAAATGAGATAGCCGACGAACTTGCACGGGCAGGCTCGTCGACTACACTCATTGGCCCTGAGCCTTTTTGTGGTATCCCGTGGGCTTCTGCAACCTACACAATCAGTAAATGGGAAAAAATACAGTGCTTGACTTATTGGAACTGTATTCCCGGCCTTAGACAAGCCAAATCTTTGATCAGACCATTTCACCACAAAAATTTGGCGATCAATTTCAGCAAAGAAAATATTAGGAAACTTGTGAGTTTTCTCTCAGGTCACTGTAACCTGAGATATCATTTGAACAAAATGAACCTGTCCACAGAGACGGAGTGCCGACTCTGTTTGGAAGAGACAGAAACCGCAGAACACATACTATGTGAGTGTGTTGCTCTGTGCACACGGAGGTGGATTCATTTTGAAGAGAGGTATCTGACCCCGGAGAAATGTAAATTGGCCTCTATAAACAGCATTCTCGCCTTTATTAGAGAGGTGGAGAAGCTCCTGGAGTAACAGTACCCAACAGCACAAAAGATCTTTTAGGTCGTAGTGCTAGCCGCTTTTGGGCAGGGACGAAAAAAAAAAAAAAAAAAAAAAAAAAAAAAGGGTAATATTTGTAAAGGAAGCTCTAGTTTGTTTGTAACTTAAGAATCGGCTTAAAAGTTTTAAGGGCATTTTGGTTTTTCCACAAATCAACTTGCACACCTCCCTAACCACTATAAACAGCGAGCACTGACTACTAAGGCTCATTCTTAATGGCTTGACTACTCGAGACGTTTGTGGCAAACTGTAACAATATTCACTCGATGTGACAGAGTTGTACATGGAAGCGATAAATCTTGGCAAGCTGATTTCAGTAATTAATTTTCTTGTGGCTCAACTAAATTTTGGGGCGCTCGCGAGTTTGCTGGACCTCACCGATTGATGTACGCTTTTTTCTGCTACCGGAATATTTTAAATCATTTTTTGTAGGACTAGGCTTCGAATAGAAATTCTACAGGATTACTTAATAAGTATCATACTTCGATTCACCTGAACTGTGCAATACAATTGAAGGACTATGTTTCCAACATTTTAATAATTAACTTATTTACCTTCAGCTTCATTTTATATGTGCAAACAAATAATAATTTCTTAATCACGTTGTAAATACTTAATATAACCTCCTCATAAAATGTTAATTCCACAAAAAGTCAAAAGTCATATATCATTTAACTTGCTTATTACTATCGTACTTATACAAAAATAAGGATTTCAGATATATCCTATTTACTCATGCTTAAACGATTTCTCTTTTTCTTTGAAATTTTTTTGCAAATGAACAAAAATCAGTAATAAGATTGTAAATCATTAAAACACACAATTTATAAAAACAAATAACCCGAAGATCATATATACGACAAAAATTCAAAGGGAATTACGAAATGTACATATTATGACCAAGGCGTTGTAAAACTGGAAGAAGACAAAAAAGGAAAAAAGATCCCAGATCAATAAAACTGATTTCCTCAAAATTTTATTTAAATTCCTTTCGCACAGTGGGTTATGACTTTATGATTTTATTAGTGTTCGACTCGTCATGGCGTAACATATATATAAACTCCTCAGTATCGTCTTCCTCTATTCATATAAGGTGTTGGTAAAAATCCAAAGCAAAAATAAGATATCCTCATATATTTTCGATACTGTACATAAATAACAACATAGGCTTACACACATAACACAAAAGGACATACATTTTAATAAACAACCAAAATATTTTCGTATATTAGCTGGCCCATTTAATAAAGGAAAAAAAACGTGTGGTGCCCTCCTGCCAAAAAAAAATAACAAAGTCATTAGTTACCAAATATCCAAACAATACGAAAGATGAGAGTAATTTATAATTTCTTTTGTTCATATTTCTCAAAGACATGCATAACATAACATCGGTACAATAGAATGCGTGTGTTCCGATTGGAAGGAATATTTTCACTAATGTGTGTATACATACATATTATTCCGATAGATATACAAGGAACCATCGGTTTAAACACAATCCACAAAAAAAAAAAAAACTTCATGCAGATGTTTAAGATAAATTAATGTTAAATACTCGATTGGAGAAGTTAAACATAATTATTATGTTTTTTTTTTTATGTTGATATTGATATGTGGTATGGACAATAAAACGATAAATATACGCCCGCATCTTATGGGTGTAAAACGAGAATTTTTATTGCATTTCCCGCGTGTGTTCAATACATTTCTTGTTTTCGTTATGATTAATTTTTTATTACTTTAGGTTTTAATTTTACACCTGCGATTGAGCTTTTGTTAAATAACACTAAAGTCTTTCGAAATAAGGATTTCAATTATCAAATTTATATTTCCTAATATTGTTAAATGTTAACGATGGCTTCCTTATGAAATAACAACAACAATTATATGATACATTCAATGATACATACACACCAGTATTAACAAAAACATGTTAAGAAGAATTAATATTTCTATCAACCTTTTTGGAACAAAATTAATTAAAAAATTTGGTATCTCAACTTATTTACTCGAATTGTTTCCCAAATACAATATTAAGGTGTTTTCAGACATTTACCTCAAAATTTTCGACATAGGATTTAAATCAGTTTGAAAAATTTGTATCATAACTGCTGTAGGATGCCGATGATTGTCTTGCAAAAGAATAAGGAGAGCTGCGTTATGTAAGATGGCATTTTAAATTAGCTCGTCCGCACGGGATTATTCGTCTATGAACGGTCTAACACCGAGACCTGCTTTTTTACCTATATTCTCTCCGTTTTGTCAATCAACTGCAGGATTGCCTTTCAATCAGACAATTTTTTTGGAGGTTCCTACAGGCTTGGGTGATTCAAATGAAAGACGCATAATAAATTTATAATTTACTTGACATTCTTTACTATGATGTCCGAGTTTTGTAATTGTAATAATTTTCTGGCATATTCTTCCACCTCACATATTTGTTGTTTCATTTTAATTACAGAAATTTCCGAGAAATTGGCAAATTTTTGAACAGAAAATGGTACCCGGAAGTAAACTTTTTGTTGTTGTTGTTAGACAATGGAACGGGTCTAATAATACCTCTCATGTCATACAGGCTACCGATTCTTCAGAAATTGGTGGTAAACTGTGTTATAACATTTATAAATGTGTGTGGTGTAACATCTATTTTCGTTTTCAGAGGATGGTTTTAGAAAAACCATGTTCTGTTTTCCTCTTACCACACAACAATAAATGTTTTTTTTTAATTTTTTTTTGTTGAATGTTAATTAATTCATGTAATTTCTAATATGCTACTGGTGGTTAGACCATTTTAATTGTGTTTCGATTAACACGAGAAGCATATTAGTATTTACGAACAGTAATTCAACGAAACCGACTAATAGACATAATTATATTTATTTAATTAAATGATTTTTAATATGTTTCGAAGATTGTAAGAGAATTCAATCCAGTTCCGAACTGATGAGCTTATGATTATGAAAAATCAATCTTCTCATCAGGCCACGGCGACTGGACTGCTACACAATTTACATGCTATATATACAGAATGTTTGAAATGAGGCGATGGGTCCATCTACCGTTACCTGAAGTATCCCAGCAGGCTTGCCATCGTCTCAGGGACTCTTCCTTCTCTTCCTGTTCTATCATGCGGTGGCCCGCCTGGGTATCTTGTCTCCTCCGGTTGTACATTCGCTGGCGCTCGCTAGCCAGAATCACTATGGGCAGAATACCAGCCACAACACTTACTGCATCACCTGATACCGTGCAAAATGCGCAGGCTACTCTTAGCGCAGACCTACGGTACACCGCTGACATCTTCCGTTCATAGGCCTTCGTCGTCATTGCATCCGCCCAAACTGGGGCCGCATACAGCAACGTATAGCTCATGACATTCGCCACAAGTCTTCTCTTGCCTTGCCTGGGTCCACCATGTGTGTGTGTATGTGTGTGTGTGTGTGTGTGTGTGTGTGTGTGTGTGTTTGTTTGTGTGTGTGTGTGTTTTTTTTTTTTTTTTAATCAAGGTGGAAATCTATCATGGACGATGTAAGGGATAACGTAGCAATCCACCACAACGGTGTGAGACTCTTACTCACTAAAACCACCTCCTGCATCCTTTCCCCCCGGAACGACCGCTAGTCTGTACTAACTGTACGATCAAATCTCCCACGCAACTGAAGGGTGCGAGTTACCTTGCTTGTCGATATTGGCGTTCCAACCGTCGCAACTCCTTAATCGTTGTTGTTGCCAAATTTGCTACAGCACTCCATGCTTCTGGGGACGATAGCATCACTTCAACTATCACAATAAAAATGAAATGAATTCATATTTTTGTTGTTGCTGTGGCTTTTATTACGATATATTATAAGTTTTTAAACAGAACAAAAACCAAATCAAAAACCAAAATATTCAACTTTTATTTTACTCTATTTAATAAACATATAGTTAAAAACTTTCTTAAAATTGTAATAATTAATTTTTAATTTTTATTTTTTTTTTAATTTTTTATTTTTACTTTTTGGAAGACTGCTTTCGGATTTCATCCTTCTTCAGTCCCAATTTTAACTACTAAAAAAATTCTGAAAAAAAATTAATTATTACAATTTTAAGAAAGTTTTAACTATATGTTTATTAACTAGAGTAAAATAAAAGTTGAATATTTTGGTTTTTGATTTTGTTTTTGTTCTGTTTAAAAAATTTGGCACAATATAATAATCCTATAAAGCTATTATAAATTTCCATCCGAGCCGCAGCTAAATTTAAAATATAGAGGGACAGCCTATGATTTGAAGTTGTGATACATACAAATATAAGTAAATATAAATATAAAGAGCAAGCGAGTACATTTACATTTATATCATATTTACACAAACACAAACAAAACCCGCTCAACAACAAAATTGGGTATATAATGTGAATACAAAAAAAAAACCGCCGTCGGCTCTGAATATGCCCTACCCTTACCAAAACAAATCATATAAAAATTAATAAAAAAATAAAAAAGAACAATAAATTTTACACACATTCAGACCACATATACATAGTATGTCCACAGCCCAGTAAATGGAATATGGAATATACCTCATACCATACAATGGATAGCACCGTTAAGATTTTTTTGGACACAAATTCCTAGTTTATTCGTTCTGTTCTTTCTGTTTTGTGTGATTAGATTTGAAACCAAAATAAACACACTCACGATTTATCAAGATCTTTAACACAAACGTTTTTCTTGACACAGCTCCTACTTCAGGAAATTAAACGATATAAGATTTGTGTATAAAGTTAAAAGCACATAAGTGTACAAAATAAAATTTTACACGAAAACTAAATTTTAACTATTATTTATCTTTATTTGTAATTTATTATTTACTTTCGTTTTACATATTTGCACAGACAATACATAACTTGATAGCCCAAAACCAAAAACTAACTAAATTAAATTAAATATATATGTATGTGTATGTATCTAAAAAATATATTTAAAACACTTTACAGCATACTAAATAAATTATATTAAATTAAATTAAAATTAAATTCTCAAAGAAGACGAGAAAAATACGTCCTTCTTCTTCGAGCGTTAATGACCGACTCCTCGAGGTTTTGAAAGTCCCTGAGTCTAAAAAAGCATAAAAAAAAATGTCCGTCCGTCTGTCTGGATGCCTGTACCAATGGTATCTCGAGAAGGGTTTGTCCGATTTAGAATTTTTTTGGCAATCTGTTTCTATGGTCAAGGCGGAGATTTAAAAAGCCCTTGGAACCTGTATGTCAAGAGGGGTCGGGTACCTGCCATACGAATTGACCAAAACACCTGGTTTTAGAAATATTTACCAATTTATTATGTATAATTGTATATATGTTGGTTTCAATATTGACTTGGGCATTGAGTTTGGGGTTAATTTGCGGGTTGAGTTGAAATTGAGTTGGAGTTGAGTTGGGGTTGCATTAATATATAGTGAGCCGTTAGCTAATGTTTTATATATGCTTGTTTGAAGATTGAATTGAAAGAGAGTTTGGGTTGAGGGTTGAGGGGGGCCGTTTGCGTATTGAACTGTGGTTGAGTTGGGGTTGGATTATTGTTTAGTGAGCAGTTGAGCAATCTATATAAGTGAGTGTTTGTATGTGTGTTCAGAATATGTCTATGATTTTTAGATTAAGTTCTGGAATATGGCCAAGTATGAGGGAACTTGCCTATTTCTCAACCAATTATGAGGAACTTCCGCTTGTGCATTGGAAATGGGATTTTAAAATAATTTTTGGATAAAGTTGTGTAATATTGGATAATGCTGTTCTGGAATTTGCCTATTTTTCAAATGATTATGATGTAATTTGATTTGTGCGCAGGAAATGGGATTCTAAAATGATTTTTGGACAAAGTTCCGGAATATGGCCAAGTATGTTGGAACTTGTCTATTTCTCATCCAGTTATGATGAATTTCGGCTTGTGCATTGGAAATGGGGTCTTAAAATGTTTTTTGGAAGAAGTTCTGGAATATGGCCAAGTATGATGGAACTGGACTATTTCTCAATCGATTATGATGAAATTTGACATGTTCGTTGGAAATTGGATTTAAAAATGATTTTTTAAGTGAATTAATGAAGACCGAAGTTCTGGTCACCTTATGAGGTTTCAGCTCTTTATATTTTTTTATATGAGTGTTCCGATCAATGTGACAAAGAGAATGCATCCATTGACTTGCAATGTGTTTACTTTTAAAACTTGTTGTATTTTATTTGTTTATTTTAATGTCAAAATCATAATGGGATTATTAATAAAATGAAAGTAAGATTTTTAAAATTAATTACGTACTTACCCGGAAGTTTACGAAATAAAATTTTAGATATCACCTTTTTGTAAGTAGAAATAATTAAAAATAGGCTTTTAATTAGCCATTTTTTTTATAGAACTACTTAGGCTTCATAACTTTTAATAGAACGAAAAAGGTTAACAGAACAACAGCAGTTTGGCTGTGTACTGAGTATTTTGGGCGGGAATAATGACTAAATAAAGGACTCTCGCTGACTGTTTAATTTTTTCCAAAATCTTCTCTCCGGCAATAGTGTTATGGTCATGTGGGCTCTTCCAGATTAAGATATTTTTAGATTGGAATTTTAGCCAGTAGGTTAATTTCCAGCATGATCGAAACCCAGTACGAAACTCAGATTGTGAACCGTCCGAAAAGAAGATTAACGAAACCCATGAATCTCTAAAGTATAAAAAAATAAAAAATTGTGGCTCGTACATAACTAGCAAAACATATGACAAAATCTGTTGTACTTTAGAAACATTGGCTTGACTTTGGAAGCATTAACGACAAACCCCAAATAAATGTCACACAAGCTTACTTCGAATTATTTGATAAATTTGATTAACTACAACCCGAAACATAAAATCAAATTTAGGACTCAGAAGTAGTACGCAGAATCTTGTTATACCGCCAAAATACTTAAAATTCACTAAACTGTAAAAAAGTTCAAGTTAAAATGGCTGCAAGTATATAGATTTTTTGTATGAATAAAGTTCTAAGTATAATATTTTTGTGAGGTATTACGTAACTAAAACGGCTCATACACGATACGATTTATCATAATACAAGTTGTCCAATAAGTTGTACAGATAATTGTGCAGATAAATCGTCGACAGTTTTACCCAAAAAGGGGCACGATTTGTCTATCCAATTATTTGTACGACCTGTTTTCTAAGTTTACGTGATTTTGCCAAAAGCTTGCACTTAACAAACCGTATCAACAAGTTAATGAATTAACACACTCGATTAAAGGAGTTTGGAAAGGCCGGGATATTATTATTTAAATGAATTACTTACTGTATTTTATGTTAAGTTCTTTGGAACCAAAAAACTGATTTAAATCAATAAATTACTTTACTCTCCAAGCAGAAAATGAAATATCTATGAGTTCAAAGAACTCAATACTTAATTTATTTATTTTATTTTATTTAACACAGTAATAGTGAATCAGATGATCCAAATAATTTGTTTGTTTGTTTGTTTGATTTATTTTTTACCGTCCTACTTTACGCCTGGAGTAGCCAAATCGAGGACGGGCGGCTACAGATACGTCTTTGAAAAACCACCTGCACATTGCATTGCTTCATGCCAACCTGTAGTGCTGGCATGAAAGGTGGGTCGGCCCATGGATTCTGCACTCTCAACAGGGGGTCATAGATGTGTTCATCTTCATCACCGATCGTAATCAGATGATGAAAAATCCCTTTTGCATCCCGCCCTTATAGGAATTCGAACCCGGTACCTCCCGATCCAACCACCGCAGCTTTAACCACTGCACCGTTTGCTGGGTGATCCAAATAATTTATTTAAATGAATATTGTAATAAACTGCAGCAAATCATTTAAATTTGAGTAGCTAAAAAGGAAATCCTTTAGACGCGTGGTAAACATATTCAAATTATTGCTTGTTTTTAATTCATGGGCAGTTCATTAAATATTTTTGGACCCAAAATTAAAAAAAGAATTCTGAAAATTAGTGGTCGTGAATTTTTGAAGACGAATATGGGGTATAGTTCTCAGGTTATAGTTCGATGTACCAATCCAAGTTTGATTACTAGTCATTCTCATTATATAAAAATTTTTCATAATTTTCCAAACAAATAAATGTCTCAACGGGAAAATTTCTAGAGATCGAAATAACGACCAGGACTCTGTAAGCTTTGGTTTGTTATTTATTATTCTCAGTATGTGTTTCTGGGCAATAACAAGAGGCTGCACTCTAGCGTAAAATCATTGAATGCATAACACACCATATCCTTAACAGACGCAAGTGAAATTGGATATGTTCAATGGTTTTAATCCTGTTTTGTTCATTGTATATAAAAACTAGATCATCAGCAAAAGCAACCAAATCGGAATTGAACTCAGTATAAAATATGGAGTTTAAATAAGTTAAAAATAGCAGAGGTAAAAACCTGCCTAATATAGACCCTTGACTTACACAATCTTTAATTTTGACAATCTAAGACCTATTCGACGGATAAGAACCAAACCATTTTAGTGTTACTCCACGAAGCCCAGCAAAATAAAGGTTTTGTAATAACACTGAATGATTAAACATATCAAACGCCTTCCTCAAATCCACGAAAACTGAAGCAATACAATCTTTTTGGTCAAGACCTTTATTCAAAAAGTTCGTAAATTCCCGCAATGCATTTTCGTGACATTGCTTCAGATGTAGAAAATTTGTGTGATTCGAAAACTAATGATTCTCGAATGAGCTAGTTTTTCAAATATTTTTGGCAAAAACTGAGAGCAAACTAATTGGACGGTAATTACAATTACTCTTTTTATCCCCGCTCTTATGTACAGGAATAACATCCGCTTGTTTCAGCTTATTCGGAAAGATTCCATTAGTAAAACTGGTATTTGGAATAAATGAAAACACATCAGCAATATATCGCAATTTTTTTGACCAACAAATTACTAACTTTATCATTGCCGGTCGAATTAGACGGTTTCAATGAAGATATTACTTCCAAAATCTCAAGAGGAAATGAGTCATAGAAGATAAACGATTTCGGTTCACAGTTATTGTAAATTAAATCTTTAGCTCAAGAACAGTGTCAACAAAGTAGTTATTAAATAACTCAGCTATGTCATAGTCATTGGTAACCACATGCTGATCGTCAATAACAATTTCTTCAATTGCAGTATGTTTCGTATCCTTTCCCAGTAATTCATCAAGCAATTTCCAGTTTTTTTTTTGTATCACCCTTAGCACTTTTACATTTATTTTTATAAAAATACATTTTAGCTATTTTCGTTTCTTTCTGAATAGTTTTGCTTAGTAGATCTAGATTGCTCGGGTGTTTAATAGATTTTTTGGATAATCTATTTTTAAATCAAATGTTGTAACATAACTAAACAGAAATCCACGGTTTGATTATGCTTTCTTTGATTTTCCGATTATCAAACATAGTATTTTATGCATGTAATATTTTAGTAAATGGATAAAACAATTATAAGCATCAGAAGCATTAGATTACGAATAAACTGACAACCATTTTTCATTATCCAAGTCAAAGGTTAATTTTGAGAAATCCACCTTACTAAACTTTGGCTTTTTTAAAGGAGCAACGTTTGGGTGACTAGAATTAGGCGAAATTGAAATAGAAGTCATACAATGGTCAGTAATACGGAGATTATGAACATCAGACTCTTAAATAAAATTAAATTTAGCGCCATGTCTTAGTAAAACATGATAAGAATTATTTGTTACCCGAGTGACCTTATTTATCAGAGACTTTAACCCGTGCGACGCTATCATAAAAATATATTCATTCACCAAGAATGATCAGATTTTTAGTTGTATTTGCTCTCAGGACCTTATTAAAATCTTCAACAAAAAATGACGTTGACACAGAGTGAAAGTTATAGGGACAAAGAATTGAGAACAAATCACCACTAAAATTAACATTAAATGGAACAATATGAGCACTAGCAATACTAATATTATAAATGTTATCAAACTTAATACCCCCCTTTAAATACACAACCACTCTACCGGCTCTATATGTTGAGTTACAATTACCATAAATGTTGAAACCAGGAATATTATAATTATCCAGCTCAAAGTCATTCATCCAAACCTCGGTTAATGAAGTGTTTTGCGGCAATAAATCAAAATTTTTTCGTAAATTTCTAAATCTCTAAATAATTTAGACTTAGTTTTATTTGATGAATTTGGTGAAAATGATGTTGGTGAGCATTCCAACAAAGAAAGGCTAGGCTGAATGGTAGTGCGTTGAGTTACAGTTGCCGTTTTTTTTAATCGTTTTTTGGACGACCAAGCAAAACATTTGATACATATGTTCCCCGTTGACGATTTTGAAACTCACGAATTATAATTCCTAGTGGCCAAACACCTCCTCACTCACACCAACTTTAAAAGAAATAAATGACAAATTTTACAGATGATTTTATGAGAAGAATCAATCCCAGTTTTTGCTGAGATATGCTTAATAATATCCTCTTTAGTCGTACTAGGATGAAGCCTGCGTATAAAAATGTATTCTGTGATACGTTAACTGACAAGACTATCCGTCGAAAAAATTATTTAATTAGTATATTTTAAAAATAACCTTGCTTTGGAAAATGGAAGCTTGGGAACCCTACCGACAGCTGTCATCTCGTGAAGACTGCGTTACGAATGATGAGAGCATCACTTAGAATATTTAACAATAACCATTTTAAAATTTTACTTTAAAGGGGATTTTGTTCTATTGATTGATTAATTTATTTAGATGTACGGACCAAGCCTAAGCAAGATTCCCGGGATACGCCTGGTCCAAGAACACCCTTTTTACATATAACAAGACCGAAGGATAGGAAAGGAATGAGGAATGAGGAATTAAGTATTATAAATTCGATCCGGTTTTAGCCACCTATGCAGTCGACGTTAAGTAAATTTTGTTAGTTTTTTTTTTTATGACAAGCTGTTAGTCACAAGACAAACACAATCTCCTAATTAATCAGCGTCCCCATTGATGTCACAAGTTTTTCTGTAAGGTTTTTTTTTCTTTTTTTTTTTGTTACCACAATTTCTTGCATCGGCGGTTGTGAGAGGGGGCCAGATTTCGTTCCATCATCATGATCCAATGCCGTCACCCAAATGTGTACTAACTGTAGCAAGGTTGCTTGAAGTTGTTGCAACTCTGCTGTCTCGTCTATTCGCTCCAAAAAAAGGGGATTTTGCTCTATATAAATAAATTTCGAGTTTCTTCTTGATTTCGAATTTGTGTTGGTAAGCCAAACTTGGACTGTTTGATTTGAAACAAATAACTTGTAAAATACTTTTAATTAAAAGAAAAACAATATTAATTCTTATTAATTGTGTTAAAAATAAAATTTATTTTCCTCCATTTTCGAAAAACAAAAAGGTATATTTCTTGTGGTATACTCGTATACTCGTTCCAACGAATACAACACAGAAAGGAAAAATAATTAAAAAAAAAAAACAAAACAAATAAATAAAACTACTGTTATAATTTAATTAGCGCTTACCATGCTTCCATCCAAAAAATAAAAAATTAAAAAATTAAAAAATAATTAAGAAGAAGAAGATGTAGAAGAGTACACAAAACATATTTATAAATTAAATAAATTTAAAAGACGACGAATGAAGAAACAGCGGGTTTTTCTCTTATTTTTCGGTTAAAACAAATTTTTTTTTTGTGGTTTTCTTCATTTTCCGTGACTGGCTGGCATGGCATATACATAAATACATACATATGTACACGAAGATGTATTGTTATGATCTAATATTTTTAATTATTCGTTATTTATTTATTTCATTTAAATTTAGAGCTTAGCGATTTATAATTTTGTTTTTTCTTATATTTTGGGATGAGGGATGATTTATTTTATTGTACGTAAATGAAAATGGCGAAAATGCGATTTCAAAGTGTTTTTTATCATGTCTGCTTGTTTGTTTTACACAATAATGGTATGAGATTTTATTCTTAGAAAATATTTTTATAAACAATACATAAATTATTATATATAAAAATAAAAAAAATAATCAAATAAATCAGTTTTATTTAACAAATAAATGTAGGCGGATTTTAGCCCATATCTTATACGTGGATACACATGTGTATCTTTTTTTTATATTATGGACATTTTTTTATGAAGAACAAATATAAAAAAAATATAAATTTTCTTCTTACATGTATAATATTCCTCGATGTCTTCATGATTCGCAAGAATTTTACCTTACATACATACACATTTATATGTAAATATTTATGCAAGGCAATCATAATATTTATGTTGGTTATTTGTCACGAATTATAATTTGCGCGCGACCGTTTTTTGTTGATGATTTTATTAACGCGCGGTCTATATATTTATACAGTACACCACTTTTATTTGTGTCTAATTGACATATTACACACCTCGATTATATACACTGTATACTTGAATTATTTTCAAAACCATAATAAATTTAATTATCTTGGCCGAAAAAGGTGTTTCGTTTCATTGTAAATACACGTATTCAAGACAAGGAGAGGATTCTCCACAACATAACAAATGACTTTGAATAAAGACACATTTCCTTAGAACTTAAAAGATTTATCTAGAAAGGCAATAATACAACAATTATTAATGACAACAACAACAACACCGACATGGCTGCAAAACATGTCACCACGTGTATCGGCATTAAAACGAAAACAATACATTCTAACTGTAATCAGACAATTGATGCTGTATTACAAAGATAATTGACTTCAAAATAGAATGAACCCAATATTTATTTTTGTATAACTGTGGACTCATATAGACATAAAGGGGGCATGCAGTACTTTATACACATATATACGTATTTAATATTGTTATATTTAGAGAGAGTTCATGATGAGACTCCCGCATAGAGGCGCGTGCGGTATTCCCGGAAATGGTTGTATAGGAGAGATAATATTATTATTGCATTATTGTAGTGTCGTTTCATTATTTTTGTAACAATTTCTGTCCATCTCTCGGTTTTCTCGGTTGTGTCATGTGGTATATTAGGAAATAAAGACATACGAACACCTTTAGATCAGATTTCAATGGAATTCATGAATCATGCTAATTTTGTTGTATATTTTTAGGTGTACATTTAGGTTGCTTAATTTGTATAAATATTTTTATAGAATGGGGTCACAGTTGCATGTTATTTACGTATTGGAATTAGTGTTTACATCTTAAAGGGCTAATATTTCTCTATACGGTAACTTAAAATCACAGACCGGAAGTAGACTCACCTTTATTTGGCAGATGGAATATTGTATATAAGAGTAAAGTTTTAACGTTTATTTGATATTGCTTCCTGATACCTTAAAGTAAAAAATATAATAGAAAAAAATCGAAAAACTTGCGGATTAATTTATTAAGGAATTTGAAACGACGTGGTCAACCGAGCCCTGTTGGTAACAAAGGCTTTAACAGGTAATCATTCACTTTAAAATCATTTTATATTGATAAGCGTTTTTTATAAAACGAATCGTACCTTTCAATGAAGCTTATTGTGTATTAGGGGGCAACTATGCATTTTACGACACTGAGAGTGATTTTAAAATGTGGTAACAGGATAAAACGACACACGACATTCTTTTCAATATTTGTGGTGGAAGTATCAGAAGGAGCAATAAGAAATATTTAATTACTTTGGAGTGTGTCTGCAAGGTTGACGAAGCAATTTTTAAGATTTGCTGCAATTTTTAAGATGATTGTATCATTTGTGGTGGATCTATCGGAAACAGTGGTAAGGATGATCTAACCTCTTTGATCTGTGTCTACAAGGTTGACGAAACTGTATATTAGATATGGAGAAAAGATTTAAATATTAAGGTTTGTAAAACAATTTTAGAATCTTAACAAAATATTACATCAAACAAACAAGAAACATGAAACATACAAAAACTAGAAACCGTGCAAAATTGCTTTTCCAAACATCCTTCTGCAAACCGGTCTAATGCTTTGAGGTGAAGGGCGGAAGCCCCCAAAATAATTTTAATAAATTTAACATTTTTGTCTGTTCATTATAATTATCTTCTGTCGCTTTATTAGAGTATCGCTTTATCATGTGTCATTTTATTTGTGTATTTTTGTTGCGGCACCATAAAATATTCGGATTACCCCCGATATCTCAAACAAAAAATCCTAAATAAAATCAATCCAAGAAAATTAAGTTTTTTAATTATAACAAATTTTTGAAAGGTTATTTTAATTCGTTGTATACCGGAGCGAGGATGGTGGCTCGCCAAACCTCCGCTTTTGGACGATTTACTAAAATTAGAAATTAGAACGCTTTTTAAAAATTTGTGTTTTTTTTTTAATAATTATTCACATACTAAAATAAAGTACTCCAAAAAGCCTCTTAGCATTGAAGCCTTTGCGCAAAGATGACAGGAAAACGTGATAATTTTTCTAAAAATATTGATGTTTTTATTATTATTTACATTTCTGTTCACATACTAAAATAAAAAAAACTCCTTAAAACCGCTTAGCATTGGTCCAATCCGCGCAAGGATGACAAAAGATTATGGAGCATCCTTTTGTTATCAAATCGTAGTTGGTCTTATTTAACAAAAATCTATTGGTGTCTTCTGGTAATTAAATTTGTGTTTTTCAGGATTTTTTTGTTTATAATTCAAGGTGGTGCCAAAATGTTATCGAGCATAAATATTTCCACAAAAGGATCTCTCCCAATCAATCAAATAGACCATAAACAATTTTCGAAGCATACGCCAGTTATCCAGTTAAAACAATTCTCTGGGGTTGGCTAAACCCGGACAAGAGACAGGATCAATATCCTTAGCTTAATAGAAAGGGTCATGATAAACCAATTTTAAAGGTAGGATCAAGCGCATCTATTGCTCTCTCCCTTTCACTAAATTAAAATTACGTCATTCGGTCTCGGGTCTGTGATAAGCATTTTACCCGGGAGATTATTTAAGAAATTTAAGACATGAGCTACTGCAGTATTGTCCAACCTCGTCCCGGAAATTGTAAGATGATGCCATACCAACATTGAGTTTACAAGCATCAGAAATAGATGTTGATGTATCATGTAGCAGTCGCCAGTTTAAGAAACAAGTCAGAGAACAAAAGGCAATAGTCAAGCAGTTACTGTAAGCAAAAAATCTTAGATTTAATATTTCTGGGTATATTGTTTTTATTGTTACAGTGCATAAACCACAGATGAAAATGTGAATCCAGATTTGCTTATTGCAAAAATCACAGTAGTTGAACCTGAATGGCAGAATAAGTAATATTTTAATTTTAAGTTTGATTTTTAAATTACAATAATATTAATTTCAGAAAATATGGAGATGACAAAAGCTAATTTAAAGCTGAAGAAATAAAACGAACTACTAAAATCTGAGACCAGAGGAATGAAAAAAATATTTAGTTCTGGACAAATTCAGAAACTTTATCAACCATTTAGAAAGATGTATAAATGGCAAGTCGATGACATCGTCAAAGGTATTTCTTTACATGCCGCTGGACCTCGAGCGTATAGATTTTTACTTAAAAATAACCACCCGTTACCATCTGAATCAACTTTACGAAGATGGACGTCTAAAATAAAAATTGAGCGAGCCAGGTTTCCTTAATGTCATTTTTAAATTAATGAAAAATGCGGATCTCTCAAAATATGAGAAGGTGTGTCATCGTACCTGATGAAATGAAAATAAGGAAACTCTACGAGTACGACAAAACAAACGATAGAGTTTTATCACCTTCAAACTACGTACAAACGTGAAAACAACCCATTTTATATGGTTACATTGTCAGTTAAGCAAACAACTTGTAATTGCTTCAATTGACAAATTGGGATCCATTGGATGTACTGTTGCAGCCCTTATAACTGATATGGGTGGGGGAAATCGTAGTCTTTGGAGGCAATTAGACATTACGGTAGATAAACCTTATTTCACGAATCCAGTCAACAGTAACAAAGTGTTTGTCTTTGCTGATGTTTCTCATCTCATAAAGCTTATTAGAAACCATTTCATCGACTCCAATAACCACTTGTTGAGCTGCTAGAAAAACGTTGACATATGAGCTTAATATTGCGAACAAATCAAGCAGCCATCACCTGACAGTGAAAAATGCTGGTCGGCAAAAAGTAAAATTTGCTACCCAACATTTTTCAAATACCTTGTCATGTGCTATATCGAGAATGGGTACTTTGGGCATATGTGAAAGCAGTAATTGGGATAAATGTGCTGATTTATTAAAAAATGTGAATATGTACATGTTTAGTATGTTTAATGTCTATTTTAGTTTTAATATTAAAACATAAATTTTAGGTAAATGACTGGTTTGATGTATTCAACTCAAGAGTTCCTGCAACTGACACGAGGCACAAATCGAAAGCTTATGGTTTTGCAAGGAATATGCAGGATGAAATATTTAAAAAATTTCAAATCTTTGATAAGTGAAATGCGAATGGGAAAAGCCAAAAATATTCTTCCATTTCAAAAGGGAGTTCTCGTTAGTACTACTGCTCTACATTTATTATTTGATGAACTCCAAGCCGAATATGGTATCATTTACCTGCTAACGTATCGACTAAATAAGGACATTTTGTGGTTATTTTTTGGGGTTATGAGGTTAATGGGAGGACTTCAAGATCATCCAACACCAAGAGAATTAAAATATCGGATGAGAAATTTCCTTCTTAGCCGGAACGAAACCATTGTATCGCAATCAACCAATGTAGAACATGTTGATTAGCCAAATGATGCACCTTTCGACATTGCCAAGAATTAATACAGGACGAAGAGCAAGAGCTATCAGAGTTGGAATAAGATGGTTTGGAACACCTGGCCGGTTTTATCGCGTTTAAGTTCAAACACGAAAACTTGGGCTTCACTACTTCCGAAACGTTATGGATTGATAACGTTTCGGAAGTAGTGAACGGCTAAATCGATATTTTTTGTTAAAAATCGTATGAGAAAATAAACAAAACAGAACAAAAATGATCCATTTATAGCACATCACAAGTCGGAAGGAAGACTTTACAAGCCGACAGATCCATTTCTAAATGGAATAAAGAAATTAAATATAATTTTTAATAATTTAAATGGGGATGGAATTAAAACAGGCAAAAATTCTATAACTAATTTAATTAACAATTCTGAAAATGTAGATTTAAGTAAAGATGTAAAACTTTACTTAAATCTACGTTTTCAGAATTGTTAATTAACACGAGTACAGATGTAAAGATGTAAAAGGTGGTCTAGGCGTCTGGTGAAGGGGGAAACAAAGCTGTGTAGTAATTACCAGCTCCGTAACCTTCAGTAGAGTGAGTTCCAGCAGGCTGTTCTGGTCATGTTTTACGCAGTCCTGCCTGGGGCTCACGATCGCGTGAGGGGTAACCTAATCGTGGTTCGCAAGTGTATGTGCTACCTCCCCGTGGTGACCACCGGTAACTGTTTGTTTTTGTTTACCGAACAACAGGCTAAAGTACGACGCTAAAGGAAGGAATAACCTTGATAAAAAACCCCAAATCCAAGGTGAGACACGTGCGCCGAGGGATGAATGATCATGGGTTATTTGGTCTCTAGCACGGAACTCCGGATACCTGGCGACCTCCGGTTTCAGTTGGCCTTACCACAGTAAGAGGCGCTGCTGTGGTGGACCTTCTTTCCTCAATCAAAATCTATTGTATGGGCACAAATAATATAAAAAATAATGAGGGCGGTGCTTCTCTAAACGCACCAATCTCGGTAGATGACAAGGGCCTAGTAGGCCCTGCTCCCGAGCAAAAGTTTTCAGATAGCGAGAACAATTGCTCTAGCATGGATATCGTGGTTCGCTCACCGACTCATGGCACTCATTTGCCAGTACACCTTGAGACCCAATCTACCTCAACAACAACAGAGGTCAGAGAGAATCTCGCGGGCCTGTAGCTCGAAACCAAAACAAGGCCACGCCTTAGCGGTGCCGCAAGGAAGCGTCTGGTCTACTTAAACAGTCAAGTGTGCCTCACGATGTCGCCGTGGAGCAGTGCCGAACGAAGATAAAGGACAGAGATCCAAATAGAACGAACAAGCGGAGCCGGTCAGACGGACCTACCCCTAAGGGTCTGGCACCAAAAAGGGAGAAGACATCCAGGTTGGGTCGTAAAAATACGACCATACCCAGCTACAGCGACACAATCAAACCAATCAGGTTGGAAATCATCGAAAAAGGCTTCCCGGATGTCAAGCTGGGTATCACCCAGATTCTGGAAATCCAGGATGCTATGATGGTGAGTGGATATGTTCTTCTCAGTCGCCTAAATCGCGGCTGTTTTAGTATCTCCCTGGCTAATTCGATGGGATGTGCTTCAATTTTTGAGTAATATTTTGAATTGAATTCTTTAATTGTTTCTTTAACGGTTTTAATAACAAGGTCGTGATGTATATTACTAGTTCGAATGTACCAAGGAGCTTTGGTAATAGGAGTTCTCTGTTTGAAGCGCTGGCGAGTCCCCATAACTGAATACCATATGTCCATATGGGTTTGATTATAGATTTGTACAGTAAAACTTTATTGGCTAATGACAACTGAGATTTTCTTCCCATCAGCCAATACATTTTGGAAAATGTAATTTTTATTTGACTGCGCTTGGTTTCAATTTGATTTTTCCACGTTAACCTTTTAGCCAGATGCAAACCTAAATATTTTACCTTCGTTTGTTGAATATTTTGAATATTCTTAATGTTTAATTTCACTGGTAGGCAGGTGCGTTTGTTCAGCGTGAATAGTGAGTTGATTTGTTTTCATTCACTTTCATTTGCCATGCCTTCAGGCATTTTCAGAATTAGTGTGAGACCCCAGGATGACCGTGTCATCGGCAAATGTTGATATTATTACTTTGTCGGTTACATGTATATTAGCTGTGTACAACAAGTATAATATTGGTCCTAGAACGCTGCCTTGCAAGACTCCTGCATTAATATCATTTAAGCAAGTAGTTGCGCTGTTTTATTTGACCATGTATTGCCTTTGAAGAAGATAGTTTCCCAAAACTGAGTGAAATTTCTTCGGTAGAAGTTCTTTCATTTTATAAATTAGTCAGTCCATCGTGCGAAACTTTTTCGAAAGCTTGTGCGATATCCAAAAAGGCAGCAGAACAATATTTTTTTCCTCGAAGATGATTTGGATTGCATTTACAATTCTGTGTATTTGCTCTGTAGTACCATGTTGATTTCGGAACCCATCTGTCATTACTGTGGCCTTACTAGAACTTTAACAAAAAAGAATCGAAGGCCTACTTTAATCGATTTGAAAGCAGCAAATAAAAATATGCGACAAAATGCTGCTGTAATAGTTATTTGTGTATCAAGAGCGCAAAGTGCCAGTTTGTCACGCGAGAAAGGAAATTGCTGGCCGACGGGACGGAGGCCAGCAACCTTTCGAGCGTGACAAACAACTTTGCGGACGTGTTTCACACTTTATTTTTCCTACAATCATTTTAAAAAATATAATAAAAAGATAATTTTGTAGTAAAATTTACTATACTGACAATACGATTTTATTTTAGGACCGACATTTTGTTCAATCGAGTAGTCAAAGATTTTTTATATTTTTCATAAAGAAAAACAAAAATTTGGTTTGATGTTTTATGCCTCAATTCCATTGTGAAAAATTGACTGAGCTGACTTGAAGTTGGAAGAAGACAAAAAAAAATAAGCCATCAGAGTGACAAAGACAAAGTATTTTGTTATTGTTTTTTTTTATAGCAAATTTTATGGATACATTTTGACAGCGATAGTGAACCTAACCTAAAAAAAATCACAATTATTTCTTGAGTACGAGTGTAACGTCTAAAATACGATGCAAGTGTGAAAGCGATGAAAAGTGTACCCTTTCCTGGAAATTTATGGCGATTGCTTGTAAAGTTATTGATGTCACGTTGAGAGAAGATTTCGGTTTTGAACTCATTTGGGTATTCAGCGGTCGTCGTGGTATCCATTGTTGGGTGTGTGATCAAACAGCTCGCGCTTTAGATTCTAAATCACGATCTTGTCTAGCCGAATACATTAATATTATGTCGTCTGGAGGCGTAGGCTCAACACCAACTGTACATATTATCAATAAAATGCATCACAGTATCAAGCGATCGTTAAAATTGATTGAACCGTATTTCGAGGAAGTGATATTGTAAGACCAAAATTTTTTTGCCACACCTAAAGGCCTTAAGAAATTATTATCATTTGTTCCGGACGAAATGCTGAAACGGGATATAAGCGACCAGATAGCAAAAGTGCAATCGAAAAATTCATCCAAAGAGATTTGGGCGAAATTCGAGCAGCATATTCAATCGGCCCATCGGACTGGTTAAGTGGGTCGAAAATTAAAATTTTTGATAGAAGAAATTCAATTATCGCTGCTATATCCCCGTCTCGATATCAACGTAACAAAAGGACTTAACCATTTGTTAAAGGCACCATTCTGTGTTCATTCAAAAACCGGTAAAGTTTGTGTACCATTCAATCCAAATTTGGCGCATAAATTTGTTCCAACCACAGTGCCAACAATCGAGTAAGTATTACAGTCTAGAGGTGAATAGAGCAGCTTTCAAATAATGTTTGTTGTTTTGATTTGATTTTAGTGTTCTGATCGAAGAAATGAATCAGTTTGATGCTACGCTGGTTGACGACAACAATACAAACCATAAGTTCAAAATTAAAGATTACAAGAAAACCAAAATGTTAAAAGGTGTTATGGTGTTTGAAGAGTTTTTACGAAAAATAAAATCTAAACAAAAACAGGAACGGGCGCCTACCGTTGAAAGCATGGAATTTTAATCTTGTACTTTGTAATCATTTTGAAAATAAATTATTTGTTAAACTTGCATCTATCGATGTTTGCATATCTCATCAACAATTTCAGTTTTCCCTTATCATATGATGTGCATTTTGCTTGGTAGTCGAATTTTCATCCCACTTCGTTTCTTGGGTCTCCAAATCGATTTTAAGAATAATTTCGGAATAATAAGACAACCAAATTGATTGTTTTTAAATACAACAAATTTATTATAAATATAAAAAAATCGTTCAGGAATTCGTTCAGCGAAACCATTGAGACTCGAATAAAAAATCTTCGTTTAACTTGTAAACTCAATAGTCGTTCATTTTCTATTCGATAAAATTGGCCAAATTGGCTTAGAGTTTTGAGTTTTTGACAGCAAACAAAAACATAACCAAGAAATATTAGAAAAATTGTTAATAATAAAGTGTTAATTCGATTATTTTCACGTTTGAAAAATTTTACTAGATTTAGTTTAGAAATTTTGTGTATTGTGATTTTGTATTGTGATTGTGACTATTGTGAGTGAAAAACGTGAAAAAGTGCGATTTATAATGAATTCCTTGGATATTATGTTCAGTAGCAGCGAAGACGATGCTGACGAATATAATATTCCAAAAAAAAAAAGGAAATATTGGGTACGTCCATATTATTTGGAGCGTGACCGGACTGGTGCATTTAATTGCATATTCAACCAGCTGCGACAAGACCCTCAGTTGTTTTTTAAGTACACCAGGATGAACCACGAAAATTTTGAGGAATTGCTGGGACTGATTACACCATTAATTGAAAAGGAAACCGTGGTCAGGGAACCGTTGAGCCCTACTTTAAGATTGGCGGTGACATTGAGGTAAGTGCAAACGTGTATTTATAAAAATTAACGGAAATTAAGAGTTAAAACAACTTTACTTTGGTACAATTATATATATATATATATATATATATATATATATATATATATATATATATATATATATATATATATATATATATATATATATATATATATACATTAACAGTGGTTTTCATTTATAACGAAATCCAAGGGCTGACCGTATTTTGTCGTTAAATCCAATCCAAAATAGTCGATATGCCAAATTGGTCATTATATCCATTTCGTTTTAAACGAATAATTTTATTTGAAAAATACATGGGTTAGCTGTTAAAATCGGTTTTTGCCAAATGTCGTTAAAACCCTAGTCATTGCAAAATAAATCCACTGAATATACGTGCAATAAAACGATAAGTATTACTTATCGCGTTATTACATGATAGCATTTTTAATAAGAAAAATCGAGAAAAAAAACAAAAAGGCACATACATGAATATAATATTTTATTTATTAGATATCTTGCAACGGGTGAGTCTCAAACCAGCTTGGCTATATCATATAAATGCTCACAAACAAGTGTGCACAGAATCGTGAGTGAAACAGCAAAGGCAATCACCACGGTTCTAAAAACTAAGGTATTTCCCGAGCTGACGGTGGAATATTTCAAAAAGGTCGCAGAAGGCTTTGAGGGCAGGTGGAATTTTCCCAATTGCATAGGTGCGATTGACGGCAAACATGTCACCATTCAAGTAAGATATTTTAACATTTCACTTATCATTTGATATTTAAAAAATTATTTAATTTATGTTTTTTAAAGGCACCAGTTAATTCAGGATCGGAGTTTTCTAATTATAAAAAAAACTCCTCAATAGTTTTAATGGCCATCTGCGATCACGACTATAATTTTATTTGGTGTGATATTGGTGCTGCCGGTCGCCAGAGTGACGGAGGAGTGTTTCGGGAAAGCAATTTCGGAAAGCGATTTTATGCTAAAACTCTTCCGTAAGTACCATCCGTATCAATTTCCTTAATATTCATTAGGTTAAATTTACATAAAAATGCTTATTCCATGAATTTTGTTTTTTTTAGTATTCCTCAACCAAGAAACATTACGGACACATTCACGGATGTTCCTTACGTGTTTGTTGCCGACGATGCGTTCGCTTTAACAGAGAATATGTTAAAGCCGCATACAACAACATCAACGACAAAGCAGAAAATATTTAATTATCGGCTGAGTAGGGCTCGCCGAATGATAGAGAATTGTTTTGGTATCCTTTCTGCCAAATGGAGGATTTTCAGAACAACTATAATTGCAGATGTCAGTTTGGTTGAGGATATAACGCAATGTTGTGTTTGCCTGCACAACTGGTTGAGGAAGAAAAATAAAAACTTTATCACTCCTGATCTCATCAACCGTGAAGTTGAAGGAAATATCGTTCTTGGTAAAAATTTAACTAAAACGCACAATAAATTTAAATTTTATTAAAATTCTTTATTATATGTTGTAGGTTCTTGGAATAATCAATCGAACGGATTGTTGCCTCTTAAGCCAATGAATCGGAATGCAACAACTAAAGCCAAGTTGACACGAGAAAAATTCGGCGAATATTTTTCTGGAGAGGGGCAGGTTGAGTGGCAGCTTACCAAAATATAACAGATAAGAATTGTTCCATAAAACATATTATCATTATAAGGTTATTAATTTTTTTTATTTTTGTTTTTGTTTCTTTTCAGAACGAACATCGTTTCATTTTTTTCTGTTTTTTTTATTTTTGGTATTATGTATTATTATTGTTTTGAAAAATAATTCAAAAAGGTTTTTATGCCTAATGGAAGCTTTCTATTTTTTTTTTTTTGATATTGAAGTTTAAATTACATTTTTATTGTTTTGTTCAATGCTTCCATATGGCTTTTTTCCTTGAATTATTGAAATAAATTTTTTTTTTTTTAATTTAAACTCTGTAATGTTTGTTATTTATTTAAAAGGGTTTACCCTTTAATTGTATTAACCATATCTGTGCACAAAACCGGTGAACAAGTATATTAGTAGCTTCCCAATCCATCACCACACGTACTTATAAGCAGTTATGGTTCGAATATTTACTAGATTAACTAAAGTAAATCTAGCAAAGACATGAACCATAAGTGTTTATAAGTACATACTTGCAGCGGTCGATTGGAAAGCCACTATTACATATATTTATTATATATTTTATGTATATATATATATATATATATATATATATATATATATATATATATATATATATATATATATATATATATATATATATATATATATATATATCGAGGGAATTTTTGTTGTAATTTTTCCCTGTGTGGCAGTTCAGTTCATTGTTTTTCCTTGTCTGCTTTGTATTGAAGAAAAAAGGAAAAATTGTTCACTACACTTAACTGTTTGGTGTGAATAAAAAGGTCGACCCACTGATTAACAAAAGTGTGATGACCTCAATCTGAATTGGGATCCGTACCGCCCGATACAAATGTCGCAGTTTTAACCACTTTGGTCGATCAAATAAGAAAGGACAGAAACTTATAGGAATTGTGTGGAATATAGGAATTTAATGATTTTTTAAAGTAAAATAAAACATTTTGAGTTTATTTTCATTCTTTGGTTTATTAAAAAAAAAAAAAAATTAAAAAATATTTAGGAGAAAAGCCATATGGAAGCAATGAAAACAAAAAATTAATATTAAAACTTCAACATAAAAATTACTAATAATGATATTTAAAATTTAATATATAAAAAATAAAATAAATAAAAAATAAAGGCTTCCATTAGGCGTAAAAACCTCAAGTTTCAGTCAATTATTCAGGTCACTGGTGTTTTGGTTCAACTGAAAATAAAAAAACAAAAAAAAAAAAAACGGAAAAAACGAAATAATGCCCTAAAAAGAAAAGAACAAAAAAAACATTAATGTCTGCATCTTCATGATGGCTGCTAATAACTGATGTTATGTTGAGATATCAATTTACGAGTCCTCCTGGAAAAAAGTGTAAATAATAATAAATTCAAATAAACGCTAAAATAAATTTTCTTACTTGATCAGTCAACGAGATGGTAACGACTTTTAAAATGTCCTGCTGTGTTTGAAGTCGGCGCAACATATATAGCCTTTTTAAATATGGCTTCAATAAATTGCAGAACGCATCGACCTCTAAATCCAAAGCGTCAGGAGGAGGACCTTTGTGGCAACAGCATGAAGTCGGAGGAGTGGCCAATTTTTTAGACTTCATCTCAACGAATTGCCGCCTCAACTCCAAAGTCTCTTCTTGATAGCTTTTTCCTGAAAAATTATAAAAATAATAAGTATGATATACAAAAAAAATTTACAGCAACGGATAAAATTATTAGGCACTGGTACAGTATGCATGATAATGTGCCTATTAATTTTATCCAAAGCTGCAAATAAATATAAAAATATATATGTATGTATATGTGTATACATATATGAATATAATATGTTGTATATAAATAATACATAATATATATGTATATATTGTATCTCGACATATTCCCGCCTCAACTCGCAATGCCTCTTCCTGATAGTCTTGATAGCTTTTCTGTAAAATTATAAATATATAAATATGATATAGGTACATATAAGTTTATTTAGGCAACCATCACCAAAATTATTAGGCACAATACCTAACAAAAAGCACGGAAACAAAAAGCCATCACCAAAATTATTAGGCACAATACCTAAGAAAATCACGTATTTCTAAATTTAATTTTAATACGTTTTGGAATTTTTAAGCTTTATTATTTGCTATCGATTGGTATCAATAACCCAATTTGGCCCAAAATGTAGTTATGTAACTCCTGCATCGTAAATCATTCTGTTATTATATTTTTAACTGTTAATCTGTAAACATCATTAAAAATAAATTATAAAAAATTCTACCTCTTTAGGTTTCAACCTACATTAAATAAATTTATTATATAATTTGCTTTAAACCCTCATCACCAAAACGTATATAGCTATATTTATAAATATAATATATATATATATAAGTATATACAAATATATATCGTCGGTCACATATACGGAAACATTTAAAAATTGGCCATTTTGAGACATTTGAAAAATATTTCACTATTTCAGATAAATAGAGATGGATTTGATAGGATTTTTTCAAATATCTCAAAATTGTCAATTTTGTTTTGGTTGTCCCAGGAAACTGCACTAGCTGTTTAGATCCTAGATAGAGCACACAAATCTGATAATAATAATATATATATTATAAATGTTATACAAGTTATGTGTATATATCACCCGTACCTAAATAGTCAAAATAAATGCCTAAGCGTAAATTTTTATTTAAAGTCTGTTTTATTTTGACTTTAGGTACGGCTATATATATAAATATGATGAACTGTACTTACTTTTTCGACTTTTAGCGATTGGCGATTCTCTCTCCTGATGGTTGCTGCTATCATTTATGTCCGGCATTGTTCCACAAAGCTCAATAGACCTAATTGAACAAGAATAAAGCAAGAAAATATAATTATGAATTGATAAACAAACTGACCAAAACAAATTAAATATAAAAAAATATAATTTAAATAGATATATTAGATGTAGGCGTCAAACTACTTAGGTCAGTTTTGAGTCAAAAACACGGCACTATATGAATCGTCTACATACCTCCTTGGCTCGTGTGTATCATCTAAAAATGATAGCTGCTTCGAATATTTATATTCTTTATCTGGTTTGCCTCCTGCATTACCACTCGGTTTACGTTTTTTTGACCTGATGTATGTGGCCTTCATTGTATCCCAATACTTCCGGACTTTGTTGATGTTGTCTGGAGTGCTCGTGAGGTCTGTAACAACACAAAATTTTGGTTTTTGTAATCAAACTAATATTAAATAAAAATATTTGTCTTTCTTATGTGCAAGTGATGTAAGGTGGTATCGACAGGCATTCAGAACCTTAAATTCCGACTCAACAAAAACTATTATATTCTTGGAAAATTTTGTTAAAGTTGATTTAATTTCATTGTCCTATTTTATATTTTGATATTCGTCAAATTATAAAATTGGAGTTATTAGTAGCTTTCAGATCGACCACCGCAATTACTTATAACCTTATGGTTGAAATCTTTGGTTGATTAACTATAGTAAATCTAGCAAAGACACGAACCATAAGTACTTATACATATGTAATTACTTGCGGTGGTTGATTGGAAAGCCACTGTTGAATGGAATTTAAATTAAATTAATTTTATCAAAATATTCGAAAAATATATTTCGAATAATTGGGTTCAAACGTTTTGAATGCCTGTCACGATCACTTGCATGGGACAATGCCTTAAAAATATAATTATATTTTTTTACAAAGAAAATACTGTTATATTTAGCTTCAAGAAAATAAATATAAAAGTATTTTCTTTCTAAAATTATATAATTATATTTAGGTACGTAATTATATAAATATGATAATGTAATACCCGCCAATTATTCGATAATCTAAAAATTAAATATTTAAATCAAAGTAAAAATTATATCAACCCAGGCAATTACTTACGCGATTCTGTGGTGACTTCTTCCCACAATCGACTACGGATGGTTCGGTTTTTGTAGTTTATGTCGCTGATGTTCCATAGCGGTGGTCGGGACCGCACCGCTTCAATAATAGTTTCTGAAAAATAAAATTATTTGATTACATTTCAATAAAACATTTTATTAATGAATTAAATAAAATTATATCTTACCGCTGCAGGGCTCCAGATTCTCCATAGGTGTTGATGTGGCCGTTGCATAGTCCACATCAACTTCTGGTTCAGTATCCAGTTCTAAAACAATAAAAATATTTTATAAAATTTCAACTAAAAATTTAATCATTTTATACACATACCTGTTTGTATATCGCTGTAATCACTCCATGTAAGAAAGTTGGCGAAATACGTGGACACATTCTGACCCTCGCCTCTTGAGGATGACGGCGGGTTATATAATTCATTGGATAAAATGATAACTTTTTTGCTACCTGAAATTAAAAAAAATTATAAATCTACTGATCGATAAATAATTCTGTTTTTATTGACATGGTGGTTTTATGAGATAAATGGAACCCGTGAAAATAAACAAAAAAAAATGGTTCAAAACCATGAATTTATTTGGTTTTTAAACGTTTAATTTATGTGATTTTTCATGAAAAATTTCACGATTGACAATTATTAAAATTAACAAGACAATGAAATAAATATTATCACAAATAATTAAAAAAAAATTATAATAAAAATTATTTTTATCACACGTTTGCCCGCGTTTTTTTTTTATCCAATATTCTCGTCTTCAAAAAAAATTTACATATTTACATAAAACCTACACATAATTTCATGCAAACTTACCGTATTTATCCATTATTTCCAATTACAATGTAGCTAGATACAAAATAGATAAATTTAATTACAATACAATGTAGATAAATTAAAACTTATTTTAATTTGAGGTTATGTCCCACCTCGATTTTTCACTTTATAAAATTTTTACCAAAAAAAGTTTTTAATGGTTTTTAATCACAAAATAATACACTAAAATAAAAAGTTTTTAATCACAAAATAATTGTATACAATTATACAATTTATTAATTTTATCACAGTTTTTTTTTATCACTTGGTTTCTTCAACCGGCACAGAAAATAATGACAATAATGACACTTTGCCATAAAATTAGCCAACTTGGCTTAGAGTTTTGACAGCAAACAAAAACATAACCAAGAAATATTAGAAAAATCAAGTATTTGTATTAATTTGAATATTTCCACGTTTCAAAATAATCTAAAAAATTAATTATTATTAATACTCATATCAGAATTATTTTATTCAATTTATTTTCGTCATAAAATACAAAATTAAAAAATTCTTTCCCATAAAAATACCAAACAATTAAAATTATCAGTGTGTGCGAGAAATATTTTTCATCGGTACACAAAATTTATGTTCATGTATTAGTTGGACTGCCATAAAAAGTTCTAGATTTGATACTTTTTTTTAATTTCGATCTCAGTGCACTAACACAGACACACATTTTTGGTAAGTAAAATTTTGACTGACTCCGTTGTGTGTCTCGTTCACACAACCACCGAATCTATATTTTTATCTCAAGTTATTTTTACTGATAAACTTTGTTTCACAATGGAATTGAGGCTTTATACATCATAATTATGTGAAATTTCGCTTTTCAATACTCTTCTTTTACTCTTACTCTTCTTTTCATATGTTCAAATTTAGCGTGCGGTTTCAAGTTTTGTCACACGTTTCTAAGAGAAACGTGTGACAAAGTAATTTGTTTATTAACTGTCAAAAAAACAGACACTTTCGGCTTTGAAAACAGAGAAAAAAAGCCTGCTTTTCACGGCGATTGTAGGAACAAATATGTAATGATTGTTTTACTGAATTGAAAAATGGCAAAGTTCATAAATGTACCAAAGCAGCAAGTGTAAACAATTTGAAAGCACACATTAGTACTCAACTTAGTTGTAACGAGAAGGAACAATTAGTTTCGGCAATAATAAAAGGAAATTTTATTGATTAAAATAATGGCCAGTCACAAAAGGCTAAACAATATATGTAATGTTTCTTTAAACCTGAAGCAATCAAAAAGTAATGTTCCTCTTAGGATATGTAATGTACAGGATATGTGTGTGTAGCTACTCGTAGGCGTAACATTATAGAATCAAGACTTGGTGAAATATTAGTTAAAAAAAATCATGAATTAGATATATTTTTTGAAATAAACACAATAAATTTCATGAAATCAAAAAAACAATGATGAAACGTCAAATTTACAAACAATTATTTATTGTAAAAATGTTTATAGTTTTAAAGAATATACCAAAGAGAAATGTGGTGGCGAATTTTTGAAGGTTTGCCTATCGTTATAAGTATCCATTGAATCATTTCAAGCCTCATCGATGGGCCTGAGAAACCAATGCTGATAGACGGCTGCTGTTCGCTCAGTATTTAAATTGCGTCACATTTTTAGTTTGAAAAGTCAATAAGTTATTCTATATTAAGTTTGGAGGGCGAACATTAAAGTCATTAATTGTTTACGGTATAGCCATGTCTCGATGAGCTTGACCACCATCATCATTCGTACCGTAAGTAGAGCAGTACACCATTACTCCTACAAGGCTGTTTTGTTGAAGATTCCATATTTAGAATTTTGTGAATGGTCACGGCACACCGCAAGGGCAGTTCTATTAGACATAGGCGCTATTTTGACTATAAAATCATAGCAGCTGGAAAGACAGAAGCATGTCTTCTTGCGGCTTCTTAATTGCGTGCATCTTTAGATGATGTTATTCGATTCTGTTTACTACTTTTAAAGTTTTTGTTCCTAAGGAGGAATTTTTAAGTAGTAAGAAAGGTTGCCAATAGATAGTGTGTCTGGGATTTAGTACTAAAAAAATTATAAAAATATTATTAGAATTAACTTCTAAAAATACAGACATGCACGTTTCTTCACAAAAATCAATAAATTATCTACATGTTTCACTTACAAATACAACTCCAAAAATATTTTCCAAATCAAGTTAAAATGTATTTATTAACACTTTATAAACGAAAAGCTCTTACAAAATACAAATAAATTAAGAAATATCATTCATAAATAACATTTTGTTTACACTTGTAATACTTAGGAATTCCTATGTAAATGTTTGACATTTGAGATTTTGTCCCAGGACAACGATGCACCATAACGCAAACACTCGAAATAAAAATTCCTCCTATACTCGCCGCAACACCAAACTCAGCAACAGCATGAACCAGCAATACTAAACATAGCATACCGATTAAACAATTTCAAGATTATTATTTTATTATGTATCAATGTATAAGTGTCATTTTCACAGCTCACTGAGATGTATAATATTTAATACTTAAAGTACGCGTGTAGTAATTCTGTTTGTTTCGAATGTATTTCAATTTGACTTTTTTGAATCACCCACACTACACATGCATAATTCTTTTGCCTTTCCATTTTAACCCGACGGAAATTGTAATTCGTATTCCCAGTTGTACTTTGCGTGAGCAATCGAGAAATTTTGTTTGAGATGGCACGTTAAAAACATGAAACAGAATTATAAAGCAAAAAAAAAGAAATCTTCGGCATTCTTTAATTTGTTTTTCATGTAGTAAATTACAATGTTCGCATTTTTTTCGTGCTTTTTTTACGAAATATGGTATAAAGTGATGATCACGCTGAGGTATAAGAGAGCATCACCGTGATTGATCATTGATCGCTCTTGGAGCGCTCAGTCGTACAACAGGGTTATATAGTGTGCAAGTTCGGTGCATTTTGTGTTCGTTTTTCTCGTGGTATAATTTGCAATTTCGTTCGTACCGGATTTTCCGTTCCTTTTGTAGATGCCATTTTTGACTTACCCCCGTTAAAGCTGTTTTCACTTCAAAAAAACAAAAATTTCAAGATGGTATATTTAAAAAAAGTTTGAAAGATTCAGGTGTGAAAAAATCTTTGCTGTAACGCCGTGAGCCCAAGAAAACTACAAGAATGTTCCAGAGTTATGGAATGTTCTTAATCTTAGTCAATGTTCAAGCACTATAGCCACTGATTTGAAGCTGGGTAAAATATTGTTTTGTATTATCGTATTGTATTGTAGTCATTCTAGCTTATATCCGGATAGGAAATTGCTTGAGTAATTATCAGAATTGGTGTAAAGCTGGTTCTAAAAAAGGCAATGCTAAATTTTCTAAGAATTGCGTGCATAAACCGATTTTGTCGCCTAATAACAATTTAAAGATTCTGGACATAATCTCGTCACCTGACCTGCATTTAATGCTTGGCATTTTCAATAAAATAACAAGCCATATGTTAAATGAATGTGATCAATATACTCGTAAATGGATTAAATATTGTAATGTTCAGCAAGAGAGAAGGCACAACGGAACAAGTTTTAATGGAAATTCTTGCAGAATTTTGCTAGAAAGACTCGATATTTTAAGAAGAGATTCTTTGGCTTATCTTAAATACGTCAATGTGTTGCAATTCTTCAAAAAAGTTATTGAAGATTGTTTTGGGACTAAATTAAAGGAGACATACAGTATTAACAATAGCTATAATCAAGAATTTAGAAATAATAGTAACAATAACCGTTACAACAATAATAATATTGAGTATAGAAATAATTATAATAGTAATGGTAATAATAATAACCGTTACAATAACAATAATAATATTGATCATAGAATTAATTATAATAGTAATGGTTGTAAAAATAATAATAATACTAACAATAATCATTACAATAACAATTACTCAGGACAGTTTAAAACCCAAAACAACAGATATAATGAACTTAACTCAGGACAGTTTAGACAAACATCTAACAATAACTCAGGACAGTTTAGACAAACATATAACAATAACTCAGGACAGTTTAGACAACCATTTAACAATAATAAAACCGGACAATATAGACGACCAGAATCAATGGAAATATACAATATAAATGAAATAAACCCTTTAAACCAAGAAGTAAATTTTATAGACCCCACACCTTCAACCAGTTACCGATAATAAAATTAACTTTTAATAACAAATCAATTAACTGTTTAATAGACACTGGTTCGGAAACCAGCCTATTAAAACCAAATATTCTTAATTTTAAAGTGCAAAATTTAGACACCCCTATAATGTACAATTCATTAGGAGGTCCCAATTTCGTAAAAACAAAAATAATCACGCCAATTCCAAAAGAACTAGTAAAAGCTGATACTTTAGAATGGAAAATTTTTCCTCTAAAGAGTGAAAAATACGACGCAATTATTGGAATGAATTTCTTAATTCCCTTCCAAGCAGAAATAAATATAAAAAATGAATATCTGAAGATATTCAATGAATAAATAATTCCTTTCGAAACAATTGGATATCCCCGTGAGCTTACTGAAGTAAATCATCTAGAGCCTGTTGTTTCAAAAGAAGAAATTTTTCACAAAATAAATAAAGAAAAATTAAATGTAGACGAAAAAGAAAAACTAAAGAAACTCTTATGCGAAAATAAAGATTTATTTTATGAAGAAGGTAGTAATTTAACCTGTACTCATGAAATAACCCACGAAATAAAACTAAAAAATGAAAACTCAATCTATTGCAAAATGTATCGATATCCACAAATCCAAGAAAAGGAAATAGAACGACAGATCAAAGAGATGTTAGATCAAAAAAGAATGAAAGATTCAAATTCACCATACAACTCACCCCTTTGGATCGTTCCAAAAAAGATAGACAATTCAAACATAAAGAAATGGAGAATTGTTATTGACTATCGAAAACTAAACGAAATCACTATTGAAGACAAATTTCCAATCCCAAATATAGATAGTATTCTAGACAAATTAGGTAAAGCCCAATACTTTACTACATTAGATTCAGCAAAAGGTTTCCATCAAATCATGATAAAACAAGAAGACCAGAAAAAAACGTACTTCTCTACTCCATTTGGTCATTATGAATAAATAAGAATGCCTTTCGGTTTAAACAACGCCCCCGCTACATTCCAGAGACTGATAAATTCAGTATTGAAAGATCATATCAACAGGATATGCGTAGTTTATTTAGATGACATTTTAATCTTTAGTACCTCATAACAGGAACACGTAGTAAATATTAATAAAATCTTTGACAAATTAAGAAAAGCTAGCTTAAAAATTCAAATCGACAAATGTAATTTCTTTTCCAAGGAAACCGAATACTTAGGTCATTTATTAACAGCAGAAGGTGTAAAACCAAATCCAAAAAAGATCGCTGATATAACACAATTGAAACTCCCAACAACACAAAAACAAATTAAATCATTTTTAGGTATCACCGGATACTATAGAAAATTTATCAAAGATTACGCAAAAATTGCTCAACCAATGACAGAATATTTAAAGAAAAATACCAAAATAAATAAATTAGACCCCACATATATAAACGCATTTGAACAACTAAAAACACTATTAACTTCCCATCCAATTTTGAAATATCCAGATTTCAACAAACCATTTGTCCTAAACACGGATGCTAGTCAATACGCCGTTGGAGCAGTGTTATTACAGCATAACCATCCAATAGCATATGCCAGTAGAACATTAAACAATCATGAAATTAAATATAGTACGACTGAAAAAGAATTACTCGCAATCGTATGGTCAGTTAAATATTTTAGGCCATACATTTATGGGAAACAATTTGAATTAAAAATGGACCATCAAGCTTTAAAATGGCTTCATACCAAATATTTAGGAAAAGACCTAAATCCAAGATTACAACGTTGGATTTTATCTTTAGGAGAATATAACATAGAAATAAATTATTTAAAAGGAAAATAAAATAAAAGCGCAGATTTTCTAAGTAGAATAAATCAAGATACACATGAAATAAATGAAATTAATGATAGTTTTGGAATCAATGAGATGTTCAAAGCTAACGAAGGAAGAAATATTGTCTTCCCAAATGAAGTTAATAATGAGAAAATAACAAACGAAAACCTAGAGAACATATCGATGCAAGCAACGATACATTCTCAAGAAGAAAACCTAAACGACCAGATAACATTTTTAGACACCATAGTGAACCGATTTCGTGAACAAATAATAATTACCGAAAAATTTAATAACGAAATTGAAAAAATATTATGAAATCGTCGTATTTATATAAACCCAAATATCAATCATGCAGAACTAATTAATAAACTTAAACCATATATATCGTCAACAAAAAAAATAGCCATTCCCAAATACAAAATTTATTAAATGCAGGCATTTTGCACAAGCCATAGAAACAGAAGAAATATTAAACAAGGTCTTTTCTTTAGATCACAATAAACAAAAACATCCCGGAATAATAGCTTTATATGAAAATTTAAAATTTAAAATATACAGAAAAAATTTAAAAATCACAATAAATAAAATCACGAACAATTGCGATATTTGCAGTAGAGCAAAATATGACAGAAACCCTATTAAACCTAACTTTCAAAAAACCGAACTACCCACAGAAAAAAACCAAATTATCCATATAGATACATATGTTAATAGAAAACATCCATTTTTAATTTTCATAGATAAATTTACAAAATTTGCGACGGCTTATCCCTTAGAGAATAGAACTCATGTTGGAATTATAGAAAAATTAAAAATATATTTTAATCATAAAAAACCAATAAAGATAGTAGCTGATAACGAATTCAAACATGTTAACATTAAAGAATTTCTCAATCAACAAAATGTTGAGTTACATCTGTCAAAACCAAATAGTCATACAGGAAACTCAGACGTAGAACGTTTAAATAATTCCTTAACGGAAAAATTAAGAATTTTAAATGTAGAATTACTGGTGTTTTGGTGGTTTGGCGTCTATTGGAGGGGGGGATCAAAGTTGAGTAGATTAATCTACCAGCTCCGTAACCTTCCAGTAGGGTGCGCATCACGTGAGCTGTTCTGGTCTTGTCATTAGGCAGCTGCGTGATGGGTACAATTATGTAAGGGGTAACCTGTTCACAATTCGCAAGTGTACGTACTGCCTCCTCGTGGCAACCACTGGTAACTAAGGCCACTTGGCACATTTTTGGCCATTTGGCACAGGCTAAAGTACGGCGCTAAAGGAGAAAACCTTGACAAAAAACCCTAATCTAAGGTGGAACAGCATATGCCGAAAGATGAATGGCTGATAGGTTAATCAGCCCAAAATATGCGGACTCTGGATACCAGGCACCCTCCAGTTTTATTTAGCCTTCCTGTAGTAAAGCTAGGTGGCCTACAGGTGATTTGTAATTCCGAGCAACTCGTAAGACTAAAATCAAACGGAATACGGGGCAGGAGTAGGAATATACGGGAGTGGGACAACCCTCTCGAGGTCCTTGAGCTCCAATGCTACCGTCTTTCTAGCGGAACTACATGCTGTAGTAAACATCTAGGAGGGAGAGCAATAAGCCCAGATAGTATGTATCACGTACCGGGAGGCAGTATCGTCAGGTTCATTAAGAACCTGAGTATTGACTGGACGGATAATTAAGCAGGGGCCAGCACAATAGATCTTTTAGGTCGCAGTGCGAAGTGGCTGATCGCCCGCATGCCCCCCCCCCCAGTAATAATAATAATAATAAATGTAGAACAATTAAACCCAATACGTAATCAAATGTTGGAAGCTATTAATACTTACAATAACCAATACCATAATACAATCAAATGTACTCCCCTAAAAGCTGAAGAAATTCCAGACAAGGAAGTAATTTATAATAATTTAGAAATAGCACAAAGGAAAAGATTAGAAAAACATAATAAAGATAGAGAAGAATATATAGAAAATAGAGAACAGGGATACATAAAAAACTACAAATCATTAAGGCATAAAGATGAACCTAAATATAGAAAATATAATTTAAACAATAGCCGTGTTTTCCATGAGAACTGCACTAGAACTCGATAAACTTTAAATTCCTTTTATTCCATGTAAAACGAAAAAAAATAAATTCTTAAAGCGCGAATGTGTAGTGTATTTGATATAATTACATATTTTAAGTTTAAAAATTTCCCCCTTCAGTTATTTCATCAATATTTCCTAATTTCTTGCTGACGTCATTACAAGCAACTACACTCGATAAATTCATGGGTTTATCCAGTGTAACTAAAAAATAAGCTATAATTATCATTATTTATTGCTGTAACAACTTAAAATGTGTATTTATGTGAAATGCACTACACATTATCACTTTATGAATTTAATTTTTTTTCTGTTTACATAGAATAAAAGGAATTAAAAATTTATCGAGTTCTAGTGCAGTTCTCATGGAAAACACGACTAATATACATCCAATAAACATTAAAAGACAATTAAAATCAAGATAGAAATGACGTTAGGACTAATATTATTAATGACGACACTACCATTAACCAAAGCCCAACTACAAGTAGACAAAATAGAATCTAAAACAGGATATACAATTTTACAGGAGACAGAACAACTAATACCAAAATCGTATTATTATTCCTTACATATTATCGACATACAACAATTAAACAACGTTTTAAAAGAACTAATACTAAGTGTATCACAGTTTAGTAAACAAGACAATTACATACTTGTAACGGAATTAATTTACAATTCCGTTACCAATCCAAACCATAATTCTCAAAACGACAAATCGGCATACACTTCGAGGTAAAACCTCAAAACGATATCACAAACGATATCGGTTATTAGCTCATTAAACGACCATGCCAAGATTCCACATTCTTTCTGTGTTTACGTCACTCCAATTACTGTATATGCTCATACGGTAGTTGAATAAACGTAAATACAAAAATAATGTAACACGATCCTTGTTTTTATGTAGATAAGAACAAATAATTTTCAAGGCAAAAGTGTAGCACGAGTAATGAACTTGGTTACTCGAAGCTACCGCTTAGTTTTGATGAATTTCATTTTTTTTTTGTACTTTGGTTTTTAACAAAAAAAAGTACAACAACAAAAACCTATGAAAATTGCCATTATCGTTTTTACCAATATGTTTTGTTGTCATCGAAGTGCATAAATTTTGATGATGGCGATGTCACGTTGTCCATGTCACGTTGTTGGACATTTTTTATGCACTTTTATGACGAATCCACAAGAAAAATTGGTATAAATGATGTACAATTTTTTTGAAGGAGGTCAGTCTTTTTGTGGAACCAAAAGGGGTGTTTGGGATAAAGTAGAGGCAGTAAAAGTTTTCAGTGAAGTAAAGTTGTAATAAAGTAGAATTTTAAAGTGATTTTGCTTTTTTTTGTTTTGGCTGCTTTGAGGAGAACAACACTTGGTAAGTATTGGGTTCTTAAGAATCCGTTTAGACTGAAAGGAGCTTGGTTGGTTTGCCTCTATTGAGGCGGGAGCATCGTGTGCTTCGACGCCATAGGCGTTGCACTCTCTTTCCAAACCAGCCACCTCCGAACAGTCGCAATAATTAATTAACAAAACTAGTCTCGTACTAACCCGTGGGCTTGCTGCCCGAAATATCGTTGTTCTATTTATGTGTAGTTTAAGGTAGTCATGTTACCTTAAACAACACGATAAACAACCGCGGGCGCGGACCTTATTCAGGGCATATGAACCACTAATTTGGGTCCTTTTACATTATTAAATGTCCTAACCCCAATTCCCTTCCTTGATGGCATGATGTCATCACTGACCCTTTCCAAACAAATGATGCGGTAATCAAGATTACCACTGGTACACCCCAACCACCCACGACCAAGCTACCCCTACCAGACTGAGCTGCGGGTAGCTAAGCCGCAGGGGGTGTAGCCACCAGTGATAATAAATTCTTAGAAGCGGGTTGCCTCAGCTAAGCTGAGGGGACTCGTTTCATACTATTACAAGACTTAGACAAATTGTTAGATAAACTGACAACATTAAAATCAGGACATCATGTAATAAATAAAAGAGGGTTAATTAATTTATTAGGGAAAGTTGGAAAATGTATATCAGGGACTATGGACGATGAAGACAGACAAATAGTAAATAAACAATTAGAAACAATAAAATATACTAATAATAAACTAACACTAGATATAAACAATCAAGTTAAGATAAATGATAATTTTAACAAGTCTATTAACACATTATTAAATGTAATTAAAAGTGATCGAATAGTCATTCAAGACTTTTTAGAAAACAAAGTAAATAAAACAATGATTAAGTTACTAATGATCGTTATCAAAATAAGAATACAAGAACTAGATAGAATCATAAGTGAGTTACAGGATAATATTATTTTCTCTAATCTTATTATAATACATCCGTCACTGTTAACTCATGAAGAAATTTTAGATTATAAAATTGATGCAAATAAAATTAAAAGATTAAAAGTAGGATTTGCAAAAACAGACACAAGTAAATTAGTATTTTTAATAAAAATTCCGTATGAAAAGATAAATATAAATAAAAAATTAATTATACCACTATCAAATGAAAGTAATTGTAACGCAATTAATTACCCAATTACTCAAACTTTTGAATATCAAAATAAATATTATGAATATGATGAAAGTAAATCTTTACATCAATTAAATAACTTAAAACATTGTACTACAATAAAAAATTGTCAAACTATAATAAATTGTCAAACGGAAATTTATAATATAGATGATAACAGTTTATTAATCCAATTAGCAAACAAAACAAAATTAACGTCTAATTGCGATAAAAGAAATTTCGAATTAAATGGAAATTATTTTATAAAATTTTATAATTGTAGTATTACTCTAGATAAAGAAACTTATAATAATAATCTTAAAATAGAAAATAATAAGTATATAATTTCAAATTTGAAATATACATCTGAAAATAATACCTAAACATTTAATGAAATAGTTTTGGAAACGAAAAAAAATATTAATGAAATAAAGGATTTAAAAGTCATAAAATAATAATGTATTATGAAATAAGTTTGTCAATAATTATTATATTAATAATAATAGTAATTATGATAATATATGTATGTTATAAGAAAAAAATAATAAAATACGACGTAACCAGGATTCAGGAGAATCCCAAATCCAACGAAGAGAGAGTTACATTCTATACCAAGAATGCAAACACAAACCAACAACAACAACAAGTAACCACATCTAATACCTAGAATGCAAATACAGAAAACAATAATGCACATAACGTCATTTTATTTTAAAAACAGAATTATACACTTACCAATCTAACTTACCATATGTATTTCCAAGAACTAAATATGTTCGATTAAATATGTTCATGATTATCCAAGAACTAAATATGTTCGATTAAATTATAATAAATATATTTATAAGAAATCAAATATTGTATAATATAAAATAAGAAATTATAATAAAGTAAATTCAGTAAATTATTGTCATTCTAAAGAATGAGTTACCAATAAATTACAGTACAAAATAAATCTTTTATTCAAAAAAAAAAAAATAACAAGAGACATGTTTCACGTGACGTCAAATTGCGAAAAAGGATAGCAACAGCATGCGCAATATTATACCTTTATTTTCTGTATATCTTATAAGGCAATTAGTAAAATTATTGCATACCAGGTTTTTGAAAAAAAAAAAAAAATTATCTTTTTATTCAGATTAATTGGGTTATGACAAATTTTAGTGAAAATTTTACTTTTGTTATTATTACTATATTAGATTGATCTCCTTCGAATATAACAGTTAGTTGTAAACAGATTCTAAATTAAACTCTAAGTTCTTTGTTGTCTTCCTTTTAACCCTAATTTATTACTATTTAACTAAGCCTAGCTAATTCCCTACTTTTTACTATTTTCTAATGGACCATCTAGAATGGTACTTTATTACTTTTCTTAAGGGGTGGCGCCGAGTCAAACCTGTTTTACCAGTGTGAGGATTGAGTCAACCTCAGTCCCTAACTCTTTATGAAGAAAACTTCGTCATGTACAATTCAACTTTACATTTAATGTGTTCTTTCTTTTCTAAGCTTTGAATATTATACCTAATACGGCAAGAACTTTGTGCTCGCTGAATCATGACGAAATTGGCTGATCGGTTTTGGATAGACTTAATAAGATTGTAGACCAACTGCACCGGCTGTTGTCACTTCCGCCAAGCAACGAATAAATCTCGACTGAAATTACGACGTTGCTGAATAAACCAGACTGCATGGATGTGGTGGATATTTAAACAGTTGACTGTAGTATTCAGACCATTTCGACCATGTTGTGCACTTCTAGCTTCAAATTGATGGCTTCTAGTTTTACCGACATTGTAGCGGATAGCTCAGGTTAAATTGATTAAAAGGAAAAACAAAATGTCCACCCATACTGCTGTAATGTATGGGGTTAATACTCTGGTATATTTATTCCTAATTTCCAAAAAGACGGGTAGCACTTTCAATGTACCCGTTCCAATAGGCTCATATCTCAAAAAAATCCTAAATGAAAGCAGAATTGGTCAACTATATTCATGAGTACAACACGGATTTATTACTTTGTAATTGGGACAATCTAATTGCAAAATAAATTGTTTATTGTACTCATACAAAATCAAAATTAAAAAAATGATAACCTACTTGTTATTTTTATGTTGCTAATTATGTATAAATTATAAATATTACAGGACTATTGTATCGTAGAAAAAATAGCGTGTATAACTCGTGTGCGAAAACGTGTAATTGCAATACTCAAGTGATTGCAGCCCTCGCCATCGCATAGGATGCGAATTTCACAATCGTATTGCAATGGCTCGTTTTCTCTACTTGTTATACAATATACTATTATCGCAATTCAATTAAGTAATCTCCTTTTTGTCAATATAAAAACGTGTAGCAAAAACATTTAACCCAAAAAATCTAACGAAAACATACATATTGTATTTATGTAATTTAATGTTGGATACAGAACACAAAAAACTAAAATAAAAGAAAAAAAAAATCATTTGGGCGCCTTACAACAATGTACTAACAAGATTAAATAATATAAATATAAAGCTGTCACATTTTAATAAAATTTGGTGCTATTCAAATAATCCCCCCAATGGCGTTTATATGGTCATAATTCATCAATAAACTATCTACAAATATGGCCATAAAAATATAAATTTTTTCGAACACAGAAACATAATAAATGGTCAGTGGAGCGCAGAGAACACAAAATGGTATATAAATAAATAATTTCTTGTTATTGTGTTCGTCGTTTGTTGTTAAATATTTATTATGAATAAATTATCGATATTTAGATTTTTTCATAAATAAAATAAAAAAAAATAATTTAATTAAAAAATATTTATTTATTTTTGTTGGGGTTGTGTAATATTTATACCCTTTTTCAATTTCGTATATTGTAGTAAAAATATTTGGAAAGGAATTTCAAGATCTACGTTGGTGGCTCTTTAAAAAAAATAAAAGAAAAATTAATAAAAAGAAACAAAACTCCTATTTTCGTTTACTAACAAAATGATTAATGATTTTGGAGGTCTTTAAAAACTAACGAGCTTATCATTTCGATTTCACGTTCACCACAAAATAGTTCTATGAAACCGTTGACTTGAAAAGTTAAAAATGACCAAGAATAGAGAGTGGCTCAGAGACAGAACTACATAAACTGAAATTTAATGGAGTATTCCATTTTCAGAACTGATTACTGTTTGACACTTTTAGAAGTTGTTTTGTTTTAAATTTGAGGATTGCCGCAAAATTCTGAATATAAATGTACAATAGCGGTTTAGGGAATATAACCATCTACTGACATACATTCGGTTTTCTGTTGCTGACTGAAGTCTCTCTGTCATATTATAAACTTCAGAATACGTTGGGCTACTTAGAAAAGTACGGCACATTTCATGCTTCAGTAAGACTTAAGGAATAAGGCATATTTTGTTTATTTTATTTTATTAAGTGAAGAAAAATTCTACGATAATGACATCATTTTAGAATCCCATTTCGATCGTATTTCTCGAACTTCATCATTTGCCGTTTTGGCTGCTGACATAAATTTTCATTCATACAATAAAACCAAATATTTTTCTTTAAGAGAGAAGAATAAATGTAACAGAATTATAAAAAATATTCCCTTATTTTACGTCGTTTCTTTTTTTTTAAAAAAATTATATGAGAAAATAAACAAAATAGAAGAAAAAAGATCGATTTAGCACATCACTAGCCCAATGAAAACGAAACAGACTGGTTATCTCAAAAAGTCGAAAACCATCGGCTTACCTTAAAAAATTCGAAACAGTTAATTTTTATATTCGAGGGCGGCACATAACAACGTTATGAGCCGTGGAGCTATTGTCATGGTGCCGGCGAAATATTTCAAAATATTTTGTTTGGACTTTTGTTCTTAAATCGAAATATATCAAATGTAAGCATATGACAATTCCGAAAATTAATCGAAATTCAAATTTTTAACTGTTAATTTGAAATTTTGAATTTTTTTTTCATTTTTAATGTTTTCACCAATGCAATTTATAGAATTGTCTTTTAACCGCGTTATACTAGGGCACACGAACTGTGCATCTTTATGTCAAATCATGCAAAGCAAATTTTGAAAATAGTACATTGTTGCAATAGGGGAGATATATATACAAATTATTTGTCTATCTTTACTAATAAAAATGAAAATCTGTATGTCTGTGTGTACTGTATGCTCTTTATACGTTTCCATACCATTCATCCAACCAGATTTAAACTTTATATAGTGGTTTTATAATACTGTAGTATTTTTGTAGTATTTTCGAAGGAGTCTAGCCCTTGGTCTAGGTGCCTCCAGCAATTGTTTCTGAAATTTTTTAAAATAAATGCATACATGAAAATTATCATACACTCGTATCCGAAGGGGACGGTCCCCTTGATTTAGGGGAGTTAAAATATGTTTTACCACCTTTTGAAAAGTACACTTGAAAAACGATATATGTAAGTTAATTTAAAAAATTGAAATTTTGGTGCAAAAATATTTTATTTACCCCGCTCAACGCCGGGTACTTCAACTAGGATAAAATTCGCGAAAAAAGTCAAAACCTCCTTAGCTAAACAAAATATTTGAACAATAGTACATTGTGTTATTAGGCTTAAACTCATGCTTTTGACTAGCAATTTTTTTGCTATTCAAACAAAGTGACTTTTAATCCGAATAGTACATACTGCATTTGCTCCAACGAAATAAATTCATTGCGTACACTAATTTTAAGTACATATCATATGCATTTAAAATTTGAAGATTGAAAATTTTATTGAAATATTTTTTATATTTTTTTCGTTTGTGTCCTTTATCCCGGCGTCTACACTATGAAAAATCGCTGAGATATAAACAATATTTGTTTCCAATTCAATCAATTTCTGTCTTTTTTTAAAGTGTCAGCTAATATCATAATTTTTTTAATAAATTTGATCAACAATTACATTTTTTAATACATTTAATTAATTGTAATTACTATTTGACTAAACAAAAAACTATTAAAAATGAAAAGTGTTAAAAGTTCAGAGAGTTGGTCTAGTGCGCACAAGCAATGGCACTGATCCGTGAATATAAAAAATATTCATGCCTGTACAATCCAGTGGATATCAATTTTATTGATAAATCAATGAGAAGCGAAAACTTGTTACAATCGAAGATATTAAAAAAAATAAATAAAAACATTAAGGAGTGGCTAAAGATAGATAAAAAGTGATAAATTCGAAGAGAAGCGGTTCGGGACTTGACGAGTTGTACGAACGAAAACTTTGGTGCTATGACAGCTACTCGCTGCCATTATTGTTAAATATAAATGATGTTGAACCTAGCAAATCTAATATCGATTTATCAGAGGTAAGTTTATTATTATTGCTCATACAAGTTTGAGGTAATATTGATACTATTTAATTTTTCTTACCAGATAGGGATTGACGAATCAACAGAATCCCGTTGTAATTAAGAGAAGGAAATCGAGGATACTGAAATTACCCCTCAAAAAGTAAGTTTAAACCATAAAACTTCGTTCAAATCTAGTAGCACAATAACTTTTTTGTTTTATGAATAATTTCAGAAAAGAAATCCACGACTCACCAATTGGAAGCTTATGTTATGGGGGCCCTTAAATTAATGCAAAATTATTTGACAACTAAATCGAAAAAAGAGCTGTTTCAACAAGAAGAAGAGTTTTGCCGTTACTTGTGTAGTCTGCTGAGAAAAATTCAAGTGCAAGAAACGTTTGAAATCTTATCGCTAGAAATAATAACTTTAGTTAATAAGACAACTATCGATGAGAGAAAGTCGTTAAAAAAAGATAACTATTTCTCTCCTACATCATATCCGCCAATAAATATAACTCCTAGCAGTTCAACTTCACCTTCCTTAACGACCTCTTCCTCATCTAGAAATTCATTAAATATACCCTCACCCGCAACAAATCAACTTTTCATATATCCTCAAAAGTTATCTCGTCCTCAAACATCCAGTTTCACCCCCAGAATTTCTTTAAATACTTCATCACCACCAGTCCCTTTCCACATAACAAACTCCCCCACATACCTAGAAGATTCAATTCCTTTCAATTTTCGGCCTGCCTCATACACTTCTAACCCATTAAAAAATTTCCCAGAAACACCATCTCCTTTAACACATAACCAGTTCAGTACATTCCTAATCAGGAAAAGTAAATCGCTATACATAACAGCCCATCCTAAAACCTCTAATTTGACTTTCAGAAATCCGTCAAAGTACCGCATCACCACCAGCACATCCCGTCATAAGAAACTCCCCAACTTATCAAGAAGAACCAATTTATTCCGATTTGTGACATCCACTTCTACCCTATCCAGAAGTTCCTCATATATACCCACACACTCATCATGTAGCCAGACCAGTTCATTCCAATTCCTACAAGTTAAAGCACTAAGCATACCAACCCGTCCTCAAACACCAATCTTCAATTCCAGAATTTTATTAAATACTCCCTCACCACTAGCGCACCCACACCTAACTGACTCATCTTTACAACATTCCAACCCAATCAGCAATAAATCACCAACTGAACCCAACAATAAACCCGTGATATTAGACAAATATTAATAAATGAAAATTCAACAGGCAACAATCCGAACCAAAAATTATTCTTGAAATAGCATTAGACGGGGTTTTTGAAGATATTATTATTGAAGATTCGGAAATAATTTTATAACATATTTTTAATAAAACAATAAGTACAATAAAAACGATTTTTTTTTTTCTATTTTTATTTATTTCTTTTTTTTAAATCATCCCTTCGTTATTGAAGTATTCGGTCAATTCTCGTCTGACACTTTATCCTGATTTAGACCTTGTTTTATTTAGTTGACCATTTGTCGCCTGTTGTGACGTGGTCTTTAGAATTTCCTCCATGCTTTGATATTGGGTTTGATAATCTTTCCTGTACCACTGGCTTTTTGTAATTAAAAAATTATGTAACACATAGCAATATTGCACATTTTGGTGCAGATTTATAGGTTTTTGAAAAATTTGAAACCGATTGCTGAGTATACCATACGCTCTCTCAATATTTTGTCGAGCACGACTTAATCTTCGATTATAATTTTTTTTCGATTCGTCGGTTGTCGTAAAGGAATACGGGATCATCATATTTTCTGATAATAAAAATGCATTATCAGCAACAAACATGTGCGGCAGCATCCGTGAATTTCCTAACATTTTTTTTTTTTGGTGGTAAGTACCTATCTTGTTGTTGGAGTATGTACACAAAACTCGATCGCTTATACGGCCATTGTATCCAACGTCGATAAAAATAAATTTAGCGTAGTCATCTGTAAGACCAAGTAATACAACACTGTGGAAGCCTTTGTAATTATAAAACAATGGTGCAATTTTTTTTTGATGGCCTAAAAGCACTATGCTTTCCACCGAGCGAGCCTAAGCAATGGGAAATTGCCATTTGACATTGTAGTCATCGGCAATTTTGGACCATTCTTCTTTATTAGTCGGAAACTGAAAAAAAATATTTATTAATTTCTTATTTCAATTTAAAACATTTTCACTTTTTTACTTTTAAAAATTATTTTTTTAATCGTTTGTAAATAGCTTTACAAACTTTTAAAATTGCAGTCGATAGGAATGGTTTTGACAATTTGGAACTATAGTCAGGCTCCGTGAAACATTCTCTAGTTGCCAAAAACCTTAATGTAACCGCAAGTCTTTCCTGTGATTACTTCCCTCATTAAAGTATCTGCTTTTTCAATATCAGACCTAATTGCAGATAAAATGAAGTTGAAGGAATCCTCGTCCATACGTAAACCATTTTTGAAGTCTTTTGAATCTGGCTTAAGGCTCTTTCATAAGGCTTTGTATGTTGCCATTTCGATTTCTTGTTTCCTATAATATTTTACCCAACAACATTTCGTTTTAGTTAAACTTGCTTCCTCTTTCTCTTTTTCTATGGCAGCTGTTAAAAGAAGGCAAGTTGCAACCGTTAACGCCATAACTACAATCGCAGCTACTTCATCATCAGCATCATCGTTCAAAAATGAGGAAGAGGGTAGATCATTTGAATAATTTTCCATTTTTAATTTAGCTATTCAAATATATATAAAATTCACTGTACCTACAGTAAAACACACAGAACTTTTGAATAACAAACACCAAATAATAATAAATTGTTAAAATTTTTTTTCACTACACAACCAATTCAAACATACGAAAACAAATTAATTGTCTAATTAATATTTTTTTTAGCACACAACAATATTCACAAATGAAACCAAAATAAAAATGGCGACCACAATAAAAAATGTTTTTTTTTTTAGGACGGGTCCGATTTCTGTGCGAAATAATTTTTTTGTGATAAATTTGACATTACTGAAATAATTTTCTCTTCCATATTTGAAATAAGTTCATTTGCTGTCCGAATACTGAAATAATTTTGACATAATAAAATTGACATAGAGAGTTATTTAGGACGTGTTCGAAGTTTGTGATAATTTTTTGTACTATTTTTTTTTTAGAAATAAATTAGCATAATACGTATACGGCTTAATTATTGTTATTGCGCGGTTTTGTTTAAAAATATTATTACAGAAATGTTAAATTTACAACACACAGTTGCGGCTGTGATAATTTCGTTGCATACAAATTAATGTCATAATTATTACAGCTGGAATAATTATCACAAGGTTCGGACACGTCCTTAGCAGTGTATTGAATATATGAAAATGATAGAGGCACAATTTTATCCAAATATGGTATTATTTCTATTAATTTCGGGTTACATTTGTTTAACTATTTAATGAGAAGAACACGAAACTTTCAAAATAAATAAACTTTAATAATGGATCTCCTAAACTCCCAGGTATGATACATTTAAACTTACAGGTATGTATGTTAGGTATTGCTCTCTAGTATTTATAAATATTAACAAAATTCATTCTTTGCAGCGACCAATAATGTTCACAATTCCCTCAACAAACGGTATTGTTCTCTAATGAAGAAAATTCATTATTTGTTCTCTACTGAAGAAAATTCATTACATACACTAATTATACATAAGTACAAATTACATATTTTATTGAAATATTTTGTGTGTCTCAGGAGGGCTTGACTTTTTACGATTCTCTATTTTACCAAGTTACGACGTGCCAATTACAGTATCCAAAAATATTTACTCCTAGGATTAAAAAGTGTGGCCTAGACATGTTACTAGGCAATTTTATAATTGAAACAAAAGAGCGAACTTGAATAACTAAGGCTGTGTTCCAATTGGTTAAAAAGTTAAATATTTTAACTGTGGTAAGAAATATTTAACTTACCTCATTTTTTAACCGATTTGCTGTTCCAAATGCAACTAGCTAAAAAGTTAAAATTTTGAGTTTTGTGAAATAAAAATAAATTAATTTTAAAATGAATATAATATCCTTAAATATATGTACACCAATAATAATTCAGTTGTGCATTTTATACAAGCAATTATTGAATTTAATTACAAAATATTACAGTACAGCAAAATTTGTAAAGGTAATCTAGAGCACATTTCCCTTAAAATAGACTACGAGCCTGCTGAAAATTTTTCAGAAGAAATTTTACGTGAACTCACAGTATACATAAATAAACAAAAGATAACAAATTTTAACTAGTCTGAGGAGCACATAAAATATTTGAAGTGAATAAAATGTCAAAAATTTAACTATTTATGAGATATTTTTTTCGTTTGGAACACAGACTAATAATATAATTAAAACAAGCTACTTTTAAGACGTTTGGAGAAAAATTTTGAATCTTGAAATTTTAAATGCGAATACTTAATACCTACTAAATGAATACCTTAATACCTATTTCATAAATCACAACTTTATTAAATTTTAGGGTACCTAATCCAAGTGTGTGGGATCTCCAGAACTTTAATTATAAACAAAAAAAACTCCATATTTAACTTTTTGGCGGAAATGATAACAAACGACGTAAGAGAAAAGTGGGAAGCTGTGAAAAGCTGCTACGGCAGGTCCAAAATGGTTAAAACTAGCGGAATGTGCGGACAAGTATAGGAATATAAATACCCCTTGTCATTTTTAGACGACACGTTTGAGCCTAGACAAAACCGTGTATAAATGTAAATCGAAAAATTTGTACATGTATTTTTTTGTTTATTTTAGTACATCAACGTTATTCAAATATTCAATATACTGTATAATGTGGGTATCTGGCTATGGGGTGTATAAAGCTCTGGGTTGGGTGTGAAAGAAGGGATTTCCAAGCATGTGGAAGAGATTAACGTATTCGCGATAAATTATTTTCATTTAGAATATGAACAACTTTTTTTCAAAATTTTTCCGCTTCCTGGCCCCCACTTCTCGAGTTATGATTTTTTGAAGTTAAGAAATTGAGTGATTTTAGGCTATTTTCGATTAGACTTGGACACCTCAATATATGCAGTTTATTTAAACATTACGATGAATTATGTCTTCGTTTGAAAAATATGGATGAAAATATGTACTTTGCATTTCTGAGTCGTGGTTGTTTCTGATACGATGATTGATATTTCGGGGTACAGTGTTTTGAGGTTTGATCGGTCTGCTAATCGTTATGGGGCGTTTGTTTAGTATCGATCTACCTTGAAAGTAAAGAAAGGTCATATTAGACCAATAGGAAGAGTTGAGCTGATTACAGCTGAAATTTCTTGTTGTTCAGGTAAACTATTTATTGCTACATTCTATACCTTCACCGGCGAATGGAAAGGACATTTATGATCTACTTAACATTCTTTTAAACTTAGGAACAATGTATGATAAATACATCATATTAGGTGATTTTAAATGTAACTTAAGCCTGAATTCCATTGCGAATAAAAGTTTGTCAGTCAAAATAAAGGGAGATAAAAATATAAAATCGGTGGTTGTGTGAAAGAAACACAAAACGAAGTCAGTCAAGATTTTACTTACATCAAATGTGTGTTTGTATTAGTGGATCGCCATAATTATGGTAAAAATTATCAAAATCGAAGTCATTTTATGGTTATCCAACTAATATATGCACACACATTTTGTGTACGAACGCAAATTTTTTTCCGCACACTAAGTTAATTAAAAGTTTGTTATTTTTATGAAAAGTGTCATAATTTTTTTTGGTAGTTGCTTCTAAAATAGCTGTGATAATAAAAAAATATAAAGTTTGTGTACAGGATAATTGTGATAAATTGGGATAAATTGTGATAATATCGCTAAATACTATTATTGGCAATTTAATAAAGTAATCGTTTTTTTTTTAAATAATTTATTGGTGATGAAAAAGCCAAATTAAAACTCCAAGTGATAACCAAAAATTTATTATTTTTATTTTTTATTTTTTGCTGTCGCTGTCAAAATTTATCAAGATATTTGTGCTATAAAAAAAAATATAAAAAACATGCTTTATCTTTGTCACTCCAATGGAATTTTTTTTTGTTGTCTTCTTTCGACGTGAAGTCAGTTCAGTCAATTATTCACAGTGGAATTCAGGCTTTAATTGATCCGTCCAACATTTTACATCAAGTATTGAGAAATTTAGATCTATTTTACATCCCCTTCAATCCGACAAGAGGTTCTAGTTTACTTGATTTAATTATTACTTCTCAAGGACAAAAATCTCGTATTTTACAACATAAGCAACTGTCTATCTGTACTACGGATATCCGACCATGATCTCGTTTTTATGCAATACCAATATAAAAATATATACGTGAAAAGCCTACTTGCGTATGTTAATGATTTATCAAGGGTTGACCAAAACCAATTTCGGAATTTATTTTTCCAATTAAATTGGGACCCTATTTTATATACTGCTACTATTGACGAACAAATTAGTATGGTAATTATAACTATCATTATTTGTTTTCCAATTGTGTACCTTTAAAGAAGGTTGTTATTAGATGTGATTCTGCGCCTTGGTGTCAAATATTATAACTCATCAATCTAAGACATACAAATAATGTACAAGAAATAGAAAGGAAAACTGAGATCTTTGTTCCTATCGCGCTACAATAACCGTAAAAAATTGATTGTACTTGAAATACGCGAAGCCAAACGAAAATATTATTTTGGAAATTTAAAATCATTTTCAAACAAAAAAAATTGGAATTCTTTACGACACCTATGTATGTTGATTCAATAAATATACATTTCTTAACCAAGCTAGTGAGACACGTCAATTTCCCATTGCCTGTTAATAAATTAACATTTTACTATATTGCCCCAAATGATATTGCTTTAGCCATAAATCACATTAGTGATGAAGTTCTGGAATATGGCCAAGAAACGGATTTTATTGAAATTTGACATGCGCGATGGAAATGGGATTCTTAAATGATTTTTGGATGAAGTTCTGGGATATGACCAAGTGGGATGGAATTTGGCTATTTTTTAATGGCTTAGTGAAATTTAGTATGTGCATTGGAAAAAGGATTCTTAAATGATATTTATATAAAGTTCTGGGATATGGCGGAGTATGATGAAACTTGGCAATTTTTAAACTAATTTTAGTGAAATTTGACATTTGCGTTGGAAATGGGATTCTAAAATGATTTTTGGATGAAGCTTTGGAATATGACCAAGTAGGATGGAATTTGGCTATTTCTTAATGGATTAGTGAAATTTAGCATGTGTGTTGGAGAAGGGGTTTTTATATGAAGTTCTGGGATATGGCGAAGTATGATGGAACTTGGCAATTTTTAAACGAATTTTAGTGAAATTTGAAATGATATTAGATGAAGTTCGGGAATATGGCCAAGAAGATGGAACTACACTGCTCGTCAAAAAAACCCGGACACTTGAATTTCTTCGTAAATCTTCAATTTCTAGAACAATTACGCTATTTTAAAGGCACTGTCATATTAAATAGTACATAACCGAAAAATAGGTGTGACAGAAACCGTATTTTTTTTATTTTAAATCCAATCACAGCAACAAAGTGTAATAAATGAAAAATATTCAAAATTTCGATTGTTACGTTTCTAAATAAATGGGCATCTATCAATTGTTTTGAAACATTTAAAGTAGCATTTATTGTTAGTATTATTATTACAGTTTACGTTAACAGTGCTTAGTTATTATTATTAGCAAATATTATAATTATGAAACCAGAAAATATCGAAAAGTAATCGCTTTGAGTGAGGATGGCCGTAGCGTGCGTTATATTGCTGCCCACCTAAATTTCCCTCGAAGTACAGTTCAAGACGCTATTAAACGATATCGTGAAACTGGTCAGTATGAGCGAACGGTTGGATCAGGTCGTAAAAGAGCAACAAACGAGCGGGACGATCGGTTTATGGTATCAATGGTACTGCGAGATCGTTTCCAAACAGCTAGAATCGTCGCTGGTCGATTGGCACAGGTACGTGGTGTCAATATTTCAGTTAGCACAGCATCGCGAAGATTAAATGAACATGGATTGCAGTCCAGCAGGCCTGCTACAGGGCCAGAGCTTCTCCCAGCTCATCGAAGAAACCGTTTGACTTTTGCTCGTAACCACGTCAGTTGGACTACGGACGACTGGAAGTCCGTGTTGTTCACTGATGAATCAAGGTTCAGTCTGCGATCACCGGATGGACGGGAAAGAGTATGGCGGAGATCCGGAGAGCGATATTCACAATGTGCCATATCCCCAAGAGTCCCATTTCATCGCCGCTCACTAATGGTGTGGGCAGGCATTTCTATAGACGCCCGTACGGACCTTGTATTTCTACGCGGCGGCACTATAACTGCCCAAAGGTATATCGTGGAATGTCTAGAAGAATTTGTGGTTCCATACGCCCCATTTATTGGACAGCAATTTAAACTAATGCATGATAACGCCAGGCCCCACGTTGCAAACGTGGTCAACAATTATTTGGATGAGGTGGGAATTGATCGAATTGTTTGGCCCGCTCGCAGCCCTGACCTTAATCCCATTGAGCACATGTGGGATATGCTAGGGCGTCGTTTAAGGCAAAGGGAAGTCGTTCCAGAAACCTTGGATATCTTCAATCAGCCCTGCAGGAAGAATGGGAAATGATACCTCAGGAGTACGTTGCCAACCTTGTGCACAGTATGCCAAAAAGAATGCTAGATGTGATCAGAGCTCGTGGCGGAAATACTCGATACTAGAGTACCGACCACTTAGGTTGATTGTTGGTTTTTATTTAAATAAAGATGAAGATATATCAATATCCGTTTTTCGGTAATTTTGTTATTTCAAATGTTTTGATCCTGTGGTTACTTTTATTAAACGAAAACTTGATCCGTTAGTGCCTTTTGGCGCACATTATATTATTTCGTACAACCATAACGCGAATAATGCGAATAGTTACCGTTAACACAAATATTTACTGAAAAAATGTAGTGTCCGGGTTTTTTTGACGAGCAGTGTAGCTATTTCTTAACGCATTTTAGGGAAATTTGACTGATGATTGTAATGTGATTTTTAAATATTTTGTAGTAGTATTTGCATACATTTAGGCGCATCTTAACAGCTTACCAGCTATTTTTTGTGTAATTACTGTAGTAACTATAAAGAGCAATATGTATTTACTTTAAAGTAAAATATTTGGTTAGTTATTACATGAATAATAAAACTTAAAAAAACTAAAAAATTGGAAAGAAAAACTTTTAAGTAGAATCGAACTGAAGACTTTTGTAGTCCTAGTCCAGTGCGGTACATACCACTAAAATCAAAATCATAAAAGAAATCAAATTTAATTTTCATTGTTAATTTGGTTTGTTACAGTCTGACCAACAAAGTCCGGGGTTTCCTTAAGTTTATTGTTATTATTATATATTCCAATCACTTCAGAGAAATATTTAAGCACGTAAATAATTTAAAGAAATTATGTCTAGTTGTCATTTTTATTCGAGTTATTGCTTTGTGTCACTTTATGGTTTCGATAGAAACAAAATGTTTAAAAACCCTAATTATCTAAAGCTGCCACCTTAATGCTTTAGGTTGTATCAGACTAAATGTTGATTACCCGTTGTACATAATATTTTAATATTTTTTATATTTATTGTTTAGATACAATACAAAATTTTATAATTTCCAATTCGTTATGATGCAATGAAATGCCGTTATAAAATAAAAAATAGAGGTGTGGCCAACATACGACACACTTTTACGAACAAAGAATTTTGAGACATTTCATTTTTTTTTTATTTTTTTTTTTTTAATTTTAATTTTTTTTTAATTTTTGGAAACATTTTGTATTAAGTAGTTTTTTGTAAACCTTATACTTTTTAAGATATTTGCAAAGTAAATTGTCTGGGCCAATTGTCGGGACCCTCCAATTTATCAAAAAAGCTTAAATCTGAAGTTTCAGTTCGATTGGTTAAACCATCTGGGCAGTAGAGAGGACACAGAATGACAGAGTGACAGACAGAGACCATTTCGAAACCCACTTTTTCGGACTCAGGGCACCTCAAAACAGATAAATCTCTAAAAATCTCAAGGCCCAAAATTTTCATGATTACTATACTTTATTTTACTGTAGTAAAAGAAACTAAAAATAAATAAATTTTTTTTTTTTTTTTTTTAAATGTTGCCAATGGCTTTATTCTTGAATCTTTCTACATAAGAAACTAACAAGAAGTAATCAAATCTTAAGCTAAAAATTATTACATATTTTAAGTCTTAACCAATGTTAATACTTATTGTTAGGGCTCACAATTTAATTAATTTAGACTACACTTATATGTATATATCGAATTAAATTTACAGGTTCACAGGTTCATCAGTTCGAGTGGATCTGTTCTTCTCAGACGTCTAAATCGCGGCTGTTTTAGTATCTCCCTGGCCAATTCGTTGAGATGTGCTTCTAGTTTTGAATAATATTTCGAACTGAATTCTTTAATTGTTTCTTTAACGGTTTTAATCCCAAGGTCGTGATATATATTACTATTTCGAATGTACCAAGGAGCATTGGTAATACTGCGAAGTATTTTCGCTTGGGTTCGTTGCAGGAGTTCTCTGTTTGAAGCGCTAGTGGATCCCCATAACTGAATACCATAAGTCCATATGGGTTTGATTATTGATTTGTACAGTAAAACTTTATTGGCTAATGACAACTGAGATTTTCTTCCCATCAGCCAATACATTTTGGAAAATGTAATTTTTATTTGATTGCGCTTCGTTTCAATATGATTTTTCCACGTTAACCTTCTATCCAGATGCAAACCTAAGTATTTTACCTTCGTTTGTTGAGGACTATTTTTATCGTTTAATTTCACTGGTGGGCAGGTGCGTTTGTTTAGCGTGAATGTGACGTGAGTTGATTTGTTTTCGTTCACTTTTATTCGCCATGCCTTTAGCCAGTCCGCGAACTTGTTTAAATGATTCTGTAATTCCTTTGAGGCAATTTCAGGATTAGTGTGAGACACCAGGATGGCAGTGTCATCGGCAAATGTTGATATTATCACTTTGTTGGTTACAGGTATATCAGCTGTGTACAACTAGTATAATATTGGTCCTAGAACGCTACCTTGCGGGACACCTGCATTAATATCATTTAAACAAGTAGTTGCGCTGTTTTGTTTGACCATGTATTGCCTTTGAAGAAGATAGTTTCCTAGAACTGAGTGAAATTTTTTCGGTAGAAGCTCCTTAATTTTGTAAATTAGTCCATCGTGCCAAACTTTATCAAAAGCTTGGGCGATATCCAAAAAGGCAGCAGCACAATATTTCTTTTCCTCGAAGGTGATTTTGATTGCATTTACAATCCTGTGTACTTGCTCTGTAGTACCATGTTGGTTTCGGAACCCAAATTGATGGTCTGGAATAACGCGCCGTTCTTCTAATATTGGTTTCAATTTCATTAGTATCATTTTTTCAAATAGCTTTGAGATTGTGGGCAGCATGCTTATTGGACGATATGATGAGATTTGCGTTTCATTTTTCCCTGGCTTATGTATCATTGTGATCAAAGATATCTTCTATTTTTGAGGAATATAACTGGTTCGCATGATCGCGTTGAATACAAATGTTATTAGTTTTATGCATTTATCCGGCAATTCCCTTATCATTTTTCCAGTATTAAGATCATGTCCTGGTGCGTTTTACGGGCTTATGCAAGTTTTAATTGTATTCTTATCTTTCTTCCAGTTATACTTTATAGGTTTGTAGGATAAACCATCATCCGTTGGCTGGGGTAGCACAAAATAATTATCTTCTTCGTGTGGGACGAATACTGTTGCTAGATGAGTAGCAAAAGCATTGGCTTTTTCTTCATCACTTCTCGCCCAATTTCCAGTTGGTAGTCCAATCGGTGGATTCGAATTTGTTGGCCCCTTTAAATTTTTTGTTGCCTTCCACAAGGAATAATCTGTCCTCTCGGTTGCCGAGAGATCACTTAAGTAGTTCTTTACGCGCTGGTTTTCTTCTTCGCTCAAAGTAAATCTTAGGGCCTTAATAGTTCGATTTAATTTCCACTTCAATAACGGTGATTTTGTTTGCTGCCATTGACGACGAATCTTTCGCTTTTCCTGGATTAGTTCCTGTATATTATGTGACAGTTTATTAACTTTTTCCGAACTACTTATGCCGGGTGTAGCCCTTTTAGCAGATAATGTCATGACATCTTTTAGATTTTCTGCCGCCGCATCAATATCAGCTGGTGTGATCAGAGGAATATTAAGTAGACAATTTTGTTCGGCTAGCCTCCTATATTGATCCCAATTAGTTTTCTTGTTTATAAGACGGTTCGGTATTTCGTTCCTTAGGACATCAGTATTCAATGTTACGATTACCGGTGAGTGATCAGAAGACAGATCATAAAATAAATAAATAATGCAAAAAGTCCTTGGTGAGAATCGAACCCGAATATCGAATGAAATAATTTGCTGTACCAGCCTAAATGTTGATAACCAGTTTTACACAATTTATTACATGTTCATTGTTTTACAATACAAAATTTTATGTTTTTCAATTCGTATTGAACCAATGAAATGCCGTTATGAAATAAAAATATTATTAAAATTAAAACGGAATTTGTGGTGAGCATCGGAACCCGAAACATTTTCTACTCGATTTTCGATGTTTGTTGTTAACAGGGGTGACATGTTCTACCATCACTATTTTCGATATTCGAAAGGTTTTGTATCGCTTTGTTCAAGAATAAAGTTGTACGCTATTTCGCTTATTTTATTACGTTTCTTTTATTATACTTTCGACTTGTTCGATTCATCGTGCTATTTCTTCACCACTTCATCACCAAAAATTTTGTTTTCGATACTTTATCGATTACGATGGAATTAGATAGTATTGAAAATTATACTAATGATGGAGATCGCAATAGATAAAGCATAATTGAGAAAACGAAAAAAAAAAGATACAATGTTCGATTGAACATCGGAAATAGTGATGGTAGAACATGTCACCCCAGGGGGTAGATTCCGATGAAATGACAATTTTTCGTGACATTTTGTTATTAGTACAAAATATTGTCACGGAAAATTTGCGATTCTGATGAAATGAGTTATGACATTTTACAGCAGTTTACAGCAGTTGCATTTCTAGTTTACCGCAGTTATATTTTAAGGTTAATTTTAATGACATTTCTCATTTTTCACAAGTGCTTGGGTTGTTTATTTACAAAAATATAAAATTTCATTAATTAATAATTAAAAAAATTGGCTAATTATAAAATTTGATAAATTGTTTTTTTTTTAAATGGATGTATACATATTAAACAGAAGGTTAAGACGAATTCAAAGAAAGTAAGTACCATTGTACACTATGTATTTTGTGTGCTTTATAGATAAAATTATATACAACAACTCTAGCATACTACATTTTCTGTATACATACATATGTATATACATAATTTGATTCTGTTTTTATATTAAAAAACTTAAATATTTTTGTTATTGATCTTCGATTATTTATTTTGACCAATTCAAATTTAAAAATTTCATTATTAATTTAATTTCAGAAGGATGGCAAAAATTAAGCGTAATTTGAGAGATGTGAGCGACCCGTTTAACTGTATGACAGAAGCTCAATTTTTACGAATATTTCGGCTGCACAAATCCGTGATGCGAATAATTGCTGGCAAACTTGTCCAACATATGCACGAAGGATACACCTACCATGCACTTTCCCCTATTACAAGAATTTTTGCTGCAATAAATTTTTTTGCAAATGGTTCGTATTTGTTTAAAAAATGTTCTAGAAATATATTAAATAAAATTTTAATTTTATTACAGGATCTTATCAAAGACCGATAGGGCAGGATTTTTTAATTGCCATGTCACAAACCTCGGTGTCTAGATGTATTTTTGAAATTACATCAATTATTACCAACCATTTGGCGGACCAACTCATCAAGTTTCCACTAAATGAAGAGGAAAGGAATCAAACAAAACAAAAGTAAGTTGTATGATTCGTAACAATTTCTTAATTATTTTTAATATTGTTAATTTATTTAGATTTTTTATGAAATACGGATTTCCGGGTGTGATTGGGACAGTAGATTGTACACACATTTGCATTAGGAAACCGAAGAACGAGGTGGAGCACGCATACTATGCTGTACGAAAGAGCTCCCATTCAAAAAACGTACAAATTGTAAATGACCTTAAAATTTTTTTTCCTTGTACGTATAACATCTATTAACATTTTATATTTTGTAGATATTCGATTGTGATTATAAAATATTAAGCATTAATGCGAGGTATGGAGGAGCCACACACGACTCATATATATAGAACAATTCTTTAATAAAACAAGAATTGGTCCGAGAATTCTGTAATGGACGCAGTGGAGAGTACCTTCTGGGTATGTATCAACAAGAAAAAAAATATATAACCGTAATTTAACATTCGCTTCTAATTTATTTAGGTGATAGTGGGTATGGACTACAACCGTGGCTGATGACACCGATATTACAGCCCGAAAACGAGCATGAAGAGTCTTATAACATTGCACATAAAAAGACTCGATGCTCCGTCGAAAGAGGAATTGGAGTGCTGAAAAGCCGTTTCCGTTGTTTATCCAAGCAACGAGTATTAATGTATTCGCCATCAAAGTCTGGGGCGATCATAAATGCGTGTGCCGCTCTACATAATCTCTTGGTGATAAACGATTTCCCCCTTCCTTCCGAGGAAAATATTTTGCGCTTCATGGACGACGAACTGGAAACAGAAGTGCAGCCAGAAGATATAGATCCCATTACAATTTTAAACCAAGGGAAGGAAATTAGGAATAACATTATTAGAGATTATTTTTAACTTTTAACTTTATAAATATAAATTCAGTGTAATTGTCCGAGTCTTATCCGATTTCAAATGTATTTTTCAAAAATAAATTGCATGGAAACAATATTAGTTTTCCATGATACTTTAATTTATATCAATTTTTTATTTTTTTTTTTATGACTGATTCATTCCCGCTGATTCTATAACTCGACTGGGCCCCTATTTCTCAATACGAATACGAACAACATCTTATAATTATTTAAAAACTCTTAAAAAATTTTATTTGCATATAATTCACATATTTGGTTTAATTAATTAAATTTTATAAAAAGTAACCTAAAAAGTAAAATAATTAATCCGAGTCCGAGTTGGAATATAAATATTCTGCCCCCAATGGCAAATCACTTGATAAACTGTTTCTAGAATTATAAATATCTAAAAACTCTTCGGATATAGCCAATCTACGTTTTTTTATAATTATATCCTCCTCTTTTGCTTTCGCAATCCGCTCCAATATTTCTAATTTTTTTTTTTCAGCCTAATAATATTTTCAAAATAACTATTTTCTGCTTTATCCAATTGTTTGGATGCATGAGGAGGCGGGGGCCTTTCTGCTAGCTTCTCATTTTGCGACTCCTTTTTCCTCAGCGCTGGGACCACATCAGCCAACACAGTTGTAGGTCTCTATATAACGTAAATTAAATAATAACAATAAAACATTATACAAACATATAAATAATACTTACACGCAACCCAAATTCTTCCGTCTCTCCATCGCCGTCTATGTTGTCAGGGGTTATAACACCGACAACTCGGCTTTCCAATTCTGACAGCTCCGGTATTGTTATATCGTTAACTCCGGTTTGATTAATTTGTGACTTAATCAGAGTTAATTTTTTTTTAACTCTAGCTCTGAAAACAGCAAGCATTACTTTTAATTTAATTAATTTTATAACTGCATAGAACTTACTTTAAATCTTCCCAAAATTTGCGCCACTGCGAAGCGTTTTTAGTAGCCCCCCCCCAGCCGATTCGCTTCCAACGCCAACTTTTCCCAATCCTTTTTAATTTTTTTCTTGCCATCAACGGAACTGAATCTGTGAAATAAACAAAATTTGTAATTGTTTTATAACGCTAATATTCCAAAATAATTACTGATTTTTGGCAGTTTCTAGATGATGCTCGAGAAACCCAACCACAAATTCTTTCTGAGCATTTGTTGCGTATGAAGAGGCCGATTCACACTCATTTACAGCTATATACACATTATATACATATATAAAAATAGATAAAATATTATTATATTTTAATTATAATATAAACAATTAAAATTTATAACATAAATTATTAAAAATTAACAAAATATACTCACACATATTTTATTTGGAATTGCAACTGACTTTTGTCACGGAAAAGCAAATCAATGACAATTTTGCTTAATTTGTCATTTTTTTTCTTGTGACATTTTGAAAAAGTCACTTCATCAGAATCGCATTTTAGAACTCACAACTATATTGTCATTTTATAGCAGTTAAAATTTTAGTACAAAGTAACAAAAAATTGTCATTTGTCATTTGTCACTTGATCGGAATCTAGGCCCAGGTCGACACCTATATCGCTCAGGTTAAATATAGTCAGGTGGAAATATAACGAAAGCGCTCCCCCATGAGCGTTATATGTATATAAATAGGATTGATATTGACTACTTTTTAAAGGATTTTTTAGAAATTGGACATATGCGTTGGAAATGGGATTTAAAAATGATTTTTAGATGAAGTTCTGGAATATGGCCAAGAAGATACGAACTTGGCTTTTTTTTAACAGATTTTAGTGCAATTTGAATTGGGCGATGGAATATGACCAACTTGGCTATTTTTAAAATTTTTGGAAATGGGATTTTAAAGTGATTTTTATATGAAGTTCTGGAATATGGCCAAGAAGAATGGAACTTGGCTATTTCTTAACGCATTTTAGAGAAATTTGACATGTGCATTGGAAATGGGATTCAAAATGATTTTAAGCTGAAATTCTGGAATATGGTCAAATAGGATTGATATTGACTATTTTTAAAAAATGGGATGGGAATGGTGCATTGGGATTGGGATTCTAAAATGATGTTAATATTAGATTCTGCAATATGACTAATTATGAGATGGTAGCTCTTTCTTAACTGATTTTTGGTCCGCCTCACAGCAGATAAGCCTCAATAGCTACCTGGTTCACAGAAACCTCAATAAACAATAGTTTTACTGTTACTGTGAATCAGGCAGCTGTTAAAGTTTCTTATATTGATATATATATATTTATTAGACCTTTACAGGAAATTTAATCACAATAAAATCAAAAAAAGTGGGTGAGGCCACGCGCAGTTTTAATAAAAATTCTAACGGTAGTGTAAGATCCCGGAATTAGAAAAAATATTTTAAAACTTTATTTCCGTAGGGCATCTCGAATTTCATCATAATTAGTTAAGGAATAGTAGAATAGAAATTTCACTAAAATCGGTTAAGAAATAGCCAAGTTCTATCCTCACGACCCGTATTTCAGAACTTCATCTAAGAACCATTTTAGAATACCATTTCCAACGCACACATCGAATTTCATCACTCTCGATTAAGGAATAGCCAATTTCCATCCTACTTGGCCATATTTCAGAATTTTATCCAAAAATCATTTTCAAATCTTATTTCCATCGCGCATGTAAACTTTTACTGAAACCGGTAAAAAATAGTCAAGTTCCATAATAATTTACCATATTCCAGAACTTTATCCAAAAATCATTTTAGAATCCCATTTCCATTGCGCACACCAAATTTCACTTAAATCGGTTAAGGAATAGCCAAGCTTCTTCATAGTTGGCCGTATTCCAGAAATTTATTCAAAAACCATTTAAGAATGCCATTTCCTTCGCACATGTCAACTTTTACTAAAATTCGTTTAAAAATAGCCAAGTTTCATCCTACTTGGCCACATTCCAGAACTTTATCTAAAAACCGTTTTAGAATTCCATTTCCATTGCGAATATCAAGGGTAAGAAATAGCCAATTTCCATCATATATGACCATATTCCAGAACTTTACCCAAAAATCATTTAAGAATCCCATTTCCCTCGCACATGTCAAATTTCACTAAAATCGGTTAAGAAACAGCCAAGTTTTATCCTTTACTTGGCTAAATTCCAGAACTTCATCTTAAAATCATTTTACAATCCCATTTCCATCGCACATCTCAAATTTCATTCAAATTCGTTTAAAAATAGCCAAGTTCCATCGCGCATATCATATTTCACTAGAATCGGCTAAGAAATAGCCAAGTTTCATCGTACATGGCCATATCCCAGAATTTAATCTAAAAGTCATTTTAGAATCCCATTTAGAAATAGCCAAATTTCATTCTACTGGACCAAATTCTAGAATTTCATTCAAGCGGATGTCAATAGAAGTGACGTATGAAAAATAAATAAGTTACATTCTAATTGGCCATTCATATAATTTGTTAAAGGTTCAATTTGAAATGTTAAAGGTTCAATTTGAGGTTTGAGATATCAACAGTAACCTTTCTTAAGTCTTAAACAATATTTGTGTACAGTTTGGCTCAAATCGGTCAAGGCGTGTGAATTTATTTAAATATGGTACACATATGCTGTGCATACATCCAAACACTCACTTATATATGTAGATTGCTGAACTGCTCACAAAACAGCAAACCCAAACTCAATATTCCAACCAGCTTACATAACAAATTGGTAAATATTTCTATAACCAGGTGTTTTGGGTCAATTCGTGTATGGTAGGTACCCGACGCTCTTGACGTTCAGGCTCCAAAAGCTTTTGAAATCTCCACCTTGACCATAGAAAGAGATTGACGAAAAAGAATTATAAATCGGACAAGCCGTTCTCGAGATACCCTGGGTACAAACATCCAGACAGATGGATAAACATTTTTTTGTTGCTTTTTTAGACTCAGGGACTTTCTTCAAAGCGCCGAGAAAAGTGGTTTTGAACCCACCAAATTTTTTGGTCATTTTGACAGGATTTCAATACTTTGATCATTTTAGACCGAAGTAATAACTCATTGATAAACAAATTAGTAACAATGCAAATATAAATAAAAACGTAAATCTAATCACTTAAATACTTGTTTCAGGTTAACCTTACTAATTCTGTGGTTCTAATTCCTTACTAACCTTAAAACATAACAAAAAAAATTTAAGCTTAACCTACAAAGGCTTTCCAATTCAAAGACCATTATTCTAAAATGATTTTATATAGCAAAACACAATATTTTGGTTTTGTCACTTTCTTAATGTGATCTTTATTTTTATTGGAAATTGAAATTACGATCGTTACGATCGTTATTCCTTAATAAAATTTCTAACAAACGCTGAGTATTTTATTAGATAAAAACTTTTTGTTAGTGATATTACTCCATGAGTAAACAACAAATATGTTAACCGTTATTCTCTTAAAATGACAAAATCAAAAAATTTAGTTGGGATTTGTGAAAATTATCAAGTGCTCAATCAACGTACGATTACCACCAGTAAACTAGACTGAGACAAACAGAATCAATTCAAAATTGAAAATAATTTCTCTTGGCAGGGTTCTAGTTTGGTCATTACGGGAGTTCTAATTCCTAATATACATACAAATCCAATAATAATAAAAAATAAACAGTCAGGCTCAAATCATATGATGAATTTTCCACGAGACAGCAGATAGTCTGTTTCATATCAGTAAATATTGAAATTCAATATCGACGCACATAATAAATGACTTCACGTTACTAATATCCAGTATGTGATTTCAATTCATTAGCTTCCATTAATGACTGTCAATCCAAATGTACATTAAACATTTATCACACATCAGCATGGAATAAAATGTATATTCTCCTCTCTAATTGATTTTCCATCCAAATAATTGGAAAATGTTTAAAAAAAATCGAAACCACCAAAATTGTCGACATTTCAACAAATTACCTTTACTTTTTCGTTTTCTTTTCTTTCATTTCGACGTTTTTTGTACATATAATCAATTTCTTTCGTTTTCACTATGTATATATGTATGTATATAGTACAACGCTAAACAGTTCCAAAATCAACCAAACCCAAATCTTGAACAAAACAGATCATATTTCAATTTAATTAACAATAAATTAAGAAAGGCGAAGAATGTATCTCGTGAATATTGAAGAAAACATAATTTAAGGCGGTTATTTTGGGGCGTATTCATATTTTCATGGTCCTTTTATTAATTAATTACGCGTTGAATAAAATAAAAATAAAAAGTTTTTTTTTTATAAATATAATAATTAATAATCCTCGCGAACCCCAACCACAACTGGGTAATTTATGTTTGTTCGAGAAAGCTTGCAAAGATGAGCTACCAATTTTATTATTAATTTTTTTGTGGTTTGGTTTATGTTTCTTAAAGATTCATGATGGGTTGGTTCTTTGAAATACAAACATTTATTTTGTTTTTGTGCGAAATCATTTTTCATGACCCTTTTTATTTATTAATGATATTTTTGGAATTTCTATGTTTTATGTTCTGCTCTTTTTAATTTGGCAATGTCATTCTGAGACACGAGGGGTTGTGCGTTTATTAAACATTTTGATTTATTAAATTAAGATGTTGTTGTTATCGTTGCTTGCGTTTTCCTTCTCAATGACTTAATTATTTTTTGTTTTGTTTTTGACTTAAGTTTTGTTGAATGCCTAGATGGCTATCTTATCACGTAATTTAAATGTCGAATTTTTGGAAATTCATCTTCTGTAAATTAATTATTATGTGATTAAAAGTATGTTAATAAATGATTTTTGAATTAGTTTGGTATGGTGTAGGCGATGGTCATCATTTTTTTTTGTCGTGGTCGAACAGATAAATTAATAAATCATGGTGAACTTAAGAAAACTCATCGGATTACTATACAATAGTTAGATTTTAGTTCCAGGATGAAATTAAATAAATATAAATGTTGGAAATACAGTGTTAGGCAAGTAATTCCGATTAAAGAAGCTATGATTGTCACTAGGAGACATACTGATAACGTTACTGGTCAGTAGCCTATTGTTGGGTTTATTTTCCCAGCACCCTGATTCTCTAAAAAATAAGATAATGTGTAAACGGGTAAAGCCTATATTCCATGATAAGAATTGACTGACAGTCAAAAAAAAACGAAAAGAGAAAAATAACCTTATGCCCCATATAAGAGACAAAGGCAACATTTTTATTTTATAGAAAAACAATTTTGCTGTAAAATAAAAAATAAAATAAAAAACGTTGTCCTTGTCTCTTATAACGGCATCAGATTGTTTTCTCTTTACGTTTTTTTTGACTGTCAGTCAATTTTTCTCATGGAATACAGGCTTAAATTAGTGAAAAGCAAGGCTTACTTTTATGATTTTGTAATTTCTCGATTTGACTTACTACTAGAATAATATCGAAAAATTTCAAACTCATATCAACTAATGTCAGCTGTGATGGCGGAACCAAGCATATCCTTCAAATTTCTTTCATTAACGCAATCAGATATTTTCATAATCTCAGTTGGTGCTAATGCGGTGATTTCGCCTTGGAATCAAATTCTTAAACAAATTAGATATTTAAACTCTTTGTTAAACTTTGTTAAAGTTCAAAAAATTGGTTCTGATTATATTGATTGTTTATTTGATTAAGTTTTTAATAATTTTTAATATGCTATCGTTATATCAAATATTTTTATCTTTACTTGATTTATAATTTATATTCATTATGAATGAAAGTAACATTACTGTAATTATATTTCAAAGTTGTTTCATGTTGGTAGGATAAAAAGCATACAAGCTTAAATCCTTTTTATTCTTTAAATAAATAAATGTATAAAATGCAAATAGAAAAATATCAATTTAAAATTGAAAATTAGGAAACCAAAATTGAAAGTTTAATATTGATTTTGCAAAGTATAATAGAATAGGGGTGGGTGCGATTCCGGTTCGATGATATAATGAAAAAACAAAAATATCATCGAATTTTTCAATTGTTTTTGTCATTTAGCTTTCGTCTTTGATTTTTATCTTTTTATTCTACTTTTTCATCAACAAATAAAGAGCTATTCTGGTTCGTTGATAATGAAAAATGGTAATTTCGTATGATTCGTATGATTAGTGATAGATTCGTATTCCAGAACTTTTTCCAAAAATCATTTTAGAATCCTATTTCAAATACATATGTCGAATTTAATCGTAATCGGTTTAGAAGTAGCCAAGTTTCACCCTAGTTGGACATTTTCCAGGACTTTATATAACAGCCATTTTAGAATCCCGTTAACCAAATATTGAACAGGTAAAATTTCACTAAAATGGGTTGAGAAATAGCCATGATCAATCCTAATTTGCCATATTTCAGAATTTCAACACACATATCAAATTTCACTAAAACCAGTCACACTTGTTTTTAAGAAAATAAATTTTCGATTATCGTTTCATATTCTCCAATTAATCAATCAATTTGAAAATGTCAACTAATCTAACCGCGCCCTACTAAAAACACGAATAGACCAAGAAAATAATTTTTATCATCGGTCATAAACTCTTTTCAGGGACAAAAACAAAATGAAAAATATTCATTTTTTCACCAATTTTAACAGATGTAAGTATATCATACAACGTCAAATCCGAATCGCCATTTATATTGTATGGATGGTAATTAAATTATTATTATCATCGAACCAGAATCGCTTTTTACTATGTTGATGATAAAATAAAATGATAAAAGCGTATGAAAAATCCGATGATATTTTTGTTTTTTTTTTCATAACATTTTTTATCATATCATCTGGATCGGATGATACGATAATAAAACTCGGAATCGCACCCCAGAAAAGTATAATTTCAAAGTGGACATGTATGAAATAAACCCTGAAATGTGATGTACAAAATGTTGCTAAAAAAATAAAATAATGAAAAATTAAAAAAATTTAATAAAACTATACACATATTAAACAAACAAAAGAATAAGTTTGTAAGAAATTTGTACAATTAATTTCTCAAAATTGCCTATTCGTAAACTGAAGAAACTGAAGAAATGATAACAGAATAAAAGAAAAGACAAATAGAAGATTTATGTCGAATCGGGCCCAATATTTATATTTCTGAGGCATTTTCACGTTTTAAAAAATTAAAAAATCTTGTTAAACAAATTATAAACCATTTTTCCATATACTGTTTATTTAAATATTTGATTTTTTTCCTCAAAAAAACTTTGGAAGGTAGCCCCTTGATATCGGGGCCCAACCGCTTTGAATTTTATTTATTCAACATTGGCCACTGAGATAACAATAACATGATGTGCCAATTTTCAGGCTTAGCTATGTACATTCTAAGACCTGAATGTTCTGACTCTTATATTCGAATTAGAAGAATTTTTAATTAAAAAAAAAAATGGTTCAAAAAAAAAATGGCTAATATTAATTATTTTCTAATAAAATCGCCCAATTTTCAAATAAAAAATATCTTTGTCGTCTGTTAAGGCCGATTTTCATGTACAATTAAATTGCGCAATATACTTGTATGATAGGCCCCTTACATGGTCAATATTTTTGCACACTAGTTTGTATTGCACAATTAAATTTACCGTGTATTTGTGTTGAAGGTTTGCGCAATATTTATTTGTATTGACATTTGCGCAATATTATAGCATCGTCTAAGCACATTGTGTAATATTTTGAATTTTCGACGGTAATCTAGTTGGCTTTTTGTAAAAAATAAACAAAATTAAATCAGTGGTACATGTCGATTGTTTTAACAATTAATAAAATTCTTTTGGATACATGAAAGAAGGAAAGGAAGGTTGAAAGGTTAAATCGGAGGAGTATACAAAGTACTTCTAAAAGTTTATAGAATTCTGATGAATTGTTTATAGTATGACGCAGTGTAGTTAAGTCCACGTTATCACTTCTCCATAAACCGGGATGCGTAACACCCTCTTCTTTATTTTCAATATCTACTGAACCTCTTGGCATACATATATTTGCTCGATCGTTCTCTTCTCAAATTGTTATGCAAATAGCAGCACATTGAAACTATGATTTTTACTTTATCTGGTCAAACAAGGAATGGTGTTTGGAAAACGCCAAATCGTGACGCCAGAATCCCGAACGCGTTCTCCACTGTGCGATGAGCCCTGCTTAATCGATAATTAAATATACGTTTTTCAACAGATAGTACTCCCCCATACGTGCACGTATGGTTTAATTAGATTTTCCGACATGGCAAAAGCATCGTCTCTAATGAAAACATAAGGAACGATTTTATTGTATTTAGGCAATACTTCCATATCTGGAATTCCAAGACGCTTTTCTATGAACATTTGTCCAAATTTTGAATACTCTACTACTCCACCATCAGAAATTCGGCCGTTAAACCGGACATCAACCATAAGAAATTCAGAGTTGGAGTTGACAACGGCTAGCAATACAACGCTAAATGTTTCCTTGTAGTTATAGAAAAACGATCCTGAATTGTGTGGTTTCGTAATTTCAACATGTTTGCCATCAATGGCACCAAAACAATGTGGAAAATTCCACCTGTCATTAAAGTTTGTTGCCACTTGTTTCCATTCAATGGGCGTTTTGGGCATCTGAAATTAGAAGTCAACCCACATTAGATATATTAATAAATTTTGCTTTTCATAAGAAAAAATTCTTGAATTGTCTTTTAACCGACTTACTGCTCCCGAAAACGATAAAGAACAATTGGACATATATTGGGCTAATGAGTTAAAACGTATAAACCCACAACAAGAAATATTGGCAAACAAATTTATTAATGAAATAATATTTGAAGGACAAATGCGTACACTACATAGAAATTATATGGTGTTAAATAGCCCACAAAGCATTGCCATTCAGCCTTCACCACTTAGTTTAACTTCTTCGGATAATATTCTACTGTAGAATAATTCTAATTGTGGCATATCCTATGAGTATGAATACATCCATGCTATAATTTGCCGGCTATATTTACTGATTATTTTATTATATTATATGAAATTATAACTTGAAATAAACATATACGAAACATAAAACATTTTTACTTACTTTAATATATTGTTTCAAGCAAACACAAAGGGCGTGACGCGTTTCCATCACTACAATGCTAATAGTTACAGGTGATGTAAAGGTAGCGAACTTCATTGCATCAAGTGCCCGTTGCTAGATAACGCAGTGTTATTGCTAACCTCTCATGGGGAGAGATGGGATCCCTCATTACTGTTTTTTTGTATTTGTATTAATGGTGCAATCAGATTAACAAGATTATATTGAAACAGCTTTCATCCATAACCATACCTAAAAATTTGTGGTAGTCAAGTGGCTCGGATCTTAATTCGCTCAGTAAAAAATTATGGCCGTGTGTAATGTACCTTTTGAACCACTCTTTTGTCCATCATTTTTGCTTTTTATCGTTTTTTCAGACCATGGATAACGCAATCACTACAAATTACAAATGTTAAATCAAGTTTGCTGATCTGGGACATATCAACTGATTCCCGTGATTCAGAAAATTAAAAATCAAAAATGGTGATAACTATTTTAATTCAATAAACGACTTTTCAATTAAAATAATTGAAAACAACTGAAATAGAATCAAATAGCTACAATAATATTGCGCTGTCTTTGGACAAAATCTCTTTGAACAATATTTTACACAATATTATTGTCGCAATAATATTGACCGTGTAAGGGCCCATAATGTTAGTACATTGCGCAATATACCAAATTATTAAAGTGGGTATTCACGTTCAATTTTATTGCACAATATACTTGTGTCACATGAATATTGCGCAATGTATTGTGTACTTTTCATAGCTTGTGCAATTAATATATTGAAGAGAGATTTACCAAAAATTTAGAAAAGACAGTATTTTTTACTAAGCTTAAAATAAGGTACGACAGTATTTTTTACTAAGCTTAAAATAAGGTACATACAATATTTTCTTTACTATGAAACTATATGGGAAAACGATTATTTTCATTTACAACTTAGTTTATAGAATTATGAGCTTTTGTTTTGTTTTTATACGAAAATGTTCATGAAATATATAATTTTGAAAACATTTATTTTTTAGTGAAAGTCGTGTTCAAAAATAAGATATTTTCGAACTTTAAAATGTTGTTGTTTTTGTAAAATACGTCATAAACTCATAACTCGAAATTTATAAACAATACAATAACCATCTCTTTATTCATTCTATTGTTATTTTGAATTTGCGTAGCATGCTAGATTATTTTGATTTTTTGTTTTCTTCACGCTCATTTTATTCATTTAATTTTTCTGTTTGGCTCTTTTTGATTTATTTTAATTTCGATTGTTGAGCGGAGACGTGTTGTCTTTTTTCCTACCATTAGTTTTAGATGTGGATATTTGGTGGTTTGGCGTCTATTGGAGGAGGGGGGGGGGCAAAGTTCAGTAGATTAATCTACCAGCTCCGTAACCTTCCAGTAGGGTGCGCATCACGTGGGCTGTTCCTGTCATGTATTAGGCAGCTGCGTGATGGGTACAATTGTGTAAAGAGTAACCTGGTCACAATTCTCAAGTGTACGTGCTGCCTCCTCGTAGCGAGCACTGGTAACTGAGGCCATTTGCCAACCCTAATGAACAGCATATACAAGCTATCAATTAAATATAAATGAATTTAAACTTCTTTTAGGTTAGGTTTGAACAAACTTCGGAAAATGATAAAATACTATTCAAACTCCGAAACTAAAACAGAAGATGTCAAAATGGCTATATGGGAATTAAATAAGAATGAAGATGAATTTCTGATATTAATGAAGGCTTACGCCGCTGAATTAAAAAAAAATGAGTCAAGAATAAAGGATCCGGAATAGTACTTCATGTATTAAGCCGATCGCCTAATACATGAAGTATTATTCCTTGGCCAACAGAATCTCGACCGACATCCTCCAATACACGATTACCCTATTCCGTAGTTATACCAACGTATCAAGGGGACCACGATTCTAGTTCGAGTTTATAATTTAATACTAAAGAATTTTCTAGATCATCAGACGTACAATCTACAATCATCAGTATATATGCTTCAATTACTAATTCCCATATATTCAACGTTAAATAATGTACTTACTACGGTAACACCGTTAAGCGGTTCCTCGGACCTTTGCTCTGCGGTTAATTCTACAAAATGTTATTACAAATTTTGAAGATTCGGTATAAAATAGTTTTTTCATAATAGTGTTTTGTAACATTTATATATAACAAAATAATATTAGCTGTACAAGTAGAAACTCAGCTGTTTTTAGTCAAATTCAACTTTATCGAAAAGATACTTGTTACAAAGATTAATAAACAAAATATTAGCCATTACTATCTATGGTCTTATGCCATTTATCGGATAGATAATATTGAACATTGAAATATGGTGGATATATATTGCGATTGAAATATGGTGGTTTCGAAGCAAAATAATCATCGAGCCATTTTCGCATATCTTCAACTTTCGTAAACCGCTGGCCTTTCAAACATGATCACATCAATCTGAATAAGTGGTAATCAGAGGGAGCCAAGTCTGAAGAATACGCCGCATGCTGTACAACTTCTCAGCCTAAGCAGAAGATGAGTTCCTGGGTTGATGTTGCTCTTTATGGACGAGCGTTGTCAGACAGCAATATACCCTTCCGCCTTCATATGCCCGTAAATGGTATTTTTTTCTCTAGAACATGACTTAATTTGATCAATTTGGGCTGATAACATTCAGCTGTAATAGTTTGAGAAGGCTCCAGTAGCTAATTGTAAATGAATCCTTTTCAATCACACCAGACACACAACAACACTTTCTTGGCATCAGTATTCATTTTTTTGCAACTGATGTTGATGGCTTACCTTGATCAACTCATACTTTTCTCTCACCCGTAATGATTTTGTGCAAAAAATTCTTTCTTTTGTATCGAGAAAGTAAATTCCTGCGCAGATGTCAACTCTACGGTTTTTGTTTTTTTCGGTCAGTTTATGTGATACCCATTTTCCTTCCTTCTGTATCTTTCCCATATCATGCAATCGAAGTGATATTGCTTGGTGAGCAACTCCTAACTGCTCTGCAAGCTCTTTTTGAGTTTTACGCGGATTTTCATCCAGTAAAACTTTAAGTTTTTCGTATTAAAATTTCTTTACTGCACCTGGACGTGGATCGTCCTCAACACTAAAATTGCCGTCACGAAATTTTGCGAACCACTTTTTTACTGTTGATTACAGATGTTCACCCAAAGTTGAATTAATCAACTCTATAGCTTGAGCAGCATTAATTTTTTTCTGAAAATCGAACAGAATGCCATGGCGTAAATGTTGCTTTCCGAAATCCATCTCTTAAAATTGACGCACACGCAATGACTGAAACTTTTGTCATAAAAACAGCAATGACTAATTGATTACACCGTACACCCGTTTACATATAACAAAACCGAAGGATAGGATAGGATTATTAGTTGGGACAGACTCGACCCGGTTACAGACACCTAAGCGATCGATAATTAGTAAAAATTGTGAGTAAATATATAGTAAAAATAGTTAGCACAGGACAACACAATTTCTAAACTACAGCTTATTCACTACTAAATGATACTGGAGAGTCGATTCGAGCTAAAATTTAATACTGAAACTCATGATTAATGTTAATCCCTATAATAATGATTAATTCTGGAACTATGTTAAATTCTGCAAATTGAATTATTTATTAGCAAACTAAAGAAGAGAAACCTTTAAATATTCTTTAAACTAAATTAATTAATATACATTAATGATCAAAACACAATATATTACATAATACAAAAATTAACATTTTATGAAATCGAATATGGATACTATCCCAATTCTAAGCTAAAATTCTAAAAGAATATTTAAAAATTTGAAAATGCTAAGCTACGATTTTAATTTACAACGCTTGTTTCATTAGTTACCGTGTAGATAGTTTTAATTGTTTACATATTGCAACTAGATTTAAAAATAAAAGTTAAAAATATATATTTAACCATAAAATTAAGCTAAAACTAATCAGAAATTTCCTACAGATCTATAAAAAGGGAAATTAATAATGTTAAAGTTAATTATTTATAAAATTATATAATATAATTTAAAAATTGATTATGTTAAGGCACAAAAAAAGTGTAGAATCACCAATAATGTAGGATCCCATGTAGGATCTTTACGAATAAAGCTCAAACAGAATTTCCCAGATATCTCTGGAAACTAAATTAAATTAATAATTCACCATTATACCATATATTTACTTAGTTATCACAAGACGATACAAGATGCTGAGCGAGAATTCACCAATATTTCTGTAGCTCGGAGACGATCTAACAATTATATATAATTAAGTATAATTTAAATCAGCTGTATATTCTAATGATTTCCTTCACATTACATAGTCATTTTCGCAATTTAAAATTACTGTTAAGCTCAAATTACTTTTATAGTAGAAGTAATTCCGCAAATTTTCCACAACCACACTACCCCTCAACCTTAGTAAATTAACTCATAACATCCTACAATTCAACAATTCCTTCCATTTATCTCCATTTGTACTCACAAACACAACCCATAAAGATGTAAACTATAAAACCTTCAAAACTTAGAAATGTACCACTCAACAGTTAAAATTACTAAGAGTATCATGGTCATTAATATCTCTGAAAATGTATATCAAATCAATTGACTATTCGTTATTTGTAAGATAGCGATCATCAATATTTCAAAAATTATATTCAAAACTTATAAAACAGTAGACTACCTAAAAAAATACAATTAGCATCATTCGCCTATTGAAGAGATCTCCGCCACACCATTTACCATCACCACTTAAAAGTACAAGCCAGTAAAATAATACATCAATGAGCTGAAATAGAAAAAGTATATTCTTAAAAAAATTTTCGATGTACCGTATAAGTAATATTGACTTTTCTATGTGAAAACTGTAACCTAAACTTCAATACATTTAGCATCTCGATTTTCATTTACATAATTCCACGTTGTTCACATTCTTTGAATCAAAATTTAGCATGCATAAATAAATACGTCATTGTGTGTTGCAAACCAAATCTCAATTCAACTCAAAATTAAAATTTCCATATTAGTATTTTATGCATATAATTAAATTAATTTATAATCTTTTAATATTTATTAAATTAATTTAACATAATTAATATAATTTAATACAGTTTATAATACGCTGTAGAAAAATTTATCATACCTTAATAAACAATTAGCAATTTCCGATTCGACTCAAACTTTCTCGATTATACGAAGTATAAGAATCCTATTTGAGTCGAATACATTAAAATTTTCGTTGTTTTTGTGTAGTTCATGTTTTATCAAGAACACTATAGTTGTCTCATGAATACAAAAAACACAAAGAGAGAAAACAACAAAATAAAAACAACAGAATCGTATATACTATACCACCAACACACATAGAGAAGGTAAATATTTTCAACCAATCTTCCATGTGCGTGGCAGGAGACGTATCAAGTTTTTATTACATACAAATAATACCCTTATAGCGAACATACAAATATTCCTGTTCTATGTATCAAGAGATACAGGAAAATATTTGTGACGATTTTTGTTGTTTAAATATTATATGAGAAAAACCAATAATATAGAATACATTTTTTTGATAAGATCTGTGTAAAGAGCGAACGAGACTGCCTGTCTGTATAAACATGTTTGTTGGTTTTGCTATGTATCAAGCTTCAGGAATATAATGTATCAGTTTTACATAAAATAAAATACCAAAATATGTTTAATTATTGGTAAAAATAAACTAAGACTTGAAAATTAACTGCATATATAAAATTGAGTCAATTTTAATTTTAATTCTAATTCAATCTAAAATACTCGTATGAGACATTTTCATTTTGATTTTATGTACAAATACACAAACATTAAAATCAAAATCATCCAATTAATCAAGGAATCAAGAAATTTGATTTCTTTTAAAATAAATTCAACGCACTGCCTGATAAATACCAATATTCCTGTTCTATGTAATAATATTCAGGAATATATTTGTGCCGATGGTACATAAAATAAAACACAAGAACACATTCAAGTATGTGTTAAAATAAAATAATATATGAAATTAACTACGTATATCAAATTAAGTAAAAATCAATTTTAATACGATCCAATTATTAGATTTTAGTAATTAAATTCCATGTACAACCACACAAAAGTTAAAATCATGCACTTAATCAATAAGTCACGAATTTTTATTTCTTTATCTATAAATATAAAATATTGCCTGATAAATGCATCCTGGTGGATTCCATTTTCCAAAATTACACTTTAATTATTATTTCACTTACACTTTAATTATTATTTCACTATAATTGAATTGAATTAGAATTAAAATTAAAATGCATATAATACACATTTATCTATATATTCTGTGTTCGAAGTTTGTAATAATTTTGCCTTTGTAATAAATTTTATTTGTACTAATTTTTTTAGAAATAAATTAACGTAATACGGCTTAATTATTTTTATTGAGCGGCTTTGTTTATGAATATTATTACAGAAGGGTCAAATTTACAACATGTAGTGGCTATGATAATTTGGTTGCATTCAAAATAATGTCATAATTCATGCTCTTTAGACCAACAACATTTTTTAGTTTTTTTCTTTTTATTTTGCATCAATACCAACTATAAGCATTGCTAATGCTTTTGTTATTCCCTTAGCAATTTTTAGATATTTTAAATATTTAATAAAATCACAGTATTAAATTTAATATTCACTCACTTATAGATTAGTATTAAATGCCAGTTAAATTAATGTCTTGCGCATCAGCAAAAAATAATTGGGCAGTAAAATTGATCGTCAGTGTTGAAAGTTAACACAATTATGTTTTATTCAATTTTTTCGCAATTTTAATTGTGCAATATAGTTGAACGGACGTAAATGATCAAGATTTTTGAATCTTATTGTGCAATATTGACGTCACACAATTATATTGCACACTTTAACTGTACGTGAATACCGCCCTTTAGGTCTCCATAAATTTACAACTTGCAGATTTACGACTTTCCAGTAAATTTCAAACCAATGTCAATCTTAAAGTTTTCAAGTTCACATTATTGTCGGTGCTTCAAGATAATATGTAATTGTATTCCTTTGATAAATATATAAAAATGTAAAACAATTTTTTGCTAAAGTCGGAAACGCAACGAAGCGGCAAAGTGTTGGTTAGAATATGTCAGCAATGACTGAACATTATAAAATGAAATAAATTTAGCACTGAAATTATCCAATATGTATTTTTTGAAAAACGACCTAAATCTGATTTTTTCTGTATAGTGTACCATTTTAATGCTCCGCTATGTTTGTCTTACAATTAAACATTTTATGGCGCGCTCTAATCTCGAGACAAGACTCTTGCCATACATTGTTAATCCAATCATCGTATAGTTTTAGGTCGATTTAGGTTAATAACATACTAAACATTAAAAACAGAAAAATAATAATTTACTGTAAATCAAACTTATCTATGTACAATTAACTAAAAATTTATGGACCAACATATATCAGTATATACACTGTACACCACGGATGTACTTATCATACAGATTTACCATTTTTACAGCCATATCAAATTTTTATAGCCAATACATTTTTCTTATTAGACATATCGTTAATAAAACAAAAAATTTTAATTACCCAACATTATTTTTATTATATTGCAGAACAGAACCATCAAGAAAATGATACTTAAGTACAATTAATTTTTACAATTGTTAAGTACAGACATTTTGCTTATAAAAAAAAGTATTATGATCATCAAAAAAGTCTGTTCTCTAAGAAAGATATAAAAATGAATGTTAATTTTTAATATTTTTTTTTTTATTATTGTACAAGCAAATCTAAAAGTAATACTTAAGTTATAAATAAGAAGAAGAAATTGTGAATATCATGAATATGTCTTAAATGTAAATATTGTGTATTGTTCGGGAAAAAAGTTTTTTTTTTAGTTAATACTTTAATCCTGTTAGTGTTGATGGGTATATAGTTTACCATGGCAGATAAAATACAAGAATTTTTGTTTTGTAATTTTCTCGTGTACCATTTAATCCGGTTAAGTTGATGATTTATATGACAACAATAACAATTTTTTGTTTTATTTGTGTGCAGTGTTCTTGTCAGTTCTGCTTGCCTCGATTTTGACCTGATAACATTTTGATGTTTTTAGGATCGTTGTCGTTATGTATTTTTGATTCCTGATTCTTCCTTTTCGACTTACTTGTAAATTGACATTTATTTTCTCATTTTTAGTTTCAAAGCTGATATTGCTTTTGGATAAAAATAAATGACTTTCCGGTTGAACTAAAGGCATTGCCCCATAGAAAACGAACGAACGATTTTGTAAACCGACAATTTTATTTTTTGACAAAGCTGTTATTTGTACAATGCCAAAATTATTAAAAAATGTTTCAAATTTATGAAAGCAAAATTTTCATTAAAGAAAACGCATTTTAATCTTTTGTCGGACGAAATTCGACTCGTCGTCCGACAAAAGATGAAAATGAAGTTGCTTTAATGAAAATCTTGTAATTTAATTTTTTTTTATTACTCTAATGGCTTTCATAAATTTGTTTAATTTGTAAATAATTTTTTCATTGTAGAAATACAAAATTTGTTAAAAATTGGAAATTTCGGTTTAAAAAATCGTTCGTTCGTTTTCTATGTTGGCAATGCCTTAAGACTTACTAAGTAAAAGCACACCGAGTTTCTTTTGTAAAACGGCTGACTGGTTATGAATTTAAAAAGTCGACAGTTTTAAAATGTTGGTAAACTTAAGGTCGTTCACAATTCTGTACTTAATCTCTTACAAATCTAGTCAAGATCGCTTGTGTTAAAATATAATCTCAGTATTTATATAGCGAAATACATCAATTATTTACAAAATTTAAACCCCATTAATTATTAAATTTTTATGTAAAACTATAAAAAAAAACTGTAGAGCCGGAAAGAGCCGATACCATGTAGCTTATTAGTACTCGCATATGGGTAGAAAATCATCCTTTAATGCAGCACTAGAAAATGGATTCAGTGATCATCTTTTTCAAAAAGTCAAACTATTCTTATTATACAGCTCTGGCTAAATTCTGTCGCTCGTTATTCAAGTATATGATTTTTAAATTTTTTAAAGTGAAACCTTTGAAGGAAACATCAGGAATGAAGAAAACTGGAAGTACGATATTCAAGATTTTCATTTCATGCTTGGTTTATTTTAACATTATGTTTCATTTTCGATGTCAGTGACGTCGTTATATTTGATGAGGTAGCGACGAGATATTGTCTAAATTCGTTCTGAGTTCGAAAAAGGTAGCGCGCAGTGGTTTAGTTGTGTGCGTGTGGTGCTTGGCGCGTTGTTAATTGGTAACAATGGGTTTTAATTTGGATTTCTATTGCATAAATTGTGATATTTTTATTAATTTTTGTATTAATTTTAGTTATTACAATGAATTGTATTCATTGTTGAAGTTTGTTAGTCTTACTTAATACGTGCGACGAGATTTGATGGTTAATTTAATAATTTGAATTCTCTAATTTGTATGCGAATTATAAATTATATTAGAAATCAAATAATTGAAATTATGTAATAAAAAATAATGTACATATATAAAATAAAGATATAATATAAAATGGCGAAGAGGATGGGATCTTTAGCCAAAACACCTATGCCAGTACAAGGCGCATCCAAGAGAACGCGATCGTATACCCGTTAATAATGTTTTTAAACTTGCATTCATCTTCGGCTTAATTCGATTTTATTTTTAATATATTTGTTGTTTACTCGTGGACTAATATCACCAATAAATAGATTTTATATAATAAAACACAATATTTCGGTTTTGTCACTTTCTTACTAATCTGCATCGATCGAAGACGGCTACAAACAACTTAAACCGGTTTTTTTATGATTAAGGACTGGGATATAACGCTCATACAGGAGCCTTGGACCTACAAGGGGAAGATTAAAGGTTTTGCAGCCTACACAGGTAAGCTAGTCTACGACACGGCTGCAGACAGGCCGAGGGCAGCGATTCTCTGTCGCTCAAGGCACAATATCTTCTCAATTGATCAATTTATTTCTAGGGATATTACGGCTGTTTCAATAGAAATAGCCTTCCAAAAGGAGGCAGGAGGGTGATTAACATCGCTTCTGAATACTTTACCGGGGATGAAAATGACCCCTCCAGAATTGATACAGAGCTTCGTACATTTTTGCACGATACATCACCAAAAATTCGTCATTGGTTGCGACGCTAATGCACACCACGTAGTCTGGGGAAGCAGCAACACCAATTTATGAGGTGTTTTTGAATTCCGTCTTAGTAACAACTTAGCAGTTAACAATAAAGCGAGTGATGCGACCTTTGTGAATGCGGTTAGGAGAGAGGTACTGCATCTTACCCTGTCTGAGATGGGTACCTCCAGTGCAATTCTCGACTGGCATGTGTCGAAGGAAGCGTCCCTCTCAAATCATATGTACATCAGGTTTGATATCAATATTCCTTTGAGACAAGAGTTGATGGGAAGGATACCAAAACACACCAACTGGCCAGTCTATAACAACAGATTTTCGGATAACTTAGCTGGTCTACAGACCACGATAAACTCTGTCGATGACCTCGACAGAGTTGCAAATGACGTTACAGAGGCAATAATTAATGCCTACCACTCAAGCTCACCCCTGGTGCGTATTAAAGGCACAAGGGATGTTCCTTGGTGGAACCAAAACTTGAAAAACATGAGACGGAGTGTCCGTAAACTTTTTAATAGGGCTAAGAGGATGAACGATTGGACTACCTATCGGAATTCCCTTACCCAATACAGCTCTTAGGCAGAGCAAAAGACTCAGCTGGTGAGACTTCTGTAAGAAAATAGACAAACTACCTATGGCGTGTCGACTTCAGAAGGCACCCTCCTTGGAGCACAGGAATCCCTTGGGATCTGTTAAGAAACCAAGTGGAGAGACAACCATAACCAGGGAGGAGACTCTGAAATGTCTAGTGAGAGGTCACTTCCTAAATTGTGTAGTACTGAGGGATCAGGAAGAATCCAACGCAAGTAGCGTACATCCGTATCTGGTCCCAAAGGAGGATCACGAGTTCTCGAGGCAGTTTTTTACGCCGGAACAGATAGGCTGGACAGTCAAATCTTTTGGCCCTTTCAAATCACCGGGAGGGGACTGCATATACCCCGCCTTTCTACAGCACGGACTGCAGACTTTGCTGCCTTATCTGACTACACTCTTTAGAGCCAGCTACAGCTTGGAATATGTTCCAAAATGCTGAAGGGAGGTTCGGGATTTTTATCCCTAAAGCGGGAAAAAGATCCCCAGAGGAGATTAGGTCTTATGGACCTATTAGCCTCACATCATTTTTACTGAAAAACATGGAGAAAATTATGGGACTTTGTAACAGATCCAACACTCTCCAAAGATATCCTCTGGATTCTAGGCAGCACGCCTAGCAAGCAGGGAAATCAACTGAAACGGCCCCACACGAGCTGACATCGGAAATCGAAGATACGCTTCGGAATAAATAGTTATTACTATGCTACTTCATTGATATCCAGGGAGCTTTTGGTAACACTTGTTTCGAGGTAATTCAGGAGCAATCACTAGCAAGGGGTATAGACGGATTACGGCCTCTTTTGGAGACAAAACCATCACCATAGCGGCCACCAGGGGTTGCCCCTAGGGAGGTGTTCTCTCTCCCTTATTGTGGCTGATCGTGATGGATCAATTACTTACCAGACTGAGAAATTTAGACTTCTCGAACATTACCTATGCGGATGACCTAGTCTTAATGGTTAGGGGCAGTTTAGCAAATACAGTAGGGGAAAGGATGCAACAAGCCCTAGAGGTAGTAAATGATTGGTGCACAGAGGTGGGCCTTACGGGAAATCCCAACAAGAAAATTGGCCTCCCGGCCTAACGCCGACCCACTGGATATGATCAGGTAGCGGCGTTTATCAAGGATATAGATCTACAGTTCACGTAGGAATCTCTACGGATGCACAATAGGCCTCAATGCTCGCAGTGATCTGGGCTGCATACATCCACCCTTTTAAACAAAACAAAAAAAAAGCCTGGCAACTCGTTTTTTAAATTCCGCTCTGGAAATATTAAGATCAACACACTCCGCAACGGTGTTGAGATCTCGTTGAATGCGCGCTATAGGACCATGAAAGCTGTGGTTGCTACTTGCAGTCCGAATATGAAGAAGTTCTCGGGGGCGTAAGCTGCGTTGAGGAGCATAAATATTGAAACGTGACAGAATTTCAGTACAGTCTACAAATGATGTCAAAAGACGGTAAATTTAGATTTATAAAGATAACGCCCAAATCAATAACCACATTATCTCTCTCCAATCTAATGTCATTTAGAAAATAGTCAAAAACTACTGGAGACTTAGACCTGGAATAGGTGATTACGTGACACTTATCAACATTCAGAAACATAAGCTTAGCAACACATCAACCGCAAAGTGTGTTCAGGTCCCGCTGAAATTGACCACAATCAAATAACATGTAATATTTGCATATATTTTCATGTTGTCAGCAAATAATATACAGTCTCCGAATTTGAAACAATCCACAAGATTGTTAATGAACAATAAAAATAATAGTGAACACAAGTAACTACCTAGAAGCACCCCAGATGTCGCAATAAAACATTCTGAGATTGTATTGTTAATCTTTGACATACATTTTGCGACCCGATAAATGAGACATAAGCCAATTTAATAGAATAATGTTGCAATCAAATTCACTGAGCTTATTCAATAAAATTAAGTTTATCGAACGCTTTAGTGAGGTCGGTATAAACCACATCGACTTGAACTTTCGATCCAACAGAGTTAATTAAATTATTTTGTCCATGTTGACGTGTGCTGCTACGTTGCTTATAGTGGAAGTAGATAACATTGTTAACCATTAACTCGAATAGTTTAGGAATGCAAGATAGTATTGTAATTCCACGATAATTAGTTACATCACTGCGCGGGCCGTTTTTGTGGATCGGTATAATACTTGATATTTTCCAAAGATCCGGAAATTTGCTTTGACTGAGGCTCAAATTAAATAAATGGCCTTAATAATAAATGCCTTTATAGCGGCAAAACCGACAGCACACAGCTTCAATAGAAACACTGCGACGTCAAATTCTGAAAAAACAATTTTTAAATTATTGGAATCAGATAATATATGAGTGTCTGAGCTATCCTTAACAAAAACACTGCTAAAGTATTCAGCGAATAAATCGCAGATTGTCTTTGGATTATCTGATTTTTGACCACGGAATTCTAAAAATGACGGCAAACCGTTTTTACTGTTCTTAAATTTGACAAATCTCTAGAAATTCTTCGGATTACATCGCAAATCGTCTGCAATGCCAATTATGTAATTGTTATATAAAAATTTAAGCAACCTGCAACAATTCATTGAAGGTGTCTAATGGACTGTTAGCATCAATGTTTGATAGAGTAGCTAAAAAATCGTTTAATGAGCTTTTATGTACAATTTTTAGTAAAGTTCAAATTATGTATTAGAAATTTTGTAGAAAAGCTGAATTGAAACGGTAGTATGATAAACACTCGAAGATCCGGCAAAGTCATTGCATGATTCTAGTTTAAAAGATTTATTTTTAGTGCAGAAAACCAAATCCAGATAAGTGGCAGCTGTTTGGAACACTGTTAATTTTCGAAGTACCCATGTTTACCAAAAAATCACAAATTAGGGCTGATGAATCGTTAGTATTAGCAGGAATGAATATATTGTCATCCATCATCCAAATTAGATCTGGACTGACTTTACTTATGTATATTGCTGACATATGTAACAGCTTGCTCTGCCAACTATTAACACCACCATTTTTAGCCGGAAGAGATAATTTTACAAGAGAAGAAGTGCGCACAACAAAAGATATAGCATCGGCACGTGTTCACATAGAATGTATTATAGGCAGAATAAAGGAGTACCGGATATTGCAACGATTATTGCCTAAAACTTTAGTACCAGTGGTATCGCAAATGGATTTCGTAATTGCCATGCTCGTTAATTTCCAAGAGCCACTTGTACAAACCTAACAAATATTTTTAAGATAAATATGTATTTCGTTTCAATAAATTTATTTTCATATTATTCATTTAATGTTAGTATTGTAATAAAATGAGTTTGTAAATAAAACTAGCTAAAAACTTAATACTTAATGTTTTAATTCATTGTTTAACTTTAATCAATAATTTGTAAGGCACTTAAAATGAACATATAGTATATATTTCAAGAATAATTATTTTATTAATTAAAATAATAATTAATCACAAAGGTAATCACTTTTCATGGATTGATAAATAATATACTATGTATATAAAGACTTTTATATTGTATATATCTAAATTTAAATAAATAAAAATTTTTCAGTCTAAAAAATTTATCAAGGATAATTCACGAGGCAGTCTCATTTCGAAAAACTTTACTAATAAAATTTCTCGTGAATTTCCATCAGTTTTGGCATTAAGTGCGAAATGAAAAAATCATTTCGTTTAATCGTTTCGATTGCTAAACCTGCATTTGACCAAATAATAAAATCACAGTATTTTAAGCCCATAATAGCAAGGCTAAACTGAATTTGAAAATAATAAGGATGATTTTTTTTAAATCTTAAATGGGCAAATTCGTCCATTGTAAAGCACAACGTGTTTGAATTTGTAACTTTTTCGTAATCCCGTGGTGAAATATTTTCAAGCTTTTTTGGACATTTTGTCTCCAAAATAGCTTTAATATTTCCATTTGAATCGTATATTATACCATCCGGACTGCACCCCATACCTGGATAACGAGAATTAATATAAAGGCCTGTTTGTCTAATATCGCCACCCTTAAGATTGTTGTATTCTAAAAAGGCATGTTGTTCATTAATTCGTCCATAATCAACAGCTGGAATTTGTGAAATATCCTTATCAGACCACAACTGATTATTTACGATATTATCGTAAGAAGTTACTGTAAAATACGATTTTGCAACTGATGCAGTAATCCTTACTCGACGGACGTTTTTCCTTTCAGCATTATTCTGCGAAGCAATCAGAAGCACTGGACCAAAAGCTTCTTGATTGTTTAAGTTTTTTGTTTCATCTGCTGAACTTTTAACATTAAAACTTGTTTACCTCATACGTCCACGACATAGTCATCATATCTCAATTTTAGCAAGCTTAAAAAGAAGAAAGAATATTTTTCATATTGGGCCTCAGTGACTTTCTTCGGATTATTTCACTTTTTGGTAGTTGATGTGGTTCCATTTTTTGGTAGTTGCTGTACAAGATACAATCTGGTAACCAAAGTGTATTGTATAGTCCTCTAAAGCAAATAGTATTCCAAGTACATGGGAACAGCAGCGACTAATTGATGCCTTACACTGACAAGAACCTTCGATTATTTGCGCATCCAATTTACGTATAGCCACATGAACTTTGTAAAGTGCACCCGAATATGAGGCGTACACATCAGACTTTATATAATAATTATGTTCGTCATTATTATCTTTTATGTTTGTGATATGACCACTCGTAAAACAAATCTGCCCACGACGCAGCGATTTTGAATATTTCGTAGTAGGCTGATAATCGGTGTCTTGATCACTACTGCTATTCGGTTGATGTTCCTCATTCCCTATTAAGTTTACGTATTCCATAATTTTGCCACAACTGTATGATTTTGGAATTACTACCGAAGGAAATATATTCCATCCACTAGTTGGCATTGGTTCACTTTGCGGCTTCGGGAACTTTTATAGAACCATTTTGATTTGTCTATTGAAATCAAAATTTTGTGCTGTTGCTGGTTTGTAATCAAATCTGTTACCCTAAAAAATATCAAAATTTTAGAATTTAACCTTTTTATTAATTCCGGTTTGTTTACATTATTCGAAATGCCTCTGCATGCAAGCCATCTTTTTAAGTGTTCAACTTTGCTTAATTTTGGATCCGGGTTTGGGAGCTTGACTCCAGGCACATCATCTTCTGTTAGACTATTCATTATATTACAGCTCAATCGAAAATAAACAAATAAATATTATGTACAAAACGTCAACAACATAACCTCAATTTAGTTACCGAAATTTGTGTTTTTTTTCCATAAAATGTATAAAATTTCGACCCACAATTTGAAAATAGGCTTGTTATCATTAATAACAATGTTTTAAAGCATACTTTTATCGCAAAATATATATGGGGACACTACCTTTTCGAAACGTAAAATGTAAATGAAAAGACATGAATTTTAATGTTTTTGTATTGAATTTTATGTCAAACTAATTTCAATGTCCCCATGTATACTGCAGCGCTGCCCAAGCGAGCAATGAGGAAAGCAAAAATGGTTTTTGGCAAATTTGTACCTTATTACGTACCCTGAAAAATGCAAAAAATAATAAAAAGTTTGTAAGCAGATAGAAATTATATTACATTGTTTTTCGATTCTCTTTTGGTTTACTATTTATCACTTTTACACATTATCTTATTTTTTATAGAATAAGGCTACAGAAATGTGTTAGTAAGGAAAAGAGTTGTAGCTTCTCCCATTAAGTTCACGAAAAAATACATTACAAGTTTTCAGTGTGTAACAGCCATACCTAAAAGAAGTACAATATTTACGAAATTAAACAATATGTGATGTTTGCATTGTTTGTCGTAGCAACTAGCATTGCCCTAATAAAACTGGTTTTATTGTAGGTAATTCGTCCTAACCGGTCTTATTCATTTACGCTAATATTATGCGTATACAACCTAACGTAATTGGAAAATATTTCAAGTCAATTTAGTGGTTAAAAAAAAAAAACTTAAAAGAGCTCATCGACAACTATAAATGAATACCCACACTATATACATATATAGTAAATATTTATCTATAATTTAATTAAGCGGTTAACCCATTCCAAATACGTAATACTAATCGATCAGATATCCGCGATCCTATCTCTTATAATTAACCAAACTAGACAAAACCCTATCTTCGATAATACCGTATCGTAATTAATTTTTCATGTCAACACACATACAAAATAGATGTCTTATCTTTAGCCCGATAAAATCGATAGTTTTATGAACAAATTTGGTTTGGTTTAATATAAAAAACAAAAAATTTGTCATCATAACATCTTAACATCTAAATATTGTTGAAGAATAGGTTTTTGTTTTCTTCTTTTAAATAAAAACAAGAATTATAAATGTTTACGTTATATTCTATAAAAATATTAAATAAATATTTATTATTATCATCGTCCGAGCGAGTGAGAGATGAACAAAACTAACAAATAACTTTTGAGATGAAAATGACAAATAAACAAAATATCTCAAATGTGCGATGACAAAAATGTTAAAAAGCGTCAAGTTTCGAGGAAGAAGAAGATACTTTGTTGTTGTGTTGAGTTGATTATCAATTTATAAATCATATATTTATTATAAGAATATTTAATAAAAAAAAATGTATTTTTTAAATATTTTATTAATGTAAAAATTATTTTTTTATTCATAATTTTATTTTAACAAAAACTAGAAATATATATATGTATGTATTTTAGTTTGGCTCAGAATATTATTTATGAATTATGAGTAAGAATAAAGCTGAGCAGGTATACCAGTAATCAATTTTATTGTCTGTCTTTAAAATTTATACGAGTAATTATATAGAGTCTATATAGACATAAATAATAATAAATGTTGACGATTTAAATTTAAATTCATTTTCATCCGGCTAATTATTAATAGCAAATTAATTAAATTTTAAATTTTGGTGAATCGCAGACTCGTGAATTTATATTACGCGATATGCGGAATTGTCAATCAGTACGTGTGTGTGCCAATACAATTTCAATAAATTTTGTACTTTGTGATGTGAATATTTAATCATTCAAAACCATGTTGTGACTCGTCACTATCCCCAGCAGGTGGATATAATAAATCGGCAGCACGAACAATGATTAATTATAATTAATTGTATTTTCACATGTTGGTTCTTTATAAGGTTTAGTGTGATAATTAGTGTGTTTTGCATAGCTGGAATAAATTAATTTCTACAGAACTCTATAAATTACTCGTATGAAAAACAAATCAACTTCACATGGAAATAGAGGTTTAATTTATCAAAATTTTGGAATAAGGATATCCCTCTACAGAGAATACAATTATTTGACTGGGAATGATGCATCCATCATCTTAAACAATAGGGATTTTTAATTAAAAAAAAATACTTTTGATACTGATTCAAGGAGCTCTCTTAAACGAGGTGGAATATGTGAAAAGACATCATATGTCGTATAGTTGCTCTTCTTACAACAAAGTACAAACTCATATCTGAGAACATATATGAAAACCGAGTCTTTAGGCTTTTCAAAATTTTACCGTAATATTATTCAACTACCATGTTGGATATGTTACTTCAAAAAATATATTGAACATCTTACTTCAAAAATTACGTGCTTATAGCGCCTGGTCTTATAAGATATGCTGTACCTCCAGGTGGACCTAGCCCATGCAGTACCGCCGTTAGTTCCACAATTAAATAACAACACAATACATTTTTATATTATTTACTATGATTTAAATTTTCTTTTTATATTAAAATAACTTTATAAATGTCGATGATTGTTTATTTTTATTTAATTGTAATTTTGATTTCGAGTTTGATGACTAGCTTTCTCGAATTTCCTGTCGACGACCTTTTTTATTCTTTATATATTTTTTTTTTTATAGAGGTAATTGTCTTCCCAGGACACTACGATTTCTCTATCATCCAAAAATATAAATTCACCACAACAACCAGTTTCTGATATCGTGCAAAGGATGTCGCTCAAAGTTTATGTGAGGCAAATTTTAAATTCGTTTTGACAGACGCCAAAACGTCATATAAATTTGAGAATGGGGCATGCATATAGTAAAAATACTTGCCGCTATTTTTGTGGCAGCACGTTCGTTTCCAGGATAGAATCAAAATGTCATTTGTGTTTTCCTTCAAAATCTATAGTAAAAATAAATAACATGAAACAATTTGTATATTTTAAAATATTTCTAACTAGTGTCAATAAAAAGAATAGTTTTATATAAGTGAAATGTTATATGGTTAACTGTTTTAAACAAAAAAACCATTCGGGTGTTTAATTAAATTCTATTTAATATAGTGAAATACCTTTAACCTCAAAAAGTTTTGTTTCCTCCGTTTCTATCGCACTACTTATAAATATTCAAAAATTGTTTCATGTTGGGTTTTTGGTTGCATATTAATTGCTTGCTTAGTATTAAGTTATGTACATGTATTTTAGTGTTGTTCATCATTTAAAATAGTTTCAGAATATTTGAGTACATATAGCAGTGAAAATGGCAAATGTTGTTGAATTAAAAAAAAAATTAAATCTCTTAGGAGCGAAAACCACAGGAAATAAAAAAGATTTATTAAACAGGTGATTTTTATTCTGTTATTACCTAATCATAAATCAAATTATAAACAAATACTTTCTAGATTAAACTTACGGCAACCTAAGTAGGAGCCGATGTCCAATAAAAGTTGTCCCTGCAGCCTGTCAGCAGCCATTCCCAGTTGATAAGGAGCCGTATCAAGACCTCTCACTGTTAAACTACAAAGAAGTGGAATGGTTGACTCCGACAGGTATTCAATTATATTTTAAGAAACGGGAGGCAGTTAAAGGTGACCAGCAAGGTAGAAGGCTATTCCACTCACGCTTCTGTAAGAAAATAACATTTTATTCAATTGGTTTCGATATATTTTTTAAAATTACTTGTAGCGTCGAGACCAAAAAATCGGTCGACTATAACATTCACCTACATATAAATAAAGCAGACAGAATTATTATGAAGGCTTCAAGCACTTGTCCTGCTGGTTCTGGCATAAGTTCAGCTTGTAAGCATGTAAGTGCTAGCTTATATGCTATAGAATTATATGGTTTAATTGGCGAGATTAAGTTAAATAAAATTTGTACAGATCAACTCCAAACATGGCACCAACCTAAAGCTGGGCGAAGCTTGAAAAAAACCACCGTTGATGAAATGTTAAATTCAGAAATCATACTCGTACCTTCTTTTTCTACATCAAAAACGGATGATTTCGCTAATGGGCTGATCAATTTTGGGATTTCGTTGCCCGCATTACATTGCCGTAATGCCAGTTTAAAAAACATATTTCACGACCACGACTATACAGAACATTCAATGTTAACATATTTAAATAAAATTAATTATCACAACAGGTTGTAACCATTTTTGTAGTCTTCTTTTCAAATAAAATTAAACGAAAGAACAACAATTTTTTTAATAAACAGGAAAGTAACAAATATTTTCTATATTTTTCTCCTGTGCTGTTGTTAATTTAACGTTTAATATAATAAAAATGAATAAATTTATTAGATCCACCTAAATTTAACCATATATATTTCAGTGTAAAATCGAAACGTCAAATTTAAGGCTATCCTTTAAAATGACATGCTGCCACCTGGTGTCTGGTAAAAGTAATAATGTCGTTTTGCATGCCCCATTGTAATTGAGCGCGTACTGTTGGTGGACCGAGCTACTAGATGGGGCATTTTGGAATCTAGAATTAAAACGATTAGAGTAGTTTTGTAGTGATTTTTATTTTACCGTTATCTTATAATTTTAAAAACTAAGTGATTTGTGTCGTCGACTTTGTCGCCGCCGCAAGTCGTACTCTTTTGACGTATTAGATGTATGAAATTATCGGATCAGGCCAAGAATGATTCTATTTTGTAGAATAGTTAGACATAGAATGGGTAGAATGGATACATCGTCTTTACAACAAAATTAATAGCAATGGCTTAGAGGAATCCTACACAAAATTAAAGAAAATTCTTTATCTTAAATTTGAATCAATAGTTAGGAAGCACCCCACAGTCGGGGTAAATTACACTAAATTCTTAGTAAATCCTTTATGCCTAGATTATTCGTTTTTTTATTGTTCTACGAATTGAGTGGGCGAAAAATGCTTGCACCAATCCCTCGATTTACGAGATTTCGCTAAAGCGTCATGTCAAAAATAAACTAAACCTCTTTCTACGAAAAAAAATATTTGATTTACGAATGCATTTTATTCATGAACTTATAGTTTTCATTAAATATCAAAAATTTAATTAAAAATTTGGTTAACGAAATTTTTCGGTCGGGAATCATTTAAATCGTTAAGTTAATTCGTTTCAGTTGTGTTTGCTATTATAGCGAAGTTTTTATTACTTTTCAATTATTTATTAATAGTTGAGCATTAAAAACGTTTTCATTCTATTTTTTTAGTTTATATGTCCAACCGAATCAGCTTTAGCAAAATAGTTTTTAAGATATATATTCAGGATCCGGAAGGATCAACCTAAGTCGTGAATAAATGGACCTACCGTATTATTTTAGGATATTTCTGAAAAGCTTATCAATTTTCAGCTTTAAGGCTGCCAAATAATTCTCAGGTAAATCATAATGATAAATAAGACAAAATCAAAATAACTATTTAATTTTTGAAGCGATTGAAATAAATTTAAATAATAAAATTTATTTCCTTTAATTTGCGTAAATGTATTTCAACTTTGTATATTGACAATTACCATTAACACTAAATTTGTTTATTTGCCCCTAATTGTGGGTCCGCGTCTTTACAATGAAATTGATACTACGAAATTATGTACTTTTACTGTTGGTTTCTATGTGTTTTACCAACTTCGGTGCAGAGTGAACTCTTACACTCGCTCAAAAAAACCATCAGTCTAAATTATTATGTTGTTCATAAATTCTTTACGTTTGTTTCCACGGTATGACAATGACGGTATATTTAAAGCAACGGTAAAAGAAAATCCACGGCAACAGACAAAAGATTTAGAAAAAGTTCTTGGAGTTGGACATTCAACAATATTTAAACATAAACACTCTCAGCATAATTTATAAGCTGGCTGTTTGGGTGATGCAAAACAGATTGTCTATGATAATGTGGTTCGAAAAAGATATAGGTTACCTAAAAGAGAAACGTGTTTGACTGCTGCCAAAACTAATTGCAGCAAAATAAATTTGATCAATCGAAAAGAAGTAATTTTCACCAAGATAATGCAAGACTACCCAGAAGTCTCTCTTGCAAGATTAGGATTTTAATTTGTATAGAAATCTAAAAAATCTTGGTGGTAAATAATTTGCTTGTGAATGTGCATTAAACATCTGATTAAAGTCAAAGCCTGAAGAGTTCAATCAACGCCTGACAGATTGAAAAAGCTTTTATATATTAAATGGAGATTATATTCCCATTAGTGGTACAGTGAGTAGAATTTTGCTTGCAGTGGTGGTAAGAAGAAATGTGAATGTAGTGTTATAGCTTTTCCACTGGAAGAGTAACGTTACATTTACAAAGAAAAAATGTTTGACTCGATATGGGCTCTTCTAAAAAAAGTAAGATATTGGGTGGAGTGAATAAAAAAAAGTAAGTGCTGATAAGAGTTACATTTTCCGTTTTAAGTAAAAGTTTTCTCTTATTTCGAAATGAATATAACTTCCTGGTTCATCTCTATTCTCGTCTACTCCATCGAACAGCTAAATATGATTGCTTTCAATTGTCTGCATCCTCCTCGATTATACAATAAAGATAGTTTAAATACATTCTCCTGCTTTTTAGAACTGCGCAACAAATAACAGCCATTGAAGCTCTTACGGTAACCACACGGCAATGTCTGGTAGGTTTCTTTATGGAGTTGCAAACATATTTTCTGCCCCCAAGAAGAGAAACAGGACCTGTAAACTTGCTTGTATATTTAGGTTTGGTTACCCTTTTCAATTAATAATAATGTCAATATTTTCATTTAAAGGTTTTATAGCTTTGGATCATAGCTATAAAACCTTTAAATAAAATGTTTTACGAACGGTAGTTCTATATATTCCCATATCTTTAGGAAGAAAACTTTTTTTTACTCTTCCGGCTCTACAACACCACAATCAGCGTAATAAATTTCGTCAATCGGGATTTAAAAATAAAATTTAGAGCCTGAGAACCCTAAGACGCAAAGCAAACCTTGACTTACTATACCCCGTGGTTGTTCGCCCACTTTGATACCCAAGTAAATAGCGTAATAAATTAAAATTGTTTATACGAACCCAGAGCTCCACCAGTATGATAGAATTTTCCAACCAAAAACTACCCCTTAAATTTAAAAAAATAACCGTTTTTTTAACGAAACTTCAAAATTTGTGTACTTTCGGTCGAATCCTCACATCATCTCCCTGTGTTCACGATAATTTTTCATTTTTCCAGTCTGTTCAACCAAAAACTAAACTCCTCTCTTTGTACCCTACGTTGTAAATCATCAATTAAGTACGGAAGAAGTTAAGAATTTACTTTATTTTATTCACAGGTACTGGGAAATCTTTAAGTGTTTGCTTATAGAGAACGCAGTTACTTAAACTTCAAATATTCATTACACCAACAAGAATATACTTAAATTTTATTCACCTGCTTACAAGCACATACTTGAAAAAGGCATACATAAGTTACAGCACTTACTTGATTTTATTCACCTGTAGAAAGGGCAAACAATTAAAATTCTGCATGAACTCATATAAGGTTAAATGGTTTAAAACCGATCACAGAAATTTAGGTGTGAGACGCATTTCGAGAAATTTTGTTGTTTTCCTCAGTCCAAAAATATTTTATTATTCTTATATAAAATATAGAGGACTTAAGCCACATCCTTATCATTATAATTTGTATCTTTTTGCTTTGTGGCTTGTGCTCTATGTTTGATAGGCATTTAGCTTTCCGAATTGAATTCTTATAGATTTTTACCAATCGAAATTTTTTTGCTAATTATTGAAGATGCCCATTGGTGGAAAGCACTTGTGGAAACCTGTCCTTCAATTTTGGAAAACTTATTTAAAACTCATCGCTTCATTACAGCATTGTGAAGAATTGAATTCTCCTGCAAAACCGATGCGTATAATACAACTGGTGCTACGCACATAAGACTTTTAACCCTATAAAAATTATCGATAGTAATTAAGTACTATAATGCGATTACGGCCAAAAATTTTCTGAACTGTTATTGGACTAAGGAAGGAAATACAAGTATTCGAAGCTAAAAATATTTTATCATACCAGTAAGGTTTTAATTTCTAGAATAGGAACTATCCGTCAAACCGTAAGTTTACTAGCTTTCATGTTTAATACCTTATTTATTACAGGATAAGGGTGCTAGGATGGGCCGGTGTTTAAATTATATTGAACGATTAATATTTGTTCATTTATTCCTTTTCTTCAATTGATCAAATAAGCGTTACAACTGATGAATATTTCGTCCGCATTCGACATTCACTTACTCAATGGAAATCGGTCTATCCTGTTACACCTTTATTAAATGATCTAAAAAAATTCCGCCGTTTTGATTGATTGATTGATTGATTTTGAATGTACGGCCAAGCATTAAGCAGGAGATCCCGGAAAGCGCCGGGCCCACCGTACACCCATTTTTAAATTTACTTGGAAGGATAAGGAAGGATATTAGTAATTGTTTTGAGATCGACCAGGTTACAAACACCGTTACAGTCAATAGTTAGTAAATTTTGTGTGGTAGGATGGGAAAGGTATGTTAGTAATGACAGAATTGGTCCGGTTTCCCGGTGGCCAGTTTCAAACTACTGTTAGTATTCAACAATCACAATTGGTTACTTTATTAGTTGATCATTTCTCTGGAATCCGGGGGCTGGAACTCAGGACTCCCTAAATTTTTTATCAGGACTTAAAAATTATTAATGTTATAATTCCCAGGCGACTCTGAAAGTTCAATCCAATTAATAAAACACCATAATACCAAATTTTATTACTTAAATGAATAATTTATGTAACCGTATCTTTAGCATCCCCATGCACACATCATACACCCATTTTCACATACCAACCAAAACCGATATAGGTTATTGATTTATTACCCTAAACCTCAATTAAAAATTATTAATGTTGCCATTTCCCTCAGTCCGCCTTTCATTAATTTACCTGATAAAGTATTTAAGAAATTTAAAATTACTAAGCTAAGATTATAATTAATCCTTATAACAATAAATATAAAATTAAAATAAAATAAAATAAAATTGAAATTAAACTTTAAAATTAATATGCAATTCCCAGGCGATTCTGAAAACTAAATTTAATTAATAAACAGCCTAATAGCAAAATTTTATTTCTTAAATGAATAATTAATATAACAGAATCTTTTGTATTAGTTGGGACAGACTCGACCCGTTTACAGACCGCAATGCGATCGATAGTTAGTAAATTTTTAGTGGAATATATAATAAAAGTTAATACAAGACAGCACAATCTAGCTACTTTATTTGTGATCATTTCTCTGGAATCCAAGCCGGATACTCAGGACTCTCCACATCTAAATCAGGGCTTAAAATTTATTAATGTTGTAGTTTTACCCCTGTCCACCTTTCACTAGTTTACCTGATAAAAACTTACTAAAATATTTAATTTTAAATGAACAGCCCCTATTTCATAGTTTATGGACCTTCTATATCTAATTAATTATTTATTACATACTACAACAATAATTAACTAAACGTTAAAACCATTCAAAACATAAATTATAACTTAAACTAATCTATCTACATTAGTCAAGTTTCCTATCAATGCAAGCACATGTCGCAAATTTATAAAACCACTGTTGTGCAAAAAACAACCAAAATATGTCTGCCCTGCGGTAGTATTTTTTTTTTTTTTTTTTTTTTTTTTTTTCTTCCATTCTTTTTTTCTTTCCCTTCTGATTGTGAATTCAAGCCCATCTATTCCCATTGACATCGAAATTTATTTTGACATCCGAAACGATTTAACATACTTTTGAATCATCCATTGCACGCAAACAAACCTGTTTCACTCATAATATTCAGATACTATGATTTAATTAAATGTATTCCAGACACTTATACGTAAAACATTTATCAAGCCATAAACCTCAAAAAACGATGAAATACAAAACGTTCAGTTTGCAATCCAGAACAACAGAAGTATTTATACATCAAAACTGTATAACCGTCCCTGTCTGCTCCGCTAATACACACAATAAAGAGACAGAACACCCACAAATGTTCGCGAAAACACAATCAAATATCAATCAACTACGACGCATGTCCATTTAAACCAACACACCCCCATGCTATCCAAAATCCAATCCAATTACCAAGTTTCAGTCGCTAAGAACTGAAATCAATTTCACGTACACCCGCACAAAACCCAAAAACACTCATTCAAACCAGACAACAACAATTCCAATTTCCCCCTCCATCAATACAAAGCAAAATACATCATTGCCTGATAAATGCATCCCATTATTATAAATAAAATAAAATAAAATAAAAATCAATTACCACGTCTCCATGACGGAGTCAACCGGGATTAATTTGGATTATCTCATCATGGAAACGTGTCGAGTTTTGGATTTCCGTTAAGTTCTTTAATCCAACTTAACTCAACTAAACTAGTAGGATTAGAAGGGATTCTATCTGTCAAAAGCGAAAAAACAATACCAATTCAAAATGGCATTGCGAGTATTATTTTCTCTTTTTAATACTTTATAAATCATAAAAATTACAATAAATATTAAATTTAAAAATTTCCATCAACCAAATAAAATTTCCGAAAGTGACTGCAGATTGTTGTGAAATGTTAAATTACACTAGAATTTACAATTGCATGGAAACGATGTAAATTTGCGCCGTCATGTTATTAACTCAACGAAACTCCCAAATCGGGCTAACTCCGTCATGGAAACGTAGTAAATGTCTTTTCCCGAGTAACACTGTCAAACCTAACATTTGTTGACGTACTCCTTTTCTCAGTACCTTTTCCCTTTTCATAGTGTATGTGTGTCGTGTATATGTACAACATGGTGGTGAATAATTATAAATTGTACGATTTACTTACTCACATACACTACAATACATCTAAAACACCTTTTTTTATACAAAGTTGCAGTTGCATTTCAAATATAGCTATATTAAGAGAAGGACAAAAAAAATTTACTGTTTGTAGCTTAATAGAGTTATATTAGATCACGTTAATTTGTTTCGTTCGTGCACCTTATTGAATTTCCTGTATTCTGTGTGTTCAGTTTATCAATAATTGTTCTGTTTTTAAGTGTGTGGCATTATGAGTGCCATCGTGCACTCCATTCCAGGGGATGGCAATTGCCTATTCTCGGGGATACTACATCAATTGGGCTTGTGTGATTCTCGTTTGCCCTGTTTATCTGTTAGTGCTCTCCGAGCTAACATTGTAAACTTTATTCAGTGTAACGTTATCAGTTTTACCCCTACTCTACTGGATTCTTGTAGTCAATTTTATGCTTCTTCCTTTATTTCCACTCATTCCGAAGATCAGTTAATAGCTAGGTAATATAGAATATTCAACTTTAAATATTTTATCTCTAATCTTGCTCATGCCTATATTTATTCCTCCAGATATTTGTCTGATCTCCTCAAAGATGGCTTTTGGGGTGGTGCCGAGTGTTTGTCTGCCACCTCGGACCTCATGAGATTGAAAATTAATGTTTATATCGGTGACATGCGGGATAGCATCATTTTCGCACCTGCTACCGGTGAGTATCGACATGAAATAAATTTATTATACTCCGATTCCCATTATTCTAGTTTGCAATTTACTCAAGACGCCTCTACTGTTGCTTCTGTCTAGAGTACAGAGTTGCCTACCATGGCCGAAAATGTCAGTCGTAAAATTCTCGCCGATGATAATCCTTATACCCTGATTGAGGAACCACAGGTGTTTGAGTCCCCAAATATTCACTCTAAGTCTACTCGTTTCCGCTTTGGTACTTGGAACCTCCGTGGAGCCAATAACCCTCAGAAACGAGATACTATTGACAGCATTTTGTGTCAGGATGATATTTTTATATGTGGAGTCCAAGAGACAAATATGAGTACAGGTACCTGCTCTACCTTAAATTACATTTGGTACTTCGCGAATGATCCTAGGACCAAGAGGAAAGGTGTGGGCATTCTGATAAGAAAGCATGCACCCATTCGTTCTGTTCGTCTCAAGAAATATTTTGGGGCAATAATTGCACTTCTCGGTCGAGTAGCTGACTTTGAAGTTCTTTTTATATCAGTTTATATTCCTCCCTACACCTCTCAATTTAATCAGCGACAAACTTCGAGAATTTTCTCCACACTCTCTTCTATACTTGATCGCTGTCCCCTGTCTCGCGATATTGTCTTACTTGGTGATTTCAATGCGCATTTGGGGCTTAGTGATTCATGTCCAGAGAACGAGAATGGAGTTTCTCTTAAAATACTTATTCGTTCCTCTACGCTCTTTAATCATTTGTTCAATGGACGTCAGCGGAATCTTCCTACTTGGACAGACGGTCGTGTTTTCTCTCGATTAGATTATATTTTAACCCGCAAGCATAACCGATTTCTTTTTGTCAAATCTGTTAAAACCGATCCATTTGTCCACTCTATAAGCGATCATCGTTTGCTTTGGATTGACTGTATTCGTCGTGGAAACTCCATTACCTGTCCCTTAAAGACTTCTTCCGCGCCAAAGACGTCCGTTTCTTCCTTAACCTACAGTTATAAGTTGCTAAACCTTTCATTGTTGCAACAGGGGGAGACACGCAATCTCTTTACGAGTGTTCTAGCGGCCACCTATGCTATGGCTGTTTCAGATGCTAGCGGTGGGGATCTCTGGCCACTGATTGTTAACAGTATAAAGATTGCCTCGCAGCAATCCTTAACCGTCAAAACTCCACTGACTCCCAAGCGTAGGCGTGCATTAGCTTTGTTTAAACACGCTCAATACTATAAAAACTCCCGCCCCAAGGATCCCCTTGCTAATACTAGTCTAAAAAGCGCTAGAAGAAGGTTGTGTGATGCGTATTCCGCTCATAGATCCTTGGAGTGTGCACAATTTTTTTGTGATTTCCCTCGCATTCACTCCCCGGAACGATTGCGTAAGACTTATTCCTTTTTTAAGCAGTTTAAGCGTACTAGCAGTAAAAGCTCTGCGCACTACATCCCCATTTCGTCGTGGTATAGTGAACTTCGCAAGTCTGAAGGTGAGTGGCCTGTCTTGTTAGAAGAAACTGATCTCTTTCCCTTAGGACCTCCTCCTACTAGGGACGATATTTGCTATGCCCTCAAGTATATTCGTTCCGGAACTGCTCCCGGACCTGATGGGGTGCCCATTGAGCTATTCAAATTTGCTCCCGAAAATATACTTGATGCACTTCACTCCGTTTTCCAGACAGCTTGGATACATAATGAGCCTCCACCCGAGTGGGTTGCTACTATCCAAGTGCCCATTCCTAAAGTGAAATCTCCTAAACATCCAGGTGATTGTCGTCGCATTACGTTGTGTAATGTGGGATATAAAATTTATTCTAAACTCCTTCTCGACAGGTTAGATGATTTCCTCCTCCTGCCCCCAACCTATCAAGCCGCTTTTTTGGCTAATCGTTCGACCGATGACCATATGTTTGCCATCCGTCGGGTGCTTGATGAAGAGTGGCGTGCCGGAAATCGAGTTTTTGTTTTTTCTATTGATTTGGCAAGGGCGTTTGATACCGTTAGTTTAGATGTTGTAATTGAGTGCTTAGCACAATACATTCCACACTGGTTGCTCAACCGTATAATCAAGACCTGCTTTTGGGAGCGCACTAGTGTTAAGTGGTATAACATTTGTACTGCCCAGATTCGAAAAAACAAAGGGGTTAAGCAAGGGTGTCCCATTTCACCGAGGATCTTTAATTTCATTTTAAATGAGGTGTTGCTTACAGTGTCCGATCAATTTCCAGAACTGAAACTCACTCAGTGTGGGACTTTGCAGCTTCCTCTCATTTTAGCTTATGCCGATGATCTTGTGCTTATCTCCCGTGATTTGATTAACTTAGAACCTATTCTTCATGAGCTCGTGAAATGTTTAGGCGTCGCGGGGCTACAAATAAATCCACTAAAGTGTACTACCCTTGTTAGGGATCCAGACCCTACGTCCCGCCTTCCGCCTAGTATCAGTTTAGCTGGAATATCATTCACTACTGTGGAAACAATGCGTTATCTCGGTACTTATTTGACTTCAAGGTTGAGTCGCCCCCTTACTATCCGTTCTCGCTGTCGACATGCCATTGGGATCGCAAGGGTTATGCAGGATTTTATTAAGAGAAATAGAGTGCCTTTTGATACGGTCATCAAAATGTACAATGTCTCCATTGTCCCTTTAATAACATATGGTTTGAAAACTGCTGCTCTGACGTACGCGAATCGTCGACGTTTAAGAAGGTATGAGCATTTCTTCTTGAGAAAATTGACCGAGTTCAGCGTTGATAAACCACTTGATGTACGTAAAGTTAAGGATTTGTTGCATGGTAAGACCATTACCAAGCGCATTAAGGTTCATAGAATCGGTTATTGGGGGCATATACACCGTCGTGGGCCTTCACATATTCTGAGTGCCGCTTCAGTTTACCATGCGGGTCCAAAGAAAGTTGGCCGACCCTGTTTCACTTGGAATGATTCTTTAGATCAGGATCTATTGTACTTTGCTAAGCCAAGGAGTGAATGGGTACCCCTCTTGGACTCGCGGCCTGACTTGCGGAAAGCTGCAGAAGAGATCTACCAGCTAGATGAATCCGATTCTAGTGAATTGATGGGAGATGAGGAAGCCGAAGAGCTAGAAAGGCTATAAGCCTGATCTTCGGATATTGGACATTTGTGAGTAGCTTAGACTCGGCCAGCTTCTATACATTCTGCATGATATAAACCAAAACTATGCTTTCATCATATAGGTTGATCATATAGTTAATTCGAGGAATAGGCCTATTTTGGGGAAACCTCTTTAAAAAAAAACGCATTGGGGCCTACCTCTTGGGTAATGGTGGAAACGGCCCACTCCTCCGGAGGGCCCCAAACCACCCTCACCCCTAGCCTCATCAGAATATGTGCAAGCACACACATTCCAACATCTGTCAGGAAATTCAACGTCAGTTACAAATATTTCACTGAACTACAATCGTTGATTACGAGGTGAAAAACAATTCTGAAATGATAAGCCAAAACCTGAAAAACCATAAACATAAACCATAAACATAAAAAACATCATCAGAACATGGTCAAGCGATTATGTGGTCCGAAGACAAATGTAAGCAAACGCCACTCACACGACCTTTGATCCCAAAACACTAACCTGAAACGCTCAGCCATTTGTCACCCGCTGCAAAATACACTCCCACAGCACACAGACCAACATCCAACCAAATTGCTCAGCGGAAATACTTCCCGACCCTCTCCAAATAAACACACTTACACGCACCAGCACCAAACTGACATTTTTTATCTAAATAACTCCAATCTAACTAAGCAATCAGAACAAACATCCCTTTCTTCTAAAGAAACTCCGATGTGTACACTCCGTGCAATGTGCGAAATCACCCTCACATATGCAACCCTCTTCTCTTCAGGAAACTTCGTGAACAACACCCATCCAACCAAACGCGAGTGCATTGTATTGATAATTCCACCCTTCAACAGCACCACACACACGGTACGCAGTCAAGTCCGATGCACACACAAAACACCCAAACACCCTCTCTCCAATTCCCCGTTCAGTCACCCATTAGACACTTCACCAAACATGGAATAGACCTTCATACATTTAAACATTTAGACAATTCAAAACCCGTTATCAATTGAACCTTCAACCTCTATTTCCCAAATTCCAAAAACACAATTATGTCGAATTCGATTTGTCTTTTCGAATCAAGCTACAATCGTAGCTTTCGTGGCACAATCGTTCACGAAACAAATTGATGTTTTTGACGTTTAACAACAACAAATATAGAAACCTCAATTCCGATTCGTCAAAGCCGTGACCATTCGAGTCCCCGTGTCCCGATTTCAAATCATTTCAATTGTTGTTTAATTATTTTAATCGTTTAATTAAGTTTCCAATATCAACAGCTTGTTGTGCTTAATTTTTTAATTGAATTAAATAAAGTTGTCGATATAAACAGCATTTTCCGTCTCGATTCTATTATCCTTTTGTTTGTTTGTTGTGTTTCGTCATTTTAATCGTATTAAATAAAGTTTTTGAAATGTTAAATGAAATCAAGACACAAAAACCAGACAACCGACAACCTTGACAACCAAAAACCGACGCCCCCAACCCGCTGTTGTATTTGATTTATGAAAAAATCCACATCTTGTAAAACCGATGCACATCGAAAAAAAACATTGATGTTCTTTGACAAATCGAGTTTGATTCCCGGCGTACTTTTTTTTTTTTTTTTTTTTTTTTTTTTTTTTTTTTTTTTGGCAAATCGAACTTGATTGACCCTCGCTACACTTGTTCACCAAAAACTTCCTGTGATGGAACTTCATCACCTGACATAAACATAAACAATTCCATTTTATCTCCTTTGTGGTGCCTGTTACAAATTAAAAGAAATGGAATTTGTACTTCCATATCTGTGTGCTGCCATCAATTATAAAAAATGCTTTAATTGCATGGTCCCCCGCTACACATACATCTTATTTGCCAACTTTCCGACTTTTTGTGTGTTCAAGTCCAGAACCACGCTTAAATTTAATCAAATTTAATCAAACCAAACCAAATTAATTAAATTAACTTAAATTAAACTATATTAACTTAAATTAAATTAAATTAAATCAAATCAAAACATACGATCAAAATAACTCAATGTTTGTTTTATACCAGTAATACTGTCAAACCGGACATTTTTTTGACGTACTCCTTTTCTCAGTGCTTTTCCCTTTCCATAGTGTATTGGCATCGTTCATGTGTACAATATGGTGGTGAATAAATTATTCATTATCTGGGTTGAGTCTTTACTTTATTTTTTTATTCACCATTCGACCCACGCCATAAACTCTTCCATCGATATCACATGCCCACACACACATACACACACACACACACACACACACACACACACATATATATAGATAAATAAATATAAATATAAATAAAATATAAATAAAATATAAATATAAATATAAATAAAATGCTAAAAGTTCTTATCTTGTTGATTTGATCCGGTCCCTATTTGGCACAGCGCCATCCTTCTTTTTCCTGATTATTTATCTTTATTTTGCGATTCTTTCCCTCTGTTGTTGTTGTTGTAAAATTTCGTATTTTTTTATTTTTATTTTTTATTTTTTATTTTTATTTATTTATTTTTTGCTTTTATTGTTTTTATTTTTATTTTTTTGCTTTTTCCCATCTTTCACTTGCACTTCCACATTCACTTCCACTTTGTTTGCAGCAGCCGGCCGAAAACGAGCAAGCTATTGCCAATTTGGGGTTTGTTTTTTGAATTGTGGTTGTGATTTTGCCATTTAAATTTAAATTTAAGTTTGAAATCACACAATACCCACTTAACATAAATTGCTCTCGCTACCTCTACTCATTTGTAGATGGCAGTCATAACGGCAAGAGCAATTCCATGTTGCTTAAGAAAAAAATTATTTGAAATGTCATCTTTTTTTTTGTTAAATTATCGCGTGTAACTTTTTATAGATTTTTCCGAACCCGGATCACAATTTAGCCCACAAACTGGTTATTTCTACACTTGCCCGTCTTCTCTTTGCGAGATTCACACTTAGAACGCAAGCCGGTTTGCGCAATATGTTTTAATTTAATAAAAACTTCCTGGAAAATTGGTGCGTCTCAAAAACACGTCCTCCATTTTCCAGGGCTCAACACCCACCATCTAAAAAAAAAAAAAAAAAAAAAAAAAAAAAAAAAAAAAAAAAAATTCCGCCGTTTTGTAACAAAATTTCAAACGCACTTAATATATGTACCATTTTAGTTGTTATTTTTCTGGTAACACCATTATCCCCTTACTGTTGTTAAATTTCTGTGATTTTTGGTTGAAAAACTGTTTTACTCTTAAAAAAATTTTACTTTTCTGGTTCTGCAGCGAATAAAACAAATGACACTCTAATGGTGCAACATCAGGGCCTAGATTCTGATCATGTGATAAATGACAAATGACAATTTTTTGTGACTTTGTACTAAAATTTTAACTGCTATAAAATGACAATATAGTTGTGAGTTCTAAAATGCGATTCTGATGAAGTGACTTTTTCAAAATGTCACAAGAAAAAAAATGACAAATTAAACAAAATTGTCATTGATTTGGTTTTCCGTGACAAAAGTCAGCTGCATTTTTAAATAAATATGTGTGAGTTATTTTGCTATTTATTTTGTTAATTTTTAATAATTCCTGTTATAAATTTTAATTGTTTATATTTTAATTAAAATAAAACAATATTTTATCTATTTTCATATATGTATGTAATGTGTATGTAGCGTGTAATATCATTAAAATTAACCTTAAAATATAACTGCGGTAAACTAGAACAGCAACTGCTGTAAACTGCTATTAATGCCATAACTCATTTCATCAGAATCGCAAATTGTCCATGACAATATTTTGTACTAATAACGAAATGTCACCAAAAATTGTCATTTCATCAGAATCTACCCCCAGGACTATACGGTGGTTATATTTAAACTTCCCAACCAAGCTCTCTCAATAGTTGCCAACTCATCAAAGATGTGTGTGATCTGGCATTGTCATGATGGACCATAACTCCTTTTCTGCGTTGGTCAATTCTGGCCGCTTTCTTTTAATTTTGTGTTGTAATCTGATTATTTGTTGTGAGTAAAGAACAGAATCAATCGATTGACGAGGTTGTAGCACTTCTTGTCACATGATTCCTTTTCAATCCCACCAGCATCAAATGTGGCTTTGTCACTGTTTGTATAATTATAAGTTTCAAAAATGGTTTGATTTCGCATCTTTTCAACACTGACTCGCAGATGGAAACTCGGCCCATTAAATTGTTCCCTGTTAAATCAGGTGGTACCCAAACAGTCAGCTTCTTCTTAAATCCAACTTTCGCCAAACGATTTAAACCTCTTTGATGGTGAATGTTGAGTAGTGATGGCTACTTAAATCCCTGTTATGCTCTGATGTTTGCATGATTTCATCGACTGTTCCAGTGATTAGTCGCTTAGAGAAGGGTGCATCTTTGACATCAAAATCTCCAGAACAAAATCTCAAACAATTCACGAAAAAGGACTTCATTTGCAAAATTTAAAAGCAAAATCCTTGCATGCGGTGTGATCTGGCATGTAAAAAATGATCTTAAAAGAAGGGACATAGAAATACTAAAAAATAATTTATTTCCGTAGAGTTTGTATGAAAAAACGCGATTTCGATTGTTAAAAATTCAGTTAAATATTTTTATCTAAAATCGCTAAGAAACAGCTCAATATCTTACTTATTTAAAACACAGATTACTCACTCAAGTTCCCTATTTTCCAGCAATAATCAAAAGAAAATAAGGAAAATTAAATTAACAAAACGTTCTGCAACAATAACAATATGTACTAAAAAGAAAAAATATTTAAATGTTCAATTTAATAACGCATCATTTATCTTCATCTAAAACCAATGGTAAGAAAAAACTCTTTCCTCCCAACAATCGAAATTAAAATAAATCAAAAAGAGCCAAACAGAAAACCATTAATTAATACAACGAGCGTAAAGAAAACAAAAAATCAAAACAATTTAGCTTGCTTCGCAAATTCAAAAGAACAATAGAAAGATATTCGAATTGAAATTTGAATGGAAGCGTTAATGTCCATCTGAGCTCCCCATATTCTGTGTCGAAAAAAAATATTTAGCCTAAATGTATGGTATGTTCTCTTTACCGAAATCATGATCATTAGCTGATGTATACAAATCACTAATTCAGCAGCATTACCACAGAGACGGGAGCCAGTTGTATTGACAACAGATTGTCTGGTTTGATCGTCTCCCTACCTATCTATTTCCATGATAAAAATTTAATTGGAATTATTTTTGCATTATTTTTTTTGTCATACAAACCGAACTATTTTTTCGATTCAATTTTTATCACCGATGTGAAGTTAGCACGAGACGTATGCACGGCAATACTTTGAATCAAAGACTTAAACCAGTTTTTTTTTTTGATACGGATAGTTTAAAGACAGCCTTACAAAATTTCAAAATAAAAAAGTGTACAATAACTTATCGTAATAACCGAAATTAAAAAGTTTTACCAAAAAAAAAAAAATTCTTAGAAAAACGCTAAGCTGACTGCAACACGAACAGAAAAACTGTAGTTAGTTCTTCCGATACAATTCCAAAATTATTGCATTATTTTGTTCATTATTTTATGTTTATTTTCTTGACCGAATGTACCATACAATAGTATTTTCAATTTCGACAAATAAAAAATAGTATATTGTATAACAAGTTAAGAAGCCGAGTCATTGCAATACAAAAGGGAAATTTCCAGCCTGAGCGATAGAGAAGGCTGTAATCAGTTGAGTATTGCAATTATGCGTTTACACGCGAGTTACAAACGCTATTTGTTCTACGATACAATAGTCCTGTAATATTTATAAATAATTAGCAACATAAAAAATAAAAAATTTGTACGGATCAAGAAAACTAATAACTGAAACGTTCAGAATATAATTGAAACATTTGGGTTTTCATCACAAATCGTGTGGCAATTGAGAAATCGTTGTGCAATGAAATTACAACACGATTTGTGCAAAGCATCCTTTTCTTATATAATTTAATTTCAAAAATCATCAACGAAAGCTTAGGTTACTTCATTATGGTAGAAAAATATATTTAATTGGCTGATAAAATGAAAATCTGATTGTTTTCATTCGAAAAAATTATTTAGCACAGAAAAAATTAAATCTTTATTTTCTCAACCAATTAAATAAGATTTTAAATGAAATAATGGAATATTTTCAGGATTATAGAGAAAAAACTAAATATAGTTTTGATGACAAGAAAAATGGTTTAAGTTATGGGTAGAGTGAGAACGTTTTCTTCCTAATGTATGTGTCTGATAGATTAAAAATGCATTTTGGTTTTTCAAAAAATTTAAATTAGCTACATACATATTTGTTATGTATTCCTAACATTTGTCGGACATGAATTTAATTTTCAATTAAAGTAGAATCATTAACGAGTTATTCGAGTAAATTTTGTAAATTTTCTATGGTTTGGAAGAAAGTACTAATGCGGTCCGTGCTGGGCCCTACCTCAAATTGTCGGACATGAATTTAATTTTCAATTAAAGTAGAATCATTAACGAGTTATTTGAGTAAATTTTGTAAATTTTGTATGGTTTGGAAGAAAGTACTAATGCGGTCCGTGCTGGGCCCTACCTCAAATTGTCGGACATGAATTTAATTTTCAATTAAAGTAGAATCATTAAAGAGTTATTTGAGTAAATTTTGTAAATTTTGTATGGTTATAAAGAGAGTACTAACGGTCCGTGCTGGACCCTTCCTCACATTTGTCGAACATGAATTTAATTTTCAATTAAAGTAGAATCATTAACGAATTATTTGAGTAAATTTTGTAAATTTTGTATGGTTAGGAAGAGAGTACTAACGGTCTGTGCTGGACCCTTCCTCACATTTGTCGAACACGAATTTAATTTTCAATTAAAGTAGAATCATTTACGAGTTATTTGAGTAAATTTTGTAAATTTTGTATGGTTAGGAAGAGAGTACTAACGGTCCGTGCTGGACCCTTCCTCACATTTGTCGGACACGAATTTAATTTTCATTTAGTGTACCATCGTATTGTATGTGCCTTTGGGGATATGTTGGGTTATACGAAATAATTGCGCGACCCATCAAACGGTTTTTATTAATTTTTCAAAATTACTCTACTCAAAAAAAGGTGAATGTGTGCGTTTGGTGGTCTTTGACACGCAATCGTAGAAATGGCTACGCGTATCTAAGTGTACCTTCGTATTGTATGTGCCTTCGGGGTTGGATTATACGAAATAATTGCGCCACCCGTCAAACGGTTTTAATGAATTTTTCAAAAAAAGGTGAATGTGTGCGTTTGGTGGCCTTTGACACGCAATCGTAGAAATCGCTACGCGTATATTAGTGTGCCTTCTCAATTGAAAATTAAATTCATGTCCGACAAATGTGAGGAAGGGCCAAGCACGGACCGTTAGTACTCTCTTCCTAACCATACAAAATTTACTCAAGTAACTCGTTAATGATTCTACTTTAATTGAAAATTAAATTCATGCCCGACAAATGTGGGGAATGGTCCAGCACGGACCGTTAGTACTTCCTTCCTGTCTGGTATTTGAATCATATTTCGTGCTGGATTTCTTAAATATTTTATTTGTATTTAAGAATACAAATTTTTCTTAATTACTGACAAAATAAATTCAGGTTTGGAATAAATTCTAAATTGTGAAAATAAATTTATTCCGGTTAGTTTTCGGTATTGTTTTTATTTTTATTTGATACATCGTGATTTATTCTAATTATCGGTAGAAGAAAACAAAAGAGCTGGTTTTAATATTTTTCGTGCTAACTTTTCTTGATTTCAACTATTTATATGAATATGAATATTCTAACTGCATTTTTGTTATTCTTTTTAGTACAAATGTGTCTTTGATTTGTTTGTACTAAAAGTGTTGCCATTGCGTTTTATGTGCTAACTTTTCGTGCCAGTTTCACAGACATTTTTTATCTTGTATGTTGGTAGCTCCTTTTTTTGCCGAACTTGTTTTTAAATACGTGAATATATTTTGTTTGTTCGAGCTTGAAGAATTTTATCGTAAATATTAAATTAAATTAAATTTAAAAGTAATGGAGACTATATGCTTATTAATTGTATAATAAATTAAATGTACAAATTTTTTAAATTAGTTGCTGCGTTTATTATACCACAGCTAAATTAGCTAGGGTAAAAAACTAACTGTACCATTTTCTACTGTAAGAGCGCTTTTTCATTTGCAAACACGATATCGATACAACGGTCGGTGGTGACGATATCAGCGGATCACAATTTGCTTAGAGGCGTATGAAACGCTTTTCCATTTGCCGACACTTTATCGATTTTAATTTTTTTTTGTTGGACGATAGATCGAGGACATCATCATCCCCTGTTGTGATGGTTGATAATCGTTTTCCATCTGTTAATTTCATATGTAATTTATCCTGAAATTGTTGTTGATATAGCGGGAAAATAAAATATAGTCCTAATTTCTCAAGAAATATTTTGAATTATACTATTATCAACATAATTCCAATACATAAATATGGCTTTGTTTAAGTAAGGTGATGAGCGATATTACCGGTATCGTTAGGAGTGTCGGCGCCGATATATCGGCATAATGAAAAAACGCTTGTATAGATTAGCTAATTTTTGTTCGAGATCAGTTTTTTTTTTTTTTTTGTCAATCGAGAACGACATAATTGTGCCGTAAGAAGAGCGTGGAGCAGAACAGAAACAAGAATTCTGCTGGTTTATGGCAACTCCCGCAAAGATAAGTTAAAACATCTACTCAAAAAAAAAAAATAGTTCAAAGGAATTTAATGGGAGATAAAACGAGTTCCGGCGTGACAGTATGTACGGTTTTAGTTAGAAGGTTTCTTCTGCATGCTTTACAATTATAAATAAATGAGAATTATCATTGGGAAGAAAATTTAATTAATGCTGATCGTCGCGCAGCAAGTAGATCGTCGAGAGGAAATAGATTGAAAACAGCAAGTCGTAAATCATTTCCATTTCAGAAATTTATTATAACTAGAAAACTTTAAATTACTGTTTTATTAAATTTCATTTCGTAATTAAATATAAATTGAACCTAATATTAACTTCTTATTTATTTTTAAGTGCATTAATTGACTCGAGTTGCCAGTGTTTTCTATTTTCATGCCACTTTTTTTTCTTCGTGCATTTGAAGTAGTTCCACGTGCCTTTGTTCTTGTTTCACTCCTTTTCTTGTTTATTAATTTTCTTGTTTATTGTCTCGGGCAAGGACATCTCTATGAGGTCATCAAAATCACAGGTGGTACTAGATATTCCCACTTCATTTTGAACCGTAGCTGAAATCGATCGACCGACCACTGTTTGAAGGTGCTACAGCAAATAAATTTAACACTAAAACCGTACATACTGTCACGCCGGAACTCGTTTTATCTCCCATTAAATTCCTTTGAACTATTTTTTTTTTTGAGTAGATGTTTTAACTTATCTTTGCGGGAGTTGCCATAAACCAGCAGAATTCTTGTTTTTGCTCTGCTCCACGCTCTTCTTACGGCACAATTATGTCGTTCTCGATTGACAAAAAAAAAAAAAAAAACTGATCTCGAACAAAAATTAACTAATCTATACAAGCGTTTTTTCATTATGCCGATATGTCGGCGCCGACACTCCTAATGATACCGGTAATATCGCTCATCACCTTACTTAAACAAAGCCATATTTATGTATTGGAATTATGTTGATAATAGTATAAGTCAAAATATTTCTTGAGAAATTAAGACTATATTTTATTTTCCCGCTATATCAACTACAATTTCAGGATAAATTATATATGAAATTAACAGATGGAAAACGATTATCAACCATCACAACAGGGGATGATGATGTCCTCGATCTATCGTCCAACAAAAAAAAAAAAATCGATAAAGTGTCGGCAAATGGAAAAGCGTTTCATACGCCTCTAAGCAAATTGTGATCCGCTGATATCGTCACCACCGACCGTTGTATCGATATCGTGTTTGCAAATGAAAAAGCGCTCTTACAGTAGAAAATGGTACATTAGTGACAAAATTCGACCAGAGCTAATGCCAAAACCATCTAATTTTAACTCATCATTACCTGTCGAATTAAAAGTGGCGGTGAGTTTATATAAGTTAGCATCCTGTGCTGAATATCGCATGGTCGGCAACCAATTCGGTATACATTCACACATTTTTTCACCAATTTTGTTGGGCTATGTTAAAAATAGTTTTAAGGGAAGAGATACAATTACCGGATGGACACGAAATGGTCACACTGTAACAAGCTTCATTAATTAGAGTTTTTTTTTTAATTAGAGTGAAATGTAAGAAAATAAATTCTGACTGGGATTAATTTTAACTTTTGGAATAACTAATTTTTATTTTTATTTCGATTAGTGTAACTATGTACATATTTAGTTTTAACTTAGTTAAATTTTTTTTTTTTTCGTATAGTGTAATGTACATAAACATTTTTGTCGCCTACATGTTGGCAAGTTATGTAAATAATAAAGAACATAAACATATAATAGATTATATACCACTGTACTTAAATATGTAATTGAAATTATTGTAAAAGAATAAAATTATTTGTTTTTGAAATATATTGTAACAAACGAGAAACAAAAAAAAAATAAAAAAACAAACCAAACCAAAATAAAACTTTTGAGGAGAAATGAAGATGCCTGATATGATGAAGTAAATCAAACTTGATAAAGGGAGAACGTGCCAAATTTTAGGGCCATTCTGTCGATTACCACAGTGCAGTAAAAAGCTACGAACTATATAATAGAATACGTTAATAATAATATAATAATACAATATCTATAATACATAGCTACTTATATTAATTTTTTTTTAAATACAATATTGATCATAAAATTGTAAAATAATAAATTATTCATTGATCAAGAGCTAAAAGTTAACAAAAAAAAAAAAAAAAGTAATAATAAAATTTAATAGTATAATTGTCTACTAACAACAACAAAAATACTACCGAACAACAAATTAATGTTTCCTGAGTTTTTGCGGTTACAAAAATTTAAAAGGCTGCCGTGAATTTCCTGCATCTATCGGACAAGGCGAGAGAAAGCATCGAGTTGCTTGCTGTAATTCATCGGATCTAAAACGAGGCATAAACTTTTGGTAATATATTTAGTTTAAGTTATTTTAGTTTTAGTGAAAAAAAATTGTTAAAAATAAAAATAAAAATGTCTACCTTTCTTGGGTTAATATGGGTAAATTCAATTATTCAATTTTTTTCTATACAAATTAAATAAAACGTGTTCATTGTGGTGTTAGAATTTTTTTTTTTTTCATTTCACTGGTTGCCATTTTTTATTGTAATTTGATCTATTTTGTGATATGATTTAGTAAGTGATACGATTGATTTCCACGGGAGACGTAATTTCGGCAACGTGTTGTGTTTATTTTGAAGTGTGATAGTGTTGGTTTTTCACCTTATATACAGCAATTTCTAGCTCTCGTGTGGGCCAGAAAAAGACCTCCCCCAACCACTGACCGCTAGCCGGCTGAAAAATGCTGTCTGGACTCACCACATTAGAGTCTGTTAACGGGCACACAGTATGGCGTTTATTATTTAATGAAAATTGTGCTGTGCTGTTCGTTACAACACTGATAAATGATTTTGAACTAATCAGTAATATTCCAAATATTTGGGGTGCTATTGATGGTTCGTACATTCCAATCACTCCTAAAGCGGATGGATATAGGGATTTTGTAAATAGAAAAAGGTGGCCTTCTTTAGTTTTACAAGCCGCCGTGGATAACAACTATTTGTGAGTAACTAATTTAATTTGGATTATACATGGTTTATTATGAACTAGCTATTTTAACGTTTCATTATGTGTATTTAGGTTCAGAGATATAATGTGTAAGCACCCTGGGTCGTGTCATGATGCCACTGTATTCAAAATTTCCTCTTTTTTTTTTGATCGAATGCAGAACAAAATAATGGTTATATTTATTATGAAAATTGATTATAATTATCGATTGTTAATGTAGGTAATGGCTCTACTTAATTTCAGCCAATAAAACGTGTAGGCGAAGTTGAAGTGACTACATGCATTGTAGGCGACCCCACTTACCCTTTGTTGCCATGACTCTTAAAAGAGTATACAGTAGCCGTGACCGCTGAAGAGGAATCGTTCGTTCAATATTTATTTAAATAGAGCTAGAGTGGTGCTTGCAAAATGCATTTGGACGACTTATATTATCACTGTATGCTGTACCCTGCACAATATTTTAGAGAAAAGGAAAGTAACATACCGAGCAGGATGGAATCAAACGCTTAATGATGATGGCTTAGCACAACCAAGAAATTCAGCGACAACATTTTCCAATACCACACTAGGGGATGAGTTTTGCGTATATGTACTTAAAAAATTACCTGGCAAAAAATTATGAAGTGTTAAATTCAAAAATGAAAAACAATTAAAATTAATTTTATAAACATTTTTCGATAAGATATCGAGTTTAATTTTATTTTATATTTACATAGGGTTTGGTGTTTTTTTGGTGGTTTTGGCGTCTATCCAGGCTTGTCGACAGAGGTAAAATATCTGTTGATGTATCCGCTGAAACTTCAATGATTTTATTAGAGTCATTATTAGGGATGAATATTTCCTTCACCCCTTTTAGATAAGTTTGCATTGTGGATTACAGTATTCGCCTGGTTTCTTCATTGTCAGGCTTTCGTTGCTCAGCAACAGCCGTGTTTTCCATGAGAACTGCACTAGAACTCGATAAACTTTAAATTCCTTTTATTCTATGTAAAACGAAAAAAAATAAATTCATAAAGCGCGAATGTGTAGTGTATTTGATATAATTACATATTTTAAGTTTAAAAATTTCCCCCTTCAGTTATTTCATCAATATTTCCTTATTTCTTGCTGACGTCATTACACGCAACTACACTCGATAAATTCATGGGTTTATCCAGTGTAACTAAAAAATAAGCTATAATTGTCATTATTTATTGCTGTAACAACTTAAAATGTGTATTTATGTGAAATGCACTACACATTATCACTTTATGAATTTAATTTTTTTTTTCTGTTAACTTATAATAAATGGAATTTAAAATTTATCGAGTTCTAGTGCAGTTCTCATGGAAAACACGACTAACATATGCTTTATACAGTTCAAGTTCATAGTGAATAATTTCTTTTTGCTTCGCTGTAAATTTTCCAGACGCTTCAACATGTGATTTTGTAAGTTTGTCCGCCAACCGATCAAACGATTTTGAGTAAACTCCACGAGCTGTTTCCGTGGAATATAAGAAATTTATTATTACCTGGTGGTGCAGCCTTGATATCTTTATCGTTGCTAATTGAATTTACTTCTTCGGTATTTTGCCTGCTAGCTGTTGGTGATATTTCTATTGAAATGTAATCAAATCAGAAACATAAGAAATATTAGGCAACATTAGTACTTTTAGTACTTTATTATCAGAAATATTGCATATAAAGAAATTCACAAATTACCTTTAGCCACACCAAATCCCTCAAAACCACCGTCATTTGTCGCACAGGCACTTATATAAATATATATATATATATATATATATATATATATATATATATATATATATATATATATATATATATATATATATATATATATATATATAATTCGTCAAAATATTTAATATTTACAAGAGTTGCGCTCCTCTCCCGACTCTTACCTTTAAGTTTCTTTGTCGCTATAAAACCCTTCTTTAAATTTTTCCATCTGTATTAAATTTGCTTCTCGTCGCGATCAATGTAACCATTGTTTAACATCTCCGAAGCTACCATTCTGTAGATTTCACAATTTTTATATTTTTTCCGTCGAATAATCTCATGACATTTTTTCTTCAAATATTTTTAAAAGATCTACAGTCTCCACATCTGTCCAATGAATTTAATAACAAAAAAAAAAGTCTTATGCGCTTACAAACTTACGCACTTTTATAATAAACTTTTCTAAAAACTAAACAATTATGCTAACTTAATATTAAAAATTGAACTTCAAAAATCATTTTAAAAAAACAAACATGAAAAAACAAATATGAAAATTATGTGAAATATGGAACCCACTCCGTATTTCCACTTGTTATACAATATACTATTCCCTACTAAAGAAGCAATCATTTGTTGGGAATGTCGAAAATGTTTCCTGAAGTCCTCATCGCTGTATTAATAATGGTACCCATAAAATCAGTGATTTTAAGTCGCTTAATGATCGTAAAATGTTTACAGGTGTGAAGTTAATCCGACCATTCTTAAGAAGATATAGTTAAAATATTTTGATGATTAAATTTTTAAAGGTTTTAAATAGAAGTTACCGAATATCTGCGGTGGACCATTTACATTACAATTTTGGTACTAATATTGACAACCAAATAAGTATTTCACCCAAAAATCCATCTCAAAAGTTAATTGGCTCAAAAAGATCAAAAAAAAATGTTTTAACGAAATGTTTAAATCATTGGTTACGTAGTCATGCCTTATGAATAGGTAATATATTTTTATTTACCTGAATTAATAAATATTCTTCTGGTGTTGACATGCCGGAGATAAAGTTTCATCTTATGTACACTATACACGTACATAATTTAATATTTAACTGAACTTTATTTATAAAATGTAATAAATTTACTTTATACCCGCATTTGTAACAACCATTCCATATGACGCTTTTCGAATTGTCGTTTTACATCAATGTCGTGTCAGGTAACATAACTAAAATTTTGAATGAATTAAAAATATTTTGGTTTGAATAATTTTTGTTGTAAAATTCTCATGGAAATGCCACTAATGAAAGAGATTATTATTTTATTGTTGGTTTGGGGGTTGAGTAGATTTATCTACCAGCTCCGTAACCTTTCAGTAGGGTGCACATCACGTGAGCTGTTCTGGTCATGTATTAGGCAGCAGAATGGGTACAATTGTGTAAGGGGTTACCTGGTCATAATTCGCAAGTATACGTGCTGCCTCCTCGTGGACGTGGAGCACTGGTAACTAAGGCCATTTGGCGCATTTTTGGCCATTTGTCACAGACTAATGTTCGGCGCTAAAAGAGAAACCCTTGACAAAAAACCCTAATCTAAGGTGGAACAGCATATACTGATGGATGAATGCCTGATAAGTTAATCAGTCCAAAATATATGGGGTCTGGACACCAGGCACCCTCCAATTTTATTTAACCTTCCTGTAGTAAAGCTGGGTTACCGACAGGCGACAAAATGGAAGACGGGACAGGGGTAGGAATATACGGGAGTGGGATAGCCCCATTGATGTCCTTGGGTACCAATGCTACTCTTTCTAGCAGAACTACATGATGCAGTAAACATCTAGGAGGGGGAGCAATAAGCCCAGATAGTATGTATTACGTACCGGTCGGTAGAATTATCAGGTTCATTAAGAGCCTGAATATTGACTGGACGAATATTTAAGCAGGGTCCAAGCCCAAAAGATCCTTTTGCCCTTCAATAATAATAAATAATATTGTTTATAAATTTGGAGTTAAGAGTTTATGATGAATATTACAAAAAACATTTTTTTTTAAAGTTCAGCAATACCTTATTTTCCAGAATATTTTCAGTAAGAAATAAAAACATTTTCAGGGCGCGATTGTTCATTGGGAGTGTGGAGGGAAGGGGTGCCACCCGTTAAAGATAAAAGATTAAATTACATATTTGAATAAAATAGTAATTTGGATCGATGATTTCTAAAAAATAGACAGTTGATTTGATTCAGATAAGGGTCAATGATTTGAGTTATTTCATTTAAATCATTCCCACCTTGGCTGGGAGGTATATTGTTGTTGCGAACCAGATTTGGGTGTGCTTGGTTGCCTGTTGTGTGATGAATTTGGGATGGCGATGTGATAGGTGCAGCGGGCTGTATGGGTATGGAAATTGGCTTGGTTGGTTTTGTTTGAGGGTGAGAGTAGATTTCGCTGATTGAGCAGGGGCTTAGGGCCCGAATGAATTTTTAGTGTGTGTGTGTGTGTGTGTGTGTGTGTTTTTCTTTTTTTGTGGTGGAGGGGGAAATCTTCAAAAGACCTTACATGTGAACCATTCTCGAACATGTAAAAGTGTCAGATTTTTACCGACTAAATCCTAACTCCCAATTTCTCACGCCCCCTGTGGGACCACCGTTAAGTATTACTTCACAGGGGAGTTGACAGGCTAAAAGCCCCTCGTTGCATGCTTCTAAGCCGTTCCAATCTTCGTAGTTCTTTCAATATACTTGCTGCCATGCTACACACAGCGTTCCACTTCATTTGTGACTTCACCATGTGCCCAACCACATTCTCGGGTGTTGGTATTTCGCCAAATACTCTCCTCACTAGGTCCTTCTCAGAGAAGAAACGCTCACATTTGAGGAAGACGTGCATTGCATCTTCCGAAACATTTTCTACGCAGCTGGTGCAGAAGGGTTCGCTTTCTCGTGCCCAAATCTATGCAGGTATGCCCGAAAGCATCCGTGTCCACTGAACATTAGTGTTAAGTAAAAATCAACATCACCATACTTCCTTTCCACCCATAATGCAATATTTGGTATTAGGCGATGCGTCCATCGTCCATTCAGTGCGCTGTCTCAGCGGTTTTGCCATTCTCTCAGAATATGTTGCCTCACGATTCTACGTTTTTCAGCGGCTGACATTTCGCTGTATTCGCTCCCGCTGTATCGTACCGCTTTACAGGCCAGTAGGTCGATCGGAACCATACCAGCAATCACCAATGCTGCGTTCCATGGCACGGCTGTAGGCTTTTGCCCTCATTGCGTCAGCCCAAATAGGTGCTCCATATAATAAAATGGATTTTACAACTCCAGTTAGTAACTTCCTACGGCTTTGTCTCGGGCCTTCTGCATTTAGCATTATCCTACTAAGGGAGATGGTTGCTTTTGCAGCCTTCTCACTCGTGTAACAAAGATGTTCCTTAAATGTAATCCTCGCATCAATTATGACTCCTAGGTATTTTATCGATGGTTTGGATACAATCGTATACCCGCCTACATTTAAGGTCACCACTTCAGTTTGTTTTCTGCTACTTATTAGCACTGGCTCTGTCTTTTGGGAGCTAGGCTTAGACCAACTGACGTTAGCCAACTTTGGATGATTCCAACAGCCCTGCTAGTGTTCTCTACTACTTCCTCAGCTGCTTTGCTACAATAAGGACCACAATATCATCTGCGAATCTCACTATTTTCACTCCTTCTGGAAAGCACAATCGGAGAACTCCATCATACATGATGTTCCAGAGTTTTGGGCCAAGCACTGAACCCTGCGGGACCCCACCTGCCACCTCGTAATGCTTTGTACCCTCATCGGTTTCATATCTCAAAATTCTATTACTGAAGTAATCAGCAATAATTTCTGTGAGGTATAGTGTAACTTCAAAATCTCTTAGAGCACCAAGTATTTTGCTAAAGTTTGCTGAGTTAAAAGCATTCTTGATGTCTAATGCAACAATCAAGCAATACTTCTTGGCCCCATCTTTCCAGCGTTAGCCCTCAATGGCATCCTGAGCTACTTCTTTCACCACTCGGATGGCGTCAATCGTCGAGCGCGCTTTCTTAAACCCATATTGGTGTGGGGAGAGTCCACCTGCAGCACTTATTTCTAGTTCCAGCCGATTGCAGATTATCCGCTCTAGCATTTTCCCTGCAGTATCCAGCATGCAAAGAGGGCGGTATGCAGCTGGTTCATCCGGAGACTTGTTTCCCTTAGGGAAGAGTACAAGTCTTTGCACCTTCCACTGATCTGGGAAAACTCCTTCTAGCAGACACGTGTTGTACAACTCCACAAATGTCTGTAGGTGTTGTCTAACTGCCACCTTAAAGACAAGATTTGGGATATTGTCTGGACCCGGTGCCTTATTATCTCCGATGTTCGCTATGGCTTCGATTATCTCCTCTTCTGATACCGGCGGAGGTGGGTGGCGTTCCGCAATTTCGTACGTGGGGCGTCCTATGTTTTGCATCGGGAAGAGAGTGCTAACTATATTTTTTAGTAGCTCAGGGCAAGTTGGTTGGCTACAGCTCCTCATATTCTTCATAACCAGTTTATATGCTGTACCCCAGGGATTGTTGTCGACATCCTTGCGTAATTCCAGAAAGCATAAGCGCTTGCTTTTAATTATTTCATACTTTCTCCTTGCTCGATTACACTCGTTGCGTAGCTTTGCGATTTTCATCGTTCCACCAGTATACGGGTTTTTGTTGTCCTCTGAAGGATCTTCTATACATAGATATATCGCAGGCATCCTTCATACACCCCATAAGCTGGGTTGCTCTGACTGATGCTGACCCAGATGTTTTTACGTCTTCCATTGCTGCTACAGAAAGCTCTTTATCAAAGGTGGTTGTCTTCCAACCCATCCTTTTGTTTTTCAGCTGCTTTTTCCGTCGTTTTTCCACTGCCATGGTAGTCTCATATACTATGACCAGATGATCGCTGTGCGTGTAATGATCACTGACCGCCCATGATGCCATACGAGCTATGCTACTGCTCATAAAGGTAAGGTCTATAATTGAGCCGATGCCACCTCTACAGAGAGTTTGTTGTGAGCCTGTGTTCATTAATGATAACTCCAATGAGGCCAGTGCTTCGAGGAGTGTTGTACCTTTAGGGTTAGTTCTGGCACAGCCCCATTCAATTGCCCAATCGTTAAAATCACCCGCAATGATGACCTGGTTCCTTCCTCTGGCATCATCCGCAATCTTATCCAGGATCATAACGTATTCTACCATAACAGTGCTAGGGGGTATATAGCAACTGTATATTTGTATCCCGCATATTTCAGCTCGTACAAATCCGTTTCGGTTTGAATAGCTCTTAGGTGCAGCGGTAGTCTACCGCAGGTCCATATAGCTGCTTTACCAGAAGCATCTTTAGCCCACACGCTAGGGTGCATATCCTGACACGGCTCACTTAGAATTGCCACATATATTTCCAGCTCACGGACTGTCTGCATTAGTGGCTCTTGGGCTGTCTTACAGTAGTTTAGGTTGAGTTGTAGAAATTTCATTTACGCGTAATATCTCTCAGCGCCTTCTGAAACGATGGACACTTGCTATTACCAGCAGCGTGTTTCGAATCGTTTTCCTCGTTTTTCTGGCAGAGTAGACTCCACATTTGTAGCAGTTCTTCGAGTAATCCTCTCTATTCCGACACTTACTCGCCATATGTCCAAAATCCATGCACTTGAAACATCTGGTATACGGGTTTGCCAATCGCTAGAAGCTTGTTAGCTGTTTCCACCGGCATGCTAGGTGTTGCTGTCTGCGTTCCTCCAAAAGCTACTCTCAGGGACCGTATTTGCATTTTTTGGAGGCTGAGCGTACCAACCTGAGAATTTAGTGCCTCGCACACTTCTTCCGCTGTAGTTATCTCGTCCATATCCCTTATTTCGATTAACGTCTCATGATTTAGAGCTCGAACCTTGGCTGCTTCCCCTAGCACCTTCTCAGTCTCTTCCCGAAACCGCTCTGTGTTCGGGTCTCCTGGTTTCCCTAATACAAACAGCAAGTCACCATTTACCGTCTTCCGAATTCCTTGGACGTGTTTACCTGTATCTTTAAGCTGCGGGTCATTCCTTACTGTCTTCAGGATCTCAGCGTAGGTGGTTTCTACATTTTTTTCACTGCAACAGCGTCAGGGCGCGCCGGTTTTGTTGCCCTTCCCCGTCGCGCTATAACCTTGGTCCATTGTAATTCTTGTGGTTGCCCTTCTTGTTCATTCACATCTCTCTTACGCTGCCTTGGTGTCTGTCCACCCTGATCTCCATTGTTTACTCTGGTAGTTGGGTTGTTCCTCTTCGTGATAGTACTCGTCCCACTTTTAGCTTGGCCTGCTTTGCCATTCTTCGTTTTTTTTTGGAAGATGGGTGGTTTTCCACCTGTTCTTCCGACGCTATCCTTGTTCGCTTGTTTCTTCCGGCTTCAAGTGGAGTTATCTCTGCCTGAGTCTGTGTGGCCCGCATAACTTTTTCCGCGCCACTATTCGGCTTAGTTGGCTTTTGCCCCTTCTTCGCCGCTTCGTCATACAGCTCATTAATGTCACGCAACTGTTCCTTTATGGCGTGGTGTACATTGTTTCTGCCTTTAACCTACTCGATAAGTGCCTGAATTTTCTCCCCAAGGATGATAAATTTGCCATGTGCTTCCCCAGTTGTGTGTGTGTGTGTGTGTGTGTGTGTGTGTGTGTGTGTGTGTGTGTGTGTGTGTGTGTGTGTGTGTATTTGTGTGTGTCTGGGTGTTAGCCAGAGCATGAGAGGTACATGGTGAGTGATTGGGAGATGGTCCTACATGAATTGGATGCTTCCGTGTTTTTCATGATTTTTTTGAGGAAGAGGGTTGGGTGGAGGTTGATGGGTGTGGCTACGTGGCTGATTTTAGAGGCACGGTTTTGGTTGCATTGTGGATGTTGACCCTAATGGAGGGTAAGTGGAATTGTATGGATCGATAGAGATGGATTTGGTGTGGGTGAATGTATTAGAGCGTGTGACTATGGGTGATGTAAGTGGATGAGCGTTGTGTGTGTGGGTTTGTGTGAACGTAAGTTTAACCACCTAATGATCTTAAAACGAGGTTGTTTTTGTACCTGTAAACAACCCTAATATTATGTTAATTAAATCATCAAATAAAAAATTTAAGAATATTGCTTTCCGCAATAATCCGACACAAATTCAATTATAAAAATCAATTTACTTTATTTAATTACAAAATTAAATTTTACGCTGTCTTATTATCTTTCAAAATTTGTAAAAACAAATAACAACGAATCAATCTATCTAAATTACATGTCGATGATTCTGCATTTTCATTGTGCGTCTTGATGTATATCTGGGCGGATCGGTGAAATCGGGTTTTATGATCATACGCTCCCAACCAATTCCAATTAATTGTCACCACACACAATCATACATCATCGGAAATGTTCAATTTCACAATCAATCGATTCAATTTTATTTGATAGGTGTAGGTAGATAACTTAGCTGTAAGGGTATGAGATATGAACGAAATCGTATATCTAAATATAATTTAGTCTTTCTACGTTCGAGTTTATAAAAATATCATTTATCATTTTGATTCTATTATCCACCATATACATATGTATATGAAATATGTACAATCGTTATAGCCCATTGTCCATATATTTGTTGTGTGAATTGATATGGGGATGATAGTTGGTTGGTTTTTTTAGAAAACGAAACTAAAAAATGGTTCTCTCCCTCCAAGACTAAGTATACATAATAGATTAATAGGTCGTGCACGAGGGTTAAAAGCTGATAAATGAATTAGAAATGATAATTCTAATAATTTCTTGTATTTTATTATTATTATTATTATTATGGACATATAAAAAGGACGAATACGATTTTCTTTTATACTCGATCCGTGTAATTGATATTGTTTGCAAGAAAGGAACTTAGACTCATACATAATTTACCATTATTTAACACCAAAGAACATTCTAAACGTATTATATTAGAAAAATATTAGGTTTTATGGAATAGAAATAAAATAAAAAAAATGAAAACAGGTGTCAGAGTTCCTAGAAAAATGAAAATTAATAAAAAAAAAAAAATTAAATTAAAATGAATTTATCATTTTTGATAAATGATTGGTTTGAATATTTCCTTTTTTACGATTATGAATATTATATAGTTTTGAGCACATACACAACATAAATAACTCATTATTTTATTCTTATGGTATTTAAGACATTGATGGCTAAGTACCATTAAACTACTTATATACGAGTGTATTATTATATATACCCATGTATCTCTTCTATCTATATTTGTAATAAATCAATAACCAATGGCATATTTTATGTACAGTGATGCAAACAAAATACATTTATAAATCCACCTTTCCCAAAACCAATACGTTAAACGAGTACTAAAAAATGGAAGTTAAAAAATTGATTTTAATTAATTATTTTTTAATGAAGTCATTTTTTGTATTTTACTTGTTTAGTTTTAAACTATAATTTATAATAATATACCAAAGTTTTTTTTTTTCTTCAAATGTTTAATGGATTTTGAAGTCAAATCATTTATTTGTTTAGTTTATTTTTGATGAATGAATGAAGGCACGAATGGTTTATGTTGATTTTGAGTAATTTGTTAAATTTGTAAAAAAAAAAAATACTTTTTTGTTTGTTTTGGTTTATAAATAAAATGGAACTGGCAAGATTATTTAAAGCTTTGTTCTCAGCGAATGAGAACAAAATTTTATTATTTCGGAAATATTGAGCGAATATAGTATTAATATTTAAATTTAAAAAAAAAATTATTTTTAACTTAATATTGTACATCAAGTGAATATAAAACCTTAAAAATAGGTAACTAATAATAAATAAATTCTAAAGAATAAAATTCATTTAGATGGTAAGTAAAATTAAAAATAAAAGGTGTGGCCACCAAATGAATTTCTTTTAAGAACAAGGCCATCAATTTCGCACAACAAAACGTTACTAAATAAATATATTTTTATTAATATATTTGCTTGTAACTACCCAAAAACTAATTTATTTATTTCGCAATACTAATCAATTCATCTAAAAGCCAATTTTATTATTTATTACATGTTTTAATTTATCGCCCATTTTAACATTAACTGAACCACGTTCAAATTACTACCAAACTCTTTGCTTAGTCGAAACACTCGTCAACACGATATTTCAGCTATTGTCCTTAATTTTGTCACTAAATTCGCCAGAATGTAAGATATCAGTACTACAGTAACACCGATTGATTCCTTGTTGTCCAATTTGAAACTTAGAAGACATGATTTAAAATATTCTAAAGGTGAATGTCCATTTGAGAGTAAAAATCTCGAGAGTAAAAATCCAAGTGGCTACAGTGCTGAGAGTGCTCTCGGATAGTTCCTGTTGCTGTCTGTCTCGAGATTAAGTAACATGCATAGAGAGACAAACCAAACAACAACTCTCCGAGAGTAACTCACACACATATTTCCAACATGTCCCATATTGTTGAGAGTACTCGTAAAAAACGGATGTATTTACAATAAATAATTTTCTCGACAATCTAAAATTTATTGCTAAATTTTCGAGGCAGATGATTCTAATTACAACTGGGTCTCACCGTCAACTCCGCCTTCATTGCAAGATTCGCCTAGTAGCCCGATTCCCTCTCCATCTACAATAATATTGTAAAATTTAGAACATCCTGGAATTCCAGTGGTACGAAATCCACCTTAAAATTTGAACAATTTTCAAAACCTTAAAATAGAAGTCGGGATGTATCCACCGCTAACTACTTTAAAATGTTTCAAAACAAATAACAATTTTGCCTCGTCTTTTGTAATTAGTAAAACTACCTATGTAACTATTTGGTAAACTACCTTTAAAATATTTAATTCGTCGTTCATATATTGTGTGAGTTACAACCCTTATACCGTAGACAGACTGCGGTTTAAAAATTCGATTTAGCTAAACTCGTTCAAAGAAGATTTATCCAGGGCCTTACCTAACATTTCTGTTTCTTTTTAATAAATAATCTGCATAAATAACTTGCAGAGCCACATAAAATATAACTCACAAGACTTTAAGAGAATCAAGTCGAGACAATAAAATACTTTCAAGTGGATAATAATCCTGAGAGTACTCTCGGGAGTTTCTATCACTCTCAACTGTCGAATATACACCCACTTTAACACATATAACAAAAACGTATAACAACAAACTTTTACAACATATTTTGGCATTGCTCCAGCCCCCATCCTTTCCCAATGTCATTTTTGCAAGAGAATAGCGCTACCATAGCTTTGTTTACCCTTTACAGAATATTAGGTTTCCAACTTAATTTGCTATCCAAAATGAGACCAACAAACTTTGCTTCAACTGTAAAAGTCAAACTGAACTTATTTAAAGTGGGAGGATCGATATGAGGAAGTTTATATTTCCTAGAGAAGAGAATAATTCGGTTTTGTGTGGGTTCACATTAAATGCCCAGGGCATTTTGCACAAGCTCACTAAGGGTGCCGAGATATTTGTCACGGACACCAATAGCGACATCATCCGCATAGGCAACCACCTAGAAGCCACCGACCTCCAGTCTCAGCAACAGGTCATTTATGACCAAGTTCCAGAGTAGGAGGGACAGTACGTCACCCTGCGGCGTACCTCTGCTTGCAAATCTTCTGACGGAGGATTCCCCCAAACTGGCATTTATACTCCTGCTTCTTAGCATCTAATCTATCCATTCCCTGAGTGATTCACACACTCCCAGATTCGAAAGTGTCCGAGTTATAGCCCCTGGAAGCATGTTGTTAAAGGCCCCATCAATATCCAAGAAGGTTACTATTGCATAGCCTCTATACTCGAGTCCAGGCGACTTATATGGTTTAAAACTGCTTATCGCCCACAGAATCTTTTTCTGTTAATAACTTGGCCTATGAGTCTTGCCCTTTCACCTACTGATGCGCTAGCTATAGATTCGGAACAACCAGGAATATGAGTCTCTAGCAGAAGTTCCAGCGATTCCGCACTATTAGTGGTCCATAACCCATCCGGGCGTTGAAGGTACCTTGTGATGGAAGGACCAGTTGCTAATACTTTGCCTAGCCTAGACATTTCCGAAGACTCCTGAATTTTGCCACAGTATGGTCTCCAAGAGGTGTTCTTGGCACTTTTCAATTAATATTTGTAAATTTTGAGGACTTCCTTATAGAAGTCCCACTCTACAGCGGCTTTTGTTTTCCGAGCTGTTTTGCAGAGTCTTTTGCATTTTCGACGTGTTTGTTGAATCTACTTGGACCACCAAGGAGGCCGAGATATAAAATGCCGAGATATAAAGCTTCATTAAAAGCGCTGGACAACTCGTCCACCAAGCCATCGAGCTCTTGCGTAGTTTTTGGAAGTTTTGCACCGGAAATGGTAGTGAATTACCCAGAATACTTCTAAAGGTATCCCAGTTGGTTTTCCTCCTGTTTCTGTAGATTGAACTTTTTGGAGAAGTCAAGTCCATTTCAAATTGAAGATAACAATGATCAGAAACGGAATGGTCCCCCGACACTCTTCAGTTTACTAGACCAATCGTCAAAAAGCTTAAAACAAAAGTAATATCCAATACCTCCTGTCTATTTCTAGATATAAAGGTCGCCTTATTGCCTATGTTACATACATATATGAAAGTTAGTACTTCAAATATAATCAAGGAGTAACTCGCCTCGTTCATTTGTGTCCGTACTTCCCCAGATCGTGTGATGAGCATTTCCATCATTGCTGCTACATCTCCATTACTGAAATTTGACAGCAGAAAACAACTTATGTTATTTTTAATGAGAATGCACGACCGAACCTTACCTTCATTTTTCTCGTGCATTAATCTATAATAGGGAGTGTTGAGCGCAAGTACCCGGTCATCAGTGACCCAAGGTCCCCAAGAGAGCCTCTTTCAAGACTCCATGAACGTTGACATCTACGTGTCTTTGGAGAGAGATTCCGAGCTATCAATCACCGCGGTAATGTCTGACGCTGTATTCGGAACTTCCAGCTTGTCCGCGTCCTTCTTGTACACTTTGAGTGTGACTGCACTGAAACCATAGTTGATTAAACCGTCGGATTTTTCCAGTGCGGTCAGTGACTTCCTGCTTAAGATGATAACAGCTGACCTATAGTTACGTTTACCTCCTCGAGCATGGCAACTTTACAGTTGTACGTTGGCAACTCCGGGTTGCCAACCTGCGACAACTGGAGTATCACCTTCGGATCACTAGGCTTCGAAGGGATGTACACCCTAGCTCTTGGTTTGCAGGGGATCTCCTCCCTATCAATAACAGCAAGGCTGTTCGCAACCCGCCTTCTTATAAAGCAGCAGGGACCTCTGATCTCAGGTCCTGGATTTTCCGACAGGACTTTCAGGTAGATGGTGGCTAAGGCCTCTTCCACCTTCCTTCAATTGGCATACTGCCATCCTCTTGGGACTGGTAAATAACTAGCACAACCAGCTGGTCCATGAGGACCTCGTTAAAAGGCCTCTTAGCGGAAGCGTGGAGCTTCGTTCCTTTTACGATCTTAGGACTTTCCTCCTGAGATCTGATTCTTTTAAGCTGTGAGCCAGCCGGAGGGCCTTCCGACTTTTTCTCGGTGACTTTTTTTGCCCACGCAAGCGTGGCTTTGTCTTTATCCGTCCTGTCTTCTGGCGAGATCTTATTGATCTTATCCAGGGCCCTCCAGGCCTTCCTCCTAGTATTACAGGTTGGTTTTGAGAAACCAGCTTCATTCATGCTTTGGTTCCGCTTTGTATTTGTATACTCAGATTTGGTGACCCGAGTGGAAGGTTCAGCCTCGCTTGAGCTTTTGTTCCGTCGTTTATTTGTAGGCTTATAGGCAGGCCTAAAGACCCGAGTCTCGTTGTCCACATTTTCTGGGTATTTTAGAGAGCCGGCCTCTTTCTGTTGTTGTTTGTTTTTGTTTGGATCCACGATTGGTCCCACGAGTAGCGGAGAAAGGAGTATCCATCTGTGCAGAGATCTGCAGTACACAGACAAAGCTACTTTCTCTAGAGAGCACCAAGTATCCGGATCCACCGTTAGCGACTGAACTAGTTTTAAAGCTGGGCCCCCTGTTTGGTCGATTATCTGCATGGTACGAATAACCCTTACCCCAGCTCAGCGATTTGTTTAAGGTTGACTCCTTTAGCGCCGCGTTTTAGCCTAGAAGCCAAAGAATCAGCAATCTAGTTACCAGCGGTCACCACGTAGAGGTAACACGAACACTTGTGGAAGTTGCAAGTTACGGAGCTGGCTACAAGTGCCAACTTGAATCCCCCGAGCAACTTCACACCTGACCACCGAGTGCCTATTATAATACCATGACAAATTGTGCATCGCTGGTACTTTATTTGTCTTATAGTGCCGAATACTGTACCATGGTACTGCATTTGGAATCCATATTTTTTTAAATCTACAAGTACATAAACCCTTTTTCTTATCTTTTTTATAACAGTTTCTATTTTTGGTGTTTACTGTATTCCGATTTCCCATCAGTTTTTATTTTTTGAGTATTGTTGATTGGTGTATCACGAATTCCATGTAGCGGACAATTTTTCTTATTTGTTGGCAACCCTCATGTAGGTATGTTCATGTAGATATATTGAATTTGTGTTTATTGACAGAATATTTTATTATGCGGTGAAGTACACATTTTAAATTGATGTAATTGAAACGGTTATGCGGGCCTGAGATGATCAATAAGTATTCCCAATATAATATTGTAAATGTTGGAAAAAACTACTGACAAACAGCAATCGTCTCTTTTGACTTTGTCAATAAAAAAAAAATCGAAAGTAAAAGAACAGAATATGGTCTAGGGAGTGGCTATTAAAAAGAAATAAGTTTTCACATCTAAATTTGTTAGGTGAAATTCGGTTATCTACGCCAAAAGATGTGCAAGACACTGTAATGCGACAAGCGGTTGAAGAACGATTAGCATTAACCCTCAGGTTTTTAGCTACTGGAAGGTCATTTGAATGCCTCAAATATTCTGATATTGTAGCTCCAAATACGATAACTCAAATAGTTATGGAAACATTCGAGGCAATTATTTCCACTTTAAAAGATTATATAAGGGTAAGTAAAAGAAATAAAATTGTCTAAAAATAATTCATATACCTAATTCATTGTAAATCTCTATCGCAATCTTTATCGGTATAATATTGAGGAGCGTAGTTATTATTACATTCCAACGTTACCCTACTGCTGGCACTGGATAAGGACTGTGTGGGTGATACATTTGTTTCCAAATATTGTCGCGGTGATAGCAAACTGTTGTATGTCATTTTATTCAAACTTTACAGTATGAACAAAAAACTAAATATACGCAAAAATATTATTAAAATTTCTAACATTTTAATTAAAACCATTATTATAAATAGACTCAATTTATACCAAATAAATCAACAAGTGCCGTGCACGATGCTTAATCAGAAAATTTGACATGCAACCTATGGCTACTTCAGTACTTACTATTTACTATAACATAGGTCGAAATGCAATTAAGCACACAAATAGAAAAACGCTAATTAATTTTAATTCATTTATTTTTTTTTCAATTGAATTCATTTATTTTATTCATTTTAAATGTAACGCATTTATTTGTATGTTAACGAACCATAAAAAGAATGATAATCCTTTGGAATTAGGTTTTTAAGTTCTTGTAAATGCCCAAAATTTTGTAGCCTCAATACAAGCCTCAATAGGACAAGGCCCCGAGTAAAGGCTGAGATGGCGTAAGCCCAAGGCATCTATTCGTTTAGGACGCGCGGGCAAAGGCATCCAGTCTTCTTCAAAATCAATTTTGTAATTAATTACGCCTTCTGGAGTATACTGGTAAGCAACAACATCATTAAGGCAGGGATCACCAACTTTGTTTCCAGGTCGGATGCTTTTGTAAAATATTGGTTCAAATTTAAAAACATCAGTATGTTGACAATAAACGGTTTCATATGGTCAGGGATTCTGCCTGACGGATTGTATGATAGGCAAATAATCTGCTGGAACAAACAACTCTCGTCTCTTACCTAGCTTTTTCTCGATCGTGGCATGAATTGAATCTACTTCCGTTTGCGTATGACCCACCGCTAAGTATTTCTGTTCAATTAAAAGGTTATTTCTAATACTTAGTTCTAGAAGAGCATTAGACAATTTAACGTTTCTATTCTGATAGCCACATCCATCGCTCCAAATTATCAGATGATTAGGGTTTTTGCTTTCTATTTCCTTTTGCAAGTAATTTGTGGCGATCGACGCAAACACGTCACTTTCAAGTTCTCCACTTGCTTCGTAACATACATAGCACACGACATCTTTACTACACAAATTGTAGTATGTAAAATTGTGCACCTTCAAATTTGTTTTGTAGTAATTTGCAGCGGAATTTAGCCGAGGAGACAGTAGAACAGCTTGCAAATCGACCGTGTATGTTTGCATACTTGGACAATCTGTAGATAGGGTTTTGTCCCTTTCTTTTTCTGACCGTGCTTTATTTTACTAAACACATTTTTGGAAAGTTTCTTCATCAAGGTTACCGTTTTTATGCATAGTGCATTCATTGCACTGGTCTTTTTTAGGAGAGTAAATATCTATATTTAACTTTTTCACCACATTAAGGAAAGTTTTCCATGATGCTGATTGGATGCTTTCATTTCGGCACTTTTCCAAGTAATGTCTGTGCATTTCCCTTAAACTATTCCAAGTAGGTTCTAGATAAAGTTTACTAGATGATAATCTACAATACTGGCTTTCAACCTTTGGCAACGAATTCAAAAATTCCTTAACATTCTTTACTTTGACGTACTACTGGCTTCGGTTTCTAGGGGTGTTGAAGGGCTGGTACGAGATTCACCATCTATACCCATGAATGGACAGTTTTTTCACCGATCCCAAACGTAATTAGAAACATTTGTTTACAAACGCGTTTTTTGCTTTATTATTTATACCTTCGTGCACATTCAAGTAAAATTTAAATCCAATTTTCTTCCTCGAGCTTTGAGAATCCGAATCATTTCTCCTATGTTGTGGACGCTCTTGAAACACACATCCTGCGACATAAACTTTTTTGGCTTCCCACGACGCTAATTTCCAAAAAGCTGCAAAAATTGATTTGCGATCCTCCTCGCTTATCGTAGAGCATTCAAAATTTGGTTTTGGACCACCTTTTGATGCCCGTTACATCTTGCTCGAAGAGATTTCTCCTCCTTTCGTTCTGTTTGTTCATATTTTCCAAACACGTTTTTCTTAAAACCGGTGTATCTTTTTCCCTTAAGTCGCAACTGCGCATTCTTTTGTCGCTTCCATTGAGTTTGGTCAGCTTGGCCTTTACGCTTTATTGCAACGGTTAGATCCTCTCCATTTGATGAAACAACTTCCTCTGCTTCTGTTGCTATTTCGACTTCCGTTTCTATCTCGGCTTCTATTGATAAGTCCTCGTCTTCTGTGGTTTCTTCAAGCTCTGATGGTTCATATAATTCGTCTGATCCCGAACTGAAATCAGCTTCCGCTTGATCCTGATTATCAAGTGAGGTAATACAATTTTGAACAATTGGCACAAAGTCAATCATTTTGCCTTCTGCAGTTTCGGTACGTCGGATAGGCAAGCATTGCGTAGGAATGGCCCGTGGTTGCTCTTCATGTTCAAGCTGTGATTGCGGAGTAACGCTTTCTACGGGTGTTTTCTCTTTTTCTACATTAGCGCGAGCTAGCTGCATTAAGAGATAGCCTCTACTTCCCTCAAACATTTTCAGTCTACCATTAATCTCTAGTTCTTACCTGTGAACGAGAAAATTATCTTTATGGATTACTAATGCAATAAGTCGTATGTCGATAAAAATGATTAATAGGTGAATATTGCAAAAGATCTTATGTCAAGAATCACTGTAATTTAGTAGCGTAATTTCTTAAAAAGACGCCTGAAAAAAGTTCACATTATTTTTGATATCATAATAATGTAGTAGACAGAATTTAAACTACTCTAAAAAAAAAAAAGAAATTATATAAAAAAGTTAGGTTAGGTTAGTGGACTGATTGTCGAAAAATGTTAGGCATAATCTTTTAATGAAGCAAAATAATTTATTTACTGTTTAAATTTATAGATACTCATGTAATTAATACTTACATTAAATTTTATAATAAATTTGCACAGATTTACTTAGAATTACACCAAATTGCACTAAATTACATGCGAATGCGCCAACACGTTCTATCGCAGTTTGACATAAGACTTATTGCGGTAATCAAAATAATCATTCGTTTTTCGTCAAATTGCAACTGCGCACTATTGCCTTTTTCTGATTTGCTGAACGACATGAGATCAATTGTAGCTTGTAGTAAGTGATATTTTGGTTACAATGATACAATAAAAAGGAAATTGAATATTTGGTGTCATAAGACTTTTTGCAGCCATCACGACGATATTCGGTTCTATAGTCATTAATTGATAAAGAATACCGGTTTAACGTTCCCCCAGTTCTCTTTCCGTTAAAATTTCATTAATAAATTTTTCGGCCCAAATCTATTGTTCGCCTTTCATTCTTTTCAATTTCAAGCTCCAACTTTTTGCGACTGCTTCTTCTTCCCCATCATTAATTTTTAAATATTCACAAGCGATGCTTAACAATTCGGTTGTTTTATCGACCTGTTTAATTGACGCTGCTTTTGGCTTTTTTTGAGATGTGTTTTTGGCAACGGAAGATTGCAAAATAATCTCACATTCCGAATCTCTTCGTATTCGTTATATTCGACGTCCTAAAAACATACAATTTATGTTGTGTTATTGTTCATACATTAATGTGATATATGTATGTATTATGTAATTGTAATAAATTTTAATAGTATTAATTTTGTTTGTAGATTCCTCAATCCGAATCAGAGTGGAAAGAAATATCTACCGAATTTGGGATCAAATGGAACTTTCACAATGCTATAGGGGCTATAGACGGAAAACATATCCGTATTAAGAAACCAGATAACTCGGGTTCACTCTATTACAATTACAAAGGATTCTGTAGTGTAGTATTAATGGCTATTGTGAATGCCAATTATGAATTTTTATCGGTGGACGTCGGAGTAAATGGCCATATTTCCGATGGCGGGGTGATTAAACATACGCAATTTTGGCGTTTATATGAGAGTAACCAATTACGGATTCCCACTCCGTCAACAATACCACATACGCACAATAAATTCCCATATGTTGTTGTTACCGACGAGGCATTTGCTTTACTGCCAAATTTTATGAAGCCCTACAGTCAGTCGAATTTGGAGATACGGTAACGAGCATTCGATTAAAGGCTCTCTTGTGCCAGAAGAGTGGTAGAGAACGCTTTTGGCATGATGGTGTCAAAATTCAGAGTACTACAAAATCAAATTAACCTTGAGCCTGCAAAAGCTAGTACCATTACCATGGCTTGCTGCTACCTTCATGACTATATTCTAAAATAAAAAATAGAACTAGCTACATGAAAGAAAATTTGTTAGTGGAAAATATTTCAACCGGTGTAATTGAGAGGGGAGTAGAAACAGCCAACGTTCACCTAACTTCAATTCAAAAGGGTCACTTCTTAAATTCGTCCATAGTTGCAAAAAATGTAAGAGACAGTTTTGCAAATTATTTTAACGATGAGGGCAAAGTGCCATTACAGGATGATATCCTTAATATTAATAAGGGAAATAAATAACTGAAGAAAATAAATATACACATTTATAATAAAATTACAATATGTTTTAATCTTACAGGTACATTTTCAGAAGATCTAGATAGAGCGACATAACCAGATGAAGATTCATTTAAAAAACTCAGTTCTTTAAACGTCCAACATTTAGGTTTGTACACTTTATCGGCATCACTACCAAGATACTTCGATTTTTCTTAACTCTTTTCTATAGTTTGTCCTCAACGAGTTAATTTTTTTTTTTACATCATCTCTATTTGATCCTTTTTTTATAGTTTTGTAAATTTCTAACAATTCATCGTATGAAAGATTTTTTTTTATCTCTATTGCTATAATCTTTCGATGTAATATCCCACATAACTGAAAGTTCTCTATATGTGGTAATAAAGCTAAATAACGCTTCCTGATTATCGGAGGTTTCTGATATATCGCTGTTGGTTTCCCTAGAGGCTTGACTTGTTCTCTCTGTAAATTCCATACAGCGCATGTATAGTATATATGTATTATATTTTATAAATTTAATTTTATATTTATATTTGCAAAAATGCACTATACATATACGTAATTATTTCGCTTTGTTGATTATGTACACCAAACTCAAAAATTGACAGCTCTTCGCATTGATATTTTGTCAATAAAGTATCTCAGAAGATCAATACTATTGTAAATATTTTATCAATATTAAAAATATTTTGGTTTTCATCAAACCATCGTCACAATATTTTGTATATTGACAATCCTTCAATTATTGTCCTCACATGCTCAATAGTATTGCCAATACTGAAATATTGGCAATACTTATTGATCATCTGAGTCCCGCATTAAAGGAGTAGGTAGTAGCTACATAATTTTGTTTATTGTTTAAAATAAGTTTAATGGAGGTACCTAAGGAAAATTATAATTGTGCAGTGAAGAATCAAATCAATGTTTTGTAGTGAGCGGATAAATATACATATAACTGTGCGATAAAGTACTTGGGTATATTTTCCGAATTATTGTTTTAACTGGATTCTGTAACGGTTAAAAGTATTTTACAAGGAAGTTGATTATTGAATGAAATTAATTTTCTTCCGGTAAATAAAATTAGGTAAGTATTGACTTACATATAAATGTATAAATTCAATAGAAATGTTACTAAACTAAACCAATGTTCTCTTCTAAACCAATGTTCTTCTCAACAAGAGAACAAACTCTAAGCAACTAAAAATGTACAAAAGCGTGTTCGAGGCGGAGGTGGCAATCCAATCTTTCTAAATATTGACAAAAAAAAAAATCATTGAATGGTTCAAGAGCCAACTAACAAAAAATCTGATTGTAACAAATAATTTATTTCGTCGTGAATCGAAGAGAATAGCAGATACTTTACCAAATCAACCCAATATGTTTGCTGGAAGTAATAAATGGATACGAGGTGTTTGCAGGAGGAACTGAATAATTTCTAGAAAAATTACTCACCAAAGCCAGCAAGACAACTGCATACCAGAAATATTACAGAATAAGGTAAACGAGTACATTATTGCGATTTATCAAAAAACATTATAATATGGACGAAACTCCTTGTTTAAAATGTCGCACAATCCTAATTTAAATTTTAAAGGAGAAAAAACTATTCACGGGTTGAATACCGGACACTCTAAAAATCGACTTGCAATAGTTGTGTATATTTCTGCAGCTGGGATTGTAGTTCGGACGCTCTTAACTTTAAAAGGTTTAAATAAAGTGCCCAAGATAAATATTCCGAAAAATATTAATGTTGCAGTCAGTGCGTATGGTTGTATTCTAACCGAACTAATGGTTCGATGGATAAACAATTATTCTTCAAAACGTTGTGGTATCGCAAACGTAAAATCGTTGCTGGTAATGGATTCGTATGAATTTTACTTGCGTAAAGAAGTTCAGGATAAATTAAAGCGAACATGCAATACAGACGTTTTATACATACCACCAAAAACGATCTCCTTTTTACAATCACTTGACGTCTCTGTGAATTATCCATTTAAAATTGCAATGCGGTTAGCTTGGGATGATTGGTTGTCTAATGCACCAGATGAGCAAAAGGATATCGTAAAAAACCCTCATATCAGGACGTTGATATCGTAAAACGATCATTCGAATGTTGCGCCATAGGTCAGTTTGAAAACAAAATTCCATTCCACACGATAAATTAAACAGAAAGATTATTCGGGTGTTAAATCCTGAGCCAACGAGAGTTGGTGGATTAATGATCCTGAGGAGGTGGATCATTCTAGTGACACCGAAAATGTCTCCAGTGATGGCGGTAGCGAAAACACTATTAGTGATTAATGAATCGCGGTTTAAAATTTAATAACATTTTGACTTACAAAATTTTAAATACTACCTTGATCAAAAAGTTCTCGCAACCACCGTGTGGCGCTCCCATCGTTCCGATTTGAGTTCTGTTTTTTTTTTTAGTTGGTACATCTGTTGTTGATATTTACTCTGAATCTTAGCGTTATAGCTTGACATTTGCAAAAGTTACGTAGTCAAGAGTATATCTACTCTGTGTGTGTTGGCGATTTTTCCATTATTTCCTCTCGGCTGCTGAAACGCGTTCCCCGTAATGGTTTTTTAACTCGATTGAATAGAAACAAGTCACAGGGAGCCAAATCAGGTGAATTCGGTGGCTGTTGGATGGTATTTGTAGCATTTTTCGTCAAAAAATTACGAATAATGATGGCACTGTGCGACGGTGCGTTATCATGGTGCAAAATCCACGAGTTTTCTGCTCACAATTCTGGTCTCTTTCGGCGAATTGCTTCACGCAAACGTCTCATAACGCCCAAATAATACTCTTTGTTTACGGTCTGGCCTTCTGGCAAAAATTCATGATGCACTACACCGTTGTAATCCATGAAAACCGTGAGCATTGCCTTCTTTTTTGACTGAAAACGACGTGGTTTTTTTTTTGGTGAACGCCATTCACTTGCCTGATGTCTGGATTGCGTGTCGTACTCATAAGCCCACGTCTCGTCTCCAGTAATGATATTTTTGAAGAATGTGGGATCGGATTCAGCCTCGCAAATCATGTGTAAAATTGTAAATAATTTCTAAAATTGTAAATAATCGCCAACACACACAGAGATAAATGTACTCTTGACTACATAACTTTTGCAAATATCAAGCTATGAGGCTAAGATTTAGAGGGAATATCAACAACAGATATACCAACTTAACAAAAAACAGAACTCAAATCGGAACGATGGGAGCGCCACACGGTGGTTATTCCGAGAACTTGTTGATCAAGGTAGTATACCTATATATTGCCGGAAAGAATAGCTCCCTCGACTTAGATCCAATTGTTTAACAATGGTTAAATTTCATGATGGTTTATAAGGTCCTGGAATGTTTGCCTAGGACATATTCCATAATACCGGATGGCAGATCTATCGATTTTTAGCCGCTCAAGAAAATGAACGGGTGTCAATGCTGGACTGGTGCTTATAAGCACCAGTGTAAATTAAAATGCCGATCAGAGCATAGGTTTCGTACCAATGTCGGTGTTTTTCTGTTGTTTTGCTATTCGTTGTATAAAACTGTCGTGCTTTTATATTGATCTCAGCCGCAATAATACTCACCAATATTTCTGGGATGATTTTTTAGACAGGTACTAACTGAGTGGTTTGATTTATTACTGTTTAAACTCGTATTAGGAGAAAGTAGGGTGTTCTGGTTACAATCGGAGGTTTAAGCTCCACTTTTGGATAGTTTTTTTTATTTTGGGCAAAGTACCACATACCAGTGTCTGTTTCTTTATCCTCGACAGTGACAGTTTCAACATTTTCTCATTCAGCGACAAATTGAAAATGTTAATCGTCATCAAAATTGATCGGTTCAACATGCTCATCCTCATCGTAATCACAAATGTTTATCGGCTCGGCGTGTTCATGCTGATCGCCATCGGAAAACTCCACATCAATATTGTCATTGGCCATTTCCGCTTCATCTGATACCTCAGGAGTAAAAACTATCGAGAAGTCTAAGGAGCTATGGAGTGCTCTGTCCATTCCGCACCATAAAAACAATGTCTACAACCAGGAGGCATATTATGAACTTGATGCGAAGCGGATCGCATTTCGCATTTTCATGCGATTTCATATTTTTGTATTATGAAACACATTTTTCGCATTTAATCCGCTCTTTGTCGAATGATGCGCCAAATTATAGAAAATGAAAGCGGATTTTTGCGAAAGTAAAATTGAAAAATGCGACTGCTCAATGGCAGGCGAATATCGCATTTGAATAGTGAAACATTATTTTGTGCAGCGATAAAATGTATTTAAATGATAATTAATATTTTTTCTTCTTTTTATCAAATATACGGTTTTCTTTACTCAAAAATGATTTTTATTGGAATATTCGTACAAACAATAAACAATTTACCTCACTTATTACAATAATTTGACAGAAAATAAATTTCCCAAAAATATATCCTTAAGGGAAATGCGATATTGCGATAATGATATTTCATAATGAGCTCTTGCGAAGCAGATCGTATTTGTTAAATCGCAAGAAATGCGAAATGCGATCCGCTTCGTATCAAGTTCATAATAGGCTTCCAGTAGCCTTATTCTATAAAAAATAAGATAATGTTTACACGTGATAAACAATGAACGAAAAGAGAATCGAAAAACAATTTAATGTAATTTTAGTAAAAAATCACAAAGTTTACCCGTTTTCACGTTTACACATTATCTTACTTTTTACAGAATAAGGGTGCTGGATAAGCTATTTTTACTACTAAGCACCTTGAATTACTAACAAAAACTAAACCACAAATACCGTTCAACGATCGTTCGAAATATCGGTAACGGTAAAACAATACAAAAGTAAAATGAGGGAAAATATCAGGAATGGGTAGGTACATTAGTATGTATATCAGAGACCAGTAGTATCGAAAACTAGTATTTGTGGCACAGTTTATGACACGTTTTGACACGAGTTCTTGAGTCTTTCAAAATCTTTGTTTTCGACATTTTTTGACAGGACTTTTTGACAGCGTAAAAAACTGAAAAATGTACAATTTTAGTGTCATTTACGTTCAAAACTGTTTCAACCGTTAGTTAGAACAGTTTCAAAATTTACCGGTATATTTCAGAAATGTGCTCACAAAACAATAAGAATATTTTATTTCCTCTTTTTCCCAATGTCACACGCGCAGCTTTTGACACTTTCCGACAGTTTTTGACAGTTTTTGATCATAATTTAAAGGTTTTGACCTATTTTTGAAATTTTTTTCGAAAACTCAGATTTTTTTAGTGTTTTTATGTACATACAATACAGATACAAAAAGTGAATAACAAAGCAGTTTCTCTCAGTCTCACTTACTAATTAGTCGAAAAATTGCACAACATATCACAGACATATACAATACATTCATAGATTTGGGGTCATTTGGGCCTCAGCGCACAGAATTGCGCTTGGTTTATTTCAGACTATGGTAATTACCAAATTTAACAAGTAATTTGGGTCCGCTTTTCATTGTATTGCTTGTATAAGATATTATAGGGCATGGGCCATTTAAATAATAAGAAACGTATTTTTTTTAATTGTAAAATCGACTGGGGTTAATTTGACCCCAATACACATAAAGAAGGTTCAGAGAGTACGTATCAGGAGAGTAAGTATTATTTTGTTTTCGCATTTTTGCTTCACACGAATACATCACACATATATGTACACGATATGGGTTACCATACAAATTGTATGAAAAATACGAATTATTCCCAGGTTTCAATCTGTATAGCTAGCTAATTTGTGCCGTGAGCCAATTAAAGCAACTAAAGAAATTTCCAAGAAAAAGGAAGTCAACAATATGCAAAGTTTCTCAAACATACTTAAGCAACTTGTCATTGTCGTCATTTCATCAAACTATTTAAAAAAATTTAATCGATTCACCCGAATGGTGATTTTTCATAATTTTTCGTAAAAAATTTACATTTTTCTTAACTTTTTCAATTTTAATTTTCTGATTCTTTTGTATCGTGTTCGGGATCTTCTTCCTCTTGTAAATTTCAACAAATTTCACCCGCCCATGAGTGCATGTAGCTTTTGCCGCTGTACCAATGTTCGAGCCTTGCCGTCACTTGGTGAAAACGCTCGCCGTGGTCATCGGATTCGGCTGATGATTGTTCGGCAAATTTTTCTGCATGGCAATGCAAAAAATATGTTTACAATGACATTCGAACGTTTATATCCGTAATCACAAGACAAAACCGCTTAAGTCAAATTTGATAATTTTTCTAGAGAGATAGAAAAACTTAAATATTAAATTCATTTTTGAGTTATGTTGACTAAAGCTACTATGGCTTGCGACCGCAACATTTGGACACAAGGCATTATTACTTAAGTGAAATTTAGTGAAGTTAGAAGAGGGATAGAAAACGTTGAATATTGAAAATAATTTTTGTCTTAAGTCGACTAAGGCGATTTTGTCTTGTGACCACATTATTATGAAAAGCAGTGTTTGGCTTCAGTGTTTTGCCATCTAGGCAGATGAAAATGCATGCCACACGAACAATAGCGTCCAATTTATACCACTAATAACATTTTGCGAAAAGTACAGTCGTTATAAATCAGCGGTTTGCGGCGATTGGTTATAATTTTAATATTTCCATTCAGATAACAAAAGCAATTGAGTTTAAAACCTCTATCCATATTTCACCAGATTTCACAAGCCGATTTTCGCTTTATTTTTTGTGTTCTTTTGTCACTTTATATATTTAAATGAAAAACTTTTTATTTTTTATTGTAGTTTTTATTTCTTCCTTATTGTGACAATTTTTTTTAACTTTTTTAGAAATATCGATTTCGAGAATAATCTCTTTTTCGGTTTCTTTTTACTACTATTACATAATTTATTTTGAAGCTGCTTATGTACTGTTGCTTTGCGCTGCTGTTTGGCACCTCCTTTGTTTTTAAGTTATGGATAATAAGTCGTAAATTTTATTGGTTTTGGTGTTGATTTTATTGTTAAGTAAATTCTTTTTGTTTTAATTTATGTATTGGGTGTACAAATAAATTTCCGACCTTTTTTACTGAAATAAAAGACAATAGTTTGTGTAGAAAATGAAAGAATGTTTTATTCAAAGTATGCTCCTTCGGAAGTTATAACCTTCGCCTATCGTTAGGCAATAAACGGATTCCCCGAAGGAAGAAGTCTGGTGGTTTCAAGGCGACCCAGTCATCGACCCATTTTTTGACGTTTTCATATGAAGTGAAGTGCTGCTGTGCCAGAGCTGATTGCATCGACCGGAACAAGTGGTAATCATAGGGAGCAATGTCTGGTGAATACGGTGGGTGGGGTAGAATTTCCCAGTTCTGCCTGTCCAAGTAATTTTTGACAGGTATAGCAACATGTGGCCTAGCGTAATCATGTTGCAAAATAATCTTATTGTGCCTTTTGTCCCATTTCGGTCGTTTTGCAGCTAGAGCTTGCTTTATAGCCATCAGTTTTCGTCGATAAACTTGTCCCGTAATGGTTTCACGCTCTTTCAGCTGCTCTTAATAGACGACACCCTTCATATCCCACCAAATACAAAGAATCACCTTCGAACCATGGATATTTGGTTTTGGCGTCGACGGCCCCTTCCTTTGTTGTCGTTGAAGCAACAATTCTCACATGGTTTTTCGATGTTCCATGTCCCTTTCTTTCAATTTGTGTGGCACCCAATTTCCCAGCTTCTGAACCAATCCCATTGCATGTATACGTTGCGAAACACATTGTTGGGTAATATTCAACTCTTCAAGCAATTCTTCCAATTCTGTATCTTCAAAATTTCTTGGTCTGCTTTCACGTTCTTTGTCTCTTACGTCAAAATTACCAACTTTGATTCGTTGAAACCCCCCTTTGCATGTTGTTTTCGATGAAGCATGTTCACCATAAACTTCCACAAGCAAACGATTTATTTCCGCTGCACTTATTATCAACAAAAAGTAATGAAGTAAAACTTCTCGCAAATGTGGTTTTTTTGGCACAAAATTCGACATTTTCAATTACTTGAAAATAATTGTTGTTTACGCTTTGAACAAATGTCACTAGTAATTATTTAAACATCTAACCTCCAAAAAACATGTATTGAATAATATGCAAGCAGTGATACTAACGACCTATCTATTTGTACACCCAATATATTTCCAGCTCTTCTAACCTGTCTAATTCCGGTCTTTTTTTGATTCTGTGTAAAATTGTTAAATTTTTATTGAATTCAGTGTACCTATTATTTTAAGTTTTTATATGTTGTGCGAAATTGGATTTTATGTCCTTTTTGTTTGTCTTAACTTGGTCCACAACTTTATTGAAGAAGACATAGTCAAAATCTTAAGGGTTCAAGGGCAATCAACGTGAAAACGAGTGTATATTTTGACAAATTTTTGAGTCTGAGCCAAAACATGTCGAAAGCAGTATCTCAAAAATGGGGACTAACTTTGAAATGATACTAGCACCATTGGAATCAGCGTACTCGAATTAGGTTTACCTCCTATGGGTGCTCGGGCTTGTCACAAAAAAGAAAAAATCAGCGATTCAAGCAAAATGTATTTAACTTTAAAGAAATTAGTTATTTTTAATTCTTATAACTGAATATAAATATCTTATAAATTATCCCTATTTAATGTTGTTAACTGTTTATGTAATATAACCCATTGGTTAGCTCCAAGTTAGTTATTTCATTAATTTAGTTACTCTAGTTCTAAGGGTTACGTTCGTAGAAGCGATCTTACTGGGTTTGTATATTGATCGTCATTTTGATGTTGACTAAGGCGCCGCAGGTGTTTCTTCGCATAATTCTTAATTTCTTCACTGACGAATTCCATTTTTAGATCCTTATGACGGTTCTCGTTCCTTATGTACCATGGTGCGTTCATCAGATGTTATTTTGAAGGGTTTGAATTAATTTTTTAATTTTAAGTCAGTTTTCTTGGTACACAGGTTTCAATTTCTGCCGACATAAGAGCAGTTTCTTTTTTCTTCTTAACATTATTTAGTTCTTTTCTTTCTTTTTAACATTGTTTGTCCAATTATTTTTGTTGGTGAAGTTTATATGTGTATATAAACGTCCAATCACTCAATGAATTATGTAGAACCATTTTGTAATTTACTGGTTGACTCTTCTAGGTAGTCTGCAATTGCCAAGATTTCAGTGTTATCCGCAAATGTTGTAATACATGTTCCTTTTGGGCTTACATCTCGCATATATAGTATATAGAGTATTGGTCCTAGGAATCTTCCTTTGGCACTCCAGCCTATATTTTCATTAGTACGGAGTGCTCCCCTTCATGTTTTACACGAAAGGTCGATCAGGTAGATATTGATTGATTGGAGTGTTCGACCAAGCGATAAGCAAGACACCCTGTTACAAACAACATAAAGAGAATTTGGAGAGATTTAATTAGTATTGATAGAAATTGACTCAGCTAAGACATCTAAATACTATAGCCAATGAAAACTACATTCTGACTTCTGAAATAACATTTATTGTTTGCTGAATCCGATTTACCTGGGAACTTCGCAAAACAATAATCATTATTAATTTAAATTTCATTTTCAACTTCTGAAACAGTAGCTCACAGGCGACTTAACGTATTATATATAATTAGTATTAGCACTTATTTAAATGATTTACATCATATACTGGTCACTGTGGGAACACAGAACAACAATTTAATTTTTTCCGGAATGGACACTATCCTGTCATGAATTATAATTAGTGTTACTAGCAATCAGAATTAAAATAAGATATAGTAATTAGTGTAAAGTAATCCGAGTTGTGCTTCTAAATTAAAAATAAATTATTATTGGTTTTATCAATGTTTGATTGATTTGTAATTATGATTAAGGCTTAGTAAGTAATCCCTTATTATAAGGCCAGCTCCCATCGTACACTCTTTCGACACATACCAGACACCTACATAAGTGGTGGATAGTTAGTCATCGAAAGACGACAGAATTTCTAAACTATAAACCTTTTGGTTGATTGAAAGTTCTGTAAAGCTGAATCAGGTTACACAGGTATTTCTGAAAATCGAAATCAAATTAACCAATTATTTCTTGACCCAACTCAAAAATCATTTAAAATGTAAATATTGTTGAATAGTTATATTAAATAAGTGATATATTATTTAAATGTAAGAATTTCAATCAAAACTCTAGAACGGATTCTAAATCTGAATTAGGAATTAGCCTTAACCAGTAAACAGAATAATCTTTGTATCCACCACTCCAAATTCGCCTGCTGCTTCAGTACCTGGAACTTATCTGTGAAACCTCAATGTTGACTTAGACATCCATAGTCACTACTTCCTCCTTTTCCTTCGGTACAGCTTTCGTTTAGAATAGGTCTACAGTAACTCAAAATTGGTTTCCGTCAGAATGCGCGCAATTTAAGAACAACTGGAAAATTTTTCAAAATATCGATATACAACAATACTGTAAGCGAATTCCGAAATATTCAATCCTAACTACCTGTTGCCCAAGATTTCGGAAAATTTGTATTACATATATTCCTTTAGTAGTAGGTATATAGTTACTCCAAAAACGTTAGAGTAATTTAGGAAAAGAATTTAATTTTAAAATAATTACCTAATTTAGGTAATAATTTTTTTTAAGATAATTATAATTAATTTTATTGAGGTCTCTATTTTCTTCAAGGATCGAAAGTTCCATGTTTGAGAAGTTCAAAAAAACAAAAATTAGCAAAATCCTCGGAGCCGTTTTGAAAAAAACGCAATTTCAAAATTTTTTTGGTGACGATACGGAAATTTACGACTTTTTTGCAGCTTGTTTTTTCTCTCTTGTAGAAAGAAGAATCGAGAATAGAAAGTTTTAATATTTTCAACAAAGATCAACTTTCCCAGACCAAATCAGTAATATTGGACGAAATCTATCGAATTAAGTAATGCAACTTTATTTGAAAAATTACGAAAATCAAGATTATTGAATGAAATACATGGAGACATCAAAATGAAAAGGCAAAATTTATTTAGGCTGCCCAAATCATAATATAGTCCTTACACGAAAAAATGTCTTCTCTTGACTGTCATTGTTTATTCAAGGCTGTGGAACAAAAGCCAGAAACACCTTGAACCTTAAACATGGAAGAAATTATATTCTTGTATAAGCTCTTAGAAGTTTGGAGCTATAATCTGGATATGTATGGTGGACTTTATAATTCATCCAGGTATTTTTGAAGTCATGGTGAACTGACTCCATAGCTTGCTCACTGTAGTTCCCGAGTCCTTTCTCCATTTATCGGCAAAAATGAGGAACGTGGCCGAAGCAGATCTTCGATCTGCGAAACCAGGAGATCCATGGACAAATTCTCTGCTTACATTGCACGATTTTGCCCATTTCTCAGTATCGTCTTCGCATTCCCTCAGCATGTGCCCATACAACGTGTTTTTGCAGTTCAGGTGGAGGTATTATATCGATGATTTCTGTCTCTGGATTCCCTGTAAAAATAGGTTGAGATACGTGACTGTAAAAATTCTTGGCATTAATTTTTTTACTGCCACTATTCTTGAAGGCGTCTGATTTTCACGGCAACTACCAACGGTTCTATAACTTCCACACTTACTTTAAATCTTTTGATGCAGTACACCACGTACACGGGTAATGAGAAGAATGAGCCATGACCCCAGTTATTATATTGGCCATTTTTAGGTCTGTGGCAATGGTCATGACTTTTAAGTCATTCAAATGTAGAGAGGACCACAGAGTGCAAATAATGCTGCCTGGCCCCTTTGAAATGTGGATTATTGTCGGCTCCTTTTGAATCTTGATTGAATGGATAAGCATATCTTCAAAAACCCTCCACCACCGTCAAGCCCAATTTTCAAATCTACTTCTTGCAAACCTCTTTTTTCTCGAATATATGTAACTAAACCTTGTACATTATTACAACAAACAAAGCATCCAGATCTATTTATTACACAACACTTCTTGGTATTCAATACGTCCCAAACACGAGATTCAAAAAACGAATCAAGCTGATGATTCAATAAAAGCAGGTCCTGCTTCAAGTTGGGCTGACACATTTTCCTATTCTTACTGCCAACTCGCAAAGCAGCCGTTAGAGAATGTGTCTTTCTTGTAGATAACCCCAATTCTGTACTTATTTTCAATATGTCGATAGCTGCGACTGTTTCTTTTCTTGAGCTTTTATCCACATTGTTTGAATTCACTGAAACTGGTAGTTTTTTGCCTCTCCTTTGAGATAACCGCAACTGTCCTTCATTGTTTGAGTGTTCTGGCACGTGTAGACTATCTTTTAGCATTGCATGAAGCTAATTTTTTCTTTTCTTTGGTAGACAAATTTTTTGAAATCAATTCAGCGAGAATAGGGATGCATTTAGGTGAAGTGCAAATTTTGTTTTTATCCAGTGGTCCTCTGCATTTTTTACACTTTTTCTTGATCACTTTTCTTTTCGCTGAATTTCCTAGACACACATTGTCTGGTGCACGTCTCGCAATTTCACACAACTTGCAGTCACAAAGTATCTTATTTTTAGATCGTGTTACACATGGGAGTTCCAAAAAACCAGAATAGTCCGGTAGAGCTCATGTGGTTTCTTCAGAATTTTGTTTATTGAATTTGTATATGATGATTTTGCAACTGCTACAGACAGCAGATGGGTAACGAATATCATCAAGATTAATATTTACAGCATTTTTTACCTCAATTTTCAATGGGCCCACAATATCCCACATCTTATCTTTCTTTCTTAAACACAACAAACAAATCACGCCTCGGTTTTCTTCATGAGTTCGCGCCTGGTCCTTTGTCTTTCGTGACATTTTGTTTCACTCTTATGTAGGTAATAGGCTCGTCTATTACTAATAACTGTTATTTACTGGCCGGTTTGTCAACGACTGTTTTGACTAATATTGCGAAAACTAAGTCTGTCTTTCTGCTGATTTTTGAAGCAAACATTTGAAAACAACAAACATATTTACGTGAAAAGAAACAAAACAATGTCTGTACACAGACAGATATGGTGATGTATTTATTTTTCAAGCATTTCAGCATATCTCTTGGCTACACCTACAGAATTATGAAAAAAAAATCGTGAATTTTCGTATCGTCGCAGAAAAAAATTGAAATTGCGTTTTTTTCAAAACGGCTCCGGGGATTTTGCTAATATTTGTTTTTTTTGGACTTCTAAAACATGGAACTTTCGATCCTTGAAGCAAATAGAGACGTGGTTTTCCGAGCCATTTAAAAGTGGTTCAGGCACACTGTGTTTTGAATGAAAAGGAATACTCCGATATTATTGGCATTATCAGTGCTTACATTGCATCGGGTGCAGCCCGGAAAATATCCACATAATGGAAAAACACTCAGTGCCTACAATTTTTGTTGGAAAAATTGCCAAATATATTTTATTTTAAACCACTCGTACATTGTTGTTGTTGGTGCAAATTTCACTTGTTTTAATTTTCATCGATTTCTGCAAACGTTTTATCATTTAATTTTATAATTATTTACATTTGAAAGAAAGAATTGAATTTAGAGATGTCGATATTTTCGCAACTAGAAGTAACAAATGCCTTCATCAGCGATTTGTAAATGTCAAGCTTTGTTTTGCGCGATATGCGTATCGAGACTAAAAGATTTTAATTTTGGTCCGCAAAACGCTATACAGAAAATTTACTGTAAATCAGCCGTGAGTTTTCTTCTGATTAGCAGCCTGACAATGCTCATATAACTTTTTTATAGTTCTAAATGATTTTCGAATTAAGGTCCAAGCAAGGTATTCAACAGTTTGACCAATATTTTTAATTCGTCATCCTTTACGGTTACCCTTGAAATGGTTTTACCTAGAGTTATTAGAATTGAAACGAGAAGGAACAATCGTGCCAACGTCGAGAACGTAAACTCCATTAAGCTCCATTTTCTGACTTGCAATTGATGCTAAAGATGCATATGTCTGCGGCAAAATAGCAGTGTACACAAAACACAACTATTTCATATCACCACCCTTATCAAAAATTCATATATACTTGTATGATATGACACAAATATACAAAAAACTATTTTTGTTGCTTTTGTAAAAATAAAAAACTATCCATTATTATATTTCATTTTTTTTTTGCTAAAAGCGTAAAATTATACCATATATATTATTCAGATAGCCCGCTGAGTTATTTAAATAGAATGATCAGGTAACCCTAATTTTTTGTGTGTTTTTATTTTTTAAATAAATTATTTTTAATATTTTTTTGTTAACAAAATGAAACTATTTTTATAGCTATATATATATATATATATATATTTTTTTTTTTTTTTTTGACAAATATGGGGAAATTAGTTTTCATTTAGTTTTTCTATTAATACTTGAAAACAACAAAAACATTTTTTGTGTTTTGTGTTTTAAATGAATTCTTGCTGACATCTTTGTTGATCGCAATAAATTTTCGTTATTTGACTTTGTTGTCATGACAAAATTTTTTGTTTTGTAAATTATTTGTTTGGTTTATTCGTTTTATTTGTTTAATTATGTTTTATTGATTGTTAAATTGGTTTTGATATTAAATAAAACAATTTGTGGTCACTATGTCTGATTTGGGTTTTAACTAAATTATGGTAAAAGTACAAATATTTATGTGGCAATATCGAATTATATTATAAAAGAATTTATGAATAATCTATGATTCACGTTGTTAATTGAATGTATTATTTGCTGTGATAAAGTAAGCATGTAATATTTAAATGGTGCTTTCTTTTCATATCAGCAGATTATTGTCAGTCAAATTTTTGAATATGGTTGTTTGAATTTTAAATATATCCAGATTTTTAAATAAAACCACCATTTACAAAGAGTTGTAGCAGACTAGCAGACAAATTAACCAATTAACGCTCACATTA